>JAWNOO010000032.1:18762500-19962500 GCA_035045905.1 Drosophila anomelani
TACTGCACATTTTATCGCGAATGTCAGCCGCTTCGATGGCACAGAGCTACCGGGAGTTATTAAATGACCAAGGAAAAAAATATCTCGATTTCGATATATGGTTCTAATAGTTGCATATAATTTATATTTTGCATTTTGAGAATTTTGGTTTTTTAATAGGTTTACTATTAAATGTTTTGTTGAGATTATTATATTATCACATTATTTTCATATAGGCAAAAGATTTAAAACATCACAGGGTGTAATCTTCCATTTTTGCCCTACAAACTCCAAATCATCATTCTTTAAAAATGCGCCCAAAAAAAGGTGGCTTCTGGGCATACGGCAAAATAATTTTAAAATTACTCTACGGGCAGAATAGATTTCTTCAGAATAGATTTCTTCTTCTTCGTGAACTGCTTCATTGTAATACGTTATACAAAAAGATTAGAAATTTGTGAATTATATAAATGAGAAGAAAACGAAATTTGTATTACAATGCTTCCCCAATATTTTAATTGTGTGGCGAAAATCCCACAGAATTGGGATCTTGGGGGAATTGCCAGAAGTTTTAAAATTTATTAAAGTATGATCGGAAATTAACGCTAGAATTAAATGATCTTTCTGCCAACTTTTAAAGTCATTTAAAATAAAATTTGTTACGCTACTGCGGAACTACATCCATAAAAACGACTTGAAAGTCTTGTCCATCTAAAACTTTTTACCCCAGGCTATTAGCAGTATTGGCTATGTTTGAATTTTTGGCTGAAGATTAATATGTCCTTTTTGATTGAGTTCTACGGCATGAATATCTGTCAGTACCTGAGATTGCGCGTCAGATCTTCGACCGAGATAATTCCGATCGCAGTGTGGGGAAAGATGTCAAAAACTTTTCTGCACCTCAAATTTTTTTATTCTTTTCTCGTCTGCTATCCAATCTTCGATGGTTCTTTGCCATCTAGTGCCTGCTAATTCCAGACGCTTTGTATTAGCATAATAAAGGCTGAATTTCAGATTTGGCATTAAATCAAAGAAATTTTTAACAATATCATTTAACCTAACTATTTAGACTTTATTAACAGCACCATATAATGGAACAGTATTTTTCGAGTTTTCTAATTTAACTCTTTCAAATAATTTTTCATAGGACTCTTATCATATTCTTTTTCGTATATTTTTTCAAAAGCCCTATTATTATTTAAATGTTGCACTTTAAGCAAGTGCTTCAAGTCCCATATGGTGTGCCTAAAGCTTTTAAAAATTCCATTATTGATATAATTATTATCTGCAATAATAGATATCAAATTCTGGAATTGGTTCCATTTTTTCAATGAGTATGTATGAGTCTTAGTTGTTCTTTTAATCCATTTGCGGTCTGATATGCATTTAACTATATCAGCACTATTTTGAAATATTTATATATATATATATATAACAGAAGTTACAATTACTCGCCGTCCGTTGTAGTCGTTACAAGCTGCTCCTTTCTGATTAGCCACTGTTCATCTACATGAAGTAAGTATATTTGTAAAATCTTATTTTCTATTTAATTAATTAATTCATTAATTTGTATAATTTCAGATATGCTGCAATTAAATTATAGAAAAGTACAAAAATTAAATACAAATTTATCAGGAATACATAAATATAATAATTATAGGCATATTCTAATTTTTCTTTTTATACATAGAACGAATGGACAAATTGGAGGCTGAAAATTTAAAGCTTCAAACTCGCCTTTTGACGGAGATAATTACTCAACGAAAACTGTTGAAAACTGACTGTCATTTGATATTTAGCCATATTTTATTATTACTAAATTTCGGTTTTAATTTCATGAAAATCGGCTGACTATATCCTATAGCTTCCATAGGAACAATCAGGAAAATAAAAGAAAAAACCGTAACTTTGTCAGTTTTCAACATATTTTCACCAAATTTAATATTGAGCCATATTTTATTATTCCTGCATTTAGATTTTAAATTCATGAAAATCGGCTGACTATATCCTATAGCTTCCATAGGAACAATCAGGAAAATAAAATAAAAAATTATAACTTTGTCAGTTTTCAACGAATTTTCACGAAATTTGATATTTGGTCATTTAATACTATTTCCGAATTTCGGTTTTAATTTCATGAAAATAGGACCACTATATCCTATAGCTTTCATAGGAACAATCAGGAAAATAAAAAACCATAGCTTAGCCGTGTTTCAAACCATTGCCATCAAATTTGAGATTTGGCAACTAATTATTATTTCAGAATTTCGGTTTGAATTTTTTTTTTCAAATTATGCTAGGTTATACAAACTTCGGTGAGCCGAAGTTAGCTTCCTTTCTTGTTTTTTATATTTTATAGGAGACCTAAATTCTGAACTATAACATTGCTGACCCTTCCAAATTTCCAAAATTCCAGACTGCTACGGATAGGGTTAAATATTATAATAGGTCAGAAAAAAAAGTAAATTTTTGATGCTGTATAAAAAAATAAAATAAAAAACTGAATTATTTTCAGTGAACAGAAAATTAATATAATGTGAAAAAAATTAATCAATTATGTTTACCTCTGTAGTAGGATCAATAGGAAGAGTGGGCGACAGATTGTAAAAAGAGCAGCTGAACAGAACGAGTCGGAGTAACCAAGTAACTCAAGCAAGTTTAGCTGTCGCGACGGCGCAATAACGGCTAAACGGGAGACACAAAGAGGAATGAAAAAATGAACAAGAAATGCAAACACTGGCAACACAATTATATAAAGACAATAATTATACCAGGTGGTTTCAACGCCAATTTATTTCACGAAAACGAGAGCGTAAGAAAACAAGTAAGAAAGCTACAGTCGAGTGAGCTCGACTGTGAGATACCCGCTACCCATACTTAAACCAGAAAAGCGTCAGGACGTCAGAAAAAACAGTTAATACAATTTTGAACATAACGGACAAATGCAAATGCAAGTGTAATAATCACATGCATACAAAAATACATACACATGTATCTATGTGTGTAAAACCGCGTTATTATTGCATTCAAGCGGCTATAATTATTAGCCGATTGAATGCAATAATACCATTTATTAAAATTGCTTCTCGAATATCTTAAAAGATTCTTTTCCGATCACAACCAAGAACTGATAAGAATATTTAGTTGGTCTAAGTGGTCAACCAAATGAGGCATGCTGCCAGCAGCCGTTTGTGGCCATACAAAATTATTTCTTTATTAACTTCGACAATTTTTATCTGATCGCAACCAAATTTTCAGGAATCACACAGACTATAGTTCTTAATATACATACCGAAATTTAAAATTATAAGCTTAATACGCTTTTTTATGATTTGCGGGGGCGGAAGTGGGCGTGGTAAAAATTTGAAACAAACTTGATCTGCGTGCAAGCAAAACAAATACTGTCGAAAAAAAATAAGAGCTCTATCTTTTATAGTCTCTGATTCATACGGACAGACGGACAGACAGACAGACGGACATGGCTAGATTGACTCGGCTGTTGATCCTGATCAAGAATATATATATTTTATAGGGTCGGAAATGCTTCCTTCTACCTGTTACATACATTTCCTGCCGGCACAAAGTTATAATACCCTTCTACCCTATGGGTAGCGGGTATAAAAATGAACAAGAAAAGCAAACACTGGCAACACAATTATATAATGACAATAAGGCGTTTTAAATAAATTAATTGTTTAATTATAGTTATGGTTTCAACGCCAATTTATTTCACGAAATCGAGAGCGTAAGAAAAAAACACGTGCATTCACTTGGAAGAGATGAGGATGGGAAACATCGAGATGTCATTGACTGTATCAGAAACGAGCATGACATAGATTTAATAATTTAATAGATACCTAATTTGGGATCCAGCTGGGTCGCCGTCGGGATCTAGGGGAATCGTTTGGAGGGTTCGAAAGTCCGTGTGTTGGATCGAATTGTTGGAGCAATTGTCAAAAATGTTCGGCACATATATTTTAAAGATAATTACTATATATTATCATGAAGTCGATGTTTATTTAAAGTTTGATTTCCTATAGGCATGAAATTAGTTGCAATCGTCACGCAGCAATTGTATTTTATGCCCACAATAATGGTAATTAATCAAAGCAATTTTAGACAACTTTTCTAATCGAAACGACGAGGAGATTTCTATTCGAAACGACGAGATTTCTATTCGAAACGAATAGCAGAGGCCAGCTCCGGCAAACTTAACATGTTCCGGCAGCTACAGTAGCAGAGCCCGAACTCTGGCAACTTTTCTATTCGAAACGACGGGGATACAGAACTCTGGTAACTTTTCTATTCGAAACGACGAGGAAATTTCTATTCGAAACGACGAGGAATTTCTTTTTCTCTTCATTTTCCTTTAATAAGAAAGTTCAGATTTAAGAATTGTTTAACTTGTTTATCTGTCCGATAAATGTTAGGTGAACATTGAGAAATTTATAAGAAGTAGTTTGTTATTTGCCATTTCTATGCTTATAAATATCATACTCATTGCAGTGGCCCACACTGAATGCTGACATATACGTGAAACACCTGTCGGAAATACATTCCCCGCTTTGAATTGTGAACTTGAGAGCACTGTAAAATATTCTTAGTAATTTCTAGGATATTAAAGAATGGTTAAAATTAGTTATTGCAATTTATTATCATTTGTAAAAATGGAAATGTACATAAATTACTTCATAAATCATTTGGAGTGGTACTTTAAGCTTATTTCTGCAAGGAATCTGGATTAATTTTATTTATTTTAGATATTATTTAAATACACTTTAAGGATTAAAGTATTTTTGCTTACATTCCTTGTCAAACTTAACATATTTTATGACTTTGAACTATTACATTTTACTTATTTATTTTAAAGATAAATAAGTAGTCCTTGAGTTCAGCTTTAATAATGTGTCCTGTTGCCAGCTCTCTCGTTCTACAAATCTACTATCTAACATTATACATATTATCCACTCGAAATCGATTTTGTTTTGTGTGTGAAAATGGGACCGGATGTTGGGGGCTGCCCAATTCAGGAAGCTTGGGGAACGAATTCGTATTTAACTTTGTCTAATCCTCGTTAGCATTAATTTGGCCAGTCCAGGTGTGTGTTTGCGTGTGTGTGTTTATGCCGGAAGCTGCTTCTACTAGGAGCGGGAGGATTTCATTTTCATTTTCGGCTGCGTTGGTATTTGAGGCATGCACGAGGCCCACAAACACACGCATCATTCAGGACGCATTACTAAAGGCCATTGTTATCCGCACTCGTTGTTGGCAGTCAGGTGTGTGCGTGAGTGTGTAAAGTTATTAAAACCATTCAAAACGTTTGCTTTGGATTCAGATCCCGATTTCCCCAACCATATTCTATATATACGTATACATATATTGTATGTGCAGCCATGTGTGTGGGCGTGTAATTTGCATAACTACATGCCAGGACCAATCCAGATACTGGCAGGATGTGAATAGGTTTCCGGCGACCTAACATACCTATCCACCGATAGTCCCAAATGGGGACACAAATACATACAAAACGCTGCACGGAACAACATAACCGTTGCAAATTAGCACACAATGGCAGGTGTAAAGAGACAGGAACGTCCCTCGTTCCTTGGTCCTGTTGCTTATTAGAATCGGATAATCGTTTGAATGACAGCTCCGGCTGACCCAGCACTATTATATTTATAGGGATATTCACATACTTGGGGCTTTGCTTACAAATTACAGGATTAGCTTTACACAAAAGGCAGACATTTGCCATGTTTATATAAACGAAATTAGCTTAAGGTAATGAAACCGATGTAGGGTAGTAAGAAACAGTATTAAAGTATACATTTAATTTGTATTAAATAAGCAATACTTTGTAGCAGTTTGTGGTTAACTTGCACTACAACAACTTTGTGATCTCTGGAAAAATAAAAACGAAAAACCAATTAAAGCCAGAAAGAAGGCAACAAAAAAAAATCGACTTCATCTCTATAAAATAACATGTTTATGGCTGGCAAAGTTAAGGTTGCCTTGCAGGTTGCCATCAAAGCGGTGGTTTTTATGTTATTCCACAGGCAGGGGAGCATTTCCCTAGCCGAAGACAATGTCGGTGGAAATGCCAGTGAAAATGTGTCAGGGCCAATGGCCAGTTGGCCAATGCCCGCAACCTGCAACCTGTTGTTGGTGTGGTCAGCAGTGGGAGATTGTGCACCATCCCACCCAGTGGGATGGTTGAAAAGAATCCCGTTTTTGGTTCGGTAAATGTTTCTGCGGAATATGAGAAATTGGCTTTGTGGTCTTCCAGTCAAATGCACCTCGAAATCGTTTTCATTGGTTCAGAAATTCGAACCCAGTGTTGCGGGTTTGGCATTGCCCGAAGGTGGAATGGAAATTCATTAATACACACTCCGCTTGGCTAACAGAAACTAATTTCGTTCGACTTCGAATGTAAATGCCTTTTGTGTGGCTTTTGTGGTCCCTTTTCTGGATTGCCTTTTGCGCACGCAGAAAAATAATTCACAGGAATCTCTGTTTGAAACTGGAGGGGAAAATATGCTTATCAAATTGGAAACTTAAGAATTCCCCATTTGAAAAGGAAAATTTAAATTTCACTTTTATCATATACAAATAATTAAAAAAATCACCTGTAAAGTCAGTAATTAATTCTGTAGAACCTTCAACTTGCATTAGCTTTATTTTAAACACAAAACCCAAAAGATTTCCTCGTAAAAATAATTAAATTTTCTTTTGTGTGCATGGAGCTTGGTCCCTAAAAAAAGAAAAGCTAAATTTAGAACCTTTCGTGCCACGCACAAAATGTCTTGTTTTCACTGCATAAAAAGCACATTTGTAATTTGTTTGCCGGGAATTTTCGGGCTCTGCTTCCTGCTACTGGCCGTGGACCTGGTGTTTTGGCTGCTCCGCAGATTTGGTCGCCTGCATGTTTCACTCTCGGGCGAAATGTACTTGCATAATTTATGCGAAATCAGCGACGTGGCTGAAAAAACAACCCCACAGGCCACACCACAACACACACACACACACCCTGCGAGGGAGAGGAGCACTTTATTTGCCAGTCGGTGGCACGTAAAATGCTTTATCCCCGATTCATTGTCACCGAAAAGATGCTTTATCGCTGCCAGACTACAAATTCCAGCGCAGCTAAAAATATTAACGCTTGAATCTCATACTAGACAGGTATAATATCTGGCAGGTGGAAATGTGGGTGGCCCTTGTGGGCGGCTGGCTTTGAGGACATTGCTGCAGGGCAGGAACAGAGAGAAGAATGGCAGTTGGAGTGGGAACAGGAGCTGGATCCGAGACTGAGCCCGCATTTATCTTCTGGGCAGGAGGAAAAACTTTGTCTTTAGTCATTCAATCCAGCCAGCCACACGGACGCTTTTTTTCGGGGCGGGATTATGGATAATCACCTTGGCGAGGTGGAGAGAGGAGAAAGATGATGCCCGAGCAGAAGACGCATTTGTTTTTATCGCACTTTTTACTTTGTTTGGGAACAGAGAGAGAAATTAACGTTAACTTGAAGGGGGTTTTAGGTTTTCCTATTTATTATGTAAATAGAATAAATATTGTATTATATATTAAACAAAGAATCGCAGGTGAATTTAAATAAAAAGCAATCCAATCGATATAAAAAAGGGTGATCATGGCGATAGCGGAAGGACTTTCTATTTGAAGTTAAAAAAACATTTAATTGTTACAATTAGTAATATTTAAAATACTATACTTTAAAAAATAGAATTCAATATTTGAGTGCGTGAATATTACTATGTGTAATTTTCCAAATCTAAGTTACCAAACAAATCAAATATACATATTTTAATATACAACAACTGTTACTTAGATATCATTCAAATAGATTCAAAATTTTAAATATTTTGATATGCAAAAAATCTATATTAAATTCTATAAGTTCTATATAAGTTGTTGCTCGCTTTTATAGGAAGCTCTACATAAATGCTTTTTGTATGTTTTTATTTTTAATTAATGAATGAAACGAAATCTGAAAAGAAAATATGAAAAGCAATTCCAAAAAAAATTGAAATTTTCCCAATGAATTACAAAATTTTCCTCAAATTATATTCTCTTCAAATACATCAATATATCAATCACTTTTCGCTCAATGCATTTTCGCTTTCCATTCACTTTGTTTTCGCCTGTTTATTTTTGCATAATTTTCTAAGCGTTGTGCCTCAGTTTTAGTACATTTTCATTTACCTGGCGCCGTGTGTCACAAGGGGGAGGATGGCCGTGCAAATTTGTTTACCTTCGTGCGTGCGCAAGTTTTTCCAGATTATGCAAAAGTTGAATTTTTCATTGCATACGCTGAGGCGTATTATCCTCGCCGCGTGTCAATGCGATACAACAACAGACGGCGCTCCGTCGGCGGCCATTTCATTCCTTGGGAAATTCAATGAGACACCCGCTTCCACTCTCCGCCAGACCCAACAAGGCGTTTATATTAAATTGTATTATTCTGTATTTTCTTTGAGGCGGGTGCCTCATTTCGTGAGGCCTGGGCTGCCCACGGGCCGAAGATGTTTACTTTGCTGTATTTTCTGTAAACTTGCCGCCGGCGAAGCTATTGCCACTGCTGTTGAAGTTGTTGTTTTTTTGTTCTGTCTTTCTGGGCCCAGGACTTGTCAGCGTGCCAGGCAAATGAGTTTACGAGAGGAGGAGAAACGAAAGGAAAAAGCGAACAAGGAAGGCAAAACTAACTTTGTGCACATCTTACTTAGTTACAGGCCGCCCTTGTTTTCTGTCCTGGCTCTTGTTCGACCCTCTTCTGCGGCATTTAGTAGGTTCCCCCTTTTCACTGGATGCCAGAAAAGGATACTCTTCACTGGGTCAAAGGAACACTTGCAAATAAGTTCTGCTTTTTAATGCCCAGGATTTTAAAGCTTAAGTTTGGCACAAGTCAAATTTTTTATATTGGAAATAAATACTTAAGGCTTTGTTAGGAAAGCTAAAAGAGTTAAAAATGTAGTAACTATTAGAGAAAAGTATTTTCGAAAGTATAAAATAGAAGGATGAAGCATTATCCCTTTAATTTGAATTATACAAATATTTAATATTAGATTTCAAGAGTTCGCAGCTCCAAAAATGTATTGATTTTTCAATATAATTATTTAAGAACTCTTATAAAATTATGCAAATATTTCGGTAAGCATATTAATGCCTTCGGTCTTTCCCATTTCAGCTCCCTCCTTGGTATATCCTATCTTTAATGTGCTCGTGTTCGCTGGCTCGGCCTGGAAAGGCAAATTTCAAACATAATGAGGGTCAAACAATATTTGTGATTTGGTTTTTCGGGCCAAAAAGACGGGCTCTATGTTGTTCGCGAAGCTGCCATTGTTTTGTGTTCTTTTTTTTGATATTTTTTTTCTCTTCGGCCACGAAACAACATTACGAGTTTGTGTACATGGCGTACATATTTAACCTTTTCAGAGTCAGGGGCCACCAAGTCTTTAACATTTTTGTCATGTTCCGTCAGATTTTGGGCAGGGTTTTCATTAGGAACTGAAGTACACTTAATTTATTTCCCATATTTACTTTGATTTGTGCATCGTTTTCAATGAAATAATTATTTTAATGAAGTAAAATATAAGTAGATTGAGGAAGCAAGTTCATTTATTACAAATATTGATTTTCAATAATTATATTACAAACTTTAAGCTTAAATATGCCTTAAAGTTATAAATTCTCAAATTAATTTCCCCTCTAAAGCGTCGGGTATACAGGAATGGTGGAGATCCCGCACTGGTTCTTCCCATTCCTCAGCATCTTGATGTAGCCCTTGTCGCCCCAGCCGGTGCCCCAGGAGTTCTTCACCAGCCAGTAATCCTTGCCGGACTGTGTGCCATAGCCCGCAACCGTCACACCATGATTCAAGTTGTCCGAACTGCAGGCGGGTTCATTATACACTCCCGAGGAATAAAACTGGAACGACCTTTGAGAGGCATCTATGGCCACCGAAATGGGTCCAATGTTGGCCACCGCATCAGCCAGCTTGTTCTCATCGCCCTGGGGCAGAACCCTGAACCCCGTGACAGTGGCTCCGATCGCCGCCTTGTTGTACTTGCACTTGTCATTGATGCCCTTGTACGGATAAGAGGCCTGCGTATCAATGCCATTATTATCCCGTATGTAGTTGAAAGCGTTGGTCATGAAGCCGCCTTGGCAGCCATGATTACCCCAGTTGGTGGAGCAATCCACCAGGTTCTGCTCGGACAGGGCGACCAGCTTGCCGGTCTTGCGGAACCACAGACCCTCCAGGGTTCCGGTGCTGGCAAAGGCCCAGCAGCTGCCACATTGCTTCTGATCCTTCACGGGTGTAACGGCACCCTTGGATCGCCAGTCCACGGAACTGGGCCGCCTGACGGACTTTGGCGAGAAGAAGGTTACCTCGTCCCAACTCTCGTCGGCAATGCTGGGGGAATTATAAATAAGATAAATAACTTACAGGACCTGCTGTATATAGAATTTTAATCTTTAGAGTTCACTTACTTGCTTTCTTTGTGCAGCGTGTAGTTAAAGCCATTCATCAGCTCGTTGAACTCCTCGCTTGTTAGGTCGGCGTACTCATTGATGGCCAGCTTGAAGCTCACCTTGCCAGCAGCAAATTGCTTGTTGTGCTCGACGATCGAGTTCCGGTTCTCGCTGAACACCTTCAGGCGAAAGCGCTCTTCAGCTGCATTCTGGTACGTCCTGCGATGCTGCAGGGTGAAGTCTTGCCATTGCTCATCAAGGACTTGGTCCAGGGAAGCAGCTTCACTGACTGCGATCAAAGCCAAAAGGCCGAGTATAAAAGATTGCTTCATATTGGATCTTTCAAAAAGAACTTGATTTTTGGTAAGTTAAGTCAACTCTCTAAGAGGTCGTTATGCTCTCTGAATATCCACAGAAATTGTCAGCTTTTATATACCCGCTAGATAAGGGGAAATTACTCACAATTAAAAACAATTAAACATACGAAATGCAACCAAAATCTTATCGTTCAGAATCTCTTTATCGACGCTGTGACACCTCTTTGGATTATTGCAATCAGATTTCCTAGCAATTTCGGTTGCGCCCTTATCAACACATTTTATTTACGGGCCATAAATTTGGTCTTCCGTGTGCGATTTGTCAATTGAAATTACGCCACGGGAAAGGACCCAACTCGAAAGGAAAACATCAACAATTCTTGGGAAAGCATTTGGAAATTAAGATTATAAGCGCTATCTAATGAATTTAGAGTGTTATCTACATAGAAATAAAAAATAGTTCAAAAGAGTAATTATTATAGAACACCTTTAAAATATTTTCTATTTATAATTGGCTCTATGGTTTTCTATGGCATTATATTGAGAAGGTTTAAGATGGATGTGAAATTATTTACTTATGTTTTTAAGTAATAATTAAAGTTTGGTAATTTAATTATAGCGAAATATATATTTTTGTATGTATATTATTACCATTTTATAATTTTTTATAAATATATGTACGTAGGTATTATATTTTAAACGTAGTATATTTTTATAATACATATTATAAAAGAAAATATTTAAGAATTTAAAGAATAATAATAAAACAGGAAAGGAAACTAATTTCGAAAGGTCAAAATTTATATACCCATCATGTTTGCAATTGAAATATTGGGGAATCGAAATTTATTAAAACTATACATAAAAGCGTTAATTTTAATTCAGATATCCTTTCTGTGATAGTTTTTGTTAAGTTAACAAAGCAGCATATTACATTTAAAATTTAAGAAAGTCGAAATTTTACAATTAACTTAAAAATTTTTTGAATGGTGTAAATCTTTACAAATTAAAAGGTATATAGTCAGAATATACTTCGGCCCTAAGTTTAACATAAATTAGAATAATGTGTAAGTGCAGATTTTTGAAAAAGCGCGCTATGAATATGTGTTCAATCGATACTATCGATATTTTCGATTGTATAAACGGCCATTTCTCAACGTAGCCATCTTCGCAAATTCGAAACGTAAAATGGCCGTTTTTAAAGTGGCGCCCTCTACTGGCTAGCAGCATTCTAGCGCCCTAAAGTCTGCAACGAAAAGTTAATTATTTTGGGGCGCATTTTTTTCAAATAAAATAAAATTATTTAATACAAAAAGAAACAACCTTTATATCATATCATATTACTAGGTAAAATAATAAGCATAAGATAATCCTTAAATTTGAATATGATTTTTTTTAAATTATTTATTATATTTTATTAATAAAATAATATATATTCATGCTCATTATCCTTTAAATCTTCCGCTCTTATTTTTGGCTATCCCATTTTCTCTCTCTTTCCATTCTCTTCCTGTGACTTCCTCTCGCAACCACCACCCCTAAATCAGGCATAGCGGCGGCATTTGCTCCTTCAACCCCGTCAAGGAGCCACGTGCTCGCCGAGCTTTTGGCCTCCTTTCGCTGGCGGCTGGCGAATCAATGAAAGTGAAGCTTTGCCCAAATTAAGCCCGCTCGCAGCCGCCCTCCGAAAAAATTTCCATGCAGAGTCCTGCTGCCTGCGTCCTGCGTCAGCGCCTTGCCACATATCCGCACATAGTGCGATGGTGGTGGTGGTGCGGCATCTGCGTGTGCGTGAGAATCCACCACCGAAATCCGACAATCCACCACGCGAACAGCAAGCTTCGCGCGGCGCCACGCGATTTGGATTCAGTTTACAACGGAAAGCACAAATCAACGGTCGTGAAAATCGAGCAAAGCTCCGGCACGGAAAACGGAAAACGGAAATACCCAAGCACAGAAAATTCGTAGAAGGAAACGGATTCCCGAAGATCCGAGTGTGCATTTCGCTGAAGCCTCTAGCCAGTATTAAAAAGTTCTGCCAAGTTAATAAAGAAAAGGATTTTCCAGATTAAAATTTAAGCGCAATTGTGCATTAGTGTGAGTGTGTGTGTGTGTGTGTGGAAAATCCGCCCTTAACAGCAGCCAGGAATTTTTTGGAGTCACAATCCCGAGAAGCTAAGCCAAGACAAACTTTGGTACGAAACTCTCTGCCTGACGTGTCCTGCCCACCAATACACGCGCACACAAAGGACCTTTGTCTCTCTTTATCTCTCTCTCACTCTACTGTCTCTCTCTCTCTCTCTCTGTTCAGAGCTCTTCTTCTTCTTTTTCGATAGAATAAAATATAATGTCGCGGGTTTGGTTTGGGTTTGCACGTGGAATTCCATGAAAAACACTGAACCCTCCTCGCATGTAAATTTCAATTGTTCCGTGCCTTTGAACACCCAGCGAAAAATCTGCATTTTTGTGCATTCTACTCGAGAGTTTGCATTCCAAAACACCAACAAAGTGCACCACTTTGCACGTTGTCATGCCACATACTACTTTACAGATGTTCATGGGGTATGGCTAGCATCAGATTTTGGCAAGAGCCCACACCAAGTGATTAATCACTTGACCAAACCAACCGACCGACCGACCAGCTGAGGGTAAACAACAATTTTTAATTTGATCTTAAGGGTTAGATAGTGAAAGGCAATTAGAAAAAGGTTTTTGTTTTTAAAGGGAGATTTTGAAATCTGTAGGTGATTTGGGTGCATATCCATACTCGGCAGGATAAGGAAAGGTTTATGGATTTGGGGTTCAATTATAGATGTTCTTTTAATTATTTAGTTACCATTTTTAACTTGATCCTAAAGGTTATACGGAATAGCATTTAATTAAGAGATAGCATCACCTAGAGATTTAGGTAAAATTTTAATCACAAGGATAAGTATTTAATTACATTTTGTTGGAACTTAACTTTAGACTCTCTTGGAAATGTAGATTTAATTTTGAACTGAAGTCGAATTCCGATAAGGAAAAGTATATGGAGACTTATTTAGATATTTAATTATATTTATTTACAGATATTTTCTATACCCAAATTATCCTGAATTCTTTCTGCATTTTTAAGTGCCCCTACTTAATTTTAAGACAAAACACTTTTCAAGTTCAAATTTGTAATAATTCTGGAGATGCTGATAAAATGCATTGGGGCTGGCAATGGCATTGGCCATCAGGGGGTTGATTTCCCTCTATTTTTTTGGTAACGGAAAGCTCTCACCACCCTTCCCAGCGTCCTCAACAGGCCAACAGTTGATGCTGTGCCAAAAAAAGAAAAGAAAAGGAAAATACAAACGGAAAAAGGGAAGCACAAGAAATTGAACTTTGTGCCTGTCTGATTGCATGCCACCTTTCCACTCTTTCTCTCTATTTTTCTCTCTCTCTCACTGTTTTTCCATCTCTCTCTCTGTGAGTGAGAGCGAAAGTTGTGCATGCTCGGGGGATATGATATATAGTCCTATATAAGGCACTGGCATTTTGGCACTGTGCTAGGCCAGACGAGTGCATGTGTCCCCCGTTGGTTTTTGGCCAACGCAAACGCTCTTGGCTGAAATATTAATGCTGTCTTCGGTTCTTGGGAAAGGAGAATATGCTGTTTATTGATTGTTTGCCTGAGTGAAAGGTTAAGTCGCACAAAGGATCTACTTTGAGGTTACTTTGGGTTAGAGTAAGACTCCTTGGGTATTTTTAGAAGCGAGTTACAGTAGTTACACGAACAGACAAAATTTATAAATTATTTATTTATGTGGTAAGGATAAACCAGGTAAAAAATTAACCAATTTGAGTCAGAGTTATTTGTTAGTGTAAATATTTATATTCCTCGCCTAATAGTTCAACTTTATATTTATAAATATTACTTTTATCCGCAAACCCCATTTAAACAGAAATAGAAATCGACATTTGTTCATATAGAAAACACAATAATAATAACAACCAATCAATTATTGAGTTGCATGAAGCTTTGTGGGCTTTATTTTCAGCGAAATTAAAGGTAATTGAGTTTCTTTATTTGTGATTGAGCCTTAACTTGTGCAAAACTCATACATTGCCATACAATGCAATCATTTTTTTTTATAACAAAAGATAAGGTATATTAATAAAAAAGAGTTACTTCTGTTTTTAGATCAATTATAATTGGGAGATATTGAAAACAGCTCTTGAATTTTATCTTTACGAAATTCTTATTTATTATATTTCTGACTAACTCAGCAAACAATACTTTTTTTTTCTTATGGAACAACACTTGAAACCCATTAGAAACTGGTTAAAACTGACTGCAAAACTTTCCATCAGCTGCGTTTATTTACATAATATTTTTGCAAAAACAAACCGTCCTTTGACAGAGCAGCAGCAGCAGCTGACCAAGGTTGGGTGTGCGTAAACAAAGAGGGGATCCGGAGACGGAGATGGAGGCGAAGACGAAGCCTTAGACTGGAGCTGGAACCCAACACCGTGGCTGAGCGGCAAGGGGTTTCCCCCATTGTCAAGAGCCGATTTCTAGGCGACTATGCCCGAGGATGCACACATCACAGGCAGGCAGGGTATCAAGGTCAGGCGGAAACGGAAGCGCGGGTGATTTTTTAGGGGTTGGCGGCCATGTCCTTGCTGGATTTTCGGCGCAATTTTTGCCTTGGCGCCAAACGATGGCCAAATCAATTACTATTCTGTTTCTCTTTTCTAATTTTTTACAAAAAAAGGGCAGAAGAACCACTTGCGCAATGGGTTATTTGTGTGTATTTCGAAGGGGATCCAAAAATAGCCTCAAATATGGCACTAAATAGTTGGCATTTAAAATTCAAGAGCAGCGTTTGTGAGCTATTCGCACTGCGAATATTATTCATTAGTGGCGTAAACAAAAACCGCAATGTATAAAATGTGCAAAATCGATTGCATAAACAGAGTGTATTTCATTGGCAATCAAACTGCTCGATTTATGCAGAACAGGAAAAGACAGCTGGTAGTCCCACTACGTTTTCCATTTTCCATTCCCACCCAAATTGCACCTTTCCCATTCTTTATATTGCTTCTTATCGATTTAGCCTGGAAACACGCCATGTCATCAGATTCGCGATTCCATCGCTCTTTTCTCTACTTTAAATTAAACCTTTAACCCGTGTGGAAGCTTTAAGTTGGATTTCTATTCCCTGACCCGCGCGAGATGAAAAGGGGATGAACTTGTTTTACTTTTTTCGGCATATCCTTTTTTGCTGCGACGCAATTCGGTTGGTCCTTTGTGTTCCTTTATGACAGGATTTAAGGGCACCAAGCTTTTCTACCTGTGTGTGAGTTGCCTTGGGGTAGCTTTGTGTTTTATTTTTGGTGTGTGTGTTGCTCCCGGTACATTTCCATTCATTTAAATTCTGCCCGGAAATGTTTTCTTAGCTTCGAATATTCGCACAATGTGCACTGGGGAAAATATCACTGAATTCTATTCAAATTAATAATTGAAAAATAAATGAATTGTGTAAATAATATGATAGAGTTTTGATTATATTAGTGCTTAGTGATTTTAATTATTTGACTTCTTGTATAAAAAGGGACCTTTTTAATCCTCTTTATTACATTTATTTACTAAAAAAACTAATGTTTAAGAATTTTAAAGTACTAAAAACAAGTCTAAAACAATTAATTAAGTATTAAACCTACAGAATTTGATATTTTTCATCTATAAAGTAAGGATGCAGGAACCCAAAACATGTCAAAAAATAAATATTAATATTTGAAAGCAATTAAAAATACATTTTAGTGAAAACCTCCCGCAAAAACCCCTTAAATCTTAAAAATCGTAAAGATTCCTAAAAAAAAAAGAAACTAAATGTTTCCCCTCTGTAAGATCCCCCATTAAATATTAAGTTTTCCTCCACGTGTTTGGTATAAACCAGGGAATTATGTAAGAGAGCAGCCGCTGGGATCTTCGTTACCCAATTACATCCTGTCAAAGCCAATCAGGCGCACTTTGCGGCCATCAATCTTGACCCCTCATTGAGTAATTTCCTACGGCAATGGCTTAAGCATTGTGTTTTTTTAGCCAAAGTGGGCTAAGCCGTTCCAATGACAGGGCCATGGCCGCCTCATCCTGGCCAGAGCCACAGCCAGAGCTTTATTTAGAAACGCCGGTGACTGTGGGGGGTGGGTGGTGTGGAATTCCAAGTAAAGTTGCGACGCAAAAAGCAACAGCACAACAATCACAGGACTTTAATATTTTCACACACTCGTCGGAGGTTTACGTAACAGCCATCGCATTGTGTAATCAGTTTGTCGTCCGCAAGAGTTTTCCCTCCAAGATGTCGGAGGTGTCTCCCGGGGGGGTGGACAAAACGAGACATGGACTGTCGGTGGTCCTGTTATTATTGACCATTTTCCCTGCAATTTAATCAGAGATGCAACTGCTTGGGGTTATAATTTTTGGTTTGTGCATCCGCGAGATAGTACATTTTGTGGTGTGGCAATAAATGGGTAAATATTTATACCGAATGGGTGGCAGAAGCGCAGTCCGGACAGCCATCAAAAGACGTCATAGCGCATTACGTATACGCAGGGTATGGCGCAATAGAAAAGGAATCTATATGCATGCATATATAGTGAGGGGGAGTGTATCTGTGATGGAGGTGTGCCTTTCCCCTGGGTCACCCCGCTCCCAAGTGTCCATCAATGAAGCGGCAGGACGCCAAAAGCTTCTCAGAAGAGCTTTCCTCTCTTTTCAAATGGTGGATTTCCCTCTGATAGCTGCTTCTTGCCACACAGCTGCTGCTGCTGCTGCTGCTGCGAGCAACACACCCACGCTAAGGCCATCTCTCTCTTGTGGCGCCACTTCCTCTCTCTCTCTTTCTCTCAGTATGGCTTTAATTTACTACGTCAGCAACAGAGGACGAGCCTCCAAGTAAATAGCCACCACATAGACCTCCTCCTCGGCCCAACCCCTCCCTTGGTTGCCTTGCTCTTTTTCGGGGCTGCTCTTTCAATTTACAACGACCTTCTGCGGTAGTCAGCACAGTTTTTGGCTCTGCTCTACACCAAGCAACAAGGTTCAGGAAGTCACGTTTCAGGGGTAAAGTGTGGGTGTCATGTTAATCGATATTAAACCAAGAAATACAGATGTTAGGGGTTAAAGTCTTGATGAAATGATTGAAAAGGATACGATTCTAGTCAACATTTTTATGAATATGTATAAAAATATTAAAATTTAAAACTTTAAAATTTGTTTTATTTAATTTAAAAGGTTGAAAATATTTTTTAAATTGATTTGACTTTGAAATAAGCTTTTGATAGTTATATCCCTCTGATTAAAGAGCTCTATATATAACCCTGATTCACCCAGTTTTCTAGCTTTCACTCCCTAGAGGTCCTTTTTTGTTTTTGTGCAGAAGCTATGGATTCTAATTAACCCACGACCCCTGACATTCATACGTGCTTAAACGAAGCATATACATATTTTGGCAAGTTGAAGCGAATGAATTAGCGCTACGAATTTATGCAGAAAACTAATAAACACACGTCCTGTGTACACACACTCCACGGACTGAACTGAACTGAATTTGCATAGTAATGAAATTACGAAAGAGACAGTAAATAAAGACAGGACTCTGACTCTGACAAAGTTTCCATTAAGCAGGACGGAACCCGCCTAATGGCAAACAATTAGGACCAAAATTGAGTTAGCAGCCACTAGAAGGCGGTCTCAAGGACAAACCGCCACACAAATGGGCAAATAAAGCCAAGCCTCACTCAGGGGTACTCGAGGAGTATCGATCAAACAGGCTACCAGTTGGAGTGTGCCTTTTCCTAACCGTTTGCTCCACTTTTCCAGCAGGTAACCACGGACCCGGACACGGACACTTCGGAAGGTAAATCCGCACGTTGATGGCTGCCACCAAAATCATCGATGCGCCGCGCAACGGCCACGAAATGGCGCCATTGAACACACGGGCCCGGGGAGATGGAACCCATGGAGTGACCATCGTCCTCACTGCCCCGCAAAGGAACTCTGTGCAGTCGGTGGACATCCCAGGGGCCGAGCCGGAGCGTGCCGCCTGGAGCGGCAAGATGCAGTTCTTCCTCAGCATCATTGGCTACTCGGTGGGCCTGGGTAACATTTGGCGCTTTCCCTACCTGTGTCAACAGAACGGAGGAGGTGAGTGAGAATATAAATTGTTATTTTCTGATTAAATAATAATCAATACAAATCCCTTAATTCATTAAGAACGCTTTCCCTTTTAACAAAACTCATTAAAAGCTAAATATAAACCTGATTCGTTAGCTATTTCTGTATGAAATAATACCTCTTCGATTACTTATTCGTTTCCCTGTCTGAGTTGGCCTGGAATTTACATATAGCAAAGCCTCGGATTACTAAAAGTGCCAACTGCTGCAGAATTGTCCAATCAATGTCTGGTCGGCCTGCAAGCGTCAAAAGACCGATAACGTTAAATTGGGTAATAGCCCTCCACTAACCCCTCTTGTCGCACTCCGCCCCACCTGTCACATTCCATATGCGATGTATCCAATATCAGTTTGGCCAACGAACTGCAGCTAATCAGGTGCATGGCTCTGACAATAACATTATGGGATTTAATGTGCACTAATTGCATGGCTTTCCCACAGCGGAAGGGCCCAATTGGTGGCCTTGGGCGGGGTGGGCTCTGGGCACGCACCATTCTAATGGCGAGGCAACCCCACCCAGCTTTTAATTCAATTACAATTACAATTGACATGGTGACGGAGGCATCGAATCCGGAATACTCTCTAGTTTCTAGCTATGCCTGCCTCGAACCAGAAATGCAAATTTCCGGCCTGCTGGGCATTGATTTTGTGTCGGATTCGTTTGTCAATCAAATGGATTTGCACAAAAAAAGGGAAATTAACCAATGGTGAAGGCATTCTTTTAGTCTTTCAAGCTGTCATTTCGGTAAAGTGAAAGTAATTAATTCATTTTAAATAAATAAATAAATGAATAAATAATTAGTTTATGCTCACGAGTGCTTTAAGGTCAATTTTTAAATGATTTACTCAGAATATAGCTTCGTTGAATTCAAAATTAACTCTTATTTTAGTTGATAACTTAAATATATTACCAGGCTTTCTTTGAAGATATAGTTTATAAAGTCTGGAATATCTCTCTGTATTAAAGTTAAAGCAAACTATTAGTTGTATAATTTTTTCAAGCTTTTAAAAGACAATTACTAAATCTTAAATAATTGTAATAAAATATTTTAAAGATATCCAGTGCCAGAAATAATATTATAGTGTGAATAAAACATTATTTTCCTTGATGTTTTATAGGTACAAATGTTTACCTTACTTTTTTCTGTGTAAAACATAACGCGTTTAACTTCTCCCTGTGTTTAATAGGTGCCTTTCTGATACCCTTCATGATTATGCTGATACTGGAGGGCATACCCCTGTTCCTCATAGAGCTGGGCATTGGCCAGCGAATGCGATTGGGGGCACTGGGTGTGTGGAACACCATCCATCCCTGGCTGGGAGGCATTGGCATCTCGTCGTGCATTGTGACGCTATTTGTGGCTCTCTACTACAACGTGATCATCACGTGGGTGTTCTTCTACCTCTTCAACAGTTTTCGGGTGAGTGGAGAAGGACATATAGCTATACCCCAAGATTTTAATTATTTATTTTCCTCTCTTCGCCAGTACCCTCTGCCCTGGTCCACTTGTCCCACAAACGGTACGGGCTTCGAGCTGGAGGAGTGCGCAAAGTCTTCGGAGACGACGTACTTCTGGTATCGCACCACCTTGGATGCTGCTCCCTCTATGGATGAGCCCGGCGGCTTGAAGTGGTGGATTGTACTCTGCCTGCTGCTCTCCTGGACCATTGTCTTCTTCATTGTGATGAAGGGCATCCAGAGCTCTGGCAAGGTGGTCTACTTCACCTCCCTGTTCCCCTACATCGTGCTGACCATCTTCTTCATACGCGGCATCACGTTGCGCGGCGCCGGTGCCGGTCTGATGCACATGTACACGCCGAAGGTGGAAAAGCTGCTGGAGCCAACGGTCTGGCTGGATGCAGCCACGCAGGTCTTTTACTCCTTTGGCCTGGCCTTTGGGTCGCTGATAGCCTTTGGCAGCTACAACACCCCCAAGAACAATTGCGTAAGGGACGTCCTGCTGGTCTCCGTCTGCAACGCCGTCACTGCCATCTATGCCAGTGTCGTCATCTTTGCCATTCTTGGTTTCAAGGCCACCGTCAATGTGGACCGCTGCATAGCCAGGTGAGTCAGTGGGTTGGGAACTAGAACTGGGAACTGGGAGTGGGAGTGCGCGTCACACGCATCGATGGCCATCAATAAGCCGACCCCAGCTGACCGACCGGTCGTAACCGGCGCAGGGCAAGCGCCGCCGCCTTTGTACGCCTTTACATGTATTTGCGTATCAATGAGGGTGTATCTCCCTCTCGGAATCGATATCGAATGGATGGAACCGATGGAATCGCGGTCGTGTCTGTCAATTTGCATCAATTAACGGACCCGGCTCCAAGTTGAGTTATGCACAATTGCTCTTGAACCGCCTGTCAGTGTCCATCGGGGGGTTCGAACCGATTTCATCCGGAATTGGAATTGATTATGATTTGGTTTGCATTGTTCTGCTCTTTCCTTTAGCAACACGGAGATCCTGGTGAAGAGCAATCTGCTGGCCAGGAATGATACCAGCACTCTGGCCTACGAGCATGCCATGAGCCAGGTGAATGGCACGGAACTAGCCCGCCTGCAGCTGAGCGAATGCAGTCTGGCCCACGAACTGGACAATGTGAGTACTGTCTGCAGGGCAATACTAAAGCTGGAGGGGATTACTCAAGGATTACTCTTATATTCTGTCTTTTAGGCCGCTGAGGGCACGGGATTGGCCTTCATCGTCTTCACCCAGGCCATTGTGGAGCTGCCTGGAGCTCCCTTCTGGGCGGTGCTCTTCTTCACCATGCTGCTCTCCCTGGGACTGGGCTCGCAGATTGGCATCCTGGAGGGCATGCTCTGCACCCTGTTTGACATAGACATCATCAAGCGGATTAAGAAGCAGCATGTAACTGGCGTGGTGTGTCTCTTCTGCTTCATTGTGGGCTTCATCTTCTGCACAGGTGCCGGCGAGTATTGGCTCAAGATGTTTGACTCCTTCGCCGGCACCATTGGCCTGGTGGTGGTGGCCTTAATGGAGATGATAGCGGTTATCTTTATCTATGGACATGAGCGGTGAGTTGGGATTGATTTCTAATATTAGAGAGTCTTTAAGGAATCCCATTTGTTACAGCTTTACTGAGGACATTTACCAAATGACTGGCTACCGGCCTGGTCGCTATTGGCAGTGGACTTGGAGGTACATTGGCCCTGTTATTATGGTGTGCATTCTGGCCTCCTCCATCATCTTTATGGTCATCAGGAATCCCACTTACGGAGCTTGGAATGCCGACTTGGTGAGTGTATATAGCAAAGGCTATTTACATATTAAATTCTAAATATATGTCCTTATTCTTTAACCAGGGCATGATTGAGCAAAAGGACTATCCCAACTGGGTGATGGGCATTGCCTTGTCCATGATCTTGGCCGGCGTCCTGCCCATGCCCATTGTGTTCCTGATGCGCAGCTTCCAGTGCCTGAAGGTGGACCTGGACATTCACCAGGGATCGATTCGCCGAAACGAGACAACTGCCTCTACTAAGGAGATGATTGACAACGATGATGATGTAAGTGGGAACCCCAAACCAGATCGACTTGGGCTTTCTTTGTACCATTTGTTGTGTTGTTAGGCTAAGTTAAGCTCATCTCTCTTTCTATCTCTCTGGTCTTTACGTGTGACTAATTGTGACTTTCTCTCACCTAACGATCCACTCCTCACTCTTACGCTTGCTCCTCCTATCTGACAATGCTTACATCCAAAATACCGATCTCTAATATCGATTGCATAACCAAAACTCACGCCCATTGTTCAGAATATGAGTCCGGATATGCCACCGCAAGATTCACTAGCGGCGACACGCTTCACAATCGGAGACTTTGAAGTAAGTTGTGTCCCTCTTTAGAGAGAGGATAGAAAAGGTCCATCCCGAGCCACCTCCTGCACACACTAACGCTAATCACACAATTCTCTGCTCTTCTCCCCTCTGCTCCCTCTTAAATTTGTTCAATGTTTTAGAATTAGAACGAACCGAAATCCTGGAGTGACGTACTTAAGGGCAGCGCCAAGTTTTAACAGAAAAACAGACACTAGGATAACCCCGAAACCAACTCAACAGACACACACTAAGGACAGTGCTAAATTCCACGCGTCAACTCAAGTAGAAACCAAGTGCTCATCCATCAGTTAGCAAGCAATTACCTGTACTCAAAACCAAAACAAAAACAAACACCAAGAACTAATCAACGCACAGCTAAAATACTCGTAGCTAGCAGCCAACTAAAACCGAACTAAGTTAAACCAAGATGCATCTTTTAAACTAAACAAAACTGAAGGACAGAACAATTATTTACCAGAGGGTTTAGGCTTAGGTTTAGGGAAAAGACTAGCAAATCGCTTGTGTGTGTGCTTGACTTGAACCTAGGGTCATGCGTGTACTATATATATACAAGTATATACCATAAATCGAATTGGCGGCTGATCGAGGCCCATATACAGGTAAAGTAATCGTGTGATTTGCAGACCTTTCCATTTACATTTCGTTTGTTGGTTTGTTCGTTCGTTTGTTCATTGTTTTCAATGTTTTTAACCGCAAAAAAAAAACAGGCGCTGTAACTTTACTGTAACTATACTTTACCTGGATTTTACTTGACTTTACTGTAGAGAGCTTTCGCTTGGGCTTGTGTAGAATATCAAGTATACGCAGTGTCAGCCCATTTGATTTATGTTTTATCATTTCTCGTAAGCAACTCTTGATTTCCTAGAGGACTCTCCTTCGCTGCCATAAATATCCAGCCCCTTATCATTTATTTCGTGTCCTCTATCCCCTTTAGGAGGACGAGGACGACGATGAGAACGACTTCAGCGGTCCGGCGCTGGGCGGCCATGTGAAGACGCAGAGCGACTTCTCCGACGACGAGGAGGAGGACAAGCCCATGACCATGCGGATGATGATGATGCGTCCAACGACAACCGCCAAGACAGCGAACGTGCTGAATGTGCCAACCAGCAGAAAGCCCAACTTCAAGAAGCAGGCGTACGACGTGTAGAGGGTGCAAGTTACAGGTAGAGTCCAGGTGCGAACCGAAACGATATGGCGCAAAACACACATTTATAAATATTTACTCTAAGTATTTTAACATAATTTAAAGCTAAACTAAGTGATTACCGATTACCAGAATAAACAAGCGGAGGAGCTAATTAAATTCGAGTTCGAGTAACTAAAATTGTTGACAAAAAAACTGATCTAAGCCCCAAAAACTAAACTAAATTTAAACAAACTATGTACGAGTACAATGAGAAAAGAAACCATTAACTGACACGGGTTGCTAAAGGTTTAAATTCGATTATTTAGCATTTAGTTGGAATGCTTTAAGCTTTACAATTAGACACTCGAGCACACAAACTGAAAGTATTTCCTGTTCCTCCAGCCCAAATTCCAAATTCCTTTCCTGTCTCCCCAAACTCCTCCCTCAAATTTATACACTTTTGTGGCAAACGCTTTATAGTCGACTTAGCCAGCGCATTTCCAACGAGTTAAACTCAACATTTAGTTTTAGTTCTAGTAGAGATCTGCCGTTATGATTTTGACTTCAAGTACGAGTATGCATATATGTAATCTAAACCGAGTTACAGACACTTTAAACTTACTTCAAACAGGTTAAGCGCGTTGAGACACCCTATTAACACTTCGAGTTCTAGTTGAGTTGAACAAAAACTACCTATACTTACTATATATTGATTAGACAAAGATACATGGAATGTGTGATATTCTAAATAATATCCTCAAAGCTTAGGTCTAAGAGTCTTAATCCTGAGTCAGTCAAAATCCAACTCCCAGCTCCCCCCATTCAAGGATATTTCCCACACCGACACCGACACTGAACTAAGCGAAATGGAAACAAAAACAAGTAAATAAACTGCTGTGAATAGTTTTAGTGGTTGTAAAGTTCTATCGAAGAAGGGAAACCATAAAGCGTCTAATATTTAACTAGTTGTTAAGTCGCACCCCATTGTTCGCCCCACCCCCGCCTGAGTTGGTCCCCCACCACGAGTCCTTGCCACATTTCCAAATTCGGTTTCACAACACAACACAGCAACTTTCTCCCATTTCGGTTAAGGCAAGGCACCACTGATTACCAATTTCCTGTATCTGATAACCGACATCTGAGAGGCGACAACTGAATCAAAACACATGGAATTTCAAAGTACTCAAAGTCAATGCTAAGGACAAAGGACGGCAGAACGTCGAAGACAATAAGACAATTATAGGAAAAAAATACTTATGAAACGGCCCCGTCGACTTTAGAGAGAGAGAGATTTGTAGTATCCTTTCCACTTGAGACCCTTATTTTTGGGATGCATCCGTTTTGTACACCAGAGACAGCCGATAGTTAGCCGATTTGTATGTACGTTTTAATGTAAAGAATGAAACCATTAGTTCACCTCCAGCCAGCAGCCTCATCCAAGAATCCTCGCAATCGAAACCGAAACCGAAACCAAATACAAATAGTACCAAGCCTAAGTGTATAGTTTACTTGTTTACGCCACTATATATACGAGCATGAATCTATATACACAGTACATATTAATCTATATACCTAGCTCTACCATAATTATGATATATCAATTATTGTCGTAGTGCTAAAGCCCCGAGCGAGATGTGTAAATTTGAATGTATTAAAAACAGAGACACTGCAAAGAGATGAATACTTATATGAGAAAACATTATTGTACCGTACGCAAGAAATTATTATTAATAAAGATATTTCAAGATTTAGAGTGTTAAGTTGAAGAAGAGCAAAACGAATAAGAAGTTTCTCTTATTTAAGGTGGGGTTTTCTCTGTGGTTTTCCATAGGGAGTCTCCACTGTCTTCCCGCTGACACGTTTAACGCTTGGCAGACGCATCTGCAGATTGGACGATCCGCATTTATTGGATTTTGATAGACGACACAATGTTTTGTATACGGTTTGCTGCCCCCTTGGTCAAAGCACCTTGGACCGAGACTAAGAATCCCCGATTAGGCTTATCGCCCTGGGGGAAAGTTTCGGTTTGTTTTGTTTTCTCGCTAAAAGTAAATACATGAAAGTCAGGCCCCTTAAGGGTCTGCGGATTCTCACTTTTCAGTGCCCCAAAGGAAGATTTTCCCTGGGCTGACCTTGGCGGGATTGGCAATTTGGTTGGCCCGTTCTTTTTTATTGGCAACCAGCATCGTAAATGGCATTGGTCTATAAATATGCTAACACAGGTAAAACGATAATGACCACCGCCTGGAAGCCACGTTCGATATGGCTGAAATGATAAGCCAAATGCAGGGGGGGGGCGAGACAAATCAATTTGTTAAAACGCCGCAATCGGAATAAAAATTCATCGAGTCCAGGAAATGGGTTAAAGTAAGGTGCATTTCTGAGAATACGCTTTTTCGAAAGAAAACAATAAGAGAAGTATTCATTTTTAAAGAAATTTATTTAATATAATAAAGATTTTTGTTAGGGTACATATTTTATTTCTTAATTACTTTTAAGATGCCTTTTGATGTTTCGTTTCTTGCAAATATTTCTAAAATTGAAATACTGTTTTCTTTTATATTATGTCTTAGTTTTTTATCAGCAATTGTAAATATGTTGCAAAATTAGTTTTATTTCCTCAAAAAATACTTCACTAATTTTTAAACTTATATTTTAATATATATCCCTTCAAGTTCATCTACTTTTTCTCAATGTGTAGCCACAGATCAGCGATGGCGTAACCTGTGTGATAAGAGCCACCAGCGCAGACATTGCAAAATTCACCCATGGACCGGTTGTGAGGCAGGCTGCTCCGCTCCAGGGGGGCGTGGCCTGGCCAAAGACTCCTCTGGGTTCCTCCAGAGCTTTCCCAGCCGCCGGGTGACTATGCAGTGGGCGGCACGTAGCCCGTGGCAAGTGCAGCGGTAGTAGCAGCAGCAGGAGTGGAGTCGCGTTGCGTCTTATCTTATCGGAGCGACACTACTCTGCGTGTGCCCCAGCCATGAGAACCGAATCGAAACCCAAATCGAGGGGCAATCAGATCGGACAATGTGAGAGCGCGGGAGCGGAGACAGCAACAGAGACCCAACCGAAAAGGCAAAATGCTCGCCTGTTACTTGAGCGCAGCGCAGTGCCGCATGAAGTCAGTTTGGCTCGTTGTGCCAGCGCAGCAACAAGTGCCCGCTATATCCCAATCCGAATCCGAATCCGACTCCGCGTGGTGGTATCTGCATCTGCAACGGCCACAGCATCTGCAGCTCCAGTATCTGAATCCCACTGAAACTTAATCTGAAGCGCCTCAAGTGCCCCAGAGAGTTCCAGGCTCATTCAATTGGCGAAAAGTGCATTTGACGCTGCTTAATAAATTCAAATTAAGTCGGCAATTTCAATTTTCATCACATTAACAGCAGAGGGCCAAGGGGAACGGAAAGCAAAGCAATAAATTAATTAAGGCGGAGATAAAATTGCAACTGCGCCAAGAAAGTGAAAGCGACCGCAGTCGCTGCTGCCAGGTGACAGAATGCTGCTCAGAGGCGCACAGCTGCTGGGATGCGGGTGAGTCCAATGGCATTCTGTGGGATTCCCACAAGGCGAAGTATTGACAGGTTGAATGGGTGGCACAATCGTAGTTAGTTAGGAGGATGATCGAATGCGCGATACCCTATAGCTGGGAGGGAAGTCAGAAATCCTGAGGTGGGAGAGCTTAGTTTGTAATTCGATGGGATATATTGGTTTATTTTTCGAATGTATTTGAAATCATTATATAAACTATGGAAAAATATTAAATCAAATAAATGTAATGATAATTATTTATTAATAATTTACTTTTTGGGAGATATAACCGTTTTAAGACGTAGTTATGGCTTCGATTTTATTCTTTGACATCTCAGTTTTAAATGCATTTTCTGTTGAGAAGCTATGATCTTTAAACAATTGATTTATGGGAGAATAGGTTTCTATCCATAAGACAATATTATCTAGGATTTATCAACTATACATTATAACTATATAACTTAAAGAAAACTTATCTTAAAAAATAAAATAAGCATTGGTTCCCATTGAGCTCTTACTCGAAATACCCCCTTGCTCCCAGATAATCACAAAAAAACTTAAAGATATAATTATGTCAATCAACTGCTAATCAGTTATAACTAACACATTAATTTTATTAGATTTTTGGTATTTCGGGACATGAATCTAATCTAATGAAAGTGAAAATTATAAAAAGTAAACAGCTCTTATCTGCTGGGTAAACTATATTATTTCAAATTGTTTAGTATCACCATTTTCTTAGCTTATTTAATTGAAAGCAATAGCTTATGCTGAGTACATTCGTGTAAGATCACATAGTTAACCCTTAGAAAAAACATCTGAAATAAAGAAGACGATGCCTAATAAATTATATACCATATGACATAACAAACAAATTCTGAAGCTGATAATTTCATTTTTGCCTGCATAACACTCAGTAATTTGATTATATAAATTGTTAGATAGAAAGCACTCAGAGAAAAAAGATATTTAGTTTAATTTATATTTATTATTAACTTTATTTTGTAAATAAGAATGAGAAATATTTTATTTATTATTTTATAAATGAGAATGAGAAATATTTTATTGTTACAAAAAAATTAAGAAGAAAATACTGTATTACTTTTTTTTGATGTGTATTCAGTTTAATAAAATACATAGAAAAAATGTAGAAATATTAACATTGCTATAAAGTTGGACAAACTTAATTTCCTGTTGCTTTATAAGTAACTTATATACCTTAAAAACCCTCATTAATGAGTATTATAATACCAATTAGTTGGCATTGTGTGGTCTGGTTGGCTTACAAGCTCTAAGGTAAACCCAGCATTAGTATTCATTAGTAACTAACCTACCCCAACTGAGATTGGTTTCGACTAGTTTCTGATTCATTCCTATCGTGAGTGGCGGGAAAATTCCAAGCCCTCGGAGACCCACAGCTCGCTTGCTACACTTTCATTCACGACGTAAACAAGCATCAGTGCTTACTATAATCATCCGCCGCCCATCAATGTTAATGTCACTCGCAGATCCAAGATCATTGCACTCGCCGCTCTCAGCATCTGAAGCTAAATATATCTGTGTGGAAATGTACTTAATCTCACAGCTGCTGTTTCTCTCTCATGAACTACTAAAGATAGCTAAAGTTATGGTTAAAGAGGTTGAAGAACTTAACTAGTGTCCCTATAAAATCCTTTAAATATTACTTTTGCATTCTTGAAAAATACATGTTGTTATTAACATTTAATTACTTGTTTATTAAATGTTTCTCTCTTATCATTTCGAGCATTTCCTGATAAGGGGTCGCACTTTTTTGTTGCCTACTTTCAGGCGTCGGGTGAGTGACCAAAGCCATATAAGTTCTTACTTAGCGCCTGGGCCTATGCAACACTTTGCCGCTACACGTTTGTTCAATGAAAAGCTCTTCGCATTCTGCCTTCTCCTTTGTTCGTTCGGTCTTTATCACGCCCCCACTTTGTTGTGCTCTTTATTATTTTTGTAGTTTTGTTTTGGGTCGTTTTCTTAAATATGCGAGTGTGTGAGTGCGTTTGATCAAGTTGCTTGACTGGCTCTGCCTCTCCTTTGGGGGTGTGTGTGTGTTGTGTGTGAGGCCATTAGGCGTAATCAAGCAAAAAATAAAAACAAAGCAATGCATGTGCGGGTTTTTTGAGGCCGCCTAGCAACAAGCTACTTGTATCTTTGTCCCCGCCTGTTGAGTGTTTTTATTTTTTGGCTTCTGTTTTGCTAAGGTGGCGTGTTTTGGCCATCAGCAAAGGCAGTTGTTAAAAAAGCTAATAAAGAGAGTAGAGAGGCACTAAACGGCAAAGTCATAGCTCATTGGCAGCAGTTCATTTCCTCCAGGTATCATCCCTAAGATACTTACTTGTATCTTTAGCTGCTGTTTTTTGTGTGTTGTTACAAGCTCCTTCAGCTTGTAGCTTCAAGTATCTCCTACTAGCTCCCAGTATCTCCCAGCAGCTGCTTGCCATTGATGATAACCTTTAGACACAGCGACGACAGCAGCAACGACAACGTTGAAGACAACAAAAATATTGTTGTTTTGACACCGAAGCTATTTCTTTCATATTTTTTTCTTCTCTTTTTTCAGGCTGGGGGCTCGGCAAAATTTTGCCATAACAAATAGCATTACTTATGCATGGCAGGAATCAAAACAATTCACTTAAATGTAATTGTTCGTCGGGGTTTAGCATGTTATTTCTGCTTATCGGCTAGGAGCCGGGGCACGCGCCTTTTCCAAGGCCTCATCGATCAGTGATTTATATGAGAATTATGGGTAACAGGGTACGCATATCAGTTAATGGTTTGTTTACTACATATTCCCAGAATTCCCAGAAAGTTCTGATAGATAAGATTCCTTTCCCCCCTTTGCCGTTGATATTGTGACGCTTCTTCGCTTTGTAATGGGCGGCTCACCTGAGTCACCCCATTGATTAATTCCTGTTGGGCTACAACTATTTCCCATTACCTGTGGAGTAGTTACTCCTTGTAATTCATGGAACTAGCTAGACCAGACCAGACCACACCAACCATTACCTTATACACCATCCCACTTATTCGCGGAACAATTTAATCTACAAATATGTGAAATATATACGAGGTATAGTGGGAAGCGTGGGCTGTCTGGGAGTCGCTTATCAGTCGGTAAACAAAATACGAAATTAGCTGGACTTTGATATGCGGTAATGAGCCCGCTCTATATGTATATAAACTATCCTCCAGACTGGGTCCAATAATTACCAGTTCCGACTGGGTTTTCTGCTATAATTTCTGCGTAGTTTTATTGATGAAAGGAATTCGTCAGCAAGAATGAAGACAGGTTCTGAGAATGAGACCATTACTCACAGGTTCTTTTGTTATTTTTAAATATATATTCATATTTTTTTATAAATAAATATAGTTCCCACTTGGCATTTATAGAAATCTAGACAAAGTGTGCAAATGACGCTCATAATAAACTAGTGGAAAACTTTTCGTTCTATCAAATGATAATGCAGTTTCCCTCTAAACAAAATCAGCGTCATTACTACTTTGTGAATAATAAAAAACAATTAAGGAAGCGTCACAAATAACACGCGCCTTTATTCGTGGAATATGCATTTAATTTCTTGTTAAATATTTTATTTTATTGAATGAACAAGAAAAAACTTCCATCTTTCTGGGTTGAAAGTAGACTCATAAAATGGGTCCTCCTGTTGATAAGCCTTAGATTGGGTCTGCCCTCCGCCTCCATTTGATACTCGATTCTTTTATGGGATTTAAGGCGTAGGGCCAAGGCTAATGAACCCTCTTTTTCTGTTGTTCTGATGGAACCAGTTTCGTTTATTTCATCAGATTGCAAGTACAGTTTTTGAGGTTTTTCGGGAAAATGTAGTATGTAGCTGAATCAGCTGACACCCCCATGACTGTTGCCAAGCGTTTTTTGGGGGAAATTCTGTATCACTACAAGTACTATTTATAAACAGATATATGTTTCATTTCCATATAAAAAACACACTCATACATGCAAGAAACACGCGCTGAAAACTCAACGTATTTTTACGCGACTTTTTTGCAATAAAAAATACAAGAAAATACGTAAACACAGAAAAAACGATGAGGAAAAAAACAATAAAGACAAAGTGCGAAGTACCCTTCTTCTGAATTTAATTTAGGTTTTTAAAGTGAAAAATTTGTAGATTTATTCCCTCAGCTTATCTATAAGATTCAGGCTTAGAGGGATAAATATTTATTTTGCATTATTTATGTAATCTTGTAGTACATTTCATATACCTCTTTTGTTAGGGTATCTTTGAGTGCCAAAATAAAATACAAGCTGTGCGAAGCGGTCAGCATTTGTGGCGTCATGGGGATGGGACTACGAAGACTCTCAGAGTAAGGGGACTAGCTCGTATACGTTGTAGATGCCATTTCGAAAGGCCAGGAGACATTTTCTGTTATCTCCCGAAATAGCATCGAATACGCAGCACTTTCAGCTTCCAATTCTGGCGCGTGGCCCTAATCAAAGAGGCGCTGGGACAACTCGAGTGCCGCTCAAATAATTAGCTTAGCTGCCGCCTCACTGCCGATGATAGTCTAGTTCGTTGGATTCGGTGGGATTTGGAATGAAGCGGTTATCGATGCCACCATAAATATTATGCCCGGCTATTTGACTAGCATTCCAAACCTCGAATCTGGCTACACACCTCCACTCCCCCCTCCGCCGATAACCACACAAAATAATCACCAGATAAAAGCCAGACGAAAGCCACAAAAGTCCCTTAAAAACAAACGCCAGCCAGAACTGGCTTAAAATGATTGAATTAAAATTTAATTTTCACTTAATTTGCAGCCTAATTGGCCAGCTTTGGTCGTATATTTTCAAAGCCAAGACATGGCTTTCGGTTTTATCATTCACCTCACTCGCCCCAAGCATGCAGACGACAGCTTATGCTAATATAAACCAGGCCAGATTGCTCCAATACACACATATATATGTATCATATATTCCATTCGTGGCGGAGAAAACTGCGCAGTTCCGAAAACATACATAAATTTTTGGGGTATTTCTATGGTTCAGACACGCGTGTGACGTCACAATTGGGGCAACCCTGACAACGCGTGTAAATGATAATTCCGCTAGACTTTGGACCCCGATGTAAGCAGTCGTCTGGCATGTGACTGGGTCAGAGATATGCCAGGGATCACTACTGGGCTGTACTTGATGGCTTCTACCTGCTGCTGCCCCTCGGATCTCTTATCTGCTGCAAAGCAAAACCAAAACAAAGAACGAGGCGTTCGGCAAGAGCTGAAAAGATGATGAAAGATTGCATCATGCTGCCCCACAGGGGAATGGGACGAGGAAGGGGGAACTCTTGGCAGTGGCGGGAAACCCGCTTCTAATGAAAGTGACGTGGACGCCAACTGGCACCGATACGACGAAGGTTGGAGTTGGATCCCCATCCCCATCCCCGACTTTTGCGAATTGCCCGCCCAGAGCAAGTTTCTCGAGTTTTTGGAGTGGAGCTCTCGAAACCAGACCGACCAGACGAACAGCTGATCAGCCAGTTTGGCCGTCTGTCTTTCGCCTTTTATTTGTATCTCAGTATCGTAGTATCTCGGTATCGATGTATCTTTGTATCTGTGTATCTTTCCCAGCGGCGCTGGCGGTGCGTTACCGCTTAGAATTTCAAATTCACGTTACGAGGCCCAAGCAAAAGGTACAGTTGTGCTTGGATAGGCTAGTCATGGCAACGATAAGCCATAGGCGATAGATGGAGGAGGGGAAAGGGTCACTCGAGTAGGATTAGGTAGATGGAGAAAGAACTGAACCCACTCTTATCTGTCAGTATCTTAACCTAGGGTAATAATAAATCTAAATAAATAAAATAAGTAAATAACCTCAACCCAACTTCATATTCCCCTTCCAGCCTGGTCTCCCCAGCCGCCCGAAGCTACAATTTCCGCCTGACCTGCCGCTTTCTGTCCATTCATTATGGCGACGCCAAGGCACTGACCCCCGCCGTTAAGCAGTATGTGGAGAAATGCGTGGATCTCTGCAAGCCAGAGCGGGTTCACATCTGCGACGGCACTCCCGGCGAGAGCAAACTCCTCCAGGGACTCATGCTGAAGCAGGGCACCATCCTGCCGCTGCCGAAGTACAATAACTGCTGGCTGGCCCGCACCAATCCGGCGGATGTGGCGCGTGTGGAGTCCAAGACCTTCATCTCCACCGCCAGCAAGGAGCAGACAGTGCCAGTCACTGAGAAGGCCACTCCGGGAATGCTGGGCAATTGGATTTCCGAAAAGGATCTGCAGGCGGCCATTGCCGAGCGCTTCCCCGGCTGCATGAAGGGGCGCACCATGTACGTCATACCCTTCAGCATGGGCCCCGTGGGTTCACCGCTATCCAAGATCGGCATCGAGATCACCGACTCTCCTTATGTGGTAGAGTCCATGAAGATTATGACGCGGGCGGGCAATCCCGTGCTGGAGTTCCTCCAAAGCGGCGACGGTCAGTTTGTCAAGTGCCTGCACTCGGTGGGCACGCCCAAGAGCGGTATCCAGGCCCAGGCATCCTGGCCCTGCGATCCCGAGCGCACCATCATCCTGCACAAGCCGGCTGAGAACGAGATTGTTTCTTACGGATCGGGATACGGCGGCAACTCGCTGCTGGGCAAGAAGTGCCTCGCCCTGAGGATTGGCAGCACCATTGCCAAGCGCGAGGGCTGGCTGGCCGAGCACATGCTCATCCTAGGCATCACCAATCCGCAGGGTAAGAAGATCTATGTGGCCGCCGCCTTTCCCTCCGCCTGTGGCAAGACCAACCTGGCCATGATGACGCCCACTTTGCCGGGCTACAAGGTGGAGTGTGTGGGCGACGACATCGCCTGGATGAAGTTCGACAAGCAGGGCGTCCTGCGTGCCATCAATCCGGAGAATGGCTTCTTTGGTGTGGCGCCTGGTACCTCCAGGAGCACCAATCCCATTGCCATGGACACGATCTTCCGCAACTCGGTCTTCACGAATGTGGCCTCCACCTCGGACGGCGGCGTCTACTGGGAGGGCATGGACAAGGCGCAGCTGAAGGATGTGACCGTCACTGACTGGCTGGGCAAGCTCTGGTCACCAGAGTCGGGCAAGCCGGCTGCCCATCCCAACTCTCGCTTCTGCACCCCGGCCGCCCAGTGTCCGATAATTGATCCCAGCTGGGAGGACAGCGCTGGAGTGCCCATCTCCGCCATCCTCTTTGGCGGACGTCGTCCTGAGGGAGTTCCATTGGTGTACGAGGCGAGGGACTGGAAACACGGGGTCTTCATGGGCGCCGCCATGAGGAGCGAGGCCACTGCCGCCGCCGAGCACAAGGCCAAGACCATTATGCACGATCCCTTCGCCATGCGCCCCTTTTTTGGGTACAACTTTGGGGACTACCTCGCCCACTGGCTGAGCATGGAGCAGCGCGGCCAGGTGCCCAAGATCTTCCATGTCAACTGGTTCCGCAAGAGCAGCGAGGGCAAGTTCTTGTGGCCCGGATTCGGGGATAACTCCCGCGTCCTGGATTGGATCTTCCGACGGGTGGAGGGCGAACAGTGCTTTGAGGACTCACCCATTGGCCGCCTGCCTGCTAAGAACTCTCTGAACCTGAGCGGCATGGATGGTAACATCGATCTCGAGCAGCTTTTCCAGCTGCCCAAGGACTTCTGGCAGCAGGAGGTGAGCGCCATTGAGCGCTACTTCGAGGAGCAGGTCGGCCACCACCTGCCCAGCCCGGTGGCCGAGCAGCTGGAGGAGCTGAAGGCGCGTGTGGCCGACATGTGATGTGTGTGTTCCATAGGTTACTCCCTCATAATCTAAGACCCTATTGCCTAAAATAAAACGAAGCGAAGCGAGATTTTTATAGCGAATTTTCGACTTTTGGTTATGGGGATTGGGGGTTGGGACTTGGGCATTGGGGCGTGGCCTGGTCTTGGTCTCTTATCGGTGGCCGTTGGGGCGGAGGCCCGTCCACAATTGGCGTAAACAAGCGTATAAATCCATAATGCCGTTTAACCTGAGTTATCAGCAGATCGGGGCGATGGAAAACAAGCAAATAAAATGCCAAAATAAGCCAAAAAACTTTATGGAACGAACTGTTTTCTTCTTCTAGCCGAGGGTTGGGTTGCCAAGGCCTGATTGTGCCTCTGGGGACGCGTGTGGTGTGATGTACCCTGAAATGGTGGTGACCAAGTGATAAGAGCAAAGAACCCCCCAAGAAAAAGGAAAGAAAGAAATAAAGAATGCTAAAGGTAGAGAAAGGCTAATCCCTAGAGTTCCTGGATGATGGAAATTTCCTGGTCACCAGAACAGATCCGGGTGCTTTCTGTCTATATTTAGACGAACTCAGAGGCTCGTCCCCTGATAACCCATCGTCGGAGGCTGTCCCACATAGCAGCCAAACAGATCTCATATTGATTATGCATATTTCCCGGCCCCTTCGATCGCTTCTATTGACGTAAATCCCTCGTAAAATAAAGCTCAACTCATCGAAATGCGCTGGGCAAGGTGCGACGAGGTGAGAACAGGAGCGAAGCAGTTAGCATCCCAGTCCAAGTCCAAGTCTGGGCTTTGCAATTAGCGGCGATGATGAAGATTATCAGGCCCAACTAGAAAAACAAGTCCATAGTTTATAAATAAACCGAAAAACCAAAAAACGGGGCGACGCGTGTAGACGAATTCGATTAAATTCGAAAACTGGACTTGTGGCGCCAGTTGATGAGGAGGAAAGAGGGGGGAGAGCAGAGCAGGATTCAAGGATGAGGGCCACTTGCTGACCAGGTTTCCCGCCAAGGCCATTGGGCGCCCAGTCCCTTCTGGGTCTAGGCTAAGTGAGCGGTAAATGCATATAGGAACCTGATTTCCAACGGTTACTAAAGTGGCAATTGCACAGAGGGAGAAATATAATAAAAAGTGTTTTATTTATTTGGTTTTTTTATGTTTACTTGTTTTTTCAATGTCTGCTTTTATTTTGTAGGTAATATTTGTTTGTTTTATTTTAATTAACATTCATTATACATTATTATTTAGGCCTAGTATCAATATTTTTTGTTTCAAGATGCTGATCAAAGTGCTGATGGTAAGGAAAGTTTTTAAATTGTTTTAAAAGATGTTTGTCTAAATACATATTGAATTTTATATTATTTATTATAGAGTATATTTATTAAAGGTTATATTTATTTATTATACAACTTTCTAGAAAGCAACAATATAGTTCGTGTTTTAAGGAAATTAATAATATTATCTATCAATTAACGAAATCTCTCAAATAAATATTTTAGGATGTCAAAAAGCGTTACATTTTTCAGTTCTTGTTATAATTGGTACCTATTTTATTAAGATTTTCTAGTAGTCTTTAATTATTCAATAAACATTTAAAATATTCTAAAACCAAATACACCTTTGGACTTTCAACCCAACTATTAATTTCTGTGACATTTATTCGTGGTTAACTGGATTTTAGGGGGCCAAAGTCACACCACCAGCACCTTCATTTCTCCTTCCCCAAGATGAAAACACAGACCGTGGCCACATGACAACCATTGGGTGGCTATTCTTGGTCCGCCAAAAAAAAAACAGTCACATGAATGCTGGCCTCCAAAACGGCCATGGCCAATTGAGGAGCAGACCGGGAGCCACGAATACAAATTTTTCCGTCACCGATTCTGCAAATAAGCGAAAGTTTTTTCGATTTGGCAAAGGTCCAAATGAGAATGAGGATGAGGCTGATCCGCCATGTGATGAGGTGGCGGCGTAGGAGGGCGCGTGTGGAGGCCTACTATTCAAGAGGTGGCCATAATGCACTAGGAAAAACGTGAAAATATAAATAAATATTTTATTTTATCAATAAATAATAGTAAATGTTTTGAAAGTGAAGAATAAAGGAACTAATTTTGTACTTTTAAAGAGAAAAACCAACTAAAAATCACTGAAACAATACAAAATGCTATAAAACGCTACCATTTGTAAGCTTTATATATTCTAAATATATTTCCTTAAATATTTTAATTTATTTTACAATTTTCCTATGCTTTCCACATCGTTTTTCCCTGCCTGCAGTCGTTGCACATTAGAGAGACATCCAGAATGTACGCAGCTGCATTGGGCAGAGACAACGACAACTGCTGTTTCCTCAGCTGTCCATGAACTGGTTTCTATTTTCGCTCGCTGCTATCGCCGGCAAATCATAAACAAAATAATTAAATTAACAACGGGAAAGTGGCAAAATATCGGCAGGGTGTCAACATAACAACAAACGTTTGCTTTCCGCTCTTATCAATGCGAAATGCCCCTAAACGCACAAAGCAGAAACAAAAACTAAAAAAAATAAGAGAATATATGTATGCGGTACGTTCCACTACTGTTGCCAAGGGGGAACAGGAATATGTATCCCCCGGATTTAGATTCAGCCCGCCGCAGAAGCCCCACCGAACGAGAAAAACCAAAACAATCGCCGAGCCTCCGCCAATCAGCCAATCAGCTCGTCCGGAGTTTGACCCTCTCCCGCTCGGATCGGCTCTGAATATACATATAGCGCTATATGACGATCGTCAGAGCCGATTGCCAACCGATTCGGCCGATCGGCGGACTTGTTCTAGTCGCCTCGATGCCGAGGCGTCGGCTGGCGAGTATAAAAAGGCCGCCAGCCCGGGCAGCTGGCATCAGTCACTCGTGGCCACAGTAAATGGAAAGATCAAGTGAAAAGCCTACTTTCAGTGGTCTGAAAATCAAGCTGATATTTGACAAAAAGTTGTGGAAAAACATACGGAACGAATAGTCTCTCCTCGCAGAACAATAATTGTGATAATAAACCCACCATTTTGTGATACAAACAAATTTAGCCAAAGTGCCAAAAGCCCTTTCACGACATCAAACAAAAAGTTTATTCCAAAGTTTTTAATTCGCAAAAACACACAAAACAAACAAGCAAAATGCCTGAGCTCATTGAACAAAGCAAAATTATGTAAGTAATCGAGAATATGTATACCCTTTCCTTGGGTTCAAGTGACCCAAAAAAGGCACAATTTATAGCAGAATATTCAAGCAACTTTACTGATCAAAATTCCTTTCTATTTCTCCAGCTCCGGCAACGTGTGCGGTCTGCCCCAGCTGCACAAGCTCCGCCAGGACAACTGCGGCCTGTACAGCCACATCCGCGGCATTCCCATCTCCTATGGCGACGCCAACGCCCTGACCGCCGGCGTGCGCAGCTTCGTGGAGGAGGGCATCGCCCTGTGCCAGCCCGATCAGGTGCACATCTGCGATGGCAGCGAGCAGGAGAACAAGATGCTCATCAAGAGCCTCCTGGAGGCGGGCACCATTGTGGCCCTGCCCAAGTATGACAACTGCTGGTTGGCCCGCACCAATCCCGCCGATGTGGCCCGCGTGGAGTCGAGGACCTTCATCTGCACGGATCGCAGGGAGGAGACCATCCCCACCCCGCTGGAGGGCGTCAAGGGTGCCCTGGGCAACTGGATTTCGCCCAAGGACATGGAGTCGGCCGTGCAGCAGCGTTTCCCCGGCTGCATGAAGGGGCGCACCATGTACGTGGTGCCCTTCAGCATGGGCCCCGTTGGTTCGCCGCTCTCCAAGATCGGCATTGAGCTGACGGACTCCGCCTATGTGGTGGCCTCCATGAGGATCATGACCCGCATGGGTGCCGCTGTCCTGCGCCAGCTGGCCAAGAAGGAGGAGTTTGTGCGCGCCCTGCACTCGGTGGGTGCCCCCGCCAACGGAGTGGTGGAGCAGCCCTCCTGGCCCTGTGATCCCGAGCGCACCATCATCCTGCACAAGCCGGCAGAGAACCTGATCGTGTCCTATGGATCCGGATACGGCGGCAACTCGCTGCTGGGCAAGAAGTGCTTCGCCCTGAGGATTGGCAGCACCATTGCCAAGCGCGAGGGCTGGCTGGCCGAGCACATGCTCATCCTGGGCATCACCGACCCCAAGGGAGAGAAGAAGTACATCACCGCCGCCTTCCCGTCGGCCTGCGGCAAGACAAACCTGGCCATGCTCAACCCCTCGCTGGCCAACTACAAGGTGGAGTGCGTGGGCGACGACATCGCCTGGATGAAGTTCGATTCGCAGGGAGTGCTGCGCGCCATTAACCCCGAGAATGGTTTCTTTGGCGTCGCTCCCGGCACCTCGATGGAGACCAATCCCATTGCCATGAACACCGTCTTCAAGAACACCATCTTCACCAATGTGGCCTCCACCTCCGATGGCGGCGTCTTCTGGGAGGGCATGGAGAGCAGCCTGGCTCCCAATGTCCAGATCACCGACTGGCTGGGCAAGCCCTGGACCAAGGACTCCGGCAAGCCGGCTGCCCATCCCAACTCCCGCTTCTGCACCCCGGCCGCCCAGTGCCCGATCATCGATGGCGCCTGGGAGGACCCAGCGGGAGTGCCCATCTCCGCCATGCTCTTCGGAGGCCGCCGTCCCGCCGGCGTGCCCCTCATCTACGAGGCCAGGGACTGGACCCATGGAGTCTTCATTGGCGCCGCCATGAGGAGCGAGGCCACCGCCGCCGCCGAGCACAAGGGAAAGGTGATCATGCACGATCCCTTCGCCATGCGCCCCTTCTTCGGGTACAACTTCGGTGACTATGTCGCCCACTGGCTGAGCATGGAGAAGCGCGGTGCCCAGGTGCCCAAGATCTTCCATGTCAACTGGTTCCGCAAGAGCGCCGAGGGCAAGTTCATGTGGCCCGGGTACGGCGAGAACTCTCGCGTGCTCGAGTGGATCCTGCGCAGGATCAACGGCGAGTCCTGCTATGTGGACTCGGCCATTGGACACATTCCCGCCGAGGGCGCCCTCAACCTGGCCGGCATGAAGGAGCAGGTGGACGAGAAGGAGATCTTCTCGCTGCCCAAGGACTTCTGGTCGCAGGAGGTGAAGGAGATCCGCACCTACTTCGAGTCGCAGGTGGGCGCCGATCTGCCCGCCAGCATCTACCAGAAGCTGGACGAGCTCTCCGCCCGCGTGGCCAGCCTGTAAGGATCGATCGATGGATCGACGAGGAGCCCCCAAGCTGTCACATCTTTACCCGCCCCACAAACACCTGCCCCACTTACTCACCCGCCATATATCTATCTATCCTGTATCTGTCCTATATCCCCCCTATATCCCTGCCCCCAACTTAGTCGTTTCTCTAGAATTTAAGCCGAAGACTTCCAAACTATTTATTATGTAAGCAGCTTTAAGATTAGTTTTAAGCCGAGATTATTCAAGCCAACAAAACAAAACAAAACAAAAAAAAGAAAAGAAAAAAATATGAAAAAATAAAACAAGAAGATTTTATAGCCCACAAAATATGAGAGTTTGTTTATTGAATCCAAGGATGGAAGTCGAGCTGGGAATTAGTAATGAGGAATTTATTATTTGCTAAATATTATTTGCTAAATAATCAAACACGATCTATTGGATATTTATATTTGGTAAAGAAATTATATAAACCAGTTCATCTTAGTCACTTTGTAGAGATGGATGAAAAATAATAAGCAAAACATACAAAACCACAACTCATTTTATTTATTTAGAAATCTGAAGATACTAAATCATAAAGAATTTACGGGATATAACCATCAGAAATTAATTCAGAGGGAAAGAAATATTTTTAATCAATAAATAATTAAAGGTTTTATTATCAAAATGTTATTGTATTTCAAAACAAATATTGTTAAATTTAGAAATATGATGTTTCTTAAACTTACTATTTAGATAAAGCAAAAGTATTTTAAAAAAGTACATTTTAAATGAGAAACCATTCTTTTTACGCTTTTAAAAGGGTACTTAATAATTTAGCTTCCTTTCATTAATTTATTGAATTTAAATTAGGAGCGCTAAGATAATCTGTATTGTAATAACAGATTATTTGTATTTGTATTTGATTATATTTTAGGAGGCGAACATTAAGTCACAGATAGGCAACTTTTATTATATTTATGTAATTAAATATAATTATAATTATTTATTTATTAGCATACTGTTTGCTTTAAGTTTATTCATTTATTTATTATACCCGCTACCCATAGGGTAGAAGGGTATTATAACTTTGTGCCGGCAGGAAATGTATGTAACAGGTAGAAGGAAGCATTTCCGACCCTATAAAGTATATATATTCTTGATCAGGATCAACAGCCGAGTCGATCTAGCCATGTCCGTTTGTCTGTCTGTCTGTCTGTCTGTCCGTCTGTCCGTATGAAACACTGGATCTCAGAGACTATAAGAGATAGAGCTCTAATTTTTTTTCGACAGTATTTCTTATGCTTGCACGCAGATCAAGTTTGTTTCAAATTTTTGCCACGCCCACTTCCGCCCCGCAAATCATAAAAAAGCGTATTAAGCGTATAATTTTAAAGCTAGAGTTGCGAATTTCGGTATGTACTATATTAAGAACTATAGTCTGTGTGATCCCTGAAAATTTGGTTGCGAAATTTGCGGCTGCTGGCAGCATGCCTCATTTGGTGGACCAATTAGACCAACTAAATATTCTTATCAGTTCTTGGTTGTGTTCGGAAAAGAATCTTATAAGATATTCGAGAAACAATTTTAATAAATGGTAATAATTATTAGCCGCTTGAATTCAATAATGACGCGTTTTTACACACATAGATACATGTGTATGTATTTTTGTATGCATGTGATTATATTACACTTGCATTTGCACTTGTCCGTTATGTTCAAAATTGTATTAACTGTTTTTTCTGGTGTCCTGACGCTTTTCTGGTTTAAGTATGGGTAGCGGGTATCTCACAGTCGAGCTCACTCGACTGTAGCTTTCTTACTTGTTTATATATTTATCTAAAGCTAATAACACAGGTCTACAAAAATTGACCTTACAAAAGTACGGTGAATAAAACCTTCAGATTGTGAAAGATCTCGGTCTGTATATTGCTAGTTCAAAAATCAAAAAAATTTCTCACGTACCAATTTTGAGGGAATCGCCCTCAAAGTACCAAAAATGACCTATTTTGTCACTTTTCAAACGCTAATAACACAGAAACCGCGCGTGTACCAAAGTTGAATTTGGACTTAAATGAAAGGCCAATCTTTCCCCTTTCAGATTTCAGATGGATCCTGATTTTAGGACGTCAGGTTCAGGAGCTATATCGCTTTTTCTGAACTAACTTTTGAGCCCTTTTTTTGCTATGTTGTAGCCCTGGAACTAGAACAAATTTTTTGGGAGTTAATCTGAGTCATCACATTTTGTACTGAGTTCCAGGGCTACAACATAGCAAAAAAACGGCTCAAAAGTTAGTTCAGAAAAAGCGATATAGCTCCTGAACCTGACGTCCTAAAATCAGGATCCATCTGAAATCTGAAAGGGGAAAGATTGGCCTTTCATTTAAGTCCAAATTCAACTTTGGTACACGCGCGGTTTCTGTGTTATTAGCGTTTGAAAAGTGGCAAAATAGGTCATTTTTGGTACTTTGAGGGCGATTCCCTCAAAATTGGTACGTGAGAAATTTTTTTGATTTTTGAACTAGCAATATACAGACCGAGATCTTTCACAATCTGAAGGTTTTATTCACCGTACTTTTGTAAGGTCAATTTTTGTAGACCTGTGTAATTAGTTCTAAACTAAGATCTAAGTTCTGCTCGCTTTTGCTTTAAATTTATATCTAAAGCTACAGGTGACATAGACTTAAATTAAGAAAAGTCCAATTCATAATTTATTCTTAAAATAAATGTTTTTGTTTGAAATTTTATTCCAATTGTTCTATTTTTGAATAAATTAAATATTTTACACCTAATATCTATGATTTATTTTCAGGTTATAAATATTTACAATCAGTTATTAGATTAAAAATATAAATTGAAGGCTATTTTCTACATTACTTTAGTTCCTCTAACGAATTTTTTAAAAAGCAAGCCCATAATTATAATTCGTTTATAAATACCTATTTTTTAACCCGCCTAAAGAGCTACAGAAACATAACAAAAGAATATTTATGTCATTAATTCTTAGAAACTCTCATTAATACCAACCAATCTTCCAGCATTGCCTTAATTACTTGACCATCCTATCCCCTAAACCCAAATCTATTAACCATTAACCCAAAAGAAAACATAAAACCGTTAAATAAGTCCCAGAATCATCTCCAGCAATGTCAAGAGTCGACTCCACTGCATTTGGTGGCAGCAGCTTTCACTGGCTCCATTTTCCAGTCCAGTGGAAAACCCGAGGAAAGCTCAAGCGAAACCGGAGCTTTGGCAACACGGTTCGGGGCTGCTTTGGGCACTCGGCAAAGGTAGACGCTTCGGCGAAGGTTCACAGTTCAGCTCGAGCAGCCGCCGCCGCAGCTTCGTCCGGGCGGAAGTTGTTTGGTGCAAGCGGAAACGGAAACGGAAGCGCAGGCGGAAGTGCAGAGAGTCCCGAGCGGGGCGCCGTGCAAACTGTTGCGTTGCGTTCAGCCAGCAGACCAACTGGTGTTGGTCGTCGTCCTCGTTGTCGGTGTTTGTTTTAGTGGCATTTAGTTGGCGGCGAACAATTAGCAAAGTTGCCATAGCAGACCGAATTATCCGACAAATTTAATGAAAATGGTAAACATTAAACATTGAAGGCGGCACGCGGAGTGAAAGTGTAAGTGTAAGCGAGAAAGGCGGTGTCCTGTGCGTGTGCCTTGTGTGTGTGCCTGGCACTTTGTAAGCTGCGATTTGACATGTTGATTTATGCGCTGCTCTCACTCTGCCACCCCCCACCCCCCTCGACACCCCTGGCTGGGATTACTTGGGTCCCTGTCCTGTCTCACCCCGCCACTTGTTGCGCACACAGGACATTCGCTTAATTGCTAATCCTCGCGCCCAGACGCGTCTAATTACACGTAAGTTTGCGCCATTTCTGTCCTGCCAAAGGACATCATCACTTTGAAACTGCCCCGGCGGGCGTTTAAAGTGCAAATTGGTCGGGCTGTGGGGTGTCCTGAAAAGCGGAGGTCACTTAATATGCCATCAACATGAGATTTGCACAAATGGCGGCCCCCGGCCTCAAGAATTATGTGTTGCAATAAAATCGATGTGGCTGGAGGTGGGCGCCTGAAGTGGCGGCTAATGACCAACTTGCGACGTGACTTTGGCCAGGATTTGTAATTTGCGAACTGGCCGCCGCCCCCGCACACACACAGGACGATACACACACACACCCATACAGTCTTTGATCTTAAGTGTTTTATGGACTTTCCTTGTTTGCCCCGCACACACACACACACACACACTCCGCAGTTTATTTTTACAGGCAGTGTGTCTCTCTTGCTGTAACGAGAAAGGGCAGAGGGGTCCATAAAGTAGCCCCCAACTGTGAAGGATACATTAGGAGCAGGGATAGTGGGCGGCGTTAAGTATGCGTTTAACGGGTGCGGGCTTAATTACAGGCAAAGTTTACCCAAAAGGGTTGCCGCTGTCCGAGCTTCGACCAAAACAGCATTGTGACTTATGACGGCGGCCTGCAACTTAATGACGGTCCGTGCAGGAAGAGTCATTACTCTCTGGCCGCGATGATGATGGCGGAAAAGCCCACGCAGACGGCAAACGGAAAACGGAAAGGGAAAGCCGAAGGAAAAGCGTAAGCAAAGGGCGGAAAAGGTGCCAGATTGGAGCTCAAACCGGGACTATATGCAAATGCAGGCCACACATCGTTCAGAGTCCATGCATAACTTACCAGCCACAATCTGTTTAAAGTTGGGAAAGGACGAGAAAAGAGAGGAAAAGACCCAGGACATTCCATCAATAATTCAATACCCCACGACGACGACGACGACTGATTGGGTTCGCATTTCGTTCATAATCCATAAATCTGTGGCAATTATTATCTTACACAAGCTTACCTTTTCTCCGGCCAGCAACAAGGACAATAAGCTTGACAGGCTCACATCCCCCAGGACCCTCGACAGCTCCTCGTTGGCCTTTATGCATACACAAAGCGTAGCAAGAAAACCCAACCTTTGAATGCGTCCAAAAAGGAAAAGGGAATGGCCAGGCAAATGCGAATGGCTCGGATTTTGCTATTGATTTGTTGTCTGCAGATTTTTGCAAAGCCAAAAGAGGGAGAGAGAGCCAGAGAGCGGGACAGGTGAACCCTGGACTCTGAGCAACTTCCACACCAACATTTTGTTATCAAACGGAGTCCCCATTCCCTTCATCGATTCGTTGCGGTGGCAACACGCCATTATATTACGTGAAAATGCAAAATACGGCAGAAAAAAAAGCACAGAGCATTGGCAAGGGGATAGGGGGAAATCCAGGTGAAACTGGGGGAGAAATGCGGAAAATGGGAAATGCGAAATGCGAAACGAAAAGGTAGCAGCAGCGGCAGAAACAACAAGTTGACAAACACTTGAATCAATCACTCGAATAATTGATGCCTTGTAAGTGGTATTTACCAAAAGATTCCCCCAAGATTCGAGGGCTTAAATTGAAAACTTTTAAGCGGACAACTTGGGAGCTCATTAATATGCAAAAAAGGAACTTTAGCCAAACTCAAACAATCAACAGTCGATGGGAAATTTATGAAAATTATGGAGATTTTTCGGACAGCAAAGTTAAACAAAGGAGAAGTTGCAATGGTTATTTGCGAGGGAATTTTGAACTAGGTTTTTTGTATTAATAATAAAGATGATTGAGAGATATTGAGGAAGGGGATTTATTATTTGACTGTTTTATTGAATCTAATATTTAGTTTTCTAGTTAATAAAAAACAAAGGTTATAGAGGAGGTGTCTAAAAGTTGGTAATATAGTTTTTGAAATACCAAAATTTCTTGTAATTGTGTTTCTATTTATATTACAATAAAATATTTCATGGCAAAGTTTTAATTAACAAACAATGAATTCATTAAACCATTAATTAATTCAATTAACACCAAGCTTAGATCAAATAAATCAACTTAGTCAGTTCCGTACTCAAACAAAACCATCCCAAACTCTAATGAATACATCCTAGCTTCCAATTTAATGAGAATCCCAGTCGCAACACGAAATTATCGCAACATTTGTAGTCTCTACTTTACGCAACAGTGACTCACTTTCATTCGCATTCCATGGAATTCGACTAAAGGACATTCGACTGTATTAGGTTGCAGGACCATTACGACTACAGCAACAGCAACAACTACCACACAAACAGACAAATAATAGCAGCAACAGGTAACAGGTAACAGGTAAATGAGGCAGGTGTGCTGCTGCGGCCATTATTCCGCACTATTTGCTTTGCCGTATGGACACGTACTCGCGTTCACGGATGTGCGTGGCTGCGCTCCAGCTCCGGCTGCGGCTCCGGCTATTTGTAACCGCCGTAGATACATACGTAGATACGTAGATAGCCGTAGATAGATAATAATGGCCCAGGGGTCAGAGTCGCACATATGTGGGGCATGGAGAGAGCTGATTGTGTGTGTGTTTGTATGGAAACTTGAAGCGGCCACGTGTCCAGGGAAAACTTAACGGCATCCAGCTGCTGCTGCTGCTGCTGCTGCTGCTACTACTGCTGCTCCAATGGGAGGCAGGAACACATGCTCTTGGAAGTGCAACTCGCCAGGGCACTTGTAACAAACGCCACTGGGAGAGTGCAGCATCATATAACTAAAGTGCCTTGCCAACTTATAAAACACAAAGAGAAAAGTGGATTAAGAATTTGAACTATTTAAACTATATAAAAAGAACATAAAGAAGGTTGCTAATTACATCCCTTTAATTTTTTAAGAAACCCTAAAAAGGTATTCATATAGAAAAGATATCTTGGATACCTTAAAAAATTCATAGCTTACCTTTGGACACATTTCCAAGGGATTATAAACTCTTTTTACTATTTGTAGCAATCCTTTTTTCCTTTAACTAATAAAATGCTTTAAAATCTCTGACTTTTTTTTTTATTTCTTTATTGTGAGAATATATAAGATAAGTAGTTCCTAAAGCCAATATCAATAGGCTTTTAACTGTAGAGTAACTACTCTAATAAGCATCTTCAGTCTTCAAAAAAGCCATTTCTGAAACAACCCAGATAAGGTAAGAGATAAGTCAAGATTATATTTCATTTGGAGATAACATGGAGATAACAAATGAGATATAATCTTGCAACACTTTTCATTTCATTTTGCTATAAACAACCGATTATATTTTCATAGTTGAAACTTTACTAAATAAACTATCCCATTTTCATGAACAAAACTTTAGTTAACTAAACTAGAAACTATCTTCTTTCCCTGCACAATTTCTGCAATTGTTAATGCTGCCACTGTTAGCCAAGCGTCTGGAAAATCCCTTTGCAGCTCGATTAGACCACCAGAAATGGCCAACACTTTGCTATCTGTGGGTGTCTGGTGTCTGCGGCAATAATCAAGTTCATGAAGGCCCAAATGGAGGCACCAACAGCTCAAAGACTTCGACTGGCTGCAAGTCAAACTCCGGAGCTGGCAAATCCCATTAGGGAAACTTTGTCTCCGCCCGCACCGAGCGAACGAAGTTTGCCGCAAGCCGATTGTTTGCAACTCGGGCGGCGGGCGAGGAAACTTTTGCATAAGTTAAGCGGAGAGTGTGTGCGGGGTGTGTGTGTGTGAAGGTGCTGACAGCTCGGGGGGTGAAGTGCGGTTGCGGGGGCGCTAATAGGGGCAGCCACTTACGCCACCAGCTTTGAGAGGAAGAGAGAGCGCGCACATTTAACAATAATTGCCAGGCCAAATAGAGCACTTCCCCCGGAGAATGACTTGCGGCCATGCTGGCCACCATCACCATCCCCATCCCCATCCTCACCAGCCGCCTCCCTTTGCGGTCGGACGTGGGCGTGGCCTGGCCTTTATGATTCCTGGTTTCTATTGCCCGCTTTTCATTATTTTGATTAAATACAGATAAAGCCATAAATTATGTTTACTTTGTGCCCATTTGGGCCGCCAGAGCTCTGCACGGTCAGGGGCGCACTTTGTATCCTTCAGATGGGTGTGTTGGTGCGGTGTGTGTGCGGGATGAGTAATGGCCCATGATATTTACACATGAGTTGGCCATCAGCGAGTCGTTCCCATCGCATCTCCTCATCTCATCAGCATTATTTTAGTCCAAGTGCACAGGACAAAATGAAGTCATAACTTTTAGCATTCAAACAGGAAAAAGATGTCTTTATTATTTCTCTGAATTTATAAAGAATTTATGGAAGTTTTATGTAGGAGATAAAATGGTAAACAAGACTAAAAATAAAATCTAATATCTTGTAATATAAAAAGCTTTTATTTTCTATTTCAAATTTACGGAGAAAACATATATTTCTCATTATAATTTTTCGCTGACAAAGTTCTGCCTATATAAATATTTATACACTCAAAATAACAAGCTTCGTTTGCCCACAGAACTCCTGAAATGGCACAGCAACAGCGCAGCTGGGACGAGGGAGCCGTTGGCGGAGGCGGCGGAGGCGGCTCCTACGGGCATCCCCATTCCTCGCACCACAAGGTGCCAGCGCGGGCTGCCAGCAATCCGTTGCCCTGCAAGGGAGCCACTCCCAAGCTGCCCAGGTAAGACATCCTCAACTCCTCCTGAAACTTTTCAGTTTCCCTGACACTCCGGCAGACAATACCACGGTTCTGGGAACTCGGGCTACAGCTATGGTGGCTACGAGACTCCCCGCAGTCCCAAGATCACCACCACCTTTGCCAACGACAGCTGCGATGATGGCAGCAGCTCCACGCCCAGCTCCTACTATCAGACCCCCTCCTCCGGCTCCATAGACGACTCCGCCTCCCTGCTCAGCGGTCGAACCACCGCACGTAGCCCCAAGTCGCCCTGCCAGTTCGTCTTTGATGCAGTGAGTCCAAGTCACGGGCGGAAGTTCGAATACTACGAGCCCATCTCGCCGGATGATGGAGCCCTGTACTACGATCCGCCAAGTTCACCGCGGCGCCAGGGCTCCAAGAAGCTGATGCGAGCCAAGACGCCGCTGGAACCGCTGCCCCAGCTGACCACCACGGGAGTGGACGAGGGCATGGCCATGGCCATGGCAATGGGTGGTCCAGGCGGAGCGGGCAGGGAGAACAAGCGGCAGCGGGACGAGTGGGAGCTGCCCGTAATCAGCAAGATTGAAGCTCGTAATCTAAGTGCCGTGGCCTCAGGAGGAGCTGGCTCCTCTGGTGGCAACTACTATGGCCTGAAGAGGGATTCCTGCGTCACAGACTGCACCCAGCTGTCCATGGAGTCCGGCGAGACGGGCACCCAGCACACGAATAGCACCATGGTGACGCACACCACCACTAGCTTTAGCTTTACGGAGCCCGAGATGGACCCGCATCAGGAGGGATCCGCTGCCGGGAGACCGCAGTCGAACCGCCAGCGCCGGCATGCCATCAACATCACCTCAAATCCTGGCTACCTAGTGCTGCACAGCTCCCACTCTACCCTGGACCGTACCTGCTCCGATAGCGTGGTCTCCCTGCGCTACCGCAAGTCCACCAGTGACCTGACCCAGGATGCCGACCATGAGTTGAGCGGCTGTAAGCCAACCAAGCCCAAGCGGGACGCCGCCCATGTAGAGCACAAACCGCGCCGTAGGGGCAGCTCCAAGGGTGGACTGGCCTACCTGGCCAGCAGGCGCAGCTCGCGGGAGTCAATGAAGAGCGCCTGCTCCAATGCCTCCATAGTTTCCAACGATGATGTGGGTCCCTTAGCCTTCCAGAGCTCCAATCGGGGTCGTCAGCGTCGGACTTCCAACTTTCTGGAGTTGCCAGGTGGGCAGAACACCCTAAAAGGTTAGGAAATGATCACTCACTCCCCTACTCCTGTCTCTCCACCAGTTCCCGACCACGTTAGACCCCGGGTGTGCTCCCTCCCCGAGCGTCCGTACAATCCCCGGGCCAGCGATGACCTCTACCGCCTGCGGCACTTCTCCATTAGCAAAGGCAACGTGGTCAACTGCGGCGACTCCATCATCTCGCGGAGATCGCGGAGCAACACCAGCGTCAACTCAACCAACAGCCGGGCCAGCGAGCGCTCCCCCTTCGAGGGCAGCTGCTGTGGCGCCGGCTATGCCAACGTGGACTCCCTGCCGGCCTCACCGGATGACTCCGAGAACCTGGAACCGCCGCCTCCAGCCAGATACCGAGTGGTGATGCTTGGCGATGCCGGCGTGGGCAAGACGGCGCTGGTCAACCAGTTCATGACCTCGGAATACATGCACACCTATGACGCGAGCCTGGGTAAGTAGTACTCCAATGTGTGCCCCAGTGTCCCCCACCCAGATCCTACCAAAGACCTGGAGCAGCAGGGAACCAGGGAGCGCAGTGAGTAGCCATGACAACCCCTAGCTGGAACCTATGTGTGTGCCTGACCCCTAGCTTCCCGGCTGCCACTGGCGTCCTTAGAGTTTAATTCTGATCTGAGTTTTAGACGACGAGTTCGGCGAGAAGACGGTGAGCGTGCTCCTGGACGACGAGGAGTCGGAGATGGTGTTCATCGACCATCCCAGCGTCGAGATGAGCGTGGAGAATTCCCTGTCCACCTACGAGCCCCATGGCTGTGTCGTTGTCTTCTCGGTGGTGGATCGCAGCTCGTTTCGAGTGGCCGAGGAGATCATCAACTATTTGTGGCAGGAGAACTACACAAAGGACAAGGCCGTCATCCTGGTGGGCAACAAGGCGGACTTGGCCCGTGCCCGACTCATCACATCGCAGGGTGAGCCTTGGTGTCCTGAATATAACGACTTGATTTGGTTTCATTTCATTTCTCCCCCTCGATTCGAAGAGGGCAAAGCCCTGGCCGCCTCACGCGATGCCAAATTTATTGAGACGTCCAGCGGCATACAGCACAATGTCGATGAGCTGCTGGTGGGCATACTGAAGCAGGTGAGTTCGACCGGAGGGAGTGGGGATTCTTGTGGTTTCCAGCAAGGTGCGAACCGCACGCAACCCACCGATGCATGGCCAAAATTGTGCAGGAAATGGAGTTAAATGGATTTAACCAGACGGCTCGGGTTACCAGGCCATGTCTGGCCTCCTGGGTTGGATCGGGGCTGGGCCTCTGCTTCCGGATCGGCTCACTAATTAATGAAAATTGTGCGGGGCGAGGGCCAAGCGGAAATTCGGTCAGCTAACCAGATTGGGTTCGCCTGCCCCGTGAATATTATGAATATAATACCAAAAGTTGAATGTTTGATTTAAGCAAAGTGGCTTTAATATCAAATTTAAGGCATTGTTCTCTTTTATTCCTAGATGCGTCTCAAGGAGAAGCGAGAGAAGAAGGCCACCGCTTCCAAAATGAAGACCTCGCGGACTCACATCTCCCTGCACCTGGCCAAGGAGCTGCTGCAAAAAATCTGTCTCAGTGACATTTCCAAGTCCAAAAGCTGCGAGAATCTGCACGTGCTGTAGGGACAAACAACATGTGCTGCTGCTCCTGGCGGAATTCTGGAAGGACGAAATGATACTGTCGCTGTGTGTGTGTGTACAAAGGAGAATTTTATCAAAAGAGCGGCTGGCTGCCTGGCGAAATATTCCAAATGCCATTCGACGGGGGCACAGATGTGTTCATCTCCTTTGTGGGGCTTCGTTTATTAAAAGTTTAATGCCGGGTCGCAGTCGCAGTCTCTGTCTCGTTCTCGTTTTTTCGGCAAGTCATTGGCTGTGGTCAGGCCTCCTCCTGCCCAGCGATAATCCGCTTGTTTATGGCGGATGTTTTGGAGTCTATATGCTGGGATTATCATGACCAGACGAAGGCCGGGCTGATAAGAAAGCCAGCGAGGCGTGTGCAGCCTCCACCCCGACACGAAATTGAAATTGAACACAGACGCTGGAATTAGGGGGCGGGGCTTTATTATTATTATTATTATTAAAACATATATATATATATATAGGTGTATATTTACATGTGTACTTGCATAGATGTGTTCCAACTTCAATTCCAATAATGCGCTGTCAATTGATTCAAAAGAGAGAGACACGAGAGGAACTTTATAAATGTTAAATGACGACACTGACCTATATACATATGTATATCCGATAAGTGTGAGCTATCCGTAAGTTAGGTTTACATATTGACGGTACCTTCGCCACCTGCTTTGCAAAAGAAATGAAATGAAATTCTTCCAGAAATCTCTCATATCGGAATGACTGTTGAATGTTGACTGTTGTTTAAGCCTAAGTCTAAGCCAAGAACAAATACCGTTTAATCAAAGTATCCAACTCAGAAGCTATATTATATGGATGTACCTATACAAACAGCTAGTCTGTAGCACATAGTATATAATATACAGTATATGCATGTACTTGATGGAACTTCTAACACTTCTGAACTCATACGCTTATATTTGAAAAATACCTTTTACAAAATGCGATAGGCAAACGAAACGAAAACTAACTCTAACTATTTTCATACGCAAACTTACACATTAGGGGGATGATGGAGATTGGGATTGAGGGACTGCCAGGATGCCAGGAGGATGTGTGGCCACCGGCTCGTCCAAAGTCGAGCACTCGACAGCTGTGCACTCATGTTTGCTTTACCCTTTTTCCTTCCGCTCCACGTGCCACGTCCTATTTCCAACCCTAGTCCTGCCCTCCCTCCCTCCTCCGGCCTGCGTCGAGTGCACTTTATCATTTTTAACATTTAGCAAACAAAACAGAGAAGCAAACTTGCTCCGGCCAAAGTTTTAATTTGCAGAGCAGCATAAAAACAAAACCAAACAAAAAAAAAAATGGCCAGGGGATTCGAGGGTTTCCATCGCGCATACGCCGCGTGTGACAAGGCCGAGGCTTTAATTTGATTCGCGCTCCAAACTTGATTTCCAAAATCGAATCATCAGCAAGCGAGCTGTAAATGCCCACCGAATTTATTGTGTAGAAGCCGTTAAAGAATGCAAAACGAATGCTAAAATAATAATGATTATTTCTGAATGGAATATTTTATTGCAGATTTAGCTCGGCTTAAAGCGTAACTGTAACTGTAACTGTAAAGATATAGCCCACTGCATATGACATATATATTATACTGATATTTGTGTGTGTGTGTGTAAAGATCAATGTTATATATATTTATATTTTTCCAAGCCAAAAGCAGAGACATAAAAGCAAACCTTGAACCTTGCTGCTGCATAGTTTAATCCACACTTTCGGCTTGTCACCGAGATGAGGCGGCAGAAAAAGCAAATTAATTAGAGTACACGGAGATAAAATCCGATTTCTCCTTCTGTATACTATATATATACATTTATATAACACTCCCTGCCAATCCAAATCCGAATCCGAATCCTCTTCCCCTGCTGTCTCCGATAAATAAAGACAAGGACGCTCTGTAACTGGGTAACTAACTTGTTTTTCTCCTCGGGAAATGGGACGTAGACCAAGGAGCTCCTGCAGCTGACTAGCTCGGAGAGGGCCACAGCCAGTGCCAACTCATCCGGAGCTCAGCTGTTGCGCACTTGCGGTTCATTAGGGGCGCGGGAAATGTGTTAAGTGCCGGTTGTCAATCGCACCCGAAACTTGCTTTTGCCGGATTTCATGCTTCCGTGACACGAACACTCCGTCGCAATATTGGTTTTCGGCTCTGCGGGTAGCCTCTGCTACTCTTCGGATTTTCGGGTTTTCCCACTGATTTTTCCATGGAATCAATCGTGGCCGTAATTAACTTACGCACCACCCACACCCACCCCGCCAGATGAGGGATGAGCGGCTGAAAAGTTGACAATCCGGCTCTGATTGATGGCCAGAGTCCTGGCATGGCAACCTCGATGCGAGATTTATCTGCCTTTCGCAACGCGAAGGAGCAAGTTGCCGGGGATCCCGGATCCGGGACCCGAACTCCCGCCACCTGCTGGGTCTCATAATTTTAATGAGCTTATTTTATTATATTTAACGCACCAAGGAGCGGCCGTTGCCATTGCCGTGGCCCCGTCTCTTGTTTATCCTGGAAATTGTTCCTTTTTGAGTTGTCGTTTTCGTTAATACGAGATTGCTTCTGCCTCGCTCTGCGTCCTTCTTTCGGTGTCCTTTGTGCCGGGCTCAGTGGCCAAATCAAACTAATTCCAAGTTCAATAAACAAGCGTAAATGAATATCCCGCCCCGGAGCCATTCCTTAATCAGCATCGTTCCCTCGCCTCGGCATCCTCGAAGGCGCTGTAAATTCTTATGAAAATAAGCAACGTTGGCTGCTTGGCATTGGGATAACCAGCCCAAGGATGCAAGGGCACAGGGCACAAGGCTCCCTCTCGGAATCGGAGAGTCGTAATCATAATCGAGTCACAGGAGAGTCGACAAAAATCGATTAAAAGCTTAAGCGCTATAACGCTTAAGCCAGGATATTCCGGCGAAGCTTAATGCCCGGCACACAATTAAACTGAGGTCGAGGTGGATTAAGCAGCAAATGTATATTAAGCCAATTATGTTGCGGGGAGGTGAGGCGTCAGGTGGGAATTATGGAATTATCCTCCCTTCGAACACCTCTCCTTCTCAGCCAGCGATTCCATCTCGAGCATTGATTATATGCCACAGATAGGAAAGGAAGGACCAAAAGGAAGGCCTTACCAAACGGATTACTTTGTCCTTTCACACGAAAAAAAAGGGATCATAAGGGATGCCAAAACACACACAATTTTTACAGGGCCGAAAGCTGTTGGCCATCTGTTACGTGTGTGTGTCTAGTACTCGCTGCAAAGTACCATAAAAAAATAAGGTAAAAATCGAGGCCACTCAGACGCACAAACAAACAAACTCTCAGGTATTCTCACATCGCATCGCTTCGGAGATGAAGAAATATTCACGCCGGCAGCCAACACTCTCGGGGGATTCATAACCAAATAAGCTGAATTTTTAAAGCATACTTTCTCGGCGCTCCGGCTCATTTTCACTGCCGCGGCGGCGGAGAAGGAAGGGAATTTCGGATCGTGGGATTCCCGCAGCGGCGACGAAACTGAAAATTTACGAAAATGAAACTTTAAGCAATGTGGAAAATGAAATTTAAATAACGATTTATCGCCTTTGAAGTATGATTATTTGCACGGAGGGACGGAGGGCGATAAACAAACAGCCGACGACGCGACGAGTCAACAGGATGGACATGTGGACTATGGAATGCTCTGACAATATAAGAAAGGGAGGAGGTAAAGGGTACTTTTTAGAAAGGTTTCTGTACTCTTTCTCCGATGGAAATATTGAATAAATTATAAAACTACTTAAACATTTTGAAATTGGAAAAGTATGATTATCAAATTCGTTTTTAAATAAAGTAAGTTCAACTTTTGGCAAGTTAAATATTTATTAATAACCGAACTTTAAGTTATTATTTTTAAATATTAAAAAAACTGTTATAATTCTTTTATTTTATTATATTTTTATATTTATTAAGTTCTATTTGGACAGAGATTTAATGTTTGTTCTGTTCCATGCTTTCTCAACTATTATTTTAAACTCCAAATAATGACATTAAGAAGTACAATTATAATTTTATATATTTGTTTGACCTAAGAAGTAACTTTTAACAATTTCCCTCTGTTAAAAGTTCAATTAATAATTGCTTCAACCTCATAAGTTCCACATCCAAACATTATTTCAAACATATAAAATATTTAAAGTATTTTTTTATAAAAATAAAAAATTAAAATATTTTAAAATATTAAAAAAAGAGTATGTCTACTTCTGTGCTCTGTTCATCAAATCCCTTGCATGTCCAACGAGTGTCCCATAAGCGTAATGAAGAGCCGGGCATCTGGATGGATTGAACGGATAGGGGTCGCCGTGGTCGTCTCGTCTGCAGGATTCCCGCTGTCGCTGCTCCTATCCTGCCCCTTTCACCTGTCTGCCAGCACCCAGCACCACCTGTCCACCGTCCGTGTGTGTGCGCCGGGTTATCAGAATCAAACGCCAGCGGCTGCTCTGCCTCTGCCTGTGCCTGTGCCTGTGCCGTGTAGCATTTTCTACTCCTGTCGCTGCCAATTCATCGCATTGGCATGAAATTGCTTTTTGCGATGGCTGAGAGGCAACAGCAACAAGTTGCGTTGCCTGGACTGAGGGCTAAGGACTCAGGACTAGGGACTAGGGACCGTGGCTGTATATATGTATGGTGTCTACACTGAGGGGCCTGCTCGCTCCACAAAGGAAATGAGAAAAGGTTGGCGATGGCTTCCACTCGGCTGTTTGTTTGGCTGTTGATGTTTGTGGGCCTCGATATACTTGCAAATTTGCGCGGCGCAGGAAACAGGAAGTTGTCCGGGGAAGGGAGGATGGAAAACGGGAAAGGGGAAAGGGAAAAGCGGGTTTGGGGCATTGTTTATTCTACGGCAAAAGGCGGGAGAGCAGCAGGCCGCCAAAAGTCGTCGCAACCCGAAGGATACGAAAATGCGTAAAGATACGAATACGAGTGGGAGTGGCACTCGCGGCATGTAAATTACAAGCGGAATTTCGATTGTAGCCCACGACGACCTTCGGAAAGGCCCAGCCAGGGGGTCGGAATGAAATGTGAAATGTGAAAGGACCACGACAAAATAATCTCTCAAATGTAAGAAAATTGTTTGGCGGCGGGCGGGGAGCGTCGACGACGTCGTCGGCGTTGCCGTTGCCGCTAAATGCCAAAATGGCAATTTGCTAAAGTTTTCCCCAGAAACGAGGAGGACCAGAGACCGACCTCCAGATGGGGTGCCAGGATGGGAGGGCTTGCTGGTATCCTTAAAGGCGAAGGAAGAGGGGCTGGCATAAAAGTCAAAGCTTGTCTGTTACACTTTCTATCTACTTGTGCACTTGGAAAATATTACAAGTATACTATATATAAAGATATAGATATAGAGATACACTACTACTTCTTCTTCAATTCAGTTGGGAAACAAACTACGAAACTTGAAAGTAGAAAGGGAATTGAAGTGAGGTAGCAGGTGTGACAAGATAGTTTTTCCTTTATAGTATTGAAAGAACTTTTGGTAATAAATTAATCATTTAATGAAAATATGATAGCATAAATTCTTGAGTTAATAAAATTGAAAAGTTTACCAGACTTTTGTTAAAAACATTACACTTTGGGTGACTATTGTCTGTTTTATATTACATCCATATGTGGGAAAGTTTTTTTACTTATAATTTAAGTAATTAGTAGAAAATATTAGAAGTATTTCTTAAACAATCGGATATAACAGCCATTGTCTTTTGTGAACCTTATTTAAAACCCATTTTAGCAATTACCTTTTTTTTTAATTGAATAAAGAAATGCATATCCTGAAGTTAGTTTTATATTACATATAATAATAAATACAGGAACAAAAATTAGATTTATTACTCTTAATAACAGCTTACGCTTAAATCTTGCAGCTTTAACATTCTTCCAATGTACATAAATGAAATCTCGCTTTATAAAGCTAACTATCTATGTAAGAAAAATACAAAAAATAAACACAAAAACACCTCTTAAATTATCACATTTTAATATGTATATCCTACACTTTAACAGGACTCCTTTTTAAAATTTATTCCCCCAGTGTATGTAGCTCGTGTCACAGCCCGTTCGGGATCCTGATGCTCAACTGCTCAGCATCCTGGCGAGGAGGCACTTGTTGAGCGTTTTGCAAACGAACAGCAACAAGAACGTGTCAAAGAAATTGAAATTCAGTCAGTGTGTTTGTGTTTTGTGTGTGTGTAGTTGTTGTGTTTTTTTTGTTTTTTTCTTCATGTTTTATTTTGGGGGGCACCAGGTGGCAGGTGAAGCAGCGAGCAAGCTTTTTGTCCGCTTTTTGCGATGCCACACACTGACGCTGTCAGCTCCTAAGAAAAGGGAGAGCGGAAAACGCAGGCAACCTTTGTGCCAGGCCAGGACAGGCCAGGCCACCACCGGAGGGGGGCAAACTCGGTTACGCAGACTGTGTGGCAGGCACATAATGCAGTCAGGGCACGATTGGCGAAACGCTTGGGGAGCCAAATAGAACTGGGTCCCGCTCCCTGCACCCTGCATCCCCCATCACCTCGACCTTGGGATCCGATTGAACGACTCCATTTGTCCAGTGGTCCACAGTCGGGCTTTGGCTTTGGCTTTGGCCTAGACTTTCGACCTTGCCCCCGCCGTCAAATGGGATGTGAACCCACTTTGGCCTTCGCTGCTCCTCATCCTGTGCCTCCTCCTAGTCCTCTTCCTGGGTTCAGTGCCATAAAATGCAGGCAACTCTGTTGCAGCCGTCACGGACACTCAGTTGGGAGATCCTGTGGGGCGATTCAACCACAAGCTGCCCGCCAGTTTTGAGGACTCTACCGGTGAGCATCGAAAAGCCGCCGCCACTGTGTTGGCATGTGGCTTCTGACCAAGGGCGAGCATTAATTGTCAGCCATTGGGCCATGAATTATGCAAGCGCCAATTCACGTGGATTTTTTATTCGCATTTCCAACCAGCCGCCTGGCCGTGTTGACAGTGGCGATATGGGAATTTCGCGTTTGCATTTAATTTTCCACCAGATTACGCTGACAGTTGCCCACGGCCTGATTTTCGTCATTGTTCGATGGCGGAAGCCCCGGGAGAATCCGCCTCCGTGTCCGGCGTTTGCATAATGAGTGGTGAGGCTATCCTCGGCCAGAAAAGGTTCCCGGACCGTATGAAGGGATTATGCGATGGATCCGGCATTCAAATTATAAATTATATTGCGCCATAATTATCAGACGTTTAAGGTGCGGGGGCCGAGCACTTAATGACACACCATTAAGCAGGTAATAGAATTTTCATTAAAATTAATGCAAATTGCTAAATGTTAAAGATCAAATTAAATGGCGTTTGATTTCAGAGAAAAATTATTTAAAAAACTAGACAGGCATTCGGTTTATATATAAAATTAAAACTACATACTTTAACTTGTCTGTTGAGGTGATATGTGTTAAATTTTTGATATGATTTAACTGCGTAATTATTAATTTATATTCTCCAAAACCATTAAAATACATTCAAAAGATAAACAAAAATAAATAATCATAAATAAAATGTATTACCACAAACTTTGTAATGCTTAAATATTAATGCACAGTTCAAATATATTCTCTTTAAAACGTATTTGTCTAATTAAGACTTAATATTTCACATTTTAATAGAACATAATGTAACTTTAAATAAATACATCCCAGAAATGGCCTGTATATAAATGTGTCAAAGTATAAGAAATATAATTAATTATTTAAAAAAAATATTAAACCAAAATAAAAACAAATTGAATGCAATTAATAATTAAAAACTTCAAAATGTAATCCATTTTTGAGTTTAAAACCAAATTTAAGTGAACTTTGTTGCTTTTAAAGCTATACAAATTGTAAAAACTATGTATACATTTATTTATTTCCAATATAATTCAAGGTCATATTTTTGTTGCATATTGTTGAGCTCAAATAATTGCTATTTATAGTTGCATACCTTCGAGCGAATGCTTTATAACAGTTTCCACCGCCATAATTATAAACTGGCATATGAACTTTATAGCAAGTTAAAAATAAAAATCATTCCTCTGAAAGTTTTTCCTTTAGTAAGTATCCTAGCTCAGTTTTTTTAGGTGACAACCAAAGCTATATCCTGGATAAAAGCTCTGTTAGTACAAAGTTCAGCTTTGATTCATCCTTATCAAGAAGTTATCGCTTTAATCGATGTTATCCGTTGATAAATTAAAAAAATACTTTAATTTTATTCTAATATAGATAATTTTAGTTATTCAAACAACAGCAACAAAGACACGATTTTAAACTATTAAAACTGATTTAAAACTTTATTTACTGACTTTGCCCTTTTAAAAGCAATGATTTTAAATATCCTTATCGAAGGGCTATCGCTTTTATCTTTGTTCGTTTATCGGTTAAACAAATACCTTCCTGTTAAAGATATCCCAGCAACAAAAATACCTTCTAATAATATTCAAAATGATTACAAATTTTATTAAATGACTCTGCGGTTATGCAACTAGGCTCTAAACATAAAACAGTCGACTAAATATAATATTTAAAACTAGCATTGCATACAAAGTGTGTGTGTGTGGGTTTGTGTGTTTCTCAGACACTTAGAATTATGTACAAATTACAAAGGAATTATGTTTATGGCAAAAGGGGAAAGAGGAGCCACTTGAAGTACTCCTCCTCCTACTTGTTGAAGTTTTCGATCTGCTGAAGGACCCAACTGCGGGAGGCCGACTGGCAGACGATGACACCACCCACTGGTGCGAGTCGCAGCTGATCCTTTGAGGGCTTCGGGGCAATCTGTGGGGGATGATGTTGAGAGTGAGAGGAGTGCGGACGTGGTCCCAGGGGAGGCGGCGGCGGCGGTGGACTGGTAGGACGTCGCGGCTGTAGCTCGTAGTCCCCGGGACGCTTGTCGTTGTTGTCATCACTGTAAATGGCCGAGTCCCGGAAGTCGTTCTCCAGACTATCCTCCACCTGCTGCTCGTACTCGAAGCTGCCGGAGGCAGAGGCTGAAGGGGGCTCCACGCCCGAACGCTGCTTGCGCTGCTGCTCGCACATGCTGTCGCTGGAGGAGGAGGTCAGCGAGAAGACCGAGTCACGTTCCGAGTGGTTCAGGAGCGGGGCCAGGCCGAAGAGGGTTTTGGGATCGGCGTAATCCACGTGGGCCATGCGCTCCCCCACCGCTTCGCTGCCCTGCCGATGGAGCACGCTCTGGCGGCACATCTCGCTCACATCGGACACACGGCGCTCTGGCGGACGATTGGAGCGACCGAAGGCCATGGTCAGGTTGTCAATGGACTTCAGGGCACGCGGCAGCAGCGAGCTCTCCGAACCCGAGCCGGAGACCAGAATCTTGGGCACCGCCTCCATCGACAGGTTGATCACCGTGCTCTGGCTGTCGCGCTTTAGCGTGGACCCGGATCCGTGGGAAGAGTTGGAGGTGGACGTGGAGGAGGACGAGCTGCAGCTGTCCCGCTGCACTGCCTCCTCGCCCACGCGCTGCAGCACTCCGTCCGGCGAGTAGACCAGCGTGACGTAGTCCGAGTCCGGTCGCGGGGCCGGCGGAGCAGCCTTGGAGCGCTTCTTTAGCAACTGGGCCGACTTGGCGCGTCCCAGGACGGGCGAGAACTTGTAGGGGACGTGGACGTTGCGCAGGAGGGTCTCATAGATGGGCTCCTCGCTACGCCCAACATCCACGGCATCTTCCATGGCCTGCTTTAGTTGCCCCTCTAGCTCCAGGGGCGGCGGAGATCGCGAAGGGGGACGCGGTGGCGGCTGGAAGGGTCCTCGATTGGTGTCCTGCACAGGACTTACGGGACTTTCGCGTCGCTTCTGCTGCTTGTTGTAAATCCTTTCGAACTCCTTGGTGTTCTTGAGCAAATCCAGCACAATCTGGGCATCTCGCTTGGACTTCTCCGCCGGCGAGAGCAGCTCCGTCTCCGCCTGTTCCCTTGCCGCGTAATACTGATCCGACGAGGACTCATCCAAGGTGGCTGCCTCCTGGGCCAGCTCTATTTCCTTTTCCTGACGCAGCTCCTCCGTGGACTCGGTTATCTTGAGCACCGTGGCACTGCTGCTGTCGAACTCGCTGAGATCCATGTAGAACTTGGAGCAGCTCTTGGTGCTGCTTCGCTGCTTCTTCATGGTGGCAATTCTCTTGGGCATTGTCTTGTGGTTGTACTGCCGCACCTCGAAGAAGCCCTTGCCCTTGACCTTGCGCTCGCTGAGATCGGGCTTGCTGCCCCTCAAGGAGGCGGCACTGTCCTCGTCCTGCTCTCGTTCCCGCTCCGCCTCCTCGTCCAGGCTGAAGCCTCCAATCCGGGGCACCGACTTGCTGCGCTCCTTGAGGGCTTTGTAGCTGAAGACTGGCGACTGTGACTTGGTGCTGCGACTGCGCTGATCCCGCAGAATGCAGGAGCAAGGATCTGGCTGGTCCTGTTCCGGCTTTGACTCCTGGCTGCTGCATTTGCAAGTGGCTTCTTTAGGCGGAGACTTGGTCTCCTCCTTAGCGCCGGCATCGCGCTTACGGTACCTCATGGCCGCGGCCAACTTTTGCAAAGCCGTGTCATCCAGGCTGTTGTTTCTTGACAGGGGCTTCGATGGCTTCTCCTGGCTGGGCTCTTCCTGCTCCGCCTCTAGGGACTCGTTGAAGCTGTCGAAGGAGCTGGAATTGGCGACTGTCTTCCGCTTGAACTTGGAGTTCCGCTGGCGAATCTCACTGCGTCTGCAGGCGTTCCTTCGCTCCAGGTAGGTAGGCGTGGCGTTGCTACCCGAGTGGAGGCTCCACTTCCAGGTGCTGCGGTCCGGGGTCCGATCTGGGATTATATGTAAGCAGATTAGTCGAGTTCTGAGGCTGTGCTGCCCAAAACAATGATAAGCGGCGGAGGTGAGTGACATGAGAAGGAGGGGGAGGAGCAGGAGTGTGGGCGATAAACGAACACCAGTGAGGATGCATTCTAACTAGGGATCATGCGGTCGAACGGGTTAGTGGGCAACCCTTAGAGTTAGTCGCTTGGTTAGTGGGTTAGTTCGTTCTCAGTTCGATTATGGGGGATAGAGATAATGCATGCAAACAAACACAGAGCCCGATCGAGTTAGGAGGCCAATTACAGCTAGCAATCCAGGTACAAGTACGGATACTTACTAGGCTCTTCGGACACCAGAGTTACGTTACGTTACGTTACGCTAACGAGAGTACTACGATTACGATTAGGATGTTTACAGTTAGATGTACTTGGTTGGGGGTTTACAGTTGTCTACAGCCCTTAGTTTCTGTCTGATCGATTTGGATTTATTTTATATATATATTTTTTTGGTTGGTATTTTAGATGTCGGTCTCAGTCTCTGGGTGTGTGGGATTTAGCCTTAGAACGAACGCCTTAAACACTAGTCAAAGTTTTTTCGTTTCTTTGTTTTGGGGTGTTTAGTTTTAGAATGCATCACTGGTAGTACTACAACGGTAAACATATAGCAATTCATAGAGTAGAGTTAGATCAAATCGGCAGTTTACACAGATCATTAAAATTAGTACTATTGTAGCCTAGAGACACCACCTAAGCGGACCGCGAAGAGAAACCCCCAACGATTCGGATATATTTTGCACAGATTTATATATGTACATATATACAAGTATATATAGATATATAGTTCGCAATTAAAATTTCGCCTACATCGGGCCCAAGTAATAAATCAAATCCCGACCGACGAGGCGTCGACAGATTTGGCACGATTTTGGCGAAAGGCTGGCTGGAGTCGCCACTTGGTTATGTCACTTTGCCGCAGCTAGAGCGTGCGAATCATAAGTACACAGAGAGAAAAATGAGTGCTAATGCAAAATGGAATAAATTGGGAGTAAGGAGAACCTTCGTATGCAGAGAGAAAATTAGCAAAACAAATTCAAAAAGAAGGCATATGTATCAATGGCACCTTTTAAGATTCATATTTGGTAATAATACAATTATTTGGAGTAAAGGTATTTCACTTTAAATTTTAGAGGTTTGTAATAGGGATATATAAAATACAACATTATACAATATATTTTAATACATATTACATATAATATTTAGCAATATTTGAAGCTAATTCTGATATATTTTGACGTTGCCAGCATATTCTCTAATTAAACTATTGTTTTTACAAATAACAAACATTAAATTGCTAAAATGTTTCAAATATAATTGATAACAAGATAATAATATAGATATTTTTATACGCAATTTTTCAATACTTTAAAGTTCGATATACTAAAGCGTTTGATATAATATTGAGGTAGATATTTCTGGTTCCTATAAGTTATCTTACTTTTCTTCTTGATTTGTATGTTTTTGTTTATACAAATAAATATTTAAAAGTTAAATGCGAAATTTTATGATATTTGTTTTTTCGCTATATCAAAATGTATGATAATTTGGATAATTTATAGAGAGGAATACAAGTTCGTATTTTAATTACTTGAATATTCTTATGATTTCTAAACTCAGGATCAGTTAATATAATCACAAATTAAAAATGATCAGCTTCAATTTATAGTTTTAATTCAGGAGTGTAAATTCAACGTTAAAGATTATTAATAGCTTAGTATATCTGTCACCTTTGAATATACATTAAACCTTCACTATATATTGGACTTTGCATTAATGCTTATTAGTTAATAGATCCTTAGAAACTCCCCATTTAAAGCCTTTTTTGTCTCTGTGACTTTCCTTCCGCCGACGAGGACGACGACGACAGGTCGACAGGCATTACCCAACTATAACAAGTACCCGCATGTGCATAACTGTGGGCACTTCATCATCTCGTGCAGTCCCCAATCCGAATCGTTAAGTGTTTTTTGGCCACATGACAAACATAACAGCAACAAGAAAACGAAAACAAAAACAAAAACAAAACAAAAACTTAAACTTAAACCCTAGAGCTAAGCCAGAGAGCTAGGCCAGAAAGCTAAGCCAAGTTAGCAGGCTATCCAAGCGGGGAGCTCTCACCTTCCTCGTTGCCCAGCTGGTAGACCAGCTCCTTGGCGCGCATGGGAATGTCGAGCTTCTCCAGCATGACACCTTTGATGTGCTGCGTCCAGATGCGCTTCTGGTCACGATTCCGGGCCGTCAGCTTGATCTGATGCCGGGGCTCGTCGAAGGGAATCACGTAGAAGCTGGTCGGCTCCCCGGGCAGGTGTTCGCTCAGCATCAAGTTGTTTTGCTGTCGATTGATCGGGGATTAGGTTGGTGGCGATATGAATATATACACATACTCACCGTTATGTAGGTCTTGAACTGCAGGCGTCCGTCCTCCTTCTGCTTGGTGATGATCAGCATCGTGGCGAAGAGGAGCACCAGGCGGGGCTTGTTGTGCTGCTCCATCAGCAGGCCCTCCTGCCGCAGTTCGCCCAAGACAGTTAGCTCTGGAATGGGACGAAATGATGTATACATATGATCCCCTCTAGCATTTCGCCATAACTGCTTCGCCCTCAAGTGGAGGAGCGCTCTCACCTGGTCCCATCCAGCCGTCCAGTATCCCCGACAGCTCCTTGACGCGGCTCTGCTGCTCCTGCTTGCGCTTCACCTGGTCGATGTTGTGCGCCACCTGGCGCATGATCACGTGGGCCTCGGCCACCTCCTTCAAGTCACAGTGCTTGCGGAGGCTCTGCAAGGAGAGGAGAAGTTGGAAAGTCATGTAGAGTCACGTCACTCGTCGTCGTCGTCAGCCGTCACCCACTTTCCCCCACTTACGTCCAGCAGCAGATGGTACTTGAGGATGCGCTGTACCGGCTTCAGCAGATAGGAGCCGAGGGGCAGCCGGTGCTGGAGTCCCTTCTGCGTGGAGGCCAGCAGAGTGTAGGTGTAGGTGGCCTGGAGCAGCTTGGTCAGCAGCGAGATGGCCTGCGGGTAGCTTGTGCTGTGGGGGAAAAAGAGGAAGGTTGGATTTATGACACATGTGACTTGGGCTTTTAGGTCTTCATCATCGGGGCAAGCATTAAATCTGAATTTCAAATGGGATTCGGGGGAGTCAGGAAGTCAGAGGCAGCGGATGATGTATGCCGACATGTCATTGGGGGCGACAAATCAAACTTTGGCCATCGGACCGAGCTCTCCAAATTGGCATCGCGGCCAGGTAAACGTCAGCGTTTAAATGGAACATGGCGTGCCTGGATTGCCAAGAGACGCCACCGCCTTGGCCATCGTCTTGGCCATCGTTTCGTGTCATGCTGCTAGCTAGAGTTTGGCCTATCGAGATCGTTTTTGGCCTGGTCGTTACCGTTCTTGGCTTAAGCCTCGGCAACCCAGTATCGAAGATGGAGCGAACACGCCATGCGGCGATGGTCAGCGATGGTTGCAATGTGTTTTTTTAGTTAGCCTGAAAGCAGGAACAACCAGGTCGCAGCGGGAGTTTGACTCATAATTACGGAGATGTGTGAACAAGCGTCAGGATCGGGTATTTATTATATATAATTATGGGAGAGTAAGAATATCGGAGGGATAAGAATCAGAAGTCTTGTGGTATTTAGTACTGAAAATCTAGATCCTTTTAGGGAACTCTAAATAACCTTAACAGCTTGGATCTGTGATTTACAAGAATTAATAGTCTTATGATGTATTTTTCTAAGAATATACATAGATAGTTTAAGGAGACTCTAAAGAACCTCTTACTAATCTTAACGAAATATTGATATTTTCTTGATTTATTATTATAGAAATGTAGGATTAGTAAAGTAACAAGAATTATTATTATTATATAATTATGGGAGAGTAAGAATATCGTAGGGACAAGAATCAGGAGTCTTGTGGTATTTAGTACTGAAAATCTAGATACTTTTAGGGAACTCTAAATAACCTTTAAAACTTGGATCTGTGATTTATAATTATAGAAAAAGAACAAATAGTAAATTTACAAGAATAAGGAGTCTTGTGGTATATTTTACTAAGAATATACATAGATAGTTTAAGGAAACCCTAAAGAACCTCTTACTAATCTTAACGAAATATTGATATTTCCTTGCTAACCTTTTCTTTTGATTAAAATTCCTACTCTAAATATTAAACAACTTTAAACAAATTTAAATGTTAAATCTAGTTCAAGAGTAAAAACATTTAAAATAATCCCAAAGTAAATGTATAACTAATGACTGAACTTGGTATCTAAGCGATAAGCTTTCAATGAGTAATTTTTTTAAGGTTCTGCCTGATAAGACATACTTGCCAAAGTACTTTTTCTGATAAAATTAAGCAAAGCGACTGGGAATGTATTTAGGGATTTCCCCAATAATTTGTAGAGGCTTATCAAGACCCACTATGCGTCACTCATTCTCTCCCGAAACTCACCAATAGGTTGTGTACACATCAAAGCCATCGCGCAGGTCGATGAAGCATCTGGCAATGCGGCCGGGCTCCAATCCCGTGTTAACCAGTCGCTGGAGCAGCATCGAGTTGAATTCGTAAATCTCTTCAATGTTTGCGAAGAGTATTTGCAATTCGTCCACGCGCAGGCAGGCGCGTTCCTTCCAGTCGTTGAGGTACCTTCAAAGCCCACGGATAACCGCATTAGGATACTTTACGGATGAATAATATAAAGATAAAACTTACCCCTTGATGACCTGACCCAGATCCTCGACAAAGCTGCGCTCCGAGTCCACTATCTCCAGGCAGGTCTTCTCCAGGACACTCATGGCGGGCGGATGGTGATGCGGATGATGATGATGGGAATCCCCCAGATCGTTCTCGCTCTCCGCCAGACTCTCCACGCTGGCCAGGTACGAGGTGGCCGTGAGCTTGCCATTGAGCAGCTGGTCGGAGCCGGAACTGGAGCTGGAGGAGGTTGAGCAGATGGAGGAGGATGATAACGGCCGGTTGTTCAGTCGGGCCAGCTCACTTAGGCGGGCGGCAAACTTGGGCTTGATGTCGGTCAGCCTGTCCAGACTCTCTGCCGACAGCTTGTTGGCCTCCTCCAGCTCGGCCAGCTGCTCGGCGGTGGGCAGCTTCAAAGGCACGCCACCACCCAAGGTGCTGGCCTTGGCACCCAGACTCTTGGTGCGGGCATAGGTCAGCAGCGGTGAGCTGGAGATCGTGGAGGCGCAGGCGGCTGAGCTGCTTCTGACCAGCGGCTTGTTCACCAGTGGCTTGTTTACCGCCTCTACGAGCTCCTCTCCGGGCCCATCCATGGCCCAGGGATCGGCCAGAGTCAGGCGTTCGATATGCTGCGTCACCAGGTCAAAGTTAATGGTGTCCACTATGTCGACTGGACTCAGAGGCTCGCTGCACACAAACTCCTTGGCCTTGGGACTGGCCTTCTGGTTCTGGTGCTGGTTCTGGTTCGGAGTGGGTGTGGTTGGTGTTCCGGGCGTTCCTGGCTTCGCCTGCTGCAACTGGGCACTGGTGGCCGCCAGCTGCTCCATCTCGATGAGCTTGATGCTCTGCTGGGATTCGTAGCGCGGCAAGGTCAGTTTGCGCGTCGCCTGGAACGGATGCCCATCGAAGTGAAAGGGTGTTCCCGGCACGGATTTATTCGTTGGCGTTCGATCCTCGTCCTTGTCTGCTCCTGGTTTCAACTTCTCGGCGGCGGCAAAGTTCAGCGATTGCAGGTACTCCGTGCTGGAGTCAAAGGTGGCCACCAGTTCGCTGCCCGACTGCGTGGACAGCTTGCCGGTGATCTTGGACAGCGGTATGTGCGAGAGCTTGAGCTTGGGTGTGGAGCCCGAGCCCTGCACCGGCGAGGAACCACTGTTGTGGGTCTTGATGTACCGTCCCTGGGTGGGACTCCTCTGGGACTGCTGTTGCTGCTGCTGCTGCTGCAGGGCCTCGATGGAAACCGCCTCCACTGGCTGAATGTCCGAGTGTGTGATAATCCGGTGTACGTTGGGGGACAGAATGCGGATGTTGCTACCCCGTCGACTGCCGCTGGAGGCAAGGCTGCTGCTGCTGCCGTGGATTCCACTTTGGCTCTGGTTCCGCTGCACCACCAGCCGGCTCAGCTGTGCGCCGTCGGGCTCATCGCGCAAACCCGCTACCACCAATGGCAGCGGTGGCAGTGGCCCCGGGTGGTTCGACCGGGAGCTGGACTTGGCTAGCGTGTAGCTGGCTCCTTGGTCATCGCTGGTGGAGACACTCGCCGAGGTGTCGGTGGAGGCAGAGGAGGAATCACTGGTGTTGCTGCAGTTGCTGTTGCTCCGCTTGGGCGTCGAGTCGCCGCTGCTGGAAGCCTTCGCTTCGTGGGTTGTCGCCGCAGAGGATGTCGTGGGCCCAGCGCTCAGGCTGTTCGTCAAGGTGTCGTAGATGCCCAGCAGCGAAGGTGCCAACTCTGTGGTGCTGCCTGTAAATTAAAAAGAGAATGCATTTTAGTTGTATTTCTTGAAAGTTAAGTTAAGTAGCTTAAATTATTTTATTTTATAAAAAGGAACCATGGAGTGATGACTAATTTGGTTAAAGTATTTCAAAAAGGGGTTCCAAAGCTCGTGTCCTGTGGGCGTTGCATTCCCTAAGCACATGCGATCCGTATCGATCGATGGAGGTGCTGCCATGTTGATGGCCACGCAACACACACGCTCGTAATCCCCCGATATTTGCCATAATTTTGTTGCATAAAATGATTTATGCCGGGGCCAAACAACAACGGCAGACGGAGGACAGAGGACCGAGGACCGAGGACGGCGGACACCGCTGATGTATTGAGTTGTTTAGCCGCAGGATGCATGGCCAACGAGCCGCGGTCAGAACGTGGCCATCAGTCAGTGCAGGCCAGTATTCTGGCCCGACTTCGAGTTGCTCTCGGCATCGCAATCGGAGTCGGAGTTTGAGTCGAAGTTGGTAACTCGGCCTGGTCGGCTGCATAAATAAGTAGGTTGCTGCTGTTCGCCTGCCTGGCGGCCTGACATGTGAATTGATATGCCAACGCAACATGGCAAAACCACAACGCGCAGCAGCAACATGGCAACAGCAACAGGCAACACCAACACCAACATGACCAGCCTGGCAACATCGACAAAAGAGGCAGAACATCGACCCAGCCGACTGAACGGCAATTGGCATGGACATGGACATTCCCCAAGCCGGGCCGAGGCCTGCTGCTCATCATTTCTCACAAACGGTTCAATTAATCAATAGCGCTCGCAACTGCGGATTTAATAACATTATCGACAGGGAGACTTGATCTATAAATTATAGATCGCGTCACTCAATAGTCAATAGTGCATGCAGGCCACTTTTAATGATGGCTCTTTGTTCTCCACACAAGGAAAAAACTAGATCGAATTGCGAAGTTAATTCTGGGTTGGCTCATTATATGGGAGAAGTAAAGGTAAGGTCTCCTCTTGGCTACAAATTTAACTTAAACATTTTCTATCATTCCTTCTCTGTACTTTACACCCAACACAAAGGCCCTAAAATTGCTTTTATAACCAAGATCGTAAATTCTATAAATAAAATACCAGGCAGGAGATTTCATTTGCATTCTGCATTCTAATATCCCAGCATCCGCATCCACATCTTCGCTGTGCGAATGCTCGTGGTAATGCCTCCTCGCTCCCTCTCCCTTGTGGCAACTTCATTAAGGCCACAGTTTATGCGATTATCGCTTAGCACATTTGGCTAACAACATAACAGCCCATACATCTCACTTCCCGCTGGCCGGGGCTGAGCAAATCAGGCAATTAACTTTTTTAAGACAAAACTGCGGCCCACGTTCGCCGGCTACCGGAGGAATCGTTGCAGCTAGGAGCTGGTTTTCAGCTATTCGAATTCTGCCAGAGCCATGAGCATCCTCCCATCCACGGTAGCCGACGGGCCACTTTTTCCCCCTAATTGCGAATGGTGTCACTGTGGCCTGGAGTTTGGATCTTGCAGTTTGGGGACTCTGGCAACATGTTGGGCAACATTTTGCCAAAGCCACGAACAACAATTAGTTTGCATGAGTGCTGCCACGCCCACCGCCTTTTCGGGGAGACTGACGACAACTCGTAAACATGATTTGTACATTTAATTTTCCATCATTCTGTCTGATTATTTAGCGTGGGCAGAGAGCGAACGCAGACAGAGCAGAGATACTCCACCGGAATGGCCAATAGACAGTTTGGATGCATGGATGCTATATAGCTTTTCTTATTGCCAAAGATACATGCAACTCTCGCACTCGCCGTCATCCTGCAGGCTGACCCAGTTTGACGGCGAAGCGTTTTGCTTAATTGCCAAAACGTGGGCCGTGCCGACAGGTTCCCCAATGGGTAACCATGCAGAGAGAGAAAATATGGGTGATATGTCTGACATTTCAAGGAAATGATCTTTTGTGACAAAATAAAATTAATTTGTAGGAGTATATTTGGTATATTTAAGCTCAATTATCATCTTAGAAATATGTTCAAAATTCCATTTAGTACAAAATAAACACATTTTACATTGAATTTGAGATGTTTTAATGTTTTTAAACTTCGAAATTTATCTGAAGCACCCATTTCCGTCATAGATTTATCAATCTATCATATAATTTCTTTATGTTTCCCCAAGTAATTTCCCAAATCTTTAGTGACAACTTTTTTGCCGTGCCTGCAATGTTGGCTATAATCACAGCCACTTGCCGGAGAGCATTTAATTAAAAGCCAACAGCTGTGGCCGTTCCAAAACTATTTATGGCATAATTCCGCCGAGACCTGGGAAACTGTTGGCCCAGACCAGGCCGGGCCAGGCCATAATCTGGTATCTGAAATCTGGAATCTGGCCGGCGATCTCCGGCAACCGGAGTGCTCAACAAATTCTGCCACAGACGCCTGTCCAAAACGGCGAAACAATGCAAAAGTGAGCTCTCTGTCATTTTGCCATTTGCAATTTGCAATTTGTAGTTTTTTTCCTTTTTTTTCTTTGCAATTGGAGTAGCCCGCTCACGGCCAGAAAGGGTGTCAGGGCCAGAATGTGTGGATGTGGACATTGTCGTGGACATGGAGGAGAAGGAGACCCCAGAGCCGAGATTCGAGATCCGAGACCCGTCTGTTGGTTTCATTTTCCAACAGACCCATTCCAAAATCCAAATCCCTTTAATGCCCCGGCGACAAAGTGTCTTATGGCAGCCGGCCATTCCGAGGCGGTCGTAATTTCCAGCGGCGGCTTCAGGTGTCCACTCCCCGGCGAGCACCTCGTCTCTGCTCGCCTCGCGCCTGGGACAAGCTCCCAAAGCCGGCAATTTATGGCGGGCCTGACACAATTTCATAAGGCTCCCCCCTTGGTTACCGGCCAAAGATTACGCGATTGTGGCTAAAAATAGTCGCAGCTAAAGGTCATCCAAAGCCCCGAAGATGCAGCTGCTGCTCTCTTGACGGATTCGCGATTTACGTGCAAGTCGCAAGGGAAAGTGCTGTCATCTGCTGGACTCGTATCTGAATCTGAAGCCGCATCGGAATCCAAATCGAAGCCGACGGATGCCGAGCGGAGACACCTTATTTATGCGCGGCCAGCTGTTGAGAGCATTAAATTAATGCGCTTAGTCGCCGCCATCGATGGATGGCCCAGGTCCGCGTCTGGCAATTGATATTTTAATCGGCATTTCATTTTGTCTGGCCCCGACTTCGGCCTGGCTTGGCGCCATGGTTAGTCTGGTGTTTAGGGAGCCGTTACAGGGAGAGAAAAATATTTAAATACTCGCTAGAGTCAAGCTTAAAGGGAGGAGAAGACAAAAGTGGGTTTTCTTTTTTTCCCTAAAAGTAATATAATTAAAATGTATACAATTTGTGTTTTAGGAATTGGTATATCGATATATTCTGATATCTCTCACTCGGAGTTCCAAAGAAATTGCTTGGAATTAAGATTTAAAAAACCTTTTCTATATTTAATACCACAGCAAGACCATATCAAACACTACCTTAACTTATCCCTTAATATTAATAATAAACTATACATTTTTTACTGTGCACACCTTATCAACCAAGACTGTTAACCGAACCCCATACGTGTCCCCATGGGTCTTGGCTTATGGGCACGCATTTTGCAACTACCAATTAAAATGTTATTCAATGCGTTGCCGTTGAACGCGACTTAAAAACACATTTCCCTCGATAAGACGACGACCTGGAACAGGGCTCTTAACTCCAGCGATATTACCATAAACAGAAGCCAAACACAGAAACAGAAACTGAAACTAAAGGCTGGCAAACGGAAATGGGATCCGCAGGCAAAAGTTGGCAAGTGTGTGTCGAGGAAAACATGTGTGTGTCGGGGGAAAACTGCGTGGAAATTACAAAGGAAATGGCACATATGTTTTGTAGCGAAAACAGGGAAACTCCAGGCAGAGTAATTAAATGGAGAATTTTGTAAGAGACGGAAATGTTTTATATACATTTTGTTTTATCAATTGTTTAAGAACTCAAAGTAAAAGATATTTAATTCACTCATAAACTCCACTCTTAATTCATTTATTTATAGTTTCCCAGACTTCCTTATCTTTAAAAATTAAGCCTACTCCTTGAAGTCAATTGCATCTAATGTTCCTCAAGATCCATTGATAATTTCTTGAGGATTAAAGATCGTTTCCGCTTTCCTCTAGCCACCCCATGGGCCTGGCCTGGAAATTCTTTTGAAATTGAGCGAATCTTGCAGACGCATAAGCATAAAAATTCCTCAACATCTCGCTCCCTCACCGAGGGCAATGGATTTGGTTTTTATTTTTAGCCCCTGCTGGATATCCAATGGATCCACTTAAACGACGGCTGCTATAGCTTCGAGCTGCTAGCTGCTAGCTGCTCATCCAGGCCAACGCAATGGCAAATAACACGGCAACTTTTGCTTTTAGTGCGGCTCCACCAGCTCCTCCTCCTTCAGCTCCTCTGGTTCCAGCGAAAAGTGAAATCCTTTTAAAGCGGCAGCAAACAAAAATCTAGGAAAATGTCGCCGCCAAAAAGTTATAAATCTTGTTCATATTTGCACGTGAAGCCAAAGCCAGACTCTGGTCAGGAGACCCACTCCCGGACCAGGTTGGGAAGCCATAAATGTCACACGGCCTGGCGAAGAGCAGCTTGGCAGGCGGCCTGGCTGGCAGGCTGGCATATTAGTTTTCCTTGGAGTGGCGGAGTTGCAAAACGTGCTAAATTCCATGGGGCAGACATCCATTAAACAGCCGCGGCCAGGCCGAAACATGCCTTGGCTGAAAAGTGCTAAAATCTCATAAAACATAGCCTGACTGCTGATTCTAAATTAACTTTGGCTTCCCTGGGAGTACAGTGGTTAAAGAGAGGAGAAAATTTAAAAAGAAAAAGGTTAAATATTAAGCCATAACCTAACCTAACAAAAGCTATTCTTTTATGCCAAGTAACCCAAGTTGGAGTCCAAGTTGTAATGCATAATATTTCAAATAAACTCAGTAATTTTAGTAAATATTTCCTGGTTGTAGGTCCACTGTGCCTCTCTCTTTTCTGTTAGCCATCCTGGCAGGCGACACTTCACTTGAGGAGCCGAGTGTTCTGAAGTGGAGTGGAGCAGCCCAAGCTGTTGCACTTTGCACTTCAGCCCCGGGAAGATGAAGGGGCGGGACTAGGCCTACTCCGACATGTTCTTGAAGAAGAACCTCCCTTCCTTGGTGCCCTCTCAATGGCCCGCCTTGACTTTGACGTGACTCTGGCATTTCGGAGGATCTCCTGCGCGTCTGTGCGATGTGTCTGTTGATGAATGGCAACTGCCGCGAAATACATAAAAGTGTAAACACTTCTGGCCCACTAAATATAGCCGCAGCCACAGCCAAATCCAGTTCATTGGCCTGGATGGCGGTGCCAAATATGGCCAGTTCAAGGGCTGCTCCGAGCGAGATTTCTCCTCGCCAAATGGAGACATCACCGCTAGAAAGGAGGCAGGCGTCTTATATAAGACCATCGATGGCCATCGGTTTTAATTAGCAGCTGGCACTGCCATATGCTAACCACTTTCCACGCTAATACAATGACCCAAGAAACGCTAATCTCTGCGGACAGCCAACACTGCCAGACATTTCCAAGCGGTTTGGGTTCGGTGTGCGGTTTTCGCTTTCGAAATCAATTCGATTTCCAAGCTCGCACATATCGCGCTCACACATCGCACGCAGGAAATGTCAGTCAGGGCTTAGGCTTTTCCCTGATTGATTAATGTGGAGCACGGATTGCATAAGTGCTCGGAGTGCAGTCCCCGAAAATCTTGCATCTACGTGGGCGACGCACACTGGTAACCCAGTCGGGTTAGCATCTCAGTCAGTCAATCATTCACTCGGCATGGAGGTGGAGCTGAAGCTCGAGAGCTGGAAGCAGAGTGGGGGAGTCGCGTCTGTCTGGTTTGAAGGCCAAGACACCTCACAGATAGGGCCAAGTGTGTGCTTGGACCACTCGAAGGCACACTGTTGACTCTAGATAGGAGCTGGACGAGTGAACAACTGGACAGATCACATTGGCTTCTTGGTAATGGCTTACCGCTAATGAGCTCCATAAACAAGCTGCTCTGCGTATCGCATCGCTTGGATAAATTTGCATTCGGGCCGAGATACGGGTATATCTGTGTTAACATTGTTAACAAGTTCTGCTGGCTGTCCGCATTGACAAGTCAATCCCCAGCGGCTTAGTCTTGGGCGGGGTCACCGAAGTTCCCCCTTCTTGTAGATCTCGTTTTGAGTTGACAAACCCAAACAAGTTGGAAGTAATTTAAAGATAAAGAAACTACTTCAAATATAAACTTGGCTTGTTGTAACCTTCAGTTACATCACGGCAAAGGGATGCCCACCGAAGCCATTCCCCTTTGGATAGATGAATGCCCCCCTATTTAGCAAGGCCGCTTCCGAGGAATGCGGTGCCTTGCCCCATTAGGATTGAATCTGCGATCCGGCGTGGCTGTGCCAGATCACCCCCCAAGGCAGTGGACCACATGCCGCAGCTAGATCCAATGTCAATGCTTTTGAAAGGCATCAATTAATGGTCAATGCTCTCGGAGTCAAGTGAGCCAAGTGGCTCACAGATTTTCCAGCGAAAATATGCCGCTGGCCAAAGGAGGCGCACAGAACGCGTTTGGTTCCATCGACAGTCATCCAGTCATCCAGTTCGGTCCAGAGACCACCGGCGGAGTGGCAGCTGTTGTTGTTTGGCCATGGCCGTAATTGGCAAGTGGAAAACTGGCGGCGTGGCCATAAAAAGCAGGTCAGGCCACAGCTAAGACAATCAAATTATGGCCACTTCTTTAATTGATGAGCCAGACTCCGACTCGGACTTGGCGCAGCATCTGCACTTCGAGTTGGGCTTGGCTTGGTCTGGTGGCATCATAAAGTTTCACTGCTGCCCCATTCGCCGGGCTGTTCCAAGTCCCGATCCCTCCCAGATCCCCCGGCGAACATATGTTAATGAACCTGAACCAGCCGACGACTACGACGACGATGGCGTGATGAAAGACAGGAAAAGGCGAGCAACAATTTAGCGCTTTAATTTGATGGCCATGAGGAGGAAGGAGCCAGGAGTCCCGACTAGTGCCAATTCTATCAACAGCTCCGCTGGAGCGTTAGATGGCCAACACTAGATGCGGCTGGACCTGGCTGCGCTGGGCAGGCAATTTATTTTAATTACTGCCCGGTTAAATGCTCGGATGGCTATCCGAAAAAGCGCTAAAGCCCTAACAAGAGAAATCAATTTTCGCTGGCCCAACTTGCATCTTGTTGCGCCGCATTGTTCCCTCCACCAAGATCGTTGAACTCTTGGGCCAAGGACCGAGTGCAGAGGATTGAAACTGAGGCTGAAGCTGGAGCTGGAGCTGGAGCTTGAGCCTTCGGGGGTCTTAATTTGAATTGACTTCCGTCAACAAAGAGGCGGCAGGCCTCGGTTCGCCCGAGATTCTAATTGCAACATGTTGCAAAGTAAGTGCGGACACTTGCAATTAATAAGAATTGCTGCTGTTGCTGTTGCTGCGGCGCACAAGGAACCCATAAAAGTGCCTGCTGTTGGCCTTCGCCTTTGTCTGCATCTCTGAGATATGGAAACCACACTGAGAGAAAAAAGAAAATAATGATGTACATCGAAGGGAAAAACAAATATGATCTACTGAAGAAGTCTTTTGAAAATATTAAAGAAAATTATAACTTCTAGATAACTTTTAATGCATTTTTATGCTTTTCTTTTCTCCAAAAACACTGCATTCCGGCTGATAAAAACTCCCATTTCTCTGGGTGCCTTTAGAGTGTGTTCAGTTTTGGTCCCTGGATATTCCTTCGTGGTCTTGGATCCGCGCTGCCATAGCCCAAGGGCTCGAGTCGAGACTCGGTTCAAGGAATGCGGCGTAACGCCAGCAACATTTCACGCTTAATTATAGACGCCAAGCGCTAGGAATTTTTCATAAGACATAGAGGGCCAGATGGAGCTGGGACCAGAGAGATGGGCACCCAGGAGGAGGCAGGCATTTCCTATTGCCATCATCTAATGCCCGGCCAGGGAAGAGCTTTCCACGTTTATTTATGTGTGGGCCGTTGTTTTGTAATTTAATAAGCAATGCAAAAAGGGGCGCGACAAGAAAGTGCGGCAGGCACCGTGCCAATCCACCGATCGTTGGATACTCTATGGATTCTTTATGGGTTCCTCTCCGCCAGGTTCTGTAACCGACTGTCTGAGGATAGAGACTCTCGCCCGGCTATTAGTCAATCCACCTACACATTGTGGTGGAACAACGACGACGACGGGCACACGCCGTTGACGCCTCTGACGAGGATCGGCGCCATGGAGCAAACCGCTGACTCAGATCCCAGTCGAGGCCCCAGGAATGCAGCGATGTTGCATATGCAATTAATAATTGGTTGCACATGCGCAGCGGCAGCAGCAGCCGCAGCCGCAGCAACATTCTGCCGCACGCCCGCAGCATGATGCGGCAACACACGATGGCTAAAAATAACTCCTCTGGACCTTTGACACTGTCCATGTCTCTGGAAATTGTGACTAATTAGTGACTCCACGGAGGAACCACCTCCGCGGATCGGATCGGGGCCAGTCGCTCTCCATGGGAGATCGGAGTGGAGTCCGGCATTGCCACGCATCCGAGCAAAATTAAAACACGCCGTCCATTCATCAAGCTCAATTGAAGATGGCACTTGGAAAAAACATGGTCATTTGGAGGAAGAAATATATAATATAGAACTATGAGAATATATTTGACATTAATAATTACTATTTATATCTGTATTTAAGCGTTAAATGCACTACTTCTTGTGACATATCCAGTATCTAAAAATATATTTACACTGCTTTATATTTATATTTATGATTTATAACACAATAAAAATCAACAAAAGTATAGCTGTGCACTGAATTTCCTACAAAAATCTGACAATAGCTCCAAAGTTCAGTTCTCGCTGCCTAATTGAACCATAAAAAGATATTAAAGAGACAACTCTATCTCTGCTTTTGTGGGTCAAGTTTAGTGTCAGAGCCTTGGCCATAGTTTCCCCAATTTCTCCTCCCTTTATTTTATTTTATCCATCGTCTGGGTCTCTAATTAAATGCCTTTCCACAATAATAATTTATGGTAATTTAATACTTTATTGTCAGGAGGAGAGCAGCCAACCAAATAGAAGATTTATGCAGTCTGCAGAGTCCAGGGGAGGGGCAGAACAAATTGCTGGCAATTTCAAAGGCTTCTCTCCTCTCTCTCCATCATTACAATCTGGAGAAGATCTTTTCAATAATTTGCGCCAATTAGAAGCATATTCAGAGTCCCAATTGGAGTGAGTTGGGAGCCCTCTATTTCCATTATTATGTCTGTTATGCCTGCGCTTGTGCAATGCCCGAGAAGATCCAGATCCAGAATCTACTTCAGATTCGGAAACATTTGGCCCAATGGACTGGCGATCGACTGCGTTTATAAATAGTTCCGTGGGCGCACTTTTCCCATTTCCCCCCACATCCCCCACACTATTTTTTCTCTCTGTTGTTGAGGCAACATGATGTTGAAATTTTGATTGCGACATTCCTCAGCTCATTCCTCGGACAAATTGTGGCAGGGCAAAGGGAATGGGTCTGTTATTTGGTCTAGGGATCAGTACACAGGAAGGAAATATAGAGATATAAGATATAATTCTCTACCTTTATTCTAAAGTAATAAGAATTACAGTCTATAAAGATACTTTAAACATTCAAAATGGTTTCAACATTATTTAAGCTACAATAATTTCGGAGTACTTTATTTGTATTATAATTATATATTCTTTCTTTTCCAATTTATAAAGAATTTTAAGTGGCTTTCCAGGCTACATTTTCCTCAGTGTCTCAACATTTTCTTTGGGGATCTAGAGAACTCTGCGCATTTGATTTACGGCAAAGGCCGTGTTGACATGCCGCAAAGCTTTTCGCTTAACGACTGCATTTTCCTCGGGTTTTCCTCGACTCATGTGGCGTGTGGCGGCAGCGGGCTGATGATGACCTGGAAAAGCCTAGCCAGCATAGAACAGAATTTCCCACTCCAGCTGCCTTCTAATTAAATTCTTTTCGAGTGTCTGCCACAGCGACACGCCATCATTATCGTTGATTCCGATTTGTGACTCGGCCCCGTTTGGGTTATGCTAATTCAATCGTGCTGGGATGTAACTCCGATTTTTTGTTGGCTCTTTTTTTGGCCAACTTGAATGACAATGCCAGGAGAAACAACACCAACATCATGCGGCACCTGCAGGCCTCCTTGGATCGTGATCAAAGGTGGGCGTGTCTGCGCTAATGGTCGCGCAATAACAACAACTAATGACTAAATTTCACATCGGCCGGTACAAGTTTTTAGGAAGCAAATGTTAATTAAATTTAATCACGTTTTCGGCCGCGACAAAAACAATGCAATGTTGCCAGTTCAAGGGTTAAGTGAGTGCGCCAAAAGTGGTCGCATTCGGCTGCAGGCGGCACACCCCAAATGAAATGCGAGCCAAAAAAAAAGAGGAAAACCAAAACCCCAAAGGAAATCCAGCGGAAAAGCAACATATGCATGTCTGTGCCGCGGAGAGCAGAGCGTGGCATGTTTGCCAATTTTTCATTTCCTGCTATAGCCAAAGCTAAAGTTAAGGCAAAACCCAAACCTGCCGCCGCCGGAGGCGACTCTCAGGTTGCCGTTGTCCATGCTGCAAGTTGCAACTTGCTGGCAGATGCTAAAGCGGCGATAAGGCGCCAAATGTGCAACAGCCATGAACCAGGTAGCCACGCGGCTGCACCAACAAAAATGGATTTACAAAAAATTTATAAAAATAAATAAAAGCAAAGTGCAGCCTTGGCCACATTAGAATGACGGCAGCAACATTGCAGTTGCCTCGCTGCAATTGTCATTTTTCACGAACGCGGCATGCAAATTGCCGCAAATTGAATTTGTCTGATTACGTTTGCGCCGCAGTCCGGTCGCGGTAATCGATTGTCTCCCGGGACTCCAGCTCGGACTGCATCTCCTCCAGACTCCCAACTCCACTCTCAAGACTTCAGGCTCCACCCTGCGCCTCAATATTTACCTTTCGCAGGACTTGCAATCGGAAAAGAAAATGAAAAATTGTGCCAGCCGGGCGGCAGATAAATGATTGCACTCGAATTGCATTTCGATGATTGCAAAATTGCCAAGTTGCCAATGCAACGCACAGCGCAAATTATGTGCTGCATGCAGCATGCAGCATGCAGCAGATGCGAAGACCTAATGGAGATTATAGACTGCGAGATGCCAAAATGGAGAAGGTGAGACACTCAGAGAACCTTCAGATGAAAGTACTATGAAAAACATATAGAAATATCTTTTATTTTTAATATATTTTAATATTTAAAAGAGTAAACAACATCAAATAGCTTCCCTGCAACCTGCTGAATTTTTCTTTGATCTCTTTAGATTTGCAAAATTGCAGAAATGAACTCCCTTCCCCGCCTGGGATCCCAATCCCTGAACAAATCCCACCAGTCGATCAGGTTGCCAAAAAAAAAAAGACAAATAAAAAACTAATCGGAGCGGATGTTTATCGCTGCACTGTCACAACAAACAGCGTATCGATTACCCTGCCGGCGGCACTTTCGTTCACACGGTGCCCCGATAAATCCGGATTCCTGAGAGTGATGCATGTTCCTCCAGTGCGATGACTCACCCCATGCAAGCCATAAATTCCTTCAGATTTTTATAATGGGAAGCCTAAGAGTGAGGGAGGTGGTCGGTCGGGATGCTGTCAGAATGCGGCTGGGGGAGAGCCTGGTTCAGCGATCTGGAAACAAAGCGCAGCTTTTTCATGTGATTCTGATTCTCAGCCAGAGCCAAAAAGTCAGCGCTTAGCAATGCATCGAACAGGAAACATGTGCTTCTGCCCCTGCCACGCCCACCGAGTTCGTTCCGCCTCTGGCAAAACAGTAAACGAAAACCTTATTTTTTGTGTTATTTTTCTCTGCGATTGCGCTTTTCCTTTCACGAAATGCGTTCGCCCAGGCAGAGCCATTAACATAAAAATAAATTTCGCTTTTGCTGGCCATATCGCAGCTACCAAATCGCTGCAGCGAAATGAAGTTGTAAGCCTCGACTTTTGCGCCTTTTCGAGTTACGTGGCAGAGTGAACAACAACAACAAATATACAACAAAAACTGCAGAAGAAATAAGATCGAAACGCAATAAATTTCACAAACGCGCGCAACAATTAGAAACCGAGCGCCACGTCGAGGCAACATCGATTGCAACGGCAACATCGACGCGGACTCTGCGCGCATGCGCCTCGATAATTTCTTGTTATCGACGCGCCATGATCACGTAAATTATGTCCAAAACTGAAAATAAAATCAGGCAACATAGTCGAAGCAACACAGCAACAGGCAAAAGCGACAACGAACGACAGTAAACTTCGTATTGGAATCCAAGCGATATGCATTTTGGGCATTCAAGCGCCGGCGCTGCCTATAAAATTCGATTTTCCTCGATTTTTGTTGGTTTAATTTTTTTATTTCGATTTTCGATATGCATTTGCTGTTGTTGCCTTTACCGCTTGATTAATTTTTGGTGCGTTTGGCAACAGCGAAAAACTTTTAAAGCGTCATTTTCTCGATGTCGCTGAGGCTGGCTCTCTGAGTCTCTAAGTCTGTGTGTGTTAGCCGCTTGATTAAGTAAAATCAATTTTCGTAGCTCAGCGATTTCTAATTAATTGCCATTGGCCTATGGGAAATTGGTTTTGCCGGCATCAGGATAACGTCAAAGAGGTGGCTTTGGAATTCCAGAAAAATTTAAAGCCAATTAAATAGGGATTAGCGTGGAGTTTAGATATATTTTTGTTTGAATTTCTACATATCAGGAGATATCAGACTTAGTTTAAATCCAAATACTTCGGAATTAAATTAAAGTAATTTTGATTCTTTCCGGATCGAAATGCAAAATAAACCCCCTTTTGTTTTCTATAAATTGGTTTTTATTCATACCTTTTTCCCCACCCATTTCAGCCATAAAACCATTTATTTCTTGTAGTGCCTTACAAGTTATATATCCCATGAGTAAAAACGTTTTGCCAGCTTGGTTAAATGAATTCATATTCCGCTTAATAATGCCCAGTCTCTTAACAGTTTACCCACGATTGCAGCTGTTATTTTTAGGCTTCCTCCACATGTCACTGCGGCAGCTCGCCAGTGATTCATGAATTTCTTACCTGGGCCAACGCCCGCCTAATTAAGATAAATACACAGATGCAATCTGCGAGGCAGAGAGATGCTATGCTGCTGGTGTTGCTAGTCGGGTTGATGTTGCTAGTGTTGCTGCTGTCATGTCATTGTCGCCACTGCCAGGGGAAGAAACGTGTGGAAATGCTGCATGCAACAGTGGCAGCAGGCCTTTCAGTTAACACGGTTCTTCGGCGGGCCCAAACCGTAGCAACGGTTGTTAACACTGCACTCACACTAGTACAGCCTCAGAGCCAGCTCCTTGCACAGCCGCAGGTTGCAGCAGAAACAGAAACAGAAACAGCAACAAATTGCAGACGACACCGGGAGAATGGAGCCAACGCCTCCTCCTCGACATAAACAACACAAGCGCCACCTACGTGAGCCGTTCTTCTGGCTATGTGGTTATATGTATCTGTGTCCACAGATCCCCATTCCGATCCCAATCCTGATCGCCCTTGCCCCTGGACTTGTCCTGCGCCTCCACTTGGCATCCAACTCAGCCTACGGCAAGTCGCAAGTTGCTGCTGCTGCTGCTGCAGTGCTGCAACGGAAGTCAGTAAACTTTCAGGGTTATTATTATGCCAGACTGGCGGTGGGCCAGCTTGGAGCCAGCTGGAGAAGCCCCCTTTCAGCTGTCAATGGGGGGAAACGTTCCAGGTACGGAATTTCAACTGCCAAAATAAAGCTGTTCTTGAGGTTCTCCTCAGCTGTTGTTGAGTTGACAACCAGCTTTTTGATTTAAATAAAGAATTAACTTTATAAAAATATATAATATTATATGTTTATTTATATATTTATAGGAGGAAGCTTACATTTTTGGAGTGTTAATTCAGCAAGAACTTTCAGTATTCCATTTCCTCTCCCATTACCTATAAATTATTTATATTTTCTCTCTTTCTCTGTGAAAAAATATCAGCAACTGGCACTCCCTTCCGGGTTTCCCCCCTAAAAAAACCTCAATTTCCATGGGCTTTCCCTATACAAACGGAAAAGGGCAGGGAAATTGGTCACGCTGTGGCCCAGATCGCAGGTACGAATCGAATGCGAGAATGCGCTTATCAGCAAACGGCCATCGCAGCAAACGAGGGTTCACTGTGAACTAACTGTTGCCGCGAGCGTTGAACTTCTTTTGTTTCCCAAGTCCAAATCCACTGACCATTATCTTTTGTCGCTTTTGCGTCTCAATCCGCTCACTTTTGGGCTTCATTTGATAAGCGGATTGTGCGGATTGCGAACTGCGAATAGTTCACACCCCGCACGGAGCGATGACAGATAGTGACCCCAAATCGTGGCGGCTGGGCTGATTAATTAGCTGCCATAGAGATATAGATATGGCAATCCAATGACTTTAACGGTATCATCGGGTTTATAGCTCAATCTGCGCCGATCTAGTTAGGAAACCGTACACCAATTATGCGGTTATATCTATATCTAAGCCAAAGTATCCATTATAGCAGACGCATTCCGTACTTGGGCCCAATATCACATTACTATACGCTATATGTGCTCCAGCCAACAGTCATTGACTTTTGTTTATTAATTTTAAGTGCTGTTGTCGCTTTATGTTATGTTAATCCGTTTTATCTGCCGCCCTCGCATGTTCGCTTTGTCTTTGATTTTAGATTTCAATAGAATAGATTTATATCTGAAGTCGTCGGTTGTTTGTGGGGGGCCCCGAGAGCTGTTTTGAGTTTTATGAACTGAGAGAATATGTGGAGACTATCAAAGAGCTATAGGGAAAGTCTTCAATGAGATAGGATCTTCAGGTCTTTCTTAATTTTCGTAAATAGAAAAAGCTTTTATTTCTATTGCATTTCGAAATGGAACCATAAAATAATGCCAACGTTTAAAGTTTCTTAGTAAAATGTTTTTGAAAATAGATTTCATAGCTTGTCTTCATAATAAAATAATTAAAATATCAATTTAATAGCTTATGTTTTCTATGTTTTCTACAATCATGTTTATATTTCAGAACCCAAAAAATGTGTTGATGGACTTTTTGTTTTACTTGAAAAAGATTTTATTCGATGTTTTTGTTGCTTTTCAGATAAGAATACCAATTGAAAAGATAATCTTAAATATTTCAAAAAGATAAATAAATTCCTAAGCTCTTGTTCTGCTTTTTATTTAAATTTGTTTAATTTTTTAAAGAATCTTTATGATAAAAGAATTAACAAATACATTTATTTTTACCTAATCTTATTGTAATCTATCTTTTTCTAATTGAATTGTATTCAAATAGTTTGAAATCTATATTTCTCTGTGTATTTTTCGTATCTCTGAGATGCGGGTATTCAGCATTATTTTTCGGGGGTGGACACTGACACAATTCCCGGCCGAGTGCAATGCCCTAGCTGGAATCCCTTGGCCAACATCCTCCTCGCTTACACTTGATATTGACATTGCAACTTTGTGGCTGCCCACTCACCTGGCTAAAGCAAATGTTTGCTCGGCAATATCCAATATGCAGTGCGTCCACTGTACCCTCTTAACCCGCTTCTCTCGACTGGTAATCCAATAAAGACCAATAAAGAGGGGATATATAGTTCAAGTGGAAGTCTGATTGCAGAGCCCAGCAGCCGCGCTGATAACAAGTTGGTGCCGGAATGCAATTATGGGCCGAGAGATACAGATACTATATACCATATAGTAGTTCCAAGACTCAACTATATATGTGGGTTCACTCAAGTGGAAAATTTACATATTTCATTCATTTACGATTTACAGTACACTGCACTTAACTTTGAACTTTGCTGTTGAATTTCAGTTTTTTATATACTTTTTTCTTTTTGTTATCGGCAATTGGGAATGCATTGACCTCGTTTCGGGGCAACTTTGTTGCTAAACATTCGGGGGAAAAACAGACACTGGAAAACACACTGAAATTATTTTCTTGCTTTTTTGTTGTTGTTTGCCATGCCAGCGGGGGAGGGCGTGGTGGCCAGTGGCAATTGGTGCAGAACGGAAGCGGTATTATGCTGCGTTCAAAAAACTATTTAAATGCATCGCTGCACACACACTCGCACACTACTATGTAGTTTTCACTGCTCTTTTTTAGTTGTTATTTTTTCGGTTTTTGTTTAAACAAAAAAGCGGTCAGCTGCACGATTTTGGATTCGGTGGCTTTTCGCTTTCCTGGTCGCTCTGTTCACCGGTCAACGTGAGACTGAAAACTGAAAACAGAAAACCAAACGACAAAACAAAAAACCCAAATCAAAATGTAACAGTCGCCCGGAGTGAAAGAGAAAGAGCAACAGACTGAGAGAGAGAGGCGAGAGTGGGTAGCTGTTACCCAGAGAGAGAGGGAAGAAAGAGCTGCACATGCGCGTGGGCGCTGTGGTCGCTGTTAGGGGGTGACTACTGTCGCCCTGCACTTGTATCTGGCCCCACCAGATGCGCGTATCTGCCGGATGCACTGCACGGGCTCGTTATGCAGCCGCGTATCTCAAGGGTTGCGCTGCCCTAATCTGGGGTAATAGGCGCATTCACTGCGAGATGCAGATTCTGCCCAGGGCTCCCCTTGGAGTCGAGGGTCTTCCACTGGAGTCTTCCACTGATTTACGAGTATTGACGACGGCAGTGAAGCCCTGCTTTTGGGTGAAAGTGTCTCCACAACTCCCCCACATGTGAACAATGCAGCGTAAAAGATTTCCACACACACAGAGATGCAGGGGAAAATAAGAAAACAATGATTTATACGCTGATGACATATTCCCTTTATGCCATCTTGAGTTTATTGTTTTCTTTGTTAAATAATAAAAGCATTTTTATCAAGAAATTTAGTCATATATCTCAGTTTTTAATTTTCTCAAATAAATAAAAATAGCAGATAAAAAGAGCTCCATAAAATATATATAATTTCTTATTCAAAGAGTTCCTAGTAACTTCTATTAAATAAAAAAGTTCCCTAAAAACCTTCTATAACCCATAAATATTTCCTTATTTCCTTTGATAAATTACATAAAATAAATATTATAGAATGTCGCCCAGACACCTTATTTATTATTTATATAAAATTTATTTTCTCTCCATGCAGCCGCCAATTCGAGTTTATTCAACTCCAACTGAGGGGGGAAGTGAGAGCGTAATTTCGGGGGATGGGCTTTCCCTTTTTCCCTCCTTTCCATCCTGGGGATGCTGCGCTCGCCGGCGAAAACTGTTGCGTGCTTTTCGGGAGTGCCTGGAAAATTGGCACACTCGTGCACTGGGACAACAAATACATATATGTTCGAGGGCTGGCCACCATGGGGTTGCTCTGCCCTTCCTTCCCCTGCCTTTCAGGGAGTGCCACCGCATATTGTGTGTGCAGTGCAGCACAGCACATATCCTCCTTAGAAGGGTGACTTTGCATTGAAAGGGAAACCCGACTTTGACACGCGATTGCTGAGGGGTGAGAACGCTGACATCGCAATCTGTTTAATTGAGGTGTTTAGCACGGTGAATAATTAAAGCCAAAAGCAGACAAAGGTCAAAATAATAAATTAGACACGCGTCTGAGTGGTTTCTTTTTTCGAAAGAGATGAGTTTATAGGGATGACAGATTATTGACAGTGGCTTCTTTTCAACATTTTTATTAAAGATTGTTCAGAAAAGGAATATAAAGAAACAATCTGAACTTCAAACTGCTCCGATTTCTTCCATTTTTCCTGCTCAAATTTCACGCTGTCACCACTAGCTGTGGGCGAGGAGTTCTATTACCATCATTACCGACTTCAGGGTGATAAAACTGTGTCTGAGCCACATTTCGTGACCAGGCACACATCATTAGCCCAAGCAGGCAAAACAAATGATGGCTGCACTACGCACATGCCACAAGGAGCCGGAATCGCTTGGCTGGAAACTGTGCCACCGTTGAAAACAAACACAGAGCAGTAAAGTATGAGCAATAAAGCGTTATTATACCGGCCAGGCATGCATAGTTAAAACTCATGCAAAGTGTCACCTACACGGAAAGGAATTGGCCTCAGAATGGGTTCTTTAATGGGAATTTATCAGTATTAAGTACGCACAAAAAATCATTACCTTAAAAATATATCTTGGAAATATTGTTAATTGTTTTAATTGAACTAGAGGGCTTGTTCGGTTCGATTTCATGTAAATAATTTGAGACTTGATTATAATATCAAGATCACACACGGATCATGATAAGTTTGCCTAGAAGTGCATCAATAAGCTTCCAATTGTCAGTGCAAATTTTTGCTAAGATCGAAACCCTCACATTACTGAATATTTAAACGACTTCGTCCCAGAATTTTGACTAGATACTTCAAGATACTTTATCTGAAGTATATGAGCAAAAGATCTGATTATATATCTTTTCTCCAAAGTAAAATACAGCAGCTGCTTCGGTTCTAAAAACTTTCTTACCAGTACTACTATCAGATAATAGAAAAATGTTCAAATTTCCAAATTAATAAATATAATTTGGAATTAATAATTATAATATAAAATATATATTTATATATTTTCTACGACCTCTTATATACTTTCCCCTTTCTCTTCTCCAGTGCATCCTTGTCTCAGTGCATCTGTATCTCTTAGATACATTCAGCACTGCAGCTCAGAGATCGCAAGATGCAGTCGCTTCCGTAAGAGCGGACAGTGGGCTCGCAAAGTAATGTGACAGGCGTTAAATGCGCCGGCAATCGATTTGATTTGCAGTCGCGATGCGAATTTAATTGAAATGAAAAATAGCCGCCCATTCCCGTGGACAGTGGACACTGGACTGTGGGCGTGGCACTGGGCGTCTGCGGAGGTTGGAGGACAAAACAAAAACAAAAACATAACGAAAAAACCGAAAGGCAGCTGGTAAGGAAGTCAGTCGGTCGAATGGTAAATTCAAATGCAAATCAAATGCAAATGCGAATGCCCACGCGAAATTATGAAAAATTATGAACACCGACCAGGCGAAGTTGGAAAGCTGCCTTCAGCCAAGGAGCAACTGCAACTGCTGGGAAACGGACAAAAGTCCATTTCACGCTGCCTAATGAAACAAATTATAAGTGGCCACTGCGGAAACACATGTGAGTAGAGTCTTTTTTTCTTTTTGGAGTTTCTGTCGCTCTGCGTTTGTTGTATAATGTGAAACCCAAGATGGTCTCTGTGGAAATGCGATACTTTCTTCGGTCGCGGCTGCTGTTTTGAATTTCTGCTTATTACCAAATATTTTTGTGTCGTAAAAACAAAAGGCGAAAACGGTTTCAGTCTCTCGGTTCGCAGGTTGGTAATTTAACTCTCTCACTCTGGCTCGTAGGCATAATGATCTTCATAATGATGATGAATGTCTGGCGCGTGACGCATGCGCACAGGAAACAAAGAACCCAGGCAGAGATTCATATAAAAATTCCTATATACATATATTATAAGAAGAGAGACTTGCATAAGAAGAACCCATGTCAGAGGAATGTCATAAGTCTGCAGGAACTAAAGTGATTCAGCCTAAAAATGGCTGAGCTTCAGGCTGAGGCTGAGTCAAGTGATCGTAGAATGAGCCATAACGTTTTATCTATATACAACTTTGGGAATTAAATTTTGATAAGCGGTACATGACTATAGTTTGAGGATTACCCAGACCCCAAAGACGGAAGCTTTCCACACCATTCGAATATAGTAGTATCTGAGGAATGGTGTCTGCTAAGTGGATTATCTCCCAACGCTGTCACTGTCCCACACGGCTTTTACTTTTGACTCACTTTAATGGGCCTTCTCACCTTCGCTCCTCGGTCTTCTTGTGTTTTCTTCAGTTTTTGTTGTGGTAACCCTTTCAACATTCCATTTCATTTCAGTGCTTTGTGGACCTAAGCTACTTTCGTTGGGCCCGTTGTGTTCTCTGAGGCTTATTTTCGCTTTTAATAAGCCACCCAAGGAGCCTCACTTGACCGTGATTTGTTCTTGGGCACTTAATGTGTCACTAATGTGAGTGAGTGTTTGTCAACACACAAGGGGTTAAGTGGGAAAAAGAAGGGAAGGTAAGTCTGGGAGGGTTAAATATGTTTTTGATTTTCTAAATCTACTTGAAAACGTTGTAAATATTTTGTAGTAAGCAGAATATATATCATAGGTTCACTTGACATTAAATTCTTCTTCGTCTTCTTTTTAAATTTAAGCATTTTTCTATTACTCCTTCATATAAATGTTCAACATTTAAACCTTTTTTTATACTTAAAAGTTCTCTTTAATCAATATACAAAATATTACCACTTCATCAGATTTCCTTATTTATGAAATTAAATCAATTTAAACAGCTTACACATTATTTCATTGATATTTTCCCAGCGTGTACGCAGTTTCTGTTGTTCCTGGAGCAGACAACTCCGGCATTAATCACTGTCAGCGACGGTCTGGCCACCTCATCGTCCGCCCCCTGAGTCCCTGGACTCTCCTGGACTCCCCAGAGCTACCCAAAGCTCCACAGAGCTCCCTGTGCCTGGCTCGTCTGCATCTGATTTCATTAATTTCGCATTCCAATGCACAACGGCGAATAAAGACAGACAGAATTCCGCATGCCCGCTGCACGAGGAAGTGCAAAGTGTTGAACATGTGCAGAGCATTGGCTGTGAGTGTGCCGTGGCAGCACTTGCATTTATTCATTTTATTCACTTCTCATTTTATTTATTGCTCTGTGCGCTTTGATCAATCAATTCGGCCGGGGGCCCTCCGGTCTCTCTGCGCCATGAAATATTTTAATTGAATGATCAGAATCGGGACGGGGCACCGGCTCCTCGGGGGCTTGTTGAGATCGAATTAGCAGCGGATGGATATGGATGTGGATGCAGTGCAGCTCTGCCACTCGAGCTTAATTGCATGGAGCAAATATGAAAATCAATCGACGCCAGCTAGGCGCCAGTTTCAATTTCGATTCCCTCAAAAACGACCGCCTGACCCACAAATGCCGCCAAGATCTCTCGTCTCGCCGCGTCGCGTCGCATCGCCAACGCCAAATTGGGCCCCAAGAGCGACATGAGCTCTGGTCCCAGTTTCGATCTCCATCTCCGTCTGAGACCCAATCCCCGTCTCAGGCACAAAGACCCGCAAAAGGCAAATATAAAATATTTGCTTATTATTTATATTTGAGATTTATTCGCCGAGAGGCAAACACACGCATCTGCCAGGCCGATCAGACAGCGGCTTCGATTCCGACTTCGACTTGGACTTGGACTGCCAAAAACACAGCTGCGACTTGGAGTGCTGCCAGCGATGGAAATTCGGCCATTAATCGTGCTAACGATATTTTATTTATTTATTTGAATATATTTTTTGGGAAGGAGTTGTCGACTTGAAATTAAATTCCTAAAAATGAAAGCCTTGGCCTTGGTTTAATGTAAAATGGAAATTAAATAATGCACTTTCCATTATATATGTATAAATATGTATTTTAAAAGGTTTAAAAAATATGGATTTTGTTTATTTTCTTAATAGGAAAACAAAATTTATATGACTATCCGAACAATTTAGTTTCTTTAAATAATACCTAGAAACTAAGTAATGTAATTTATATAAATGTTGAATATATTATAGGTATATTTCAAACCAAATCCCAGCTAAATATAACATCTCCCAGTTTTTTAAAATCAATATTCCTTATTCCTTCATTAATACCAATCACAACTCAAAAATAAGTAGAGATACAAGCTACATTTGTAGCTTTCAGAACATTTGAAATTTTTAAATTTATTCCTGGAAATTGAATATATTAAATATATATTTTTAAAACGCTTTCCCTTATTTAAAAAGTCTCCCTTATTTTTCCCATAAATATCATTCACAACTGAATGGTGAATAAAAAAAACCAAGATAAATATAGCTTTCAAAATACTCTGAATCAATCAATAAAGTCAAAAATTCATATACAAATTTAAATACCAGAATATTCAATCCGTTCTAACTTCCTCTTCCTTTCTCTCTTAAATTATATTTCCTCGATCCCCTCCAGCAGAATCACGGTGCCATCCTTTTACCCAGCGAGCATGTCACCATCACCTTGTCGCCTCTGCCTGGCTAAGTCGGTCGCACATGTCGCCGTTGCCATTTTAGGATTTGTGGCCAAAAGAGCAGCAAATAAACAAACAAAAATATAAAAAAATAACGTGGAAATAAAAATAATACAAATGTGTATGGAGACTATATGCAACATGGCTGCTTATTTTTGGACAGTCGGTAGAAAGTGCCGCCGGCGGCGTCGGCGGCCGTTAAAATAATGAGCTGCAACTGCTGTTGCACTGTGATTTGTTGTTGCCGCTTTCGGTTTTCAGTGTTCCAGCATTTCGGCCTTTGGTTTTTGGCATTCGCAATTCGGATTTCGGTTTTCCTTTTGCATATCACCATTAGCGCTGACAAGGCAGAACCAACCACAAAAGAAGTCGCCAGTTGAAAGTGAGCGCCAGCTGTCGCCAATTTCCGCATTCAAAAGGCCGCTTCCTCTCGCTTTTCCTTTTCCCTTACACGGAAAGAAATTTCTTTGGCACGTGACAAGCCAACTAAAAGGCGGGCATTCAAATGTGGGCTTCAGGTGCCAACTAAAAATAATACATTTTCTGTATATTCAGATGAGGAGTTTTACAGCCTTTTTAAGATTAAAATATTATAAACAATTTAACAACAATTTATTTAACTATCGTAATAACCTATACATTCTTTCTCCCTGTGCACCAGAGGATTCTGTGACCCCGGCATCGCTTTCAGCCAGCAACATGTTGCGAAAGTGAGTCGCACAAAAGGCATTTTGCATGTTGCCGGCGCTTTTAATTGACAAACAAATTACAGGCTGCCTGCTCGCTGCTCGCTGGTTTGTCTTTTGTCGTTGCCAGTGAGTTGTGTTGTGTGTTTGGTGTGTATGTTGTGTGTTGTTTGCCGTTTGCCGTTTGTCTTTGGCCAAATGGCCAAACCCCTTCGACGGATGACATGTAAGACCAGTGCCGAATGACTAATTGGTCGGCGTAATGGTCAAGCCGGGCCAAGGCGGCCACGGTACGGGCCAAGCCAGGTCCGGGCCATTAAAAGCTCTGCTCTGCACGGTGGTCACTTAATCACAGCTATGAGTTATTTTGTCACACTGAGTCGTAAATTAAAAACAAAAAGTATTAAGAAAAACTGCATAATTAGTATCTCGAATATAGGGAAAGTATCTTTCTTTAGCCCGGAAAATGGCTCTAACTTTAAAGAAATTATGTGAGCTAATTATTGTTAGACATTAGCAATTCTTGGTCCCACTGTGCACCATGGTCACAGCAGTTCGTCAAGCCATTCACACACGATTTAGAGTCGTCGCCGCGGGGCCCAGGAGGCGGCGACTGTCGAGGGATGTGGGCGGGTACATGGGGTTTGGTTAGGGGACGGTACGGGACACTCATGTGATGAATTTGCCGCCAAGGCGCCGCCGCCACCGCCGCCACTGACGACGCTTGGGTGGTCAAAATGGGGCTGGGCGCCACGGCGCAACTCCTGCGGCTTAAATGTTTCCACAAACAGTTCGTTTCGAACGACTAAATTATTCATTGCAGGATTTATGCAGCCGGCGGCCAAAATCACTTTCGCTTCAGCTCCAGTCTTGGTCTGTAAGCCCGCCCCGAAATCATGAGCCCGCTCCGCATCCGCTCCTTCGCCCTGCCCTCCAGTTATTGGTCCTGGGTTCAGAGCTCAGGCAAACATTTGCCGCAATTAATGCACATGACGCCGCTTAAACTTTGACTTGACAAATGGCGTCGCCTCCCCCAAGGAATGTGTCCACTCTAAAATGCATAAACCCTCAGACATGCACTGGAAGAGATTCTTAAGGTCCTTAGGGAGAATTAAATTCAAAATGATATTGCAGTAACCTGACTGAAATGGCAGATTTTCCTGGGAGTATTCTAGGAGGTTCTTAAGGAGGTACCGAAAGGGAGAAAGGAATGTATCCCAACATCTTCTATAATTTCAGAGTAAAATCTCTCACAGATTCCTACATTTTCTTATCCCATCTTCACCATATTTCTTCAAGTGTAGTTAACTCATTACGCGAATCCCGGGACCTGCCATCATCAACCAGCCCGGACGCATTTGCTGGCCGGCGTAGTCTGGTAGATGACGCCTCTGTTGCCATTGTTGTCTACACAGAACGGGGAGATGGGAACTGGGATGTGGATGTGGATGTGTATGCCAAGGCAGTGTCTGGCCGGGATGAGAGGCGACGCCCACCTGGGCTGCCGTTTAATGGCACTGGCAAATGGGGGCTAGGCCCGACTCGACTTGGCTTGGAGCTGTCATCGTCTGGCATCTGCATCTGCATCTCGGCCTGGCCTTCTTCGAGTATCTGGGCCTGGCCAGAAGCACGCGCCGGCTGCATTGTCTGACTGACAAGGTGATTTAGAGAGTGGGGATTGGGAGAGTCAGTCGGCAGCGGGGACCAGAGGCCTTTATTGTTATTGAAAAGCTGGCAGTAACAACCACAGGCACTTGGCCGATCGCGGAAAGGTCGAGGACGTGCAGCTGTGGCGAGGTCCCTCTTTTTTATAGACCAGATTTAACCCTGTTTTACTTTCGCCAGCTATAGTAAGAGATTTAATCAAAAAAGAGGAGCTTAAAAATAATATATTTACTATATAGCTAAAATATATAGAAATATATATTAGGGTATGTGTAAATTTCTTAAAGTGAGGAATTTATAGAAAACTTTGAGCAAAGCTAAGATTTTTTGTATCTATAATTTGCCCACCTTAGCAAACTTTAAAAATGTTTTAAATTATTTGTTTCCATTCAAATAAATACTACTTCCTTTAAAAAATACATACATAATTCTGATAAATTTCTTTCTCCTTTTATGTCGTAAAATTATGCGGCTCATAGCTTATGGCCTTCGTTATGGCCCCAATAATATTTGAAATTATGATTTCAGCCGCTTTCGTCGGCATGCCACACAGTTTGGGCTATCGCAGCGGGCGATCGCCTTGGAGCTCTGCGACGAAACTTAACCCCGCTGTAATAATAATCAGACGCTGGCCATTTGCCACAGTCACCCACAAAAGACAACTTCCTCATTGCCGCAAAACGCAGCAGCAGCAGCAGCAGATGTAGATGCAGAAAACACAAAGCAGCAAAGCAGCAAAGCGAGCAAATCAAAGCATCAGCCGTTGCATAAGAAAAAGGCTTTGAGGGTGGTGCTGCCTGCACAGAACGAAAAAATGTACTACTATTTATAATTAATAATGAGAAAATGGCCTTAAAAATAAAAGTAATTAAAGGAATTAAAGGAATAAAAATGTATTTTAAAGAGTTATTGTAGCTTGAAATGCACAAGGAATGCTTTGCAAAAACCTCAATTTTGGAATAAGAACTGAATTTCAAGATATTTATATATTATAGATATTTATTATTTATACATTCCTTGATATCCCTGTGTACTTGACAGCAACTTGAACACAGTTTAGCCTTACTTTGTATGCACCCAGTGGCTTTTCCGATCCAAATTCAGACCAACACAAAGTTATGAATGAAAACGAAGCGAAACAGAAATAGAAATTGCATTGCAAGCGAAGCAAATGAAAGAGCGGCGTCTTTGAGGGACAGGCAAATCAGGAGGGGATCCGGGATGGGGGATCAGGATTGGATGTAGTACTGTGGATGATCGCTGTTTGGGGGAGGGTGAACCCAGGCAATTGTCTGCGGCTAAAATGAAAGGCATGAGTGCCTGGCAAATGATAGACAGCCGGCTGACTAACTGACTGACTCCGACTCCTACTCCTGCCATGTGCAATGTGCAACATGCAACGGAAGCGCAAAAATAGCAACAAATAGCTGGCGTTTACTGAAAACCTTTAGCTCGCCATAATTTGTTGAACTTTCGGCGGCGGCGTTTGACTTATTGCCTACTGATTCGCAGACAAATCGCCAATCGCCGGCTCTGTGTGGGTGCTGCCCGTGCGCTGGGCAGATAAACAAATTGCAATTTAGTGCAGCGGCCCAGGATGCTGCAACAAATGCAACATACAGATACAAAATGAGCCCCATGCCAAGCGCCAGCTGTGCCGAAGAGAAAGTGAATGTTTGCTGACGTTTGACAGGTTCATTTGAGTAGAGTGATGGGGAGCAGCATGGTGACCACCAAGATGCGAAGGTTTCGGAAAGAGATGCCTCTAAATCATGTATGTTGTGTACTATTTCCGAACTCGTTAAAGTTTAATTACTTATTTAGTCAAGTTATAGTCTAGCCCCGAGCCAAATTTAAGCCTGCACTTGTAGCATTTCTAATTGCAGTGCCGAAAATCAGGTCAGTCGGTAGGCAAGCAGGTAGGCAGGCAGATAAATCATGCCACTCGCCATTTGCAACATCAATTGCTAAATGGCCAACGCCCGTTGCATTGCACCGGGGGCTGATTTCTGATTTCCGCCTTGGGCCAGGCCAGGCCGACTGCATTTTAACCCAATTAGAGAACAGGTTGCCGGCACCTCCGCACACACACGCCAATTTCAATTTGCAGCCGAAATATAGAGCAGTCACATGGAGATCTTATCACTAAGCAAACCAGCATAATCTATCCACCAGATGAGATGTAGGGAAAAGCGCATTTAATTAACCCAATCTCCATCCCGTCCCAATCCAATCCAATACGATCCAATCCGATCTCTCTGCGGGCAGGGCCATAACTCATGGAGTGGAAAGCGCGCCCCGATAATGGTGACACATATCAATAAAGATATCCCACATGCAGATCCGATCGTTTCGATTCGGATTAGGTTAGAGATGGTTGGTTGGTTGGTTGGATGCTGCCGCCCTGCGGGAAGGCTGAGGAGGCTGGCGGCGGCGCCACTTGTTGTCGCCAAGCAAGTGGGTCAGTGGTGCTAGCCGGTGATTTGTGTGCGCTGTGCTTACCTGCAAAGAAAGGGGAATAAAAAATAGAGTTAGACGGGTGAGAAAAAGCAATTAAGCGGCTGCCGCCATAAAAGAAGCTTACAGATACTTGGCTCCACTCAACTGCAGTTGAATTTGCCAAAACCAAACATGACACGAACATAAACGAGAAGATACACAAAGAGAAATGTGAGCTGACATCTACAACTATATTGTGTAAGAACGAAAATAGCTTATAAAGGTTTTTTAATAACAGAGAAAGAACGATGGATTTGAAATAAATATGGTTTATAATAACATATCTTGGTCATCTAGTACTATTAATGTACTATATGTACGATGCGAAATCAACAAAATATCGTATTTCATGTGATAAAAAAAAGATAGGAAATTTAAATATATATTAAAATATCGAAAAAATTGCAATTAAGTTTGAAATATTCATACTATCGAAAATATCGGAGAATATACAATTGCAACAAGTCTTGTAGAAATTAATAGAGCTAAATATAGATTTTATTTTATTATTTATATACCCGACAAGTATCGATCCAATTATATATCAATGTTTTTCGATATCCTATAAACTATTACTGTTTCAAAAAGTTAATTTAATTGCTAGGATAATTTAATTCTATATTAAATCAGGAATTCCCAAGGACTTCCCAAGATCTCTGTAAACTCACACAGTATAGACAATTCTCGGTTTATTCGTTAATATAAAATCAATCAATTAAGCAAAAACCGTACTAAAATGAATATATAATAGTATCTCCAGCCTCCATATTTCTCTCACTGCAACAAAATAAGATACAAATATGAGACAGGGTAATAAAAGAAAGCCCCGCATTAGACACAGATAATGCCGGTGTTCAGCCGTAAGAAATCGGCCAGAACTGCAGCTGTGATCGGTGTGTGAAAGCCAAACAAATCCAATCCGCAGAACCAGCATGATTTATCCCCAGAGCTTATATCATCGCGGGACAAAGCAATTAAAATTCAAAAGTTAAACGCTTTATGGCCTATTAAAGTTACACAAAATTAAATTTTTATGCAGCATGCTCGGGGGAATTAACATAATGTCTCAAACGCTGAATTCCATGGCATTCAACATATGAAATTATAATTTTTGTTAAGAGTCTGCATCTGTTGAATTTAATTGCTTCATTTGCGCCTTGGGTTTCGTGTGCGATCCAGCATTTCTTTATATCTTTTGCCACACTTTTGACTCTGGCTGGATTTGGCTGGATAATAATTGCTTGTCTTCTGCACTCTCATAAATTATGCATCTTGATGCAAATGCCAGGGCAGGCTAATTGGTTTATATAAGAGGCGAAAACAATTTGCTCTTTTATGGCCATAAAAACGGGAGGAGAGCGCAAAGCGAAACAATAACAATAATGGCGTAATGACAACTGCACCACATTGACAAATAAAAGGAAAGCATGCACTCGGAATAACCAAAATAAATCCACAAAAAAATAACTGAAAAGAAAAGAAATGAAAATACAGCGACAAGCACATTACGCATACGCCACCGAGTCGCGATTACGCAAGTGGAAAAAGGTTTAAAAATAAACACAAATCTCTTTATTTACTCCACCCCAATTAGGCCGAAGGTGCAGCCAGCAATTAGAGGTGCTAATTATGAGGTTAACTCCCGGGTTCACCCACTCCACGCCGTTCTGCGATAAGAAACGATCGAGAGCCCCTCGGCCATATATGTTTTTTATGCTCTCCGTGTGCCCTGCTTGCTAATGGCGATCGATTTGATTTAATTTGATTTGTTTCGTGTTGCCTGTTGGCCAGCTTGTCTCAGTTTGATTTGTGTCAACATGATCTGGCCAAAAGGTGCCGACAGACGGCCAAGATATGCTTCCAGTTGCTTTCCCATGTTCGGCCAATGCAAATGAATTTATGAGCATTACGTGCGCGTTTTGGTGAGCGTTTTACGAGCGCTCATTAATGGCGCTTGAGCTGATTTCTGATTTCTGCAATTGGCAGCAGAAATGCCATTAAAATGTTCAATTAATTGCAGCGTGGCAAGGAATTTAAAGAATTTTAGCCACTTTTATTGGGAATTTCAAGGGAAGGTTGGTAAAGGATGGGAACAACTTAATTGTTTGCTAGGGTATTTTCCATGTTTAAATAAATTATAAAAATGTATGGAATATTATAGAAGTCTATAGATCATATTTACTATTTAAATAAAGTAGTATTATATGCTTATAAAATAAAGAAATGAGTGTATATTTCCCTAAACCAGAGTTATTATTTAATTATTAAATATTTATGAAATAAATTTCTCTGGCTATTATTAAAATCATTATAAATAAATTTCTTTAACTAAATAAAATGCAGAAAAGTCTCTTTAATATTAAACAATTATTTGGAATTACTTTGCTATTTATTTCTGAAGTATTTTTTATCATTTAATAATTTACTTATTATTTTTGGGGGTAATATCTTTAAAAGATAAATAGATCAATACATAGCTCATTTGATTCATTGTTAAACATTTATAGCATAAATTCCACTGAAATTCCTCTTAAATTTTAACCAATTAATTTTATGTACAATTTCCAAATCAAAATCAAGTAAATCTCGCTCAAAGTGAAATAGAAAAACACCACAGATGTAAAAACATAGGTTAACAAAAGCGGTTAACTTGATGTCTCTCAGCTGGATGTCTCAAGTTTATCACCTTAATGTGGCCCCATATATATTATCCCAGCAATAATGAATTCAAATGGGTCTTGTAAATCAAATTCCCAGCGCTTAACATGAGCTTTGGAAAGTGTGATTCTATAGATAAGGTTTTACAAGACCTATTGGGATCTCTGTCTTGGACAACAAAGTGTCCAAATGGGCCAAACTAAACACGTCTGGGATTTATGTATAAGCTGGCCGTAAAAAAAAGTAGAAAAATGTGTACAAGCCTTAGCCACAGCCTTAGCCGGGCCATTAAACCGAAATCCGAGCTTTTGTTCGGGGCACCTGACTCAAGAGGCGTAACCATGATCTTTTCCTTTTTTTTCTCTCCCCAGTTTTTTGTTCGATTTTCTGCTATTCTTGTGGAGGTCATAAAAACTGGCAGTGCCACCAAATGAGAGTGTGCAGCGAGCCGCGAAGAGATAAACCTCCGCCGGTCATATCGAGTGGGTGTTGCTCCGGCTCCAAGCGTCCAGAGACGTGCCGAAGATGAAGGAAAAATCTACGAAAAAAAGAAACTAAATCTGAACTTGCAGTTGCAGCAATATCGTGGGGCGTGGCAGCAGGCTGCACCACGCATGCGCGCCTTGTTTGTGGAATACGTGTTATCACGACCAAGTGAGTCTTTCACTTTTTTCCACATTTTTCCCGCATGTCCGCACAATTTGTTGCCGAATGGATTGGCCTGACCGCCTGGCCCCCGGCGTAATCGTTCAATAATCGCAATGGAATGAATGTAGGAAATCCATCCGAAGCCAGCGAACTTGAGAACCGACTCGAATTACAACAATGAGCGGTGTAACCTTAGACTTGGCCGGCATCATTAAAATCATACGCCACGTTGGCCAATGCCAGGCCCATCATCAAGCGGAATAATGTTGTTAAATACAAATTCATTTAAATTACAAAGCCCAAAAAGTCGGCGACAAACTAATTGTGTGTGTTTCTTTTTTTTGGGGCCCAGCCTAGATCGAAGGTGAAGGTTAAGGTTGTGCACGGAAACAAATTGAATACGATTTAAACTTAATTATGAAAATAAATCTAAGATTGAAAATGTATAATAAAAAGAAATATAAATAGAAAATTGAATTAAATGTGGTCTAAAGTTATAAACTCTTTAAATAAAAAAATCTAAACTAAATTCAAATGACAAAATACCCCTTGAATTTTATTTAATAACAAATTAAGCATTTTATTTACTTTTTCTCCAAGTGCTTCCAATAACACACATTGGCCTAATGAAAAATTAGAGGGTATCCGTAATGCCGGTCACGCTGCTTGCCATTTTTTAATGAGCCCTCCAAAGGCACGGCGCTAATTTCCCGGGCAAATATTCCGGGTTTATGGGGAAACGGGTGCACAGGTCATGGGCCCCGAAGCTCCGATCGTTGGAATTAATTAGAGCGGCTTCGGTACGCAAAGCAAACTCATAAATTCCAAACTACGCACACTCGATGGATGCTGTATGATTGCTGGACCTAGCCGGAGCCGGAGGAGCTGACCCCAGACCCCTCCTTCTCTCTCTGAACAAGCGAGTCTTTGTAATTTTTGACATGATATGCCGCCCAGATTGTGGAGGAAATTAATAAGAGGAGAGAGAACGATCGAGCAAGCGGCGATCATGACGCTGATCATGATGATCATGACTATTATATCGGAGAACAAGTTACTGGAGATCATATATACATATACCGACTGCATTTACTGCAGTTGGTAGACAGCAGACCGTGCAGACGACAACGAGTTTTCCGATTTTCATGCAGCAGGCGCAATCAGTGCTCATGATCTGTACATTAGCGTCGTGTGTTGATCACGCAGATTGCTCAAACAGACCGTTGAGTGATATGGCCATGGATGGCAGGTTATAGCCAGTTTTACCGTGTTTCCACCGACCATCGATATCGTCGCCGCTTTTTTTTTTGGGCATAAATCTGCCTGGCAGACGCCTCTCTATGCAAATTCGGCACTCTTTCTGCATTTTTCTGCAGCGCTCGTTCGGTTATAGAGTCATCGCCGTTAGGAAATGCCATTATGCAAACACGCTTTTCTGTTAGTTTTTAATTCGAAAATTATGCAAAAATATCTCCCATACTGGCATTTAGCAGGTGGGCGTGGGTGAGAGGGGCGTGGCCCGGGTGCAAAAGTGCCCCGAGAAACTGGAAACTTGGGATCCAAAGAGCAGAGAGAAAAATGCAGGCGATCGCCGTCATCTGCCGGTGATCATGAATCAAAGATCGATAAAAGATCACACATTAAACTATGATTGGGAAATGTGTTTTTTGTACAGGATTGAAAATTTAAGTGTACGATTTTCGATAACAACTGAAAGTGATCAGTCATCACTCTTGTGTGATTATTAATAAAAGATCGATAAAAGATCACACATTAAACTATAATTGGGAAATGTGTTTTTACAATTTCGATTTTGCGATTTTCGATGGTAACTGAAAGTGATCAATCAACACCTTGCTGCGATTATTAATATAATGATCTACTCTTTAAATAAAGATTTAAGATAAATCAAATATTAATTAATGATTGGGATATGTCTTCTTAAAAGATTAAACTTAAGGCACCATATTTCTGTTTTTTTTATAAAAACCCAACATGATTAATCTTTTATGTGATTTTTAATAAGAGATCTATATAAGATTAAAAACTGAACTGTAATTGGAGAGTGTGCTTTTACGATTTGCATTTTTGATAACAACCTAAAGTGATAAGCCATCGCCCTTGAGTTTTCTATATTCAAAGATCGATAAACTGCAGGTTAATTGGGAAATATATCTGAAAACTTTAAACAAGTTGCTTTATTCTTTATAAAACACTTTAAGTAGACTATAACCCCCATAATAGACCCAGATAAATGATTAAAAACTGTAATTATTAAGAACAGTAGTTATTTAGGAAAATGGCTACCTTGCGGCCAGCTCAAAGCCAAAGAAATCGGCGACTCAATGCCACTGAAATCTTAATTACCATTCATATTTCTTGTAATTAACGAGGAATGTAATTCTTTACTGCCCAAAGATCGGTTACCAATATAATTTGTTCTCTTTTCTTGGTTATAAAGCCGCGTTTAAAGATCTTACGTAAGCTGCTTTTCGATTTGGCTTGAACAAAGTTCAGGTTCTCGCTTCTCATTGTTTGCTTTTCACGGCTACTCACGTTTTCCCCCTCGATCTCTTTTTTATTTATTTTTATTTTTTCCTCGCCTCAATTTTGTTGAACTTTTGAGCCAAACAAGGCGGAGAGAAAAAATAAAAACACAAAAAGTGGTAAACCTGTTCAGTGATTTTTCGGTTCAGAGAATTTTGCATTCGTTCGGCTTTTGAGAGCAAAATAAACACACAATTCTAACACAATTTGTTTTGGTTTGGCTAAGAGTTGGTTTGTTGCAGAAACAGCTGTATTTGCCCAGGTATGTTTGGCCAAAGGTAAACAATATGTGGCAGCACATGAATACTTAAATAATGTCCAGACTGTGGCTTTGTTTGATTTGCAAACGACAGCGTGAAATGTGAGACAACGTAATGCATTTTTCGAATGGAATTTCCCAGACACTCACTCCCCTTTTTGGGGTCTTTGATTTTTTAATTTCTGTTTTTGCTTTTTATTATTGTTTAACCTGTACGTTTGCATTTACACCTAAACTCTGGGCTCGAGGCAGAGTCTCAATGTAAAACAGTCGCTGACATTTGAAGGTTGTCGGCTCGTAAACTTCGTTACACCCCAAGTGCTTGTGGTATTTGTGCGGTACAGTGCGTTTCAGAACTGTAAGACAGTCGGAAGTTTCAATGCCACAGATCAATGTCATCGTTGACGCCGCCAGACTCGTTGACTTTAATTGGTTGCAGACAATAATTCAATTAAAATAATCATGCGAGTATATTAAAAAGTGGTTCAAGTGTGCCGATATATACCTTTGAAATGAATGGAAATGGAAAAAATTCCATTGCTTTTCTATTGTATGGAAATTATATAGAAATTTCCATTGATACAACCATATTTTTGCAATAAAAGCCAGCGAGCGATCTAAGGCAATGCGGAAGCTCATAGATCGATCGATCGATACAGAAGAATTGCCTTTTTCGTCTTAATTCTGCACTCATCTTAAATATAAAGTGAGTATCCATTTATTATGTTGGCTATTTTGGGCTTTTATTTACTCAAACCTGGTCAAGTGCCTGAAATGGGCTATTATGGCAAGAACGAAAATATACTTTTTTTGGCTATTTAATGACTTTAGCATTAAAAGCTTTTGGGGATGAGTCACTCAGCTGTAAATCAATTAGCAGATATAAAAAATCAATTTAAAGTTTTCTGCTTGGAAAGTGTTTAGTGATTGCAAGTGACCTTGACTGTGGTTTTAGGCCACCTCCTGCTGTTTGGCCAAAAAATGCGGTCAAGAAAGTTAGTGTAGTGATAACCCCCCCGCCAGGCCCCCAAGGCACATTCACTTCAACTCCCGCTGACTTGGTTTTGGCATTTGCAATGACCCAATTTCGTTCGGCATGGGGGATAATTAATCAAAGAAATGGAGCTTCGCCTCATCTGGGGGAGAAAAAAGAGAAATAACGAGCCGACATTTGTAGATTTAACGATTAAATAAACGAACAACTGACAGCCATTGTGTTTCTATTTGGGAATCTAAATTTAAGTATGAATGAATGCGTTAATCGTCAATGCAATCTTATCAATTCACATTTGAAGTACGCTCTTAGGGAATACACAGAGCTTTGCGATCTAAAAAATGGCAGAGAAATACGTAAAATAATTCAAATGTCCCATAATTTTTTAAAGAACTTAAAAGAGAGTCAATAATTTATACGTTTTATGTATTAGAAATTCTATTTATAATACAATATTTTATTACCATTTCTAAAGAGATTACGAAGCTCATATCCTATTTTAAAGGAAATAATAAGTCTTAAGAACAAGTGTTTTCTCTTTTATATGTATAAATCTTAAATATACATATATAAATTATAATCAAATATTTCTTAAAGTATTTATAAACAGACAGACATATTTTCCTACTCAACATGAATTTTTATTTATATTTTAATAAAATTAATATAAATCCAAAATCCACTAAATATAAACTTATATTTTTTAAATCCCGACCACTTTTCTTTCTCTGCATGAACCGATTAATAATCGTTTAGCATTAAATGCAAATCGAGGAGCATTATGTCAGCAATCGACGGGTGCATTCGATGAAAGCGAAAGTGTGTCAGCGAGACCGGGATGGCTGAATCGCCAGCCATCGAGAGCAAGTGAGGTGGAAACAGAGGGCAAAGTCTCCAAGCGTGAAAGATTCTCCACTGCATTTCGCTGCAACATGAGCTTGGGGACTGCGCATGCGTGCCTGCTCAGTGAAATGGAATGGAAAGAAGGTGGGAGAAATGAAAGAGTAAATAAGCGAGTGTGTGAGAGAGAGAGAGAGAGCGAATGCAGTGACAAGAGCGATGACTTTCACTAGAAATTAAGCTTGATAACATAAATGTTCACAAGCTCAGCCGTCACTCTCTTTTCTCGATTAAAGATTATGACTCACGATCGATACCCGAAATGCGAGTAATTCAAACGCAAACACATACTCATACTCATACTCATACTATTCACTCGCATATGTGGGTTCTAAGCGGCTTAAGTGCATGTCAGAGGTGCCCATGCATTGCCCTCCTGTTAGCCCGCTTATCCCGCCAGCGGTGGGCGTAAATTGCCAAAGCAAATGGCATTTTGGCAAGGAAGTTGTAAATCTGCTGCCAAATAGAATTGTGAGCGGGATGGATGCCGATACCGAGCCGCAAGAGCGTTCATTAAGGCCGGCGGAGTCCCAACAGCGGCGCATAAAAAGAACGAAAAATGTGCACTCGTTCTGGAAACCGAAAAGTGAATACCCTTTTTGAAAACTATAATTTTTAGGAGTTTGTTTTTTTACTGAGGGTTAATAGTAGAGATAAACATTAAGGGTACTAGCAGGGGTCCACAAAAATTGTTTATTTTTCTAAGCAGATAAATAAATAATTTAAATAATAATAATAAAATCTTGATCTGGTTTTATTAGTGTAAATGTTCTCTGTTTAAAGATATAAAAATTATTTTATAGGTATTTATACATTTTTAAATTTTATTTGATTTTTATTTAAAGGATCCCTTAAAAGGCTAATTATCTATTAACCCATTTTCTATTAGTTTATGACAAACATTAATTAATTAAGAACCCCTTTGTTATCCCAATTTTAAACTCCCAATTTACGGTTAAGAGTAAAACAGCTAGACAGACACCCTGAAACTCCATTGAGAAAAACCTTTCGGGACGTGCGTGCACAATACCCGGGTTTTACGACCTTCTGCAACGCCCACAATGGCAGTCAATGCACTGAGAGAAATGCAATTAGAGATCCGTCGAGGGCCTCGCTCTGCTGCTGCTAATGCTGCTGAGAGAACTTCCATGGGACGTCGACAGCCGTCAGACAGCCAGCCCACACACAGATCACTTCAGGTCTGGTCTGGTTCTGGGATATGACTTGGGCCTCAACTTCAACTCCATTTCCAGCTGCAACTTAAACTCCAACTCCAAAATCCAACAGTCTGGCTAAGTCTCTGAAGCTGGAGTTGGAGCTGGGGTTTAGGCAATTAGAGGGGCAAGACTTATGGCCAGGTTGCAGTATTATAACTTGGCTCTAGCTTTGACTGAAGTTTAAGCCAACTTTAAAGTAAAAAAACCCATAAGTTTTTATCAATTCTATAAGAGTTTTCATGAAAGAAATAATTATTGTTTAATTTCGCAGCTTTCCTCTTCAGCTTGACAATTATTTCCGATCTCTAGATGATACCGCATAGCATTAATGAAGTAATGGCATTAACATCCAATTGGCCAATGAACCCACTGCCCGATTACGAAACCAAACTCTTGGTCGCCGTCGGTTAATTCGCTGAACTTCGTAAATTGCCTTAATTAAGTGAAAGACCTTCTGCCCTTCGCCGGCAGCGGAAGTGGAGCAGTGCGAAACTGACCTCTTAACATTTTTGGAATTTCAATTGCGACTACAATACCCATATGCCTATGACTATGCCCATGGCTGGTACATAACTTCTGGCCTTGTCGGCATTATCAGAGAGTCAATAAATGGCTGCGGGGCAATCTTATCAACTCCTTAGTCCGTCGACCATCGATATCTATATCTATTAGTATTTGTTGAATAAACAAAATATGAAACGCAGGCCAGTCGTCGAATAAATGTCACTGACGACAAAAAGGGCAACGCAACCGCAGAAAGGCCAGAAAGGTTTCTTCAGATCACAATCGGCGACAGTATCGAATGAGCAGAGGAGACTCTGACTCCGACTCCGACTCCCGTGGTGTCTGTGGCTGCGCCCCCCCTCCACTCCACTCCACTCCATTCCACTCCCCAGTTATGAGAGGTAATAATCCACCGACTTGACCTGAACACACTATACTATATACACTTGTGTCCACAGCCAACAAACCGAAAAAACATATCTCTCCTCCGTTTTGTTTGTTTGTTTGCCGGGGGAAAATTGAAGAGGCAAACAACATGAGGCAAAATGTGAAAAGAAAGACCCAGGGAAACTGAACACTGAAGACTTGGTGACATTTGATAGGCCATGCGGTCAACTGCCGGCGATATCTTTCGGCGGTTCTATTTATAGGTCCCGATGCAATCTGGACCTGCAGCAGGCCACAGATGGAGTCACGTTCGGTGGTCGTTTCCAAATGTCAGCCACTCGCACACCCGAGACCTTATATCTTACTTTAAGGGGGCCTTTGTATTTGCCCCCCCTAAGCCTGGGGGAAATCGGAAGAACAAGCCCTTTATTGCCTTGTTACTGCCCCGGACAATCTGAGAATGTGATTCATTGAGAGAGAGCCGAGAGACTACTCATAAGTAGCTCAATAATTGATATCACAAAGGCCCCTAGCTGGGTAGCAATGGGTTGTGCTGGGTTCTACTGGAGGCTTACATTTCTGTAATTAATCATATGTATAACGCGTGCTGGTATAACTCATGGGTAAAAACATGAATGAAAATACATTTTCTGACGAATATTATTCATTTCATAAGTACATTTGATTGGTTTTTACTATGAATTTATTTTGTAAGTTTTTATTGCATGATATCATTTATATTATATTATATTGGATGTAATTTAGCACTAATTTTAAAAAAATTTAAACACCGGTTATATAAGGGAGGTTGCCTGGTAAAAATAATGATGTTTTATAATTTAATGCTTAAAACTTTGGATATGGATATGTTGAATCTAACCCCTTCTTTAACCTGGGGTTAAGTAACAGAGCTTAGGCAACCTCATCTTATAACTGCTGTGACTTTGTTTTTTTACTGCATTTAACCCCTGTTTTAACCAGGGGTTAGGCTAACTAGCTAACGCCATTGTCTAATGGACAGCTGCTATGTCTTTGTTACTTGTTTGAATTTTTTCCCTGCTTTATCCTGGGGTTAACTAACAGATCCTTGCAGCTAAGAGTAACCTTATCTAACAGCTTGTTTGACTTTTCGATTTATTTATCCAACACTCCCTTTAACTTAACTAACAAAGACTTCTATATGACTCTCTTACTTGCCAAATCTATCCCCCACTTTAAGGGGTTATCTAAAAAAGCCATTGAGCTCGATTATCTAACAGCTTGTATACTTTTTACTCTCACTCAGCCCTCACTTTATCCTGGAGTTAACTGGGTTTCTTATTGATCAAAATATAACCTGCTATTTAACACGAGTTTAACATCTATGAGTTTGTTACTTGTTGCATTTAACCCCCTTTTAATTTATATTTAATTTACAGAGCCTGGTAACTAAGGGTAACCTTATCTAACAGCACGCTGTTGGGGAACGTGCAATTATCATGAGGAACGTCAACGAAAAACCCGATATACACGCTCGACAATATGAGACTTTGTGACTAATGCACTAATTGAAAGAAAGCTTTCGGCGAGGAGGAAAACAAATGCAACAAGGGACTGAGGGCGGAGGACTGGAAGGTCTCTGCGACCGAGGCAAATCGGAATCGTCACAATTAAAGTGGGTCAGCAAACCGCGTGGAGGAGACGCCGCCCCAAAGCATAAATTGCAAATCCCGTGGCACACACACGGACCCTTTCTTGGGCCACACTTGTATGGTAATGTGGGTCAAAAGCCCGAAATTATGTATTATCATTAAATTTCATTACGGCCGACTTTTCGAGCGCTTGAATAATGCCAAAAGATTCGGACTTTGTGGGCAAAAGCGGAATGCAAAAACAAAGCGAACCCGTTACACCGCAAAATTCACGCAATGCCACCACTCAGCAGTGGGTTGTTACCTTATTTCTTATTTTATTTCATTTTTCAGTTGTACAGTTATGGGAACGGAACGGATCGGAGCCACCGAGCCACTCAGAGCCACCGAATGCAATCGCGACCAGACCAAGTCCAGTCAAAGTCCAGCCAAAGAAAGGCAAAACGATGGTCAGTTCTTGCACGCATGTCCATATCGGGAGTTCTTCGGGAATGCGTAGAATCTCGCGACACAGAAAGAAACTCAACTTGAGATAAGGTTTTTTTCACTAAAATCACACTTGTCAGATGTCAGATTCCGCCAAGGGAAGTCATTAAAGGTCAAATTTGAGTCCTCTTTACTAGCAAACTCTTAACTTATTTACTTCATTTGTAGAACTAAAAATATAACAAAACATCCGTCCTGATATCAGATAGTTTCCAAATGCAATGTTCTACTTAAAAACAATAAAAAAATAAATAATAAAATGCGATTATTACTTTAAGACAGCCTCTTACAGCTCAAAATAACTTCTCAATAAAAAATATGACTCTATGAAAACTGCCAGAAGCTTAGGTATCTGACAGATACATTTCTCTCGGTGCTGTTTTGAGTCATGTCAGTGGTTCTTCTGCACGAAGAAGGAGTTCAGTGATCCCGCCCGCTTACCAAAAAAGTCCTCCCATCTCTCGGAGGTGTCCGAATCGGATTCTATGTCCATCTTGGTCCTCTCCAGTGGCTTGATTTACGATTGTCTTGGTTTTTGGTTTGGTTTTGGCTTGGCTTTTCCCCGGCTCTCGGCGCGCTGTCTAAATATAGAGACGACTCTGGCTCTGGCCTTTATGGCCGCTGCATTAGATATCGAAGCGTGTAGATACTGTGTCCACAGCCAACAAACCGAAAAAACATATCTCTCCTCCGTTTTGTTTGTTTGTTTGCCGGGGGAAAATTGAAGAGGCAAACAACATGAGGCAAAATGTGAAAAGAAAGACCCAGGGAAACTGAACACTGAAGACTTGGTGACATTTGATAGGCCATGCGGTCAACTGCCGGCGATATCTTTCGGCGGTTCTATTTATAGGTCCCGATGCAATCTGGACCTGCAGCAGGCCACAGATGGAGTCACGTTCGGTGGTCGTTTCCAAATGTCAGCCACTCGCACACCCGAGACCTTATATCTTACTTTAAGGGGGCCTTTGTATTTGCCCCCCCTAAGCCTGGGGGAAATCGGAAGAACAAGCCCTTTATTGCCTTGTTACTGCCCCGGACAATCTGAGAATGTGATTCATTGAGAGAGAGCCGAGAGACTACTCATAAGTAGCTCAATAATTGATATCACAAAGGCCCCTAGCTGGGTAGCAATGGGTTGTGCTGGGTTCTACTGGAGGCTTACATTTCTGTAATTAATCATATGTATAACGCGTGTGGTATAACTATGGGTAAAAACATGAATGAAATAATTTTGAGAATATTATTATTTATAAGTACATTTGATTGGTTTTTATATGAATTTATTTTGTAAGTTTTTATTGATGATATATTTATATTATATTATATTGGATGTAATTTAGATAATTTTAAAAAATTTAAACACCGGTTATATAAGGGAGGTTGCCTGGTAAAAATAATGATGTTTTATAATTTAATGCATAAAACTTTGGATATGGATATGTTGAATCTAACCCCTTCTTTAACCTGGGGTTAAGTAACAGAGCTTAGGCAACCTCATCTTATAACTGCTGTGATTTGTTTTTTTACTGCATTTAACCCCTGTTTTAACCAGGGGTTAGGCTAATAGCTAACGCCATTGTCTAATGGACAGCTGCTATGTCTTTGTTACTTGTTTGAATTTTTTCCCTGCTTTATCCTGGGGTTAACTAACAGATCCTTGAGTAAGAGTAACCTTATCTAACAGCTTGTTTGATTTTCGATTTATTTATCCAACACTCCCTTTAACTTAACTAACAAAGACTTCTATATGACTCTCTTATTGCAAATCTTCCCCCACTTTAAGGGGTTATTAAAAAAGCCATTGAGCTCGTTATCTAACAGCTTGTCTTTTTATTATCAGCCCTACTTTATCTGGAGTTAACTGGGTTTCTTATTGATCAAATATAACCTGCTATTAACAGAGTTTAACTCTATGAGTTTGTTATTGTTGATTTAACCCCCTTTTAATTTATTTTAATTTAAGAGCTGGTAACTAAGGGTAACCTTATCTAACAGCACGCTGTTGGGGAACGTGCAATTATATGAGGAACGTCAACGAAAAACCCGATATACACGCTCGACAATATGAGACTTTGTGACTAATGCACTAATTGAAAGAAAGCTTTCGGCGAGGAGGAAAACAAATGCAACAAGGGACTGAGGGCGGAGGACTGGAAGGTCTCTGCGACCGAGGCAAATCGGAATCGTCACAATTAAAGTGGGTCAGCAAACCGCGTGGAGGAGACGCCGCCCCAAAGCATAAATTGCAAATCCCGTGGCACACACACGGACCCTTTCTTGGGCCACACTTGTATGGTAATGTGGGTCAAAAGCCCGAAATTATGTATTATCATTAAATTTCATTACGGCCGACTTTTCGAGCGCTTGAATAATGCCAAAAGATTCGGACTTTGTGGGCAAAAGCGGAATGCAAAAACAAAGCGAACCCGTTACACCGCAAAATTCACGCAATGCCACCACTCAGCAGTGGGTTGTTACCTTATTTCTTATTTTATTTCATTTTTCAGTTGTACAGTTATGGGAACGGAACGGATCGGAGCCACCGAGCCACTCAGAGCCACCGAATGCAATCGCGACCAGACCAAGTCCAGTCAAAGTCCAGCCAAAGAAAGGCAAAACGATGGTCAGTTCTTGCACGCATGTCCATATCGGGAGTTCTTCGGGAATGCGTAGAATCTCGCGACACAGAAAGAAACTCAACTTGAGATAAGGTTTTTTTCACTAAAATCACACTTGTCAGATGTCAGATTCCGCCAAGGGAAGTCATTAAAGGTCAAATTTGAGTCCTCTTTACTAGCAAACTCTTAACTTATTTACTTCATTTGTAGAACTAAAAATATAACAAAACATCCGTCCTGATATCAGATAGTTTCCAAATGCAATGTTCTACTTAAAAACAATAAAAAAATAAATAATAAAATGCGATTATTACTTTAAGACAGCCTCTTACAGCTCAAAATAACTTCTCAATAAAAAATATGACTCTATGAAAACTGCCAGAAGCTTAGGTATCTGACAGATACATTTCTCTCGGTGCTGTTTTGAGTCATGTCAGTGGTTCTTCTGCACGAAGAAGGAGTTCAGTGATCCCGCCCGCTTACCAAAAAAGTCCTCCCATCTCTCGGAGGTGTCCGAATCGGATTCTATGTCCATCTTGGTCCTCTCCAGTGGCTTGATTTACGATTGTCTTGGTTTTTGGTTTGGTTTTGGCTTGGCTTTTCCCCGGCTCTCGGCGCGCTGTCTAAATATAGAGACGACTCTGGCTCTGGCCTTTATGGCCGCTGCATTAGATATCGAAGCGTGTAGATACTGTATCTGAAGGAATGACTTCACCGCCGACTGGGAGCGGAAAGGCAAAGCTCAATCAATGACCGACCGACTGTCGATAAGATAAACGCGCGATTTAACTTTAACTTTAAGCACTGGCACCGAACACACTGTGCGATTTTTACACCTTTTTTTCCGTCTTTTTGTATTTTGTTTTTATTATTTTTTTAGCTGGTATTTAGCGATATCTTATCGCGCGACTCCAAGGCAGGGCAAATATGGGGATCCAGGCGCGGTGGCATTGCAGCCAACAACAGCTGTTGAGGAGCGTGAATGTATCTCAAAGCTGTGCTGCTCCCCGGCTTCTGGGGGCTGATGACTAAACCGGCTCGCGAACTTGTATCCGTTGGATGTGTATGTTTTTTTTTTTATTTGTATTTTCAGCATTTGTTTGTGCTTAGAACGAACGCCACACACGCGGCAACGGCCTCAGGTTGAACGCGCAGCAGATCGTTGATTGAATTTTATGGATGCCTATGGATGGCTCTTCTCACTTGTTGCGAAACGAAAACAAAACCAAAATGAAAATTCACAGAAATTACTGATCGCGCCTCGCTGATTTTCCAGTTTCTCCCTCGTGCAAAATCACCTTCGCACCGTTACTTCTAATTGCGCCAAGTGAAACAAAAACAACAACAACAACAACACAGGTACACTTTTCTTATTTTTATATACATTTTTTTATATATATTTTTGCCTCTCGCTCTTGTTGCCTTTTCTTTTAGTCGACGACGATACGCACACACACACGCTCACGCGCTGGGGGAGCTGCTCGAGCGCTCCGGGAACGACATAGACTTGTCCAGTTGCGCGACTGGGGATTGACTTGAAGTTGCCGCTGCGATCGAAAGGGGTTCCACCGCCAGTATCTTGTATCTGTCGGATACGCAACCGTTTGTTCCAACTCGAGCATCGAACACCGTTCGACGGTTTGAGTCATGGCTTGAGAACTTTTCGGCTTTGCTTAAGTAATTAAAATCAAAACTTAAACTCTTAATCCTAGCAGTCCTCCGTGCACGCTCGACAGCACCACCAGGTGGAGATTATGAGCCACATATAGTACACCTCAACTAAGGGGTAAACCACCATATATATATGTATATAGCTCGATAAGCATGAACATTGGACATACGTATGATCAGGATGCAGCCGATTAACCAGAAAATAGGTTGTGCCACCAAAGTACAAAAAAAAAACACCGTAGCAATCAGGAGAAGGAAGGAAAAGATCCCAATGATGAAGGCCAATATCATGGCCCAGCACCTGTCCTGCCGAAGGAAAAATTAAAATGGGTCAGCAACCGAATGATCAATATCCCACACTCACCCACATCGTGCCAAATAGCAGGAAGATCCTGCCCAGGCAATAGACTAGGGCAAATACCATCGCCAGGACCTTGACGAAGAGATCTCCCGAGCTTTTCACCAGTTCGAAGAGGGCTATGGAAAAGACCATTACCCCCGCAATCACGCCACCCACTCCGATTATGACGCAGCCCATGTAGAGGGAAAAGTAGCCACAAAATCCCTTGAGACACATTTTTTGTTTTACTTTCTATTACATTACAAATTTTGAAATAAACTTCAATTTTGGACAAAGCGCTCTGAGAGGGAGTGAGGTGAAAGTTCCTGCTATCACTTTAGTTAGCCGTTTTCACAACCAATTGCCGCGATAACGTTACGTTAAGTGGCCAGAAAAATCGCAAACTTACTGGCAACACCAGTTTATGTATTGTGCGACTTGGTATTAATAATAATACCAACCAATTAATACTATGCAGTCTCGACATTTTCAAGTTACATTTTTTTATGACAATATAAATAACAGATGTAAACAATGGATTTAACTGCCTCGCCTCCTGTTAAGCGTGCACGGCGGCAATCCCTCACCCCCGTTGAGGACGAGGACATCACCGGGATCAAGGCCATTCTGTCCGATGAGTTCGATCGGGAGATAGAGCTGGTAAAGGCGCACAGCTGCCAGTTGGAGACGAAGCAACAGTTGCAGGCGGTGATCCAGGAGTTGTCCCAGAAACTGCCACACTTCCAGCATCTAAAGCGCGTCCATGACCGCAGTGTGCTCATCTGTCCCAGCTCCGATATCAAGGCATCGGAGACCCTGGAGCAGCATCTGCAGCGGTTTGCTTTCTCGGAACACGTGCTCCGGGCTCTGTGCCAGGGAGTGCGGGTGGTGGAGGTGCCGGAACGCATGCCCCGGCTGCGGGTGCAGTACGAGAAGACGCTGCGGCACTGGCCCTGCAAGTTCCACCCGAACCACTACTCGGAGTCCCTGCGGAACGGCAGCAACTTCAGCTCCGAGCAACGTCGATTTCACAAGCGAATGGCCGAGCTGCTGGTGAGGCTCTCACGGGATGTGAATGCCGATCGGACAGTGGGCATCTGTGTGGACCCAAGGCGACCCAGCGTGGTGGCCATCGCTGGACGTGGAGAGTCCCGCAGTCCGCACGAGCACTGCAGCATGCTGCTGGTGGATTATGTGGCACGCAGCCAGCAGGGAGGAGCCACTGAAACAGACCTGACCTTCGCCGAGGATCCAGAAGCTGGAGCGGAAACCACAGTGCGAGGTATTCCCACAGCCTACTATGATTACCTGAGCAAAGACGACAAGTACAAAGACCTGCAATTCGGAGCGGAAACTAGGAGAAGCGACGAAGTACTGCAGCAGCAGCAGCAGCAGGCTCAGGGAGCCGATAACCTAGCCAAGTTTGGACCCTACCTGTGTACCGGCTACGATGTGTACCTGCTTCAGGAACCCTGTCTCATGTGCTCCATGGCCTTGGTGCACAGCCGAGCGAAAAGAGTGTTCTTTGTAAGGAGCTCCGAGAACGGAGCCCTCACCACACGATTCCAGCTACACACGGTGCGGGAGCTCAACCACCACTACGAGGTGTTCCAGTTTACAACAAAACAGGACGCAGAGCAAAAAAACGATTAACGAACCTTGGTTTAATCCACAGAATAAATGATTTAAAGAATGTCTTCCATCTTGGGCGCCGTTCTGGTCGTTGACTGGCGGGTGGGCGAGGACAGGAGGCCTAGCAGCTGGCAGTCTGCCTCCAGGATGGTGATATCCTTGGATGATCCCAAGAAACGGGTGGACAGCTCTAGGTCTTTAACGCGCAGGCGAACCCGGGCTCCCTTGACATAATCGCTGCGGGAAAATGGGAACTCTATAAATTGTCTTTTATCTTTGAGTAAATGGTAATTTCTCACCTGGCATTGCGAGTCGGACGAGTGCAGACGCAGTGAAACTTCCAGCCAAAGTCTATGTACAGATCATCGCCCACCACATGGAATATCTTGCCGCTGACAACTTTGCCCTCAGCACTGCCCAGCTGCTCCCGGAAATTAAGGGGTTATTACATAAACCAAATGGGGAATACTGTGCCGTCACTCACATCCACGAACTTGGAGTTCCTTAATAAAGAGGCAAAGGTCTGGTTGTCCTCCGGCTGCTGTTCGGGAGTGGCGGGAGCCGTGTACTTGTCGAAGGCGCGGGCGAATCCTCCCTTGCTGCCGCTGCTCTCCACCGAAGTCTCTACGGGAGCAACCACCTCCGCCGCTGGGCCTTTCTCTGTTTCTCCGCTTAGTAAGCGCAAGGCCACCGGCATTCGGCGGCGGCCAGCAAAGGAGCCCATCTGGAGCGCTGATTTGCTTAGTTTTTGCAGCAGAGACATGACTTTAATTCAATATTTCCCACAAAAACGAAAAACAAATTGGAAAACACTCAAGAAGAAGAACGACCGTTATCGATTAACATTGCGAAATCGGTACGTCCCAAATTAACATGTAAATCGTTAGAATGCCGGTCTTTATTTTGTCAGATTGAAATCCGTTTTTATTTAAAAATTGTAAATTAAAAACATTAAGTAAACACCATTTTAATTAGAAACATGCACCAATTGCAGCGTCGACAAAACGAATCTGTCATGGCTGTGCCTATAGATTGTCATAATTTTTTATTATCATTATTATTATTATTATTTCTTTTTTTCAAGCTTTAGACTTATTTAACTAATAGAATACATTTTAAAAAATACATGTTTTTGTTTTCTGTAGCTTAGAATACTAGCAAATCAAATTAAATTTTTTTAATGTTTCACAATTTTGATAAAATTAAAAAAAAAATTAACAAACACAAAAAAAACAATGCAATGCTTTCCAAATTACAATTCGTTTATTTTTGGACAAGATATGATGTTTCATTTTTGCCATTTGCCTTTAAAATTTATAGATGTATGCCCCTTTTGATGCTGATCAAGAATATATGGGGTTTATGGGGTCAGAAATGACTTATTTACTGTTAAAACCTATTTTAAAATTTATTTTAAAAGGATCGTAAGAACGGAAACGCGATCAGGCGGCCACCGTTCAAATTACAGCTTGTTGATGAGAGGAAAGAGCGGGAGAGATTTGTTTGCTCCATTTGTGTTTTAAGAATGTGTGATATTTATTAGGGGTTCGATCCCTAGCTAATGCATTTTTTAAAGCAAACTTTTTTATTTATTCATCAAATGGGGTTAACAATTTACCATAATTGGTTTTGGAAAATTCTTTTTATATTTCCCGCTAAAGAACATCGATGTTTGTGATGGGAATTAATCAAGATAATCGAAAAATCGCAGCTGTGCTGGTACATCGCTAGGATTACAAAAAACACGCTGCCGGCATTTATTTTGATATTACGAAATCAGTTTATTGGCGTTAATCTACATTTTAATTAGCAACATGATCCAGGCACAGCGTCAACGCATCGAGTCCGCCGTGACGGAGGCCATCGAAGACATGGACAAGACGCACTTGCGCAGAATGCAAGTAAGTGACTGGCCACCTGGTGCATAGATACCATTAACCGGCATTGTTTCATCATTCCTGATCCTAACCAGAATGAGATGCACCTGTGCGCCGCCAAGTGCTGTCAGGATGGAACCTCCTCTGCTGACAGTGTCCAGAGATGCGTCGATCGCTGCTCCACGCCCATGACACGAGCTCAAAATTATGTCCAGCACGAGCTGGGAGAGTTTCAGGGAAGACTGCAGCGTTGCGTCATGGTATGTCCATGAAATCAAACATTTAAATTCCTGTTACCTGTTGCTTACTCATTAATTTATCATTTATAGCAATGTAACGACGATGTAAAGGTGAAGATGCCGCCCAATCCCAACGAGGACCAAATAGCCAAATATACTGATCAATTCGAGCGCTGTGCTGTCCAGTGCGTTGACAAGCATGTGGGCCTTATACCCGGCATGATGAAGACTATGAAGGCAGTGCTCTCGAAGGGACCCGAGGGCATTCCCCAAATCTAGCTGCATTTTAATTAACCTATTAAGCAGAGGTCGTAATGTTGGATCCCGTATCACTCACAGTCTGAAGAATTCCGGCAGCCCGGGGATATAATGCAATGAGCAATCAAGAGAACAGAACAAAAGTAGTGTTAGCTCTGGATGCTTTTACGAATGATATTTTGCATTTCTCTATCCAGGACGCACCAAAAAATAGAAAGAGTTGCCATAATCTAGTCTTAGAGAGCTTGGGCAACACTACAGGAAGATCAACTCCTATGTTGCTTGGGAGAGCATTCAAATGATCAAAGGGTTGAGCCCATTTTACGAACTCTGCTATTATGTTGTTGAAACTCGTTTACCTTAATTACCGTGCAAATATATAGTGTTACTAGCTTTCGAGTCATTTTACACTTTTTCTATCTTTACAACTTCCTGGAGTCATGTTTCCATCACATTTCAAAATACAAAATTCACCTGAAAAGCTGTCAAAGCCAAATTTAAATTGTTTATTTCCAAATTGTTAATATTAAAAAATTGGGTCAATGGCGGAGCAACAGAAGAAACGCTTGGAGAGTGCCATTAGCGAAATGATCGAGGACATGTACCGTACCCACTTGCGCCGGATGCAGGTGAGTGTGTGGCCTCCCTCGAGTTCAAGTAACCAACTGTCTCCCTGACATATTGGTGCTAAGTCCACGATGCATCGCTGCGCGGCCAAGTGCTGCGACGATGAGCGCGGAACACTGGAGACTGTGCAGAACTGCATCGAGAAGTGCGCCGTACCTCTGATGGATGCCCAGGACTATTTGCAGCACGAGCTAGGACAGTTTCAGAGCCGCCTGCAGAACTGTGTCAGGGTAGGAGTCTGTTCTTGGTTTTCATTTATAGATCCTTGCTTGGGTTTTTGTTGGGTGTCTTGAGCTATTTGAGAGCTTTTTATGTTTTGATTGGCTACTAACACAATCTTCTTCAGAACTAACTTCTAGATGTATCTTTAACTTTTAATATGGCGGGTATTAATCCGGATGAAAGCGGATCGAACTAGTATTCATATTCTCCTATTCACTTTCATTGAAAGTGAATTTAACCTTAGATTCTAAATACGTTCATTAAGTTTCATCTAAATTTCAAATAATTTTGATAAACGTCTCTTAAAGTTAATCTAAACTTCGATCTCTGAAGATATTTATCTCAAATTTCTTTGCTAACACACATATTTTACCCACAGGATTGCAACAGCGATGCCCGCTCCAGTCTGCCTAACAATCCAAGCAACCGGGACATGGCCCGATCCCAGCACATCTTCGAGGGCTGCACGGGCAACTGTGTAGACAAGCACATCGACCTATTGCCCGCCCTGCTCAAGTCCATCAAGCAGACCCTAGAGCGGGGTCCACCCAAACGGTCCCACATGCGGGAAACCACCTTGGACATTTGAGTTTTTTCCTAAAGTGAGACACCACCCGGGAAGCTCGCTCCTCGGAGCATTAAAAACACCATTCGGGGAGTTATCAATGATTTCACTTATATATTGAAGATTTTTGGTAGAGCTTAACTATGGCTAATGATACACTTAGAACGAAACTGCGATCCGGGACGCCGAACGGGCTTATCGGAGGAGGGCTTATCAGCTAGTCCAGTGCCCACGTGGCCCTCGCTCGCCCGCTTCCGATCCCGGATCTCCTTGGGCCCTAGCACGTTAAATATCTAGTAATAAAGATTCTTAGCAATATGCAACAATGATTGTATTTGGGATCTGGCTGGGATCTACTGCTCATTCAGCTTCGTCCTCACGCCGTACTTGCTCCAGAACGTCACCTTGGCGGTGGTCTTCTTCTGGCTGTCCTGGAACACCGAGCACTGGTCAAAAGGCGGACAGTAGAGGTGCAGCGAGACGGAGGTGTCTGAGTGGCTGGGATTCTCCACGCGATGCAGCCCCAGGTTATCTGCAGAAAACGGGCAAAGGAAAACCCCAAAGTAAGTAAAATCCCCTTGCAAATTCGAGTCGGGTTTCCTCACCATTTATGTAGGCCACATCGTTGACGGCAATGGGTGTCTCCCCGATCTCCACCAGCTCCCGGCTGTCGATCTCACCATCGGGATGATGGCCTCGGCCCGTATCCCTGCCCGAGCGATTGGGGTACTCGTAGCGCTTCTCGCGGAGATCCCCCTTCAGCATCTTCATAAAGCAATGGGAGTCGGCATGGTCGTGCACCGAGGAGCCGTGTCCCTCGCCCCAGCACAGGATCAGCAGGTTAAACTTGCCATTGCCAGCATCCACCAGGTTCCGGGTGTAGCTATAACGATCGAACTTGGCGTACTTGCGCCACTCCCGGGGATTCGATTTGTAGGAAAGCATCAGGTGGTTCACCATCTCGATATTCACGTAGTTTGACTCGAACTCGCGATGAAGCGCGGCGATCAAGTCGGGAAGGCTGTCCACGGCAGGGCCGTACTTGAGGGGCTTCTCCAGCGCCTGATAGTAGCTGGTGGCCTGCCGCAGGTACTTCTCCTGGTCCACCTGCTCAATTTCCGAGTCGATCTTGGACAGGGCCATTTTGGGCTTGCTCTGATTGACCTAGGGTTCGAAGAGCAAACGGAAAAGGGTTAGGAATTTGGCTCAGCCAGGGATCATAGACAGCTGAAGGGCGTGGAAAACTACCTCTATATATATATGTATGGAGGAGAATCTGTATATTGCTCGTTTCTCAATTGATTTAGATGAATTACGACGTTCTATGATCGATGATCCTCTGATCGATGCTAGCTGATAGCGGATGCCTGATGTCTATATAATATAATTATATTCCGCTTGGTTGTTGTGTGAAAAGATTGAATTCGCTTCCAGTAAGTAGGTGTAATCGCGCACACGCTCCACCTCGACTGACAATCCCAACTGAACTGACACCCCGGCTTCTGGAGATCCACTCTCCTGGTCCGCTCCTATATATGTACATAATCAGCACGGATCGATCGGACGTACGTAAGGCGAAGGCACAAGCCCGGACAAAAACAAGAAGTGATTATCGCCGGGCCCACTATCAAAAGCTGGGAATCGAATGTTGCCAGGAGGGGCTCTCCAACAGATGTGCCTGCCTGAGTCTCTGGACCAGAGGTTAACGACGCTCTAATGGGACCGCTTGGCAAATAAAAAACAAATTTCTATTCCATTATCTGTCCAATGGCCGAATATATGTTTTTTTTCTTGCTGATACGGAGGGTCCCCGATGAAAGCTGGTTCGATTTGCTCGAATCTGGCTGCTGACGCATGTCCATTAAATCTTAAGGTGATTTTTACTTGAAAAAAATGGATTCCTTGGGTTTTTACCACCTAAAACTGCGCCATTTTGTTGCTCAGTTCAAAGGTTTTGGTTTCCATTTAAATGCAAATTTTTTAGCTTCCAAAATTTGTTAATGAAGAGCAAGCTTTCTCCGAAAAAGGGGGCAAAGTTTAACAGTCAGTAAAATGTGAAAGGTTTAAATTCTTTTTGTTCTGAAGAAAAATTCTGAAATTATTGCCTACTTTAAGGTTCATATAGGCCTTGGGCCTCGCCTTTATCTTTTAAAAAGTTAACTTAAATTTAAGTCATCGTCTGAGTGATGCATTTGAGATCTCTTTGTGATTCAGGAAGTTCATTAATGACTAACTGACCTTACTTTCTCCCTTAAAAAAGAAACAACTGAGCAAACAAAGGTTCTTTTATGGTTCTCCTTTCTTGGCTTTCCCCCGAAAAGCCTTACATAACTCAATATGTAAACACTTTCCACCAGCTTTTCCAGCTGCAATGGCACAACGCCAGTGAACTTGTCACCCAAAACAATAATATTTTTTTTTATTATCCCCCCAAGCTGTGTTATTAAATATTTCCCCGCCACATCATGATATTTTGGGGTTTGGTTGGGTATTTCAAAAAGTGTTTTGCAATGGCCAACAACAGCACTAAAGTGCCAACTTGGCAGTAGCCAACTTTCGCAACAAGTTAAGGCCAATGGCAAAAACGAGGCAAACAAAAACATAACTACAAGCTGCGTCAATATTTAGCTAACCGAAAGCACAAGCACTTTGGAAAATTGTTGGAAAGCCGGAGGCAATTTTCAAGCCAAGTTCAATCAACCGAACAGCTTGGGAAAACTAAGGAAAGTGAATGCTAGGCTGCAGGACTCACCATTTTGCAGGACTTGTTGAACTCTTCTTTCTTCTTTTGCAGTAACTGAATAATTTTGTATTTTTTTGTTGTAACTTGCACTTTTTAAGGAACAACTTTTGCTTTCACAGGACTCGAGACTGAAACTTGCACTTTTTCTAATTTGCACTATGGCCAAGTTGCCACCTGGACGCGCGCCACTTGGTTTGTGTGCCGTTTTGGGTATCTTTCACCAATTTATGGAGATCTTGGCCGGCAGAGCCGCAGTTTCCACTCAAAACGCAATTCGAGTGACAACTTCCGACGCTGGCAGAGGCAAAGCGGCGCTCGAATGTCATTTTGAGTGCTTTTAGCGGCTGCGAGCCAAAACTCAAAGCGGTTTCCACTCAGCGCCGCAACCTGGCCTGGCCTGGCTCGGTTCTTCTTGTTGTTGTTTGCTCAGTTGTTGGCCCGAAATTTATGCTACCGATGTCGAAGTCAAGATCTCCGAGGTTGAGCAGCCAGGTATTCCGATACATTTCTCCCCCTTCCCGGCCGGCCTAAACAATTAATTAGAGGGTCTGTGCTGTTTGGGCAGTCTTCTTTCTTATTTGCGTTTTTGGCCAAGAGAAATGGCCGATGGTGCCTTTTGTCCCACTCGCATGTTGGCCTGGGGTCAAAACTGATGAAAGACGAAAGGCTTTTTGAAACGTTTTCAGCACGGCTTCGATTTTGATGTCAAGTGCCACTTGCCAATATTTGTTTAGCTCAAAACACTTGGCCTGACTCTGTTTTGATCATGCGTTATTTAGAGTTTGTACATTTCCATTTTACCTATTTTCTTAAAAAGAGCAACGAAAATTCTAAAGTTTTATATAATTGGAAGCAATTTTTATTTAAATGTTAAAAAGATTTAAGAGGTTTACTTTTCAGTCTCTGCCATAGGAGTTCTACGAAACGAAAAAAACGAAAAGGTTAAAAAAATCCTAATATATCGTATGTTAAACATTTTTAAAAGAATTTACAGAAATAATTTTATTGCTACTCTGGTGCTTTCAAATAATTTTAAAAGTGTCCCAAAACTATAAAAGATATTGCTAATTTATACAATTTTCAGTGAATTAAATTACGATACCTTTACAAATAAATTTACCCAAATTATATTAATTACTTGATATTTTTTTAATTAATAAATATTTGAATACACAAATATAGTAATACAATAAAATCTCCAGTGTGTCTCAAAAATGTAAGCTTACTTTTCCACCATTTTTTGCTGGCCCAAAACGAGAGCTATTTAGCATATGCGTTCAGCTCGTGGCTTTCTAACCAAGTTTATTCAACTTTGAACTATTCTTTTCGCAAAGCTAACCCACTAGGTATGTAAATCATTTGAATATTCCCGAAAAACAAACACTCCTAGACAAAGAATTCATCTTTGTTTTCGTACGTCTGAGCTCGCCTTGAAAAATGCAGTTATTAAAATGATTTCATTGACCGAACACAAATATTTTCATATTTTTCAATCACAAAAATCGGGGGGAATTCTGAAATCAGAACAATATTTTGCGCGTTTGAATGGGATGCTCTTATCAGCAGGAAAACGTATTCAGCGAACAACAGGGGCCAAAGGCCGGGACTTGTAATTTAACGGAAACATTTATGTATTTATTTTAAAATAAGTAATGTGAATCATTCGATAATTCTGTCCAGAATAATTTAAACAACCATATTTCATTTAATTTCATATAATTGTTACACAATTTACTTAATGACTAGACAAAGTACATGAAAAAACATTTATTTTTGGCTTACACATTGAACTTTTAAATGCTGCAATAGCTTTGCTAAAATATATCTCTGGTAAAAATTTAACTTTCTAGCCAAAGCCTCGATAAGCTGCATTAACTTTTGAAGCAGAAGTTATGAAAATCAATTAAATGCTACCTTTTAATCTTCATCCTCCTCGGACATATCGAATTCGTCGTCATCAAAGTCTATTATCTGAAAGAAATGATTATATTTAAATTATTTTATATTCATATTAAGCCTTGTGGCCACAAACCTCGCTGTTCAAGCGCTTAAACTCTGAAATTCCCGTCAAATCCTCAAGATACTTGGCTGTTTCAAAAGTTTTAAAGAGGAAGGCATGACCCTCTTTTCTGTATGCCTCCAAAACGGCCTATAATATAATCATAATTATAAGTTATTATTTAATTAAATCCCCAATGATTATTCTTACCGATGAGCAGGCAATGCATTGGGCAAACTTTTGGGTAGCTGGCAGGATGTTCTCATAGTTACACAGCATACCGCGGATGGAGTGCGGCAGAATGCCCAGCAGACCCTCCGGCACTTTGCCCGCCGCCTCCTCCTCCGCTTTACCACGCACACTCTGAGCGTAATAGGCCGGCGCCAGTTCCCGCCGCGGATGTTGGAGCAAGGCCACCAGCAGTTCCACGGCATAGCTAGCTGCAATGTTGGATACTCCAGGACGGGTCACCGTGCACTGTTGGTCCAAAGTGCGATCCTTGAGAGACTGCAGAAAGAGAAAGCAAAAAAGAAAACAAAATTGTGAAGTCTGAGACCATAATAAATGTATCTAGGTTAAAGGGGTGTGCTTTAGCTTTAGCGCCGATGCAGTGGGAAGATCGAAAGCTTTCCAAGCTTTGCAGTGTCAACAAATGCTCCGAGGAAACAGAGATGACGTCTTTAATGCGAGAACAAAATAAACAGCTAGTTAGTCCCATACACAAAATATTAAGTTGCGCTCGCAGTTATAGCAGTTACTCAAGCAACCCGCCAATGTTCCGCCCGTTCGTAGCTGATTAGATAAAGTTCCAACAAGCGGGAGAGCCGGCAGAAGGCGAGCTCCGGTCTCTCCCACCGGCCCTAAAACATTTTGTGTTTGGTTCAGTGGACAGGCGATAGTGAGTTCGATTGGTAATTGCTGGCGAGAAACAGGCAGGAATTAACATGTTAACCGAGTACGCTGGCAACTTGTCCCATCCGCTGGAGTTTGGTCATGTGCTGGAGGTCGTGGCCAAGACCATTGATGGTGCCGCCAGGTGAGCACCAGAGTAGAATTCGGTTTCCTGGATCCCGCAACCCCTTCCATGATTATCGCTTGTCAAACTGGCTTCCTTATCGGACCCATGACTAACGTACCGATTATGATCGCTTTTGGGCTTTTCGGTAGGTTCCACATTAACCTGTGCACTGCCAAGACCACGGTGGATCCAGACGCGGACATCGGCCTGCGATTCTCCGTCTATTTCCGTAACGATGTGATCGTAAGGAATTCCCGGGTACACGGCTCATGGGGCGAGGAGGAGACCCATGTCACCGACCACAACTCGTTGCCCAATCCCATCGTCAGTGGGGAGTTCTTCCTCGTGTATATCTTATGCTGTGAGGACGGTTTTGCCATCTCCATAAATAGCAGGGAGTTCTGCCGGTACCGGTACCGTATACCGTTGGGAGCGATCCGTGCGCTGGAGATTCGTGATCAGATTCAGGTGATCAAGCAAGTAGATCACCGCACCGTATTCCCCAATCCCTGGCCCGCGGTCCATGCCTCAGACTACTTTAAGACGTTCAGCAACGATCAGCCGATCCTCTTCAGTCCTGGACATGTGATTGTCATCACAGCCCGTTGCTTCGAGAACAAGAAGGGCCAGTTCATTCTCAAGTTCATGGACTCGGACACCAAGCGCGAAGAGCTGCACTTCAGTGTGCGGTTCGACGATAAGGTGGTGGTGCGAAACTCTATGAACAAGAACTTTGAGTACGCATTACCTACTATCTCTATTGCCTTCCCATTGCTAACCTTCCCTCTTTTTAGATTCGGAAACGAGGAGCGGCACGGTGGATTCCCCTTCGTCTTCAATCAGCAATTCAAACTGGCGCTGGCCTTTACGGAACGGGAAGTCCTCACCGCCGTGGACGGTTACAACTTCTTCAGCTATGCCTGGCGCACACCCAACGCCATGATGAATCTGGTGGGCTTCAAGGTGACCAGTATTAATGGCCTGGTGATCCAGATAACTGGTGTGGATCACCTGCAGACGGGCGATCCTACGTGCGGCGGCTTCGAAAAGTATTCGCGCCACGACTACGAGTGTGTTTAACCAAACCAAGTCTGAAAATATATACGTTGTTAACTCACATTTCCCGGCGCAGTTACATCATTGCAGAAGTAGCAGCCCAGCTGGTTGCCACCAATGCACTTGAGTCCCTCAATCTCCTGCCCCGCATCGCCAGCCTCCTCGCGTGTGCTGCCATGTCGCATCACCAGGTAGCTATCGAAGCCGAGGGCTGCATTGATGACCACCTTGAAAAGGTCAAAGATCAGTGGGATTTCGTGGGAAATACATAACAAACCCAACCTTTTGGTTGGCCGCTCCCAACAGCGTGGGAAGCCAGCGGCTCTCGCGTGAATCCGTGAGCAAGAAGATGACATCATGGCCCCGCACCTGCTGCTCGATCACTTGCAAATGCTCCTCCGTCTGGGCGACAAGCGATTCACCAATTGTGTGACCGGGCATGGGTATTTCCAACACATGTCCCGCTGTCTCCGCACAGGGATTTATCTCACGCAATCTCTCGGCGGCTGTGGTGGCCTTCATCCGATTACCCGCCACGGCATCGGCATGGGTGTAGAGATTCTGGCGCACGGGATTAGAAAAGCCCACCTTGCCGTTGTCCAGCAGGGTGATGTGTTTGAAGCCCCAGGACTGGAAATATTCAACATATTAATTAAGGCTGAGTGCTTTATCCGTAGATGTGAGCTAACCAAGAGATTTCTGGCCACAGCGCAGCCCAGAGTGCCCGCTCCAAAGAGCAGACATTTGGTTTTGGCGATGATTTCCAAATTAAGATCGGGAACTAGGCGCCACTTCATCAGTTTAAGGTTGAGATTGACAGAGTTTTCAGCCAATCTACAAAGGAAAGTATGTTAAATATGAGTAAGAGATTAGTTAGTCCATAAAGTAAACAGGGATTTCCCTGTAAAAATTCTTATCATTTAGGCCTATAGCTACTAGCTCACTTGGCCGGATCCATGCTGTCCCTCATTAGGGCTATTCTTGGCCCCATTTTGGCATTCTTATTCAGCTCCCAGCCCACGTATTTTACGTCGACGGACTGCGTTAGATCGCAGGCTTCTGTCTGAATCACCTGCCAGATGCGGCTGTCGTCCATTTGCATTTGCTGATTGTAACGCAGGCCCAGAAACCTGAGAGTTTTTCCGACAAAATTGGGACTAAGAGCGGATAATCAGAAAGTTACAACGAGTTATTAGTCATTAAAGGGAGACTCCTCACCATTGCTGGAGCAGAAAGGCAGCATAGTTCCGCATCACCCAGGCCGGGTGCTCGTACTCGCTGGGATCAGCAAAACCAAAGTAATAGTGTTCCACCTCCTCCTCAACCAGGGAGCTCAACCTGCGGGCTTCGTACACCTGCTGCTCTGCATTCGCATACAAAATGAAAAAGTTCTGCGACTCGGAGGGCAGGGTTTTTAAGGCCTCCACATATCTGGTGGCGTTGGGCACGTCCCGCAGCTTTTGGACAACACCCTGCTGTTTTAATGTGGGCGTCAGGGGACAGGGAAAGGCGAACCAGTAGTAATAGCTGTGGCACTTCAAGTCGGCGAAGGAGAGAACAAAGAATCGGGTCAACAGACTGGGATCTGCTAGCACCCGACCACTGCACATATCGGCCAGCAGTTCCTTGCCCTCGTCGGCCAGCAGCTGCAGCTTGTCCAGGGCCTTGAACTCCTCAATGGTGTTCTTATTGTAGATAGTGCCGTTGGCGGAGTGGCTGAACTTTGGCGGCTGCGATGACCTGGAATTTATCAATATTAAAGATTACGTTTGGCAGATAACTACTCCCCTTTCGAACTCACCTGTTATAGGCCGTGTAGTCGACTTCCAGAAGACAGCCGCTGGCATTGCGATTCGTGTAGTGTCCCGTTATGGATCTCTTTGTGTCCGAGAGGCGATCGTGGTCCAGCTTAAGTTCCGCTAGTTTGTGCCAAAAAGTTGGCGACACAAACGACTCCCATGGTGCAAATTGCAATATCATCTCTTGGTCCGAATTCATTCTTTTTCGGGGCGTTGTTTACGTTTGAACTGGCTGAAAATAATAAACAAAGCTCCCGATGGCGATATCCCAACAAAAACAAAAGCATTTATCGACAGCTACAGTAGAGCTTGTATAGTAACGACTTCGCTTCAACCTTAAACCCAAGAAAAATTTTTGTAACGTTACTTTTATTAAACAAAATGAAATTTCAGGACTATTATTAAAGAATTTCTTATCTGTATATGAACTAAAAGGTATCGCAAATTTTGTCTTGACTTGTTTTTCTTTCTGAACTTTCACTGTACTTGTTTGAGCCTCTAAAATTGTGGTTATTTCGCCGCATACAAGTGCGGTCACATCAGCCCTCTGACGAAGATTGGGCAAAACAGAAAAAGAAACATTGAGAACTAAAGGAAATACAAAAATGGATCTGCAGCAGCTAGAGGACGAGGCGCGCCAGGCGGCGCTCAAGGACATACAGAACATGCTGCAACGGCCGGGACAACTGGAGAAGGTGGAGCAGTACCGACACCGCATCGCCCGCAAGAAAGCCTCCGTGGAGGCGTTGCTCAAGACCGGAATGCAGAACCAACTAGACGGCGTCCGAGTTGGCCTCAAGCAGCTGGAGACGTGCATGCAGGATGTGCGCGAGGTGAGGCGGCGGATGGACGAGGTGGAGCGCCTGCTGCAGGGCGTGCCGGAGGTATACGACGCCTTGGAGGTCGTGCGGGAGGAGAACACGAAACACTCGCAGTACGCCACCGCCATGGAGAACCTGAAGCACATCTTTAACGTGGACGCTAGCGTGCAAAAGACAATGGCGCTGATCGAAGACGACAAGCTGCTCAATGCCCACCAATGCCTGGCCGATCTGGAGAATTCGCGAGATGACTTGCTGTATGAGCTGCACAAGCAACCAAAGCAGCATGCCTCCGACAAGATCACCCTAAAGCGCCACTTTGAGAAGGTGGACACCGTGTCTCGGGAGCTGGAGAAAAAGCTACGCATCAATATCAGCCGAACGTTGAATATCCTGCGCAAGAAGCCGACAATCATCGTCACTGCCCTGCGCATTATTGAGCGGGAAGAGAAGAACGACCAGTTCGCCCTGCAGCAGCAGAAGGTGACTGGATTCCTGCCCCCGGGAAGGCCAAAAGCGTGGCGCCGCATGATCATGGACGTGCTACAGCAGTCGGTGGTCACGCGCATTGAGGGTTCCAAGCTGGAGGAGCGGGCGGACAATAAGATGTGGCTAGTACGCGATTTGGAGATTCTGCGCCAGATTATACTCGAGGACCTACGCGTAGTCAAGTCACTGTGCGTTCCCTGCTTTCCACCGCACTACGACATATTTGGGGAGTACGTGAAATTCTACCACGAGGGATTATCCAGTTATGTGAGTTGGCTTGGCTGAGATTACCCTGCTTATTTCTTAATAAATTCCCCCTTTCAGCTGGACAACATTGTGCGCTCTGGGTTGGAGGGCAATGAGTACGTTTCCATGCTGGCTTGGGTCACGCATACATATCCAGGCGTGGAGCTGATGGCTCACCCTGATCTCAACGTGGATGTGCATCGGTTAATCGGACCTCTCCTGCGACCGGAGCATCTAAAGTCGCTGGAGGATGAGTATTTGCAGAATATGCAGCGCAACTACCAGGAATGGATGACCAAGGCTGCGGAAACGGAGAAGCAGGAGTGGTTTTCTGAGATGGTGCCCGATCAGGACGAGCACTACTACCACACATCGGCACCGGTGATCATCTTTCAGATGATCGATCAGCATTTGCAGGTGACCAACACCATTCACCAGGAGCTGACGTTTAAGGCGCTCGTGATGAGCATTCAGCAGGTGGAGATCTTTGGCCAGACATATCTGAAGAACGTGATCGAGCTGAAGGAACACCACTTCCGCAATCGCGACCAGATCAAGTACTTTACTCACTACATTATCACCATCGTGAACAACAGCCAGCAAATGGTGGAGCTGGCACAGCAGATGAAGCAGCTGTATTGGCCCAAGTCGCGCACGGAGCACTACGAGGACTTTGAGCGATTGCTGGTCACTTTCCAGCGGATCCGGGCGCACGCCGCCAGCTACTTGCTGGAGGAGGCCTTCCTGGACATGGAGTGCCACTTCAATGACCTCTTCACCGCTAAATGGCTGGCCAGCAACATTGCCGTGGATACCATCTGCGTGACCCTGGACGACTACTTCCAAGACTATAACCACCTGCGGCCCAACAACTTCGAGATGGTGATCAACGAGGCCCAGAAGCTTCTCGCAAAGCGCTACATACGGGCTCTGCTCTCAAAGCGTCTGTCAAAGCCGCGCACCGAATGCGACGCCATCACACGGAAAATCAAGGCGGAGGCGAAACGTTTTAAGCTATTCTTTGAAAAGATCGCCCCTAAGATATCTTTGAGTGATTCGCCACTCGACCTAATCTCCATTCTGTCGGCACTGCTCAGCTCGGATATTGAGTTGCTGGTCCTAGATCTGCACACGCTACTGGGCAGCTATCCATCCTTAAACGAGGACCATTTAGTGCGCCTATTCTACATCCGGAATGACGTAAAAGCAGCCGAAGTGCGCGAGAAGGTACAGGATGCCATGAAATCCAAGAAGGCCAGTATCGTTAGCATTGCCAAACAGGACTGTATCTTCAAGGAGATTGTGTTCAGCGACAAACTGTGGTAGATATCGCAGATTAACCCCTCATCCCTCATTCCGCATGATGCATTATGTGCAGTATCGTATCTACTCTTAAGCTGGGATTGTAAAATATATAAAGTGCTTTATCAATGATTAAATTATTGTATTTTAACCTATGAAATAGCGTTTTAAACTACTACATTTTCAAAATATTGATTTAAATGGGAAAATATTACAGGAACAATTGCAAATTCTAACAGCGAAAGAGTTTCCAATAAAATTATCAAACGTTGCTTTTATCTGGTTGTTTATTTATAATTAACGCTTTAACAAACTTAATTTTGTCATGCATGACTATACGTTAGTATACGTGTTTTTTTCCTGTTTGTGCGTTTTGTGCTCTTTTTAAATAAATTAAGTATATCTTTTTAAAGTTTTCATTCGCTTTTTAACTTTTTGGGAAGTTAGGAGCAATAAATTATATCTGCCAACAGTAAAAAGCTTAAATTGCTTGAAAAATCAGTAAGTTTATTTACCTATTAATACGATTTTTTATTATATTTAATAGTTTTTGAAGTTAGTTTTAAAGTTTATTTGGGTAGTCAAATAATAAATATTATAAATATTATATTCTTACAATTATTAATTATCTTATAAAGATTAAGGTAAATGTTTCCTATAAAATATTAATGATGATTTTGTGTGATTTATTTCCTGAAAAATTATTATTTCACTAAAACGAATGTTACATACAAATGTTTTTAGCTTTTTAACTGAAATATTTGAACATACATACTACATACCAAGTTCATTTTTATTTGTTTTTTTTTAATATATTAATTTGAAAGAAATTATAAGCAAAACCCTTGATCGTGGATTTTTTTATTAATTCCCTGTAATGTAATGTGCAATTAATAATAAGTTTTAAAATATTACCAAATTCTATATCTTAAACTTACTCAAAACTTTAGTTTATACAACATGACCACAAAATAGCCGAAGGAGCTGTTCTGTCGGTGAAAGTAAAGCCCTTGTGGGCGAAATTGAGGCGTTGGCAGCACTGGCTAGACGAGAACATATGTCGGCAGATTCCGTTCCTCCCGCATCGCATATATATTCTGTACGGATCGCTCCCACGTGTCAGTTGTGTTTAATCCGCGCCCCGAGATGAGCTTCAAATCCCAACCGAGCGGCTTCGCCACCAAGTCCATTCACTCGGGCCAGAGTCCCGAACAGTGGAAGAGTGCCTCGGTGATCCCGCCGATCTCGCTGAGCACCACTTTCAAGCAGGATGCTCCCGGTGAGCACCGCGGCTATGAATATTCCCGCAGCGGTAATCCCACCCGTAATGTGCTGGAGACCTGCTTCGCGGCGCTGGACAATGCCAAGTACGGATTGACCTTCTCCTCGGGACTGGGAGCCACCACCGCTGTGCTGACCATGCTGTCCAGCGGCGATCACATCATCATGGGCGATGATGTGTACGGAGGAACCAACCGTCTGATCCGTCAGGTGGCCACTCGCTTGGGCATCTCGGCCACCTTCGTGGACCCCACCAAGTTGGATGTCCTCAAGGCTTCCATTAAGCCGGAAACCAAGCTGGTGTGGATCGAGTCCCCCACAAACCCGCTGATCAAGGTGGCCGACATCGAGGCTATTGCTAAGCTGGTCCATGGCATCCGAGAGGACCTGATCCTGGCGGTGGACAACACCTTCCTGACCTCCTACTTCCAGCGGCCTCTGGAGTTGGGAGCCGATCTCGTCTGCTACTCGATGACCAAGTACATGAACGGACACACGGATGTGGTGATGGGCGGCATCACCATGAACTCCGAGAAGCTCTACACGAGCCTGAAGTTCCTGCAGAACGCGGTGGGCATTGTGCCCTCTCCCTTCGATTGCTACCAGGTGAATAGGAGTCTGAAGACCCTGTCGCTGCGCATGGAGCAGCACCAGAAGAATGCCCTGAAGGTCGCCAAGTACCTGGATAGCCACCAGTTTGTGGAGAAGGTTCTGCATCCTGCCTTGCCCTCGCATCCCCAGCACCAGATTGCTCTGAAGCAGACATACGGCTACAGCGGCGTCTTCTCCTTCTACATCAAGGGCGAGCTGAAGCACTCGACGGCTTTCCTGAAGGCCCTCAAGGTGTTCACCCTGGCGGAGAGTCTGGGCGGATATGAGAGTCTTGCTGAGTTGCCATCCGTGATGACACACGCTTCTGTGCCCGCTGAGGATAGGAAAACGCTGGGAATCACCGATGGACTTGTCCGTCTGTCGGTAGGACTCGAGGATGCTGAAGATTTGATTAAGGATCTGGAGCAGGCTCTCGATGCTGCCGCCAAGGCCTAAATTACACATCACATTTAAATGTATTGTTAGATCGCTAGATCATGGATTTGTATATTTTACCCACCAAATAAACCAGCATTGTCTCAAAAACTATATTTTCTGGATTTCTATATCCATTTATAACAGGTCGGGCAGCTAATGTAAACTGTGAGTCTCAGAAATCCTTCACAAAAAGAATAAGCAACAGAAAAGCCTGTCACATCAGCAAGAATACGTATTGTAAGCCCCATCGGACATGTAGGTTTTGTTTTTGTACTTCTTAGGGCTTGGTTTCTGTTTTAAAAAAGTGTCTAGCTAACAGATAAATAATAAATATTACAAAAAACTGATTTTACGGAAGACAACTAATATTTCTCCTTTCTGTAATTGGCATTCAGAAGTACAACTTTTTTTTTTAATTTGCCGCTGTTCAACTTTTTAAACATGTTTACATGCAGTCATCATTCGCTTCATTTAAACTAAATTTAACATTTAATAACCTAACGTCGCAGCATATTGTCAAATAAACCCTATAGATGTGGCGTAAGAAGCGGCCTCCTAGTGACCCCCCAGCTATAGCCTTGAAAATAACGAAATCGGCTATTGTCATGTGGAGATTATCATAAACAATGAATCAGCACAATTTATTTTCGCCCTATCACCAATCATTATAGTATTAGCGATAGAAGTAAAGCATACATATCTCCCCAACGGATGTTCCGATTTCTACAATCAAAAATGTTTCCATTTAATCAACTTTTTAATACCGTTTCCTTTTATTTCCAAGTAAGATTGCTAATCATTGCTAATGGTTTTATCTTATCAAAGCTTTTTCTCCATATGGCACTTGATGGGCCAATAAACATTGCTATGGATAACAGAACAAAGAAAAAGAAAGTCTAAAAAATCAAATGAAAATTGTGGGTTTTATTCAACGAATCCCGGTACTCGACTGACAGAATGTAATTGATTAAAAATTAAGCTTTAACATTATATGTACGCTACTACCAGAACCATACCATACTGCTACTGTGAAGTGTGTGTGTGTGTGTGTGTGCATAGGATTAGATGTACAACAAGAGCCATGTATCGTTATAATAAGCAACTGCGGCTGTCCAACATTCATAATTTTGCCTTTTATGTTATATATATGTATATATATTCCTTTAAAAAAATGCATTCAAATTGCTTAAAATAATCCAAATAGTTCATGTGCAATGCCTGTCCTTAGTACTTGTAACGATAAATGGCAACACCGGCCACGCCAATCAATATGGATCCCATCAGATAACCCAGCAGCTTCAGCTGAACAATAATAAATTATTAGAATTTAGATGGAAACAAATTATTGCTCGTGCTTTGTTACCTTAGAATTGTCTACAAGGGGCTGCTTTTGTCTGGTGGCAGTCTTTTGTTCCATTTTCTTGGCCTGACCGAGCATCTTCTGGTACATTTCCTTTTCGTTGTGTTCCTCGCGGCGAGCCTTGATGAAAAGCCTCGCCAAATCCGATTGAACGGCCCTGTTCTCCGGCTCAAGCGTGGCCACCTTCTGCAACAGCTTGATAGCGCCCTGAGTGTCTGCCTTGCCCTCTAATATCTGGAGCATGAAGAGTATGGTTATATTGAACTAACGTACTTGATAAGCAAGGTACTTACTCTGCCCTTGCGGTAGAGGGCCTTGGAATTGTTCGGCTGGCAGCGCAGGACATGCTCCACTGACGTCAGGGCTGCGTCGTAGGCGGCGATTTTGATCTGGGTCATGGCCAGGTTGTTATACACAATCAATCGATCCTCCAGCAGGGTCTGCATGTCACTGTTTGAAAACTAATCCGGGGAATCAAGTTGAAGCTCAATACGACTGTTTGGTACTCACCGGAAGATCTTCCTTTAGGAGCTCGGCATCCGGATCCCCGTCTCTTGTATCCAGATAATCCAAGGCCCGTCTATACAGATGAATAGCGGTATTGAACTCCAAGCGCTTGTAGAAGTAGTTGGCTCGTTCTTTCTTGCGGGTTCTAAAAAGACAATTAGCTTATTAATTGAATCTCATCCTGATGTAAGTCTGACACTTACCCATATTTGCGCAGTAATTCGAAGCTCTTCAGATCCGCAAAGTCTTCGTATTTGCTCTCCAAAAGCTCTATTTCGTAGGTAAGCTGCAAGATGTGGGCTCATTTAAGAAACTTATTTAAAGGTATTTAGTCAAAACTTACATTCGAATCGGGTGGCACAACGAATTCAGACTCCCCTTCCTTTTTCAGGCCAATAGAACCATAGCCAAAGCGGGGATCCACGCTGACCTGGCTCACCTCCCCAACCAGCATCATGGGCAGCACCATGTCCAGGCCCTGGACAACTTCAAAGTCGCCAATGTGGCACTGGAATCCCTTCTCCTCCTCCACCACCTTGCCGTTGTCCAGTTTGCCGGTGAAGTTAATGGTCACCAAAAAGCCGCGACTCGGCTGATCGGCTCCCTTTGGCGCCTTCTTGATAACGCGCTTTATAAGCTGCTTGTTGCCCAGTATATCACATTCATCCTCGACCTCCACTGCGGCCTCCGAATCGTCGGCTGCAATCTTTTCCTTGCCAAGGTCCGTCGAGGGGATTGCGCCATCTCCGGAAGCGGCTTCCGCCGCCACCTTTCGGATGTCCTTGGTGTCCTCGGCGTTGGTGAGGTCCTCGAAGGAGCTGCTGCTAGACTTCTCCGTATCCATTTTTACCTGCGGATCACGAATTGCGAGAGGTGGGCGAGAAAGTGTGTAAGTCGCTGGAACTATGAACAAAGGGCAAAGGCAAATTGAGGTGAATGAACGCGCTCTTCGGGGTTTCCCGGGCCACGAGGAACCCCAACTTACGGTAAGAACTGACTCTGGTCCTTTCTTTTATTAACAAAAAAGCTCAGTTTCCGAAAACAACATGCGTAAATGTTGCAAGAAAACGAAAAAATAGTTATTTTACGTTTCCCTTTGGCATTTCACTGCCTGCTAGAGGTGGGCAGCTTTGGCCGATCGGATTGTCACTGCCACTGTGACTGGCAAGTATAGTTTAAAATCTTGAAAAATTATAATTATTACTTAAAATAATTCCAAACACTTAATAGGCTGTTAAAACGATGTTTTTATTTAAGAATCTTGAATTTTATATTATTTTTATTTTAATTACCTATTTGATATATTTAATATTGCTTACTTACTATCGATAAAATAGTACCGATAAGCAATACAGCAGCAGTGTGGCCATCCGTGCGAATAAAACTGAAATTGAATTCAATTCAAATTCCGCAGCTTCATTTTCCTTTCAACGGTTGTCCCGGGCGGTTGATCGATGTAAGCGATCCGCATTTCCGTCGCGATCCGAGATCGAGGTTGCGAGATAAATCCGCGAATGCAAAAAGAACGCCGCAACAACAGCAGCAGCCACGATGTAAACAAAGAGATGACATTTTATATTAGCTGTACACACACGGGGACATAAAATACAGACGCGAATCGAATCGAGACGGGCTCCGGCACGGGTACGGCACTGTTTGTGCACAAAGTGAAATCAGCTGGACAACAAGTGGATTTTGCAATTGCCTTGGCTTGGCTTATTTTGTTTTGTGCCACTTGTTGTTGATGTAGCTGCCGTTTTCTGTGAAATTAACACCCTTTCTATTGGCAGTGATGGGAGGTATCACTTGGTTGTACCCATGTCTAGGTACTGGTTATGAACCCCATCTCGGTTATTTGACTCCGCCCCTTTTCTTCAGATTTTTTGTGGTGTTGTAATGGGTTTATGTTTATTTTAATCGACTTAAACTAGTAACTTTCTGTGATATTAGGTTTCATTTAATTTCAAATTAAATTGAATTGAAATCTGATAAATATGATAGAGTGACAGAAATTATATTAAGATAGAAAGTTAAAAAACATGCAGAAGAAAATATTTATATAATTAACATAAAAGATAACAACATTTATTATTTTCTACTTCGATATATTAAACTTTTTATTGAGAATTAATGTACAAAAATATATTGAAGTTTCCCTGGTCTTCGTAAGTGAAAAGCAGTTTCATTAATGATGTTGCACATTTTGTGTGAGTAAACCTTTTACCTATTACATGTAAAAAAGTAATGATACCTTTCCCATCACCGCATCTAATTGTATTGAGCTATTTTCCATGCTGTAATGCCAAAGTCGTGTAAAGAAAACCAACTTCCTAGTTGTCTTGAACTTGATGCGCTTCAACAAACATAAACCGAGTGTCTACGTGAATGTTTATAAATCGAGCGATGCACCCGAGTAACTCCATGACACAATTGATGCATCTCGGTCGGAATTTCCTCGATTAGGCCTTTTCGCTTTTACCTCGGTTTTCTTTTTCTTTTTTTTTTTGCAATGCGCAATATCTGCTTTTTGCAACCTGTTTTCTTTCGCTTGCAGTTTGGTGCTGGCTTTTCCTTTACGTAACCCGCCGCGGCGGCTCTGGCCGAGCACGAGCCAAATCCGAAGTGAAGTGTAAATAAATAAATAGCCACCGCGAAACCCAGTTTTGTGGTTTTCACTTCTTGGCCACTTCAGTCCAGGCTTAAAGCCGGTACGGCAGTAGCCAGCACGATTTCATTATCGCACAACACTTCCCCTACGGAATAAACAATCGCGGTTAATTTTTTGAGGAAACGTATGTATAAATGTTAATCCGCAGTTCGTTGGCCAAGTGAACTCCGTCACTTTGTGCATATCCAAGTTGGATTCAATAGAAATAATTCCCGATTTTAAATTCTACGCAGCCTGCTATTGTTGGGTGCTAATCAACGCCACCGTGCCAATTCTCTTGATTTTAGTGTCAAATATCCAAAGTGAACTCAACAATAAAACAAACAAAATAAACAATTATGGGCAAACAGTGGTCGACGTCGGTCATGACAAGTGGTGTTTGGCTTTTGTCCGGAGTTTTACTACTAAGTTTTACGGAGACAAGGGCCTATGGATTTGGACGTTGCCCGAATTATCCATCGATGCCAAAGTTCAACATGAGCAGGGTGAGTAATTCAACCGGAAGTGCATGCTACTAAATTTAAAATAACACAAAAATATCAAATGTTAAAGGTTTGGACTTAAAACAAATCGATTTGAATCTTGGGGGAGTCTTGCCTTATACATTTAACATCAAAGGTTAAAATATGTGCCTAGTTTCTCTACCTGTTCTTAAACTACTACATATCTATTCCTGAGTATAGGTCAGTTTAAAGGTCGATTCCATTGTAAAAGGTGCAATAAACCAATCAGAATTAATTATATTTAAACCTGTTTTTACAAAGGCCAAACGTTCTTGAACTAATCACAAAAAATATAGAATAAAAATAGAATAAACCAAAAATAACTTAGCTGCATAGAGCGCTCTAGTGATCTCTAAACTTTTCTATAAACCTTTTTCCATCAACCACACCTGTCTCTATCTTTTACAACATTATTATGCGGTGTAAATTCCGCAGTGTCATCGGCTATACGCCATCAACCCTCTAAACGTGTCACATCTCCGATTAATTAGCACAAGGCGGTGGTGAAGACCTTTCTTCATTTTATTTCGTGGATTGTGCATAAGATGAACTTGAACCAATTTAAGGCCACCAATCCGAGATCCGCTGTGTAAAATGCAAACCTGTTTTACAGAAGGAGACGAGAGGCACAAAAGCTTTATGGCCTGTCCAATGGTAAACAAACCACTTAGTTTATAAAGAAGTAAATCAACCAAAGTCGAGAGACATGGGCATGCCAAGGACAACCAAGTGAACCACAGTCGAGCATCCCTAACTGAGAATCAAAAGAGATTATGCACAAGTTGCATTTCGTTGATAATCAAATATAATATATTATGGCATATTTTTAACTAGAAAATAATATTATCTATATAAATTTAATTTAATCTTTCCCTGGAACAAACAACCGAAATTCCTTTTAGGATCTTAAAGAAAATATAAATTGATTCTGTATTATATTAAATTTAGCAGGTTTTCCTTGATTGAAAAGTGTTTTTAATTATTTCTTAATCACTACAAAAACTATTTACATTAAATAACAAAAATGTCCTACATTTTGTTCATAGGGAATGTCTTTTTACAACGTCTTCTTGTAAGAAATAATACATTTCGTAAATTTATTTTTGAAAGAAAACCAGTTTCCGAGACTTTCTGTATTTCTAAGAATTTTTTAAGCTGGATTTCATTGTGGCATTTAATGGCTTGAGTCATGCCAGCTATGCTGTTAATTTAGAGACTGTGGCCATAGACTAGAAAATTGGCTCTATCAATTTAGCAGCTTAAATTAAATTGATTGAGCCTTGATTTGCATAAATGATAATGCACCATAATCGTACCCGTCGCCGTATCTGTGACTCCAATTATGTGGCGGGTCTCCGCTTCCAAGTGGCACACCATCCAATTGAGCTGCTGACAGGCGTGAATTAAGCCACTTGTCATCCTCGCCCACTGTTGACCCGGGGCAAAGACCTCGGCTCGTTGGTTAAATGCCAGCTACTGGTCATTAAATCAGCTGCGGCGCCCTGCGACTTTGAACTGCATTAAGATGAGAGAGAAGCGCCAGTCAACAGTGCGGCAGCGGCAGCTCTTCTCAATGGGCCAGCAGCCAAAAGCCAGTTTCGAAAACAATGTTTGTGTTTTACGCATTGTTGAGGTTGTCGTATTAGTAACCCACTTTGGTATTTCTTGACCGAGAGAAACGCAGCTGGGTGACAATGCCTCTGCCAAGTCGGGGTTCTTAGCCTTCTGGCTGGAATCCATATGCCGGATGCATGATAAAAGTGCCTGAGATAATAATGAAACTGTGGTGTCAATAACAAGGAAATTAATTTATAACTTCACTGCAAATAGAGAACACATGTAGGGACAGATGGTTTATAATTTATATTAAGAGAAAATTGTATACACAAGTTTTCTTGAGTTCCTTATAGAATATATAATGGTATTCAGTGTTATACATATTATATATAAAGTTGTACATGATACTAATTATTTAATAAAGTAATCACCAATTAATTAAGTTAATAATAAGCAAATTAATACTCATGGGAGAGTAATATCTCATTCCATTGCAGGTCCTTGGCCATTGGTATGAAGTGGAGCGTTCGTTTTACCTGCCGGAAATCGCCTCCGGCTGCACTACCTTCCAGTTTCAGCCCTATAATAAAGCAGAACAGTCCAAGTTTGCCAATTTTAAGCTGGCAGTGGCCATCAAAAACATCAATCGCATGTAAGTGGCATCATAAACCATCCTCATCCACATAAGAAACTCATATTTTTTACTCCTTTCAGAACTGGCAATCCAAACGTAAACATAGGCTATGCCACACCTGAAAATAGTCGATCCTCCATTATGGATTTCAAGGTAAAAGTTTGCTTGAAAAATAAAATAAAATTGTTTTTTAATTATAAAATATTTTTCCCAGTTTACCACCCGTTTTCCGGACGTGATTGCCCGCCTTCTGCCAGGCTCTGGGAAGTACCAGGTGCTCTACACGGACTACGAGAACTTTGCCATTTTGTGGTCCTGCGGCAGCATCGGCTCCCTGGGCCACTCGGATCAGATCTGGATACTGGGACGCGATCGAGACTTTGAGGTGGACATTCGCTCCAAGGTCTATGATGTGCTGAAGCGACTCTCCCTGGATCCGGAAAGGCTGATCATCAGCAAAAACAAGAACTGCCCCGAGGCGCTGTGAGAAGTGGAGCATCGTCGTCCCCCATCTACATAAATATATCTATATTTAAGTTCATTCGGTTAAGGAACCAAATCCCATTGGATGCCTAATCATTTAGGCTGCTGTGATATCGAGGAGAGGAGGAGTGTGTGAGTGCTAAGAGAGGAATATGCAAATACAGAAACAAATAAGATTAACTCGATCGGGGAATTTCAGTATCTTCTGGACGCTTGAGTTTAATTAGCGCTGGCATCCTAATTAGTTGCCAATAAACAGAATTTCCCAGTCATTCTAAGTCAGTCGTGATTGACGAACGCATCGATAAGGTTCTGAGCTGGCGAAGATGTCCCGATTTTGGATCTTGGTGTGTGCCATTTTGTTCCTGACCCTCTGGCAGATGTCTGAGGCGAGAGGAGGCGGCGGCGGTGGCGGTGGACACGGCGGAGGCGGTCATGCTGGTGGATTTGGAGGAGGAGCTCGCGGTGGGGGCTTTGGAGGCGCACGAGGTGGAGGATTCGGCGGAAGAGGTGGCTTTGGAGGCAGAGGTCCTGGCTATGGAGGCAGAGGTCCCGGCTTTGGAGGACGTGGGCCAAGAGGCGGAGGTTACTGGGGAGGAGGGCGTCCCTATTACGGCTATAGGGGCTATGGCGGATACGGCGGATTTGCTGCTGGATTTGCTGGTTATGCTGGAGTTGTACCCGTGCCCGTTCCCTATCCTGCCACCTACAACCGTTGCTATTACGGCGACTATTATTACAATTATTACTACTGCTGATATCTCTGTTATGATTATGGATGGTTTATTTATACAAATTACATTCAACACTTTTTGTTTTTCGTTTGTTTTGCAGTTACAAAGATTATGTAAAGTTACCCCAGAAAGTTCGGGCTGTAGACAGTTCTCTAAATATTCCATATCTCATATATTCCTTATTGTTTTGATGGTCTCCGGTGTGCGGCTCCTTCCGATGGCAGTGCTTAGGCCTAGTCAGAAATGAATCCCATTAAAATGCAATCTACATATGCGCATCTATATGTTAATAAACTTAAACTACGGACTAGATATGAGTACACGAGACGTTGCTGATGCGTTCGTTGTTGTGTGGCAGACTAATCGATTGCTGACCGACAGATCAGAGGGCAGAGAGTAGAGTATTCAAAACAAGAGTTTGTGGTGTGGAAGCATCCGAATCCGATGAGAGACTTAGTTTGGAAGCGTTTCCCTAAAGATATGGAGTAGTCTTTAAACTAACTTAATCACAACATCCCTCTGATCAGGCCTATTGCTGCGGTAATTCAAATCAATATGCATAAAAGTTTAGTATAAAAATGTGCGAAATTACACTGAAATAAACGTCAAAGTCAAAGCATCTTAATGTGGGATAATGGATTACATTTCTCCCCCTCAGATGGCTCAGCCTTCTACATTCACTCAGTGCGTGTGTGTGAGTGTATATATATGTATATGGTTCTATTGAATGCCCGGAAGACAGCGGACGAACGTTGTGTGATGCACGGATTCGTTTCGTTTTCCTCTCTCTTGAGCGATCCTCTAGAGCATCGCCTTGCACTCGCTCTCGGCAATGCTGTGCTGGATGCAGTGGTTTATCTCAGCGAAGCCCGGCCGCTCGCTCGGCTTGCGGTTCCAGCAACGACGCATTAGGGCGTAAACGGAGAGCGGCGTATTGTCCGGACAGCCGAGGACGTTGCCTTCCTTGATGTACTTGATAACCTCCTCGTGGGTCAGCCCGAAGTACGGCTGTAGGGCGAAGGAGAAAATCTCCCACAGGCAGATGCCGTAGGCCCACACATCCGACTCCAGCGAGAACTTGTTGTACAGAATGCTCTCCAGTGGCATCCAGCGGATCGGAATAAAGTCATTCTCGTCGCCCTTGTAGTAATCCTGCAGATAGATCTTGTGAGACAGCCCAAAGTCGGCAATCTTCACCGCCATGTGCTCGTTGATCAGGCAATTCCTCGTGGCCAAGTCCCGGTGAACGAATTTGCGCTCCGAAAGGTACAGCATGCCCGCCGCTATGTTGGCGGCCATCTGGAGCAGGTGCAGTTCGTTGAGCTGCAGGCGATCACGGTTCGGCGCCTGGTGGGTGGCATATGGAGAGCAGGCGCGAAGGAACTCGCTGAGATCCCCGGGCGCCATGTACTCGAACAGCAGGCACATGGGCCGCCCTAAAGCACACACGCCCAGCAGCTTGACGATGTTCGGATGATCGAACTCGGCCAGCAAGCAAGCCTCGCGCTCGAAATCCATCTGCATCTGATCGCTGGCATCGTCCTTGAGCATCTTCACGGCCACCAGAAGCTCCTCCTGGCCGGGCACTAGCCCGGGAGCCCTGGCCTGAAAGACGCGACCGAAGGCCCCTTGTCCCAGGGATCTCACATACACTATTTCGCCGCGTGGATACTCCAGCTTCTCGAGACGCGCATTCTGCTTGGTGCCCTTTGCTTCCTCCTTGGTGATCGTGGTGAGGGCCAGGCAGTTGCTGTGCACGGTGGCCGTGCTCCGGATGGTGCCCCACTTGCCCAGAGTGTTGGTGTTCGCATTGCCGCCCAAGGTCTCCCGACTGGTGTTTAGGTTAGCGCCACACTCTCCTATGCCCCGCATAGAGATGCTGCACTCGTTGGTGGTTGCTCCCGCGGGCTGAGAGTAGTCCTTGTGCTTGGACAGTTTATAGACGAGCAGGATCATCAGGTGCAGGAGCACAATGGCCACAAACCCAATGCCAGCTAACAGGAAGATCATCGAGGGCGTAAAGAATTTCTCCATTTTTATGGGAGTGTTGAGATCGCCGGCATTGGGGTCCACATAGTCCGCTGAAAGGATAACGAAATAAGGATTAAGCAGAAATGATTAATAATCGATGAACCTACGGCATAGAGGTATGTCACAGTGCTGCCAGCGCACTGACTCGTCCACCGTGTAGCACCATGGATGCGGTTCCTCGCCACCTGCATTGCGGCAGTAGTTCTCACCCTCCAGAAGCTGATGGAAGACCAGTGGCGGTTGAATGTGCTTGTGCGGGTACTGAGTGTCCCATCGCTGGCAGGGAATGCCCGACTTGGTCATATTTGCTGTGCCCATGTAGAACCGCCCATTGCCATTGCGGCAGTCATCTTAAAAGGGAAACAAATATGAGTCTCGGACTGGGTAAGTGTTTAGTTGTACTCACAGCTCACTTCCGACTCCTTGAGCTCGGTCAGGCCGATGTAGGAGCAATTCGGTCGTCGCATGGAGGCGTTGTAGTGCGGCAGGGCGGAGCAGTTGGGCAGCCGGAAGTGGCCGCGACTCTTGATGAATATGTTTCGCTCCTTCTTCTCCTCAATGAGCACCCAGTCGTTGTAGCAGAACTGCAGGTGCGTGGCCTGGCAGTCCTCGAAGCAGAGCGGAGCTTTCACTGCCCGTCCACCAGGACCCTCCAAATGGCAGTTGGGAAAGGCGTAGGCGCAAAGCATTTTCTTTGGGAATAGATGTTAACCATTAGAATTCAAGAACATAGGATAGACTCAACTCACCTCGGCGGCTTCGCGACACAGACCCGAAAGATCTGATATTAGCTCATCCCACAGCGCAGTGGTCACCTGCTCGTTCTTCCAGCCGCCCGTGGGATCCTCCAGGCTATACCACACCTGGCCGGTTATGTACTGCTTGCACACCTTACCATTGTACGGGGCACAGTAGCCGCTCTCCTCGCGCTGCTGTTGCTCCCGTTCTCGCTCGTGATGCCGCTGGTGGTGGCGCCGGGTGACGGGCTCCTCGATGGCGTTTAGGGAGCTCGCGTGCGTGGCGCTGGTAAACAAGATCACGCACAGCAATATGGCAGGCCAAGCGCCTGCCATCCTGCCACCCACTACCCCCTCAGGCACCCCCAACCACTGCCCGGCCGCCATGGCTGCTGGTGTTTTCTGTATATGCCTTGTTTTTTCTCAACCAACTCTACAGGGAACTCTCGCAAGCATCCACAGAATCACTCATTTCACAGATGAATACTAAACAATACTCGTTGTCCGCATTTAACCGATTTTTAGCGAGAATATTAACCAAAGATAGTCGGTGAAATTTGTGTTTATTTGCGCGCTCGCTGCTCAACGACGACGCCTTTTCACCGAATACCACACACAGTTTGACGACGGACGGGAGGCCTGAGCCACCCATATTTATCCCTTAGGGGTGGTTTCCTGGCACACACAAGAACAGGGTTGTTAAATGCGCGGCAAATGCCGAGAGTCCTTTATTCTGATTGGGAACTATAAAGCCGAAATGTTTACTATTATTACTTGGCCGCCTCCTGCTTCTTCTTCTCTTTTTCCTCTTTCTTCAGCTGTTTCTCCCTCATTTTTTCCTCCTTCTTACGTTTCTTTAGGATCTCGGGATCGTCGTAGTCATCGAGCACCTCTTGTTCCTTTTGCTCCTCTTCATCGGGAATTTGTTCGAGCCCCTAGAAATAAATGGCTCTGTACACCGAAGGCGGAAATAAGAGGAGAAAACTACAGGAAAAACTCTAAAAAAGACGCCCAATTGAACTATCACTTTCGCACTAAACGCATTGTTTATTCACTTTTGCCCTTAAGCTTAAAGAAAAACTTGACTTAATTCAAACTAATTCTTTTTCTCATCCGGTATGGCATCGAGACCCTGCAAGGAAATCAGAATCGATCTTTATAGAGGATATTGGTTCTAAAAGCTTTGACGAATTAACATGCATTTTGGGTTATTTTCGAAAATGAAACAACAGTGTTAGGAAAAAAATAAAATGTAAAGAAATGAGGTATGAAGTCCAGTAAGATAAGGGTAAAACTGAAATATGAATTAACATGATTTAATAATGGGAATAAAAATTCACATTTTAAAATAATGCCAAAAAATAACGTAAATGTAAAATAAAGTCTACTATATGACAAAGAGTCTTGTTATTAGATATAAAAATATATAAATTATAAAAATACTAGGTATTATTATTATATTATCAGGTTAATATCCTACGCCATTTTGAAAAGTTAAACTAGTTTTAGCTTTATTTTTCCTTTTCACCTTTCTAATAAACTAAATACTGATAATTAAATTACCCAATACTTGCATTATTTTACTTCAATGCACTTTATTATTTTTATTTTACCCGTTTTCTTATTTTTAAGAGATTTTTTCTTGTTAGTCTTTGTGTTTGAATTTTGTTTTAAGAATTTAAGCAGTGTTGGTAAATGTCAATAGAGATGGACTTATTCGAAAATATTAAATGCGATGAATTATCGAAGTTGCATTATCGCAATTGTTGTTGTTATTAATATTTTAATAAATTTGACGTCTTCTAAGTTTAGTTTGGTGTTCGGATTGTTATTATGGTCGGAAAGAACTGTCTATAGTCCCGTTGGAACCGAGGATAATCGCTTTCCTCCTTAATGAATTTAAAATTAAATCTAAACACAAATATATGTCCGACTGAAAAATGAATTTAAATTAAAGCAAAATTTAGAGTATTGCATGCCCCCCTATTGAAAATATATATATAAACAATAATATATGGGTTATTGTAGTTAATGTGAATGAATAATTTTGGTAATGACTGTATGACACAACAAACCATAAACCGTGCAAGAAGAAATCAAAAACCAAAACAAAAACCGTGTAAAAGCAAACACCAATGCTGGCCAACTGTTGTTGAGAGCTGGCCAAAAGATTAAACTATAAAAGCATATCACTTACGTTCATCAAATAGGGATTGTTGGTCAGTCGGAAATCGCGCTGGTACATCACTCGGCTGAAGCGCTCGTCCATGTTGCGACGGAAAGCCTGTGGAGCATACGGAAAATATCAGAAACCGCTAAGAAATCTATACGGCATCCAGGCACACTCCTGGCGACAAGTGCGAGGCGTAATTATGTTTAACAAAATCCGTTTAGTGCACAACCAACAGCGATTATATAAGAACTTCAGGCTGCTCGGCCAGAGGGCGAACATCACACTCACATTGCCAATTGTGACCTTCTGCAGGCCGTACATGGCGTATATGGGCACCGACAGGAGGGTGGTGATGATCACGGCGCCAGGTAGGATTTCGAACCACATCTTGACGGGAAAATAAGTTTTGTTATGATTTTTTCAACAAGACACCCAGACAGTGTGACCGCGTCTCGACCGTTTCAAATATCCCACGAAAAGGTGAAGTTTCAGGTGCCGATAAGTAGTACATCAAAAGGTTATCGGTCGGCTGGAGATGGCAATGTAACGAGAGGAGTAACGGTTTATTTGTAAACTGTGACTAGACACTTGTCAGACGAAAATGGCGTAAATTTTTAAATAATATATATTTTTGAATGCTAGAACTTGAAGAGTTACATAAAAACAAATTTTTAAATATATTACCTTTCTTTAAAACCATTTAATTTTCGCAAAAAGTATAGTTTTCTTAAATGAAATAGATATAACCCTGAGTTTAAAGTCGAATGTACTATCATAGCAATCTGCTCATCACTGCTGCACTGAAGCTATTTATGTAAACGACTAACGGTCACACTGAATCCCCCTTCGATTCTCCAAAAACAGCGAGCAGAAAAGAATTTGCAAAGTGTTCTGAGCGGAGCAACAACAACGAGAGCCACAAATCAGCGGAGAACAGGAGCATGAGTATGGCCACTAGCGGTATTGTCGAGTCATTTCCCACGGGCGCTCTGGTGCCCAAGGCCGAGACGGGGGTGCTGAACTTCCTGCAAAAGTATCCGGACTACGATGGCCGCGACGTCACCATAGCCATCTTCGACTCCGGTGTGGATCCTCGGGCAACGGGACTTGAGGTGAGTTGGCATATTTTCTCAGCACTAAGCGGACGGCGGCTAATTGGTTTTTTCTGCTCGGATGCAGACGCTCTGCGATGGCAAGACGGTGAAGGTGATCGAGCGCTATGACTGCTCCGGTTGCGGCGACGTCGACATGAAGAAGAAGGTGACGCCGGACGAGAGCGGAAACGTGAAGGGACTTTCCGGCAACACGCTCAAACTGAGTCAGGAGTTGCTGTCCCTAAACACGGATCCCGATAAGACCGTGCGCGTGGGCCTGAAGAGTTTCAGTGATCTGGTGCCCAGTAAGGTGAGGAACAACATCGTTGCCCAGGCCAAGCTGAAGAACTGGGACAAGCCGCACAAGACGGCCACAGCGAACGTCAACCGTAAGATTGTCGAGTTTGAGTCACAAAACCCAGGTGAGCCGACAATTCACTCTTTCACGTTTGCAACTGACTAATCGAAGAATTCTTCCGCCAGGAGAAGCATCCAAGCTGCCCTGGGACAAGAAGATAGTAAAAGAGAACCTAGACTTTGAGCTGGAGATGCTCAACAGCTATGAGAAGATGTACGGCGACATTAAGACCTCCTACGACTGCGTCCTCTTTCCCACGGCCAACGGCTGGCTGACGATCATCGATACCACGGAAAAGGGCGATCTGGAGCAAGCCCTGCGCATTGGCGAGTATTCGCTCACCCACGAAACCCGCAATGTGGACGACTTCTTGTCCATATCCGTGAACGTGCACGACGAGGGCAACGTGCTGGAGGTGGTGGGCATGTGCTCGCCCCACGGTACCCACGTTGCCTCCATTGCCAGTGGTAATCACAGCTCACGGGACGTGGACGGCGTAGCTCCCAATGCCAAGATCGTATCGATGACCATCGGAGACGGTCGTTTGGGCTCCATGGAGACGGGTACGGCCTTAGTGCGGGCCATGACCAAGGTGATGGAGCTGTGCCGGGACGGCAGGCCCATCGACGTGATCAACATGAGCTATGGGGAGCACGCGAACTGGTCGAATTCCGGGTAAGCAAAAAATGGTCTTGGTTACATCTAATCCCAGAGTTGTGTGGCTGTTTTATAGGGCATCGGGTGAAGTGCGTCGCAGACGAAAGAAGATGGGTGCGTCGAGGTAAATGGCAGATATAAGATATCCGAAAACTCTCCACACACCAATCCTCTTGTCTCCGACACACTCCAGCCGCCATCCAATCTCCAGCAAACACATCTTTTCATGCTGACGACAGAGTTGCTTAAATTGTACCTCTAATGACTCCTTATCTCTCTCTAATCTCATGCAGCCGTATTGGGGAGCTGATGAACGAGGTAGTCAACAAATACGGCGTGGTTTGGGTAGCCTCGGCCGGCAACCACGGCCCTGCGCTCTGCACCGTGGGCACTCCGCCGGACATCAGTCAGCCCAGTTTGATCGGAGTGGGCGCCTATGTGTCCCCCCAGATGATGGAGGCCGAGTATGCGATGCGCGAGAAGCTGCCCGGCAACGTCTACACCTGGACATCACGGGATCCCTGCATAGATGGCGGCCAGGGCGTGACCGTGTGCGCTCCAGGCGGAGCCATTGCGTCCGTTCCGCAGTTCACCATGACCAAGTCTCAGCTAATGAATGGCACAAGCATGGCCGCACCTCATGTGGCTGGCGCCGTGGCGCTACTTATTTCCGGACTGAAGCAGCAAAAAATAGAGTATTCGCCTTACAGTATTAAGCGAGCGCTCGGCGTCACAGCCACCAAGTTGGGCTACGTGGATCCCTTTGCCCAGGGCCATGGCCTTTTGAATGTGGAGAAGGCCTTCGATCATTTGACGGAGCACAAGCAGTCCAAGGACAATTTGCTGAGGTGACAACGATAAAATTAAAGCTTCAGGAACTCCTAACTAACGAATCTTGTTTTCCACCTTCTTAGGTTTTCTGTACGCGTGGGCAACAACCAGGCCAAGGGCATCCATTTGCGCCAGGGTGTCCAGCGGAAGTTCGTCGATTACAATGTGAACATTGAGCCGGTCTTCTTGAACGACAAGGAGGCGGGTATGTAGAGAATCTTTGGATAAAGGTGATGCCGGCACTCATAATTTCCTATTTTTTCGCTACAGACCCCAAGGACAAATTTAACTTCAATGTGCGCCTGAATCTGATAGCCTCGCAAACTTGGGTGCAGTGCGGAGCCTTTCTGGATTTGAGTTACGGCACCCGCTCGATTGCAGTGCGAGTCGATCCCACTGGCCTGCAGCCGGGCGTGCACAGCGCAGTGTAAGATGCTCCGAAGCCCCTAGTTATTTTCACCTAACTGGTTTTCTTTTATATCCCATCTAGGATTCAGGCGTTCGACACGGACTGCGTGCAGAAGGGATCTCTATTCGAGATTCCTATTACTGTTGTCCAGCCCCATGTCCTGGAGTCGGATCAAAACACTCCTGTCTTTGAGCCCGCTTCAAAGACCGTGGAGTTCCAGCCGAACACTATCCAGAGGGACTTCATTCTCGTGCCAGAGCGTGCCACATGGGCGGGTGAGTAGTCTTATCCACAAGACAGCTCAAAAGCCCCTTAATAAATGGTCTTTTCTCCAGAACTACGCATGCGTGTCACCGATCCCAATCGCGGCAAGGACATTGGCAAGTTCTTTTTGCACACGAACCAGCTGCTGCCCAAGCAGTCCTGCCTTAAACTGGAGACCATGAAGATCGTGCCTGTGGGTTCTGAGCACGAGTCCACCACGGTTTTCAAGGTTAAGGTGAGGTTTGAGATTTGCCTGATATCCTGATCCTTTTAAACAGCAACTTTTATCTTCACAGGGTGGCAAGATTCTGGAGCTATGCATTGCCAAGTACTGGTCCAACTTCGGGCAGAGTCACCTGAAGTACAGCCTTGTGTTCCGTGGCCTTGAGGCCCACAATCCCAATGCCTGTAAGTGGCTTTAAAATCAAATTTCCTTCATTTTAACTTACGAAATGGATTGGATCTCTTGCAGATGTCATGCATGCAGGCAGTGGCATACACAAGCTAGAGATTGAGGCCTTGGTGTCCGAGGATTTGCAGCCGCAGCTGCAGCTTAAGAACGCCGCTGTGGTGCTGAGGCCAACCGAGGCCAAGATCTCGCCACTTAGCGCCACCAGGGACGTGATTCCAGAAGGACGCCAGGTGTACCAAAACCTTTTGGTTTACAACTTAAACGTGGCCAAGCCGGCCGAGGTGTCCTTGTATGCACCGATCTTTACGGACCTGCTCTACGAGTCGGAGTTCGAGTCGCAGATGTGGATGTTGCACGATGCGAACAAGGCCCTTGTGGCCACTGGCGACGCACGGTCCCACAACTTCTACACGAAGCTCGATAAGGGCGACTACACCGTGCGCCTGCAGGTCCGGCACGAGAAGCGCGACCTGCTAGAGAAGATATCTGAGGCCAATATGGTGGCCTGCTATAAGCTGGCCAATGTGCTCACCCTCGACTTCCACGAGAACTACAATCAGTGCATCGTGGGCGGTCGCAAGTTTGTATCGGCACCGATGCGAGGCGCCACCCGTGTGCTCTACATTGCGCCCATTACCCAGGAGCGCCTCACAAAGGCCAACCTGCCTGCCCAGTGCTCCTGTCTGAGCGGAAACCTAATCTTCCCCCAGGACGAAGCTGGTCGCCGTGTTGCCCTGCATCCCTTCCATTATATCCTCAATCCCGCTGAAAAGAAGACGCAGACGAACGGCGCCAGCAACGGTTCTCCTTCGGCCGGCTCTACTGCTGCAGCAGCTGCCGCTGTCACTGCCAATGGCACTAAACCGAAGGCTACGCCCCAGGCAGCCACATCTGTGGCTAATCCAGCGGCCGGTGATGGCATCACAGTCCAGAGCGATGCCCCGGTGGAGAGCGGTGCCTGCCCTGCTTCGCCCAAAAAGGGCAAGGCCAACGCCGACGACTATGCCGAGAGCTTGCGGGACTTCCAGTGCTCACACATCGTCAAGTGCGGTGAGTTTACATGACATTCAACGAGTTTATGCTTTTAAATGCCTTTGAGAGCCACCTGACACCTTCCTTTCCATCTGTAGAACCTGATATGGCCGAGAAAATCTACAACGAGGTGATTGGCGCCCATCCCAAGCACCTGCAGGCACACCTGCTACTCATTCAGAGCATTGAAACCTCGCAGCTGAAGTCACAACTGCCTTTGACTTTTGCCAATACCCAAATGTCATCGCCTGAGGAGGTTGGAGAGGGTTCCGATAAGCAAAGAGAGGAACAAAAGAAGATTCGCGGCGCCCTCGAGCGCATTGTCAAGCTGGCCGAAAAGGTGATCCAGGAGACCGATTCCGAAGCATTACTCTCCTACTACGGCCTTAAGAACGATACTCGGCCGGATGCGGCCAAGATTAAGACGTAAGTTATAAGTTTTGGTTAAAAAATATTAAACTTAATTAACACAAAGGATTTTCCGTATTAGCAACATGGACAAGCAGAAAAACAATCTCATCGAGGCCCTTAGCAAGAAGGGTATTGCCCTGGCCAAGCTGGCAGTGTTAGATGATAATGTAAAGGATCGTGTGGCCGACATCAACCAACTGTACACTGAGGTCATCAAGTTCGTGGACGCCACCGACTCCAAGGCCATTCAGTTTGCCCTTTGGCACGCATATGCCCATGGCCATTACGGCCGCATGTACAAGTGCGTGGTCAAGCTGATCGAGGAGAAGCGCTCTCGCGAGCACTTCGAGGAGCTGGCCGCCATCAATACTGCCCTGGGCCACGAGCACATACGGGCGGTCATCAATCGCATGATGATTACCTCTTTCCCCAGCAGCTTCCGTCTGTTCTAGACATTAGCCGTTCAACAGTAGCCACAATACTAATTATGCACGCTTCAATGCGATCATTGTTTTTTATATATACCGTACTCAATATGTAAATGAATAAAAGATATTAATTGAAATTACTCTGAAATGGGCCATATAAAGGGATAATTACCGTAAAAAATGTCGGTCACTTTTATGGAAATTTTAAGAAGTTTATTTATTTTGTTTTACAATTGCAATAAATATTAATATAAATTCCTAAATATAAAATTTATATAATAAAGTCATTTTAAATATATTGTTTGTTTTAAGAAATGGTAAAATAACGGCTAATTTGAATTTTCGGTATGACCAGCGGGCGATTGGCAAATCGAATTGGAGCCTAGAGATGGGAAAACATCAATCACCAACAACATTCGCCACCGTTATTGATCTCCGGTTTTAAAACGAGTTGTTTTAATATCTGATTATTATGCTATTTAAAAAATTTTAAAGTAAACTATTTACCTATAGTCGACGTTGTGGATATGTATTTTATTTGGGATATAAAAATATAACAATTGTATTTCTTCTATATTCTCAATTTTTACTTCATGATTATGAAATATTTTTCTTAATTTTTGTTTTTAATTTATTTTACAAAAAAAGAGTAAGGTAAACATACATACAATTTTATTTTTAAAAGACGCTTCGATTACACAAAGGCAATCGATTGCGTCGAACAACCGATAGACTAAAATCGATGCCTTGAGCGCTCTACGCCAAAGCCAAACGAGTAAAAATAAAAACAAAATACAATGCAGGCGCACAGGCGAGAGTAAAATGGGTAAGTTTGACAGAAAAAATGCACTTACGAGCCGGAAAATGTCTAATTGGGCTGCGCGATGAGTGAACTAGCCGGTGTCGATTGAAAAACCAGAGAAAACCTTGCTTAAAAATGGCTTTTCCTGCTACGTAGTTTTTGCTGTTTTCCTGTGCAGTGCGTGCGCGTCTGTGTGAGTGTGTGTTGAGTGTATGTATTGGCCGATCGATTTTATTTTGCATATTCAAGGACAAGCGTAGTCCTGCGGGAAAGTACCGTTAATGCATCGACCGGGGCGGAGCCGGAAAATGACAGGCGATATCTTGCATCCGGCATTGGTGACTCAAAATGCAAAACCCCGGGGCCACTATCAGGTCCGCAATCTCTGTGTGCATGTCCCCGTTCCGATACCCGTACCCGTACCCTGTGTCAACTTCGAAGCGGGGCGAAGAGGACAAACAATGGATGACAAATGCGGGTGCAGCAGCGGCAGATATAACAAAAACAACAACATGGTGTTCTGTGTCAATGTGCTCACGTACTCCTGCCTGTGCGTGTGTGTGTGTTTGTGTGGGACGGAAACTTTTAGGTATGCAGGAGGTGTACACATGTGTGTTGCGGGTGTGTGTCTTATTTTATTTTCTTAAATTTTTGGAAAATAAAAAGAACGAAAGAATCTCCGCGAGAGATGCCTGCCTGCGTTGGCGGATCGATCGTTAAAGAAGTTATTTATTGCCTAGGGTATTCCCCCTTTCCCACACTCCCATTGAGATGCCCATTCCCACAGCCCACATCCCCAGCATTCTCTGCCAGACGCCAGAAAGAACATCAAAGATAAGGGCCCCGGGATTTGTTTTGTGCGGTCTCGCTTTTATATAGTATACTTAATGTGTTTATTTATATATATGGTACCTCTCCTTGCTTGCAGAGTATCCACAAATTGATTTATACGAATTCCTCACGGAGTCCGAGCTGCAACAGTACTACAATGCTGTCAAGTGAGTGACCTAAAAAGCGGAAGCAGCGCTTCCCCGCCCTCCACCTTTCACTCTTCTCTACTTTTCCACTTTTTTTTTTGTTACTTTTCCCCACGCAGAAACGAATTGAAAATAACAAACGCGGCGCAGTTCAAGTATGCGGCGGACGAGGATTTGCGTTTCATCGGGCTGTCGCGGCCGGAAATCCGGCGGTTGCGCAAGTTCTACGAGAAGCACTTCCCCCACAGCTACCTCAGCAAGATCAAGCGTCTGCTGCAGGCGCCCGGCACGATGGTGAAGCGGGAGGAGGCTCCCGGTAGCGGGACTCAAGTGGCTAACGATGGCAGTGGTGCCGCCGCGGGCACATCGCTGGCCGCCAAGAACGGGGCCAGTTCGCCGGGGAAGGTGCCCAACAACAAGCACATCATTCCGGCGGACTCGATCAGCGTCAACAAGCAGCTGGGTACCGGCGAGTTCGGCATCGTCCAGCAGGGCGTCTGGACCAATGGCAGCGAGAGGGTGAGTCCGCAGTAGATATCCCAGATCTCAGCCCACTAATCCCTTTTTGTTCGGCAGATCCAAGTGGCCATCAAGTGCCTGTGCCGGGAGCGCATGCAGTCGAATCCCATGGAGTTCCTCAAGGAGGCGGCCATTATGCATTCCATTGAGCACGAGAACATCGTGCGACTGTATGGTGTCGTCCTGGCCACGGACTCGCTCATGCTGGTCACCGAGCTGGCCCACCTGCGCTCGCTGCTCGAGTGCCTCAAGGACTCCGGGCTGCGCGTCAGTTTTCTCACCATACCCACTCTCTGCGAGTTTGCCCTGCAGATCTGCAATGGCATGCGCTATCTGGAGCAGAAGCGTCTGATCCACCGAGACTTGGCGGCACGGAATATCCTCGTGTTCAGCAAGGACAAGGTCAAGATTTCCGACTTTGGCCTGTCGCGGGCCCTGGGCGTGGGAAAGGACTACTACAAGACCAACTTTAATGTAAACCTAAAGCTGCCGATCGCGTGGTGTGCGCCCGAGTGCATCAACTACCTGCGTTTTACCAACGCCTCCGATGTGTGGGCCTACGGTGTCTGCCTGTGGGAGATGTTTTCCTACGGCTTCCAGCCCTGGGCCGCGCTCACCGGCCTCCAGATACTCGAGGCCATTGATTCACCCAACTATCAGCGGCTGGAGCAGCCCGACTGCTGTCCCAGCGAGTACTACACGCTGATGATGAAGTGTTGGCAGGATGATGCCGCCAAGCGGCCGCGTTTCGGTGAGATCTATGACCAGCTGCCCGACATGAAGCCGGAGCAGCTCAAGGCGGTGGTTAACTGTGCTGAGCCCAAGAAGGACCACCTGCTGTATCGCCAGGGTGACATTATCAGCGTCCTGGACCGCAACACGGGAACGCCCTTCTGGAAAGGAGTGCTCAGCACTGGCAAGACGGGCTACTTCAACCCCTCCAATACGGTGGCCTTCCTCGAAGGCTTGCCCAGTTCCAGCCGGGACTCGTTTAGCCGGGTGAGCGACCACCGAAGTAGCAAGCGGAAGCTGCGCACAGAGATGATATCGAAGCCGCAGAACGACTTTAAGCACACCGGCCACGTGGGCATAGACGGCGCCACCTTCGGCGACATCGCCTTCCTCGGCAGCTCGCAGAATGTAAGAGTATTATATCCCGAGAGCTTTATGTTTCCTTACTAATCGGTCATCTACCTATTCCTTAGTACAATCATGTGCCCAAGCAGATAGTGACGCCCTACAAGCCCTCTGAAGACATTGAGCAGACGCCACTCCTGCTCCCCCCGACACCCACGAGTCCGGATTCGCTGCAAACGGCCAGTGGCTACTTCCCGGAGGGTGTCAGCAGCGGAGGCGGCGCCATGGGTACCTCTATGAACCCCACCTTCATTCCATCCGCCGAGCACACGCCCAAGCTGATAGCCACCAACGGTCAGAGCTCCTTCGATTTCGCCACCGGGGGCTCCACCAATCCGTTCTTCCTCAACCGGGGAGATGATGAGCAGCTTGAGTTTGCTCTGCATAACAATAACTACGGAGGGGATGGCAAAAGCATGCACTCGAACGAGGCAGGGTGGCGTCCGACCTCTCGGAGTGTAGCGGATGATCCGCACGAGTACCACGAGATATCGGATGACGAAATGGCGGCCGACAAGCTGGACTTTGGGCCGTCGCTGCTGGACGAAATTAACTCGATGTTTGGGTCGATAAGTGGGGCCTCGGGTAGCCAACCGAAGTCGCCGGGATTCGACCATGTGAACAGCAAGAACGAGTTTGCCGAAATGTCGGCCAAGATGGGGCAGAAGAGCGGCGACACCAATGGCAACAGCAAGCATGGCCATGGACTGTTGCCGACGCTCTCGAAGAAGAAAACCTCGGGCACGGTGAAGCCCATTTCGGTAAAGGATGAAAAGATTCTCAATCATGCCATCGAGATTGCCAACGAGATAAGCGCCAGGTGAGCTATTTCTTTGTATTTCATATTGAGAACAGTGGTGACTCTGATTTCTTTCGCATTTGTAGGTCGATGATTGACCTGGTCTCTGACCAGACTCCTGCCATCCACAGTCCCAAGCGCAAGTTCAGCTTCAGGTTTCCGCATTTGAGTAACAGCAGCGGAGGCGATAAGGCGGGAGCAATGGGAGGCAGCGGTGCCAGTGGATCGGCCCACACATCAACACACGGCAATGCCTCGCCATTTTCCAAGAAGAAGAACTTTACGGAGGAGCTGCAGAGCATTCCGGATATACAGGTGAGCAGCAGGTCGAGTGGGTAGATCAACTTATTTTCCCCGTAGCGCTAGGTTATCGATTCTTGGTCGTGACAGATTCTAATCCTCCAGTTTTGTCTATACTCTGCTCTTTCTCCTACTCGTTCGTCCATCGTTGGCCCTTCATTTCCCCCGTTTTGTGTTTGTGTTTGGCCTTTTGGTTTTTTTTTTCGGTTCCTTTCTCGTTTTCCACCTTCATCCGATCTATCGATCCGCCATGAGCAGCGTTTCCGCTCGCTGAGCGAGATCAAGAACAGCACGGATCTGCGAGTGCCCATCTTCGACAAGGAGAGCTCTGACTTCCTGTTCCAGAAGTCGCGAGAGATCCTCAGCAGGCCGCTGAACCTGGAACGAGAGCGAGCAGCAGCGGAAAAGGACCAGCAGGAGCCACAGAAGAGCATCGATGACAACATCATGGACATTGAAAACACCCTAAAGGCGCTCAATCTTGACTTTATGCACACGTACACGGAGCTGGACAAAAGCGACTCCAACGACACGATTCTCAACGACCAGCTGCCGCAGCTGGTCAGCCTAGACGATGGCATAAGCAGTGCCACGGGCAGCCTCAAGTCGGCCGTCTACAGCTATAGCAACGGAGTCCAGACCATGTTTGATTTCAATGCGGCCACCAGTCACTTGGACAAGCACCTGCAGTACATGCACAACCAGGCACAGTTAAGCGCTGCCGCCCCTGCGGACCCCAAGCCCATGGAGGACAAGCGCTCCAGTACCCCAGACACGGGATTCGCCTCGCGGGATACTAACATCTCGTTGTCGCGCCGCAGCAGCCAAAAGTCCAGCTACAGTCCCCAGGAGAGCTTCCATTTCCCCGTCAAGGGCGAGGCCCTCTTCAGCGCCCCGCCCGTGGTTATGACTGGCGGCTATACCAGCCTCAAGGATGAGTTGGCCTACGAGAGATTTGGAAACGGGGCCACCAAGCAAATGCTGGCCAGCGCTTCACCTATCAAGTCGGGACTGAATGCCAGCAGCAGCTCGGTTTACATGGGATCCAAGGGATACCGCCAACGCTCGACCTCTTTCAACGAGAGCTTTCATCCCATATCACCGGTCCTGTCGGAGCCACAGCGAGAGCGTGGTGTGATCCAGCGGCAGGTGAGGCTTGAGCATCAGGCGCCTCTGCCGCGTCGCTCCGCCTCCTACAAGCCCCGTTCCATTCGAGCGCGAACTCTACGACGACTGAGCTATAATCCCATGACGCTGGATTCCAGCTCGTCCAGCGGCGAGGAACCAGTCAAGCCCAGTCTGGCACGCTCCGAGTGCGATATTCGGGCCAGAGTGGCGGCCGGCTCGAATACTTCTTTGGGCCGGCGGCGCCGAGCGGGATTGAACCGCCAGGTGCAGTCTGCGTGCCACGACGAGCGCGAGGCCATCATTTCACCTCGCCAGATCTACGGCTCCAACTCGAGCATCAAGTCGGCGCCGCATTACAATATCGGCGGACAGCGGCGCAGCTTTCACCGCGGAGGGGGTGGCATGCCGGGCGGTGGCTACGAGCAGTTCCAGTACGACGAGCGCATCTACGACTTCGGAGGCCGGGGTCCGGGCAACAACTACAACGTGGCACACGCCAGTTATCTTAGCTCCAGTCAGAAGCCAAGCTACATCTTAAACGGAGCCGAAATGCCCGGTTCCGGATCGGGCTCCTCTTCGGCAGCCTCGTCGGCTGTACAGCAGGCCACCTACAGGCCAGGTGCTGGCACAACCTTGCAGCGGCCCATGAGTGGTGGAGCCGCCTTGCACGAGTTCGACATCAGTCGGCTGACGGGAAAGAGTCCCACGTCCACCAATTTTGTGGGCAGTTCACCCGAGGAACTTAAGCAGCGCCAGCTCTCCATGGGCTCCCTGCTGACGCCTACTGGCAAAATGGCGAAGCCACAGCGGCCCACGGAGTTCCACTGGCCGGAGAAGATACATGCCTCAGCGGTGAAGCAGCACGAGATGCACTGGCGGCAGATGCAGCACCAACAGCAGCCCCAGCACCATCAGCAGCAACTAACCACAGCCGTGATTATCAGTGCCGGTGCGGGTGGAGGAGCTGTGGCAGCCAGAAGATCCAGCGATAGCTCCTCTTCGTCCAGTACGGAGAGTGGCGATGAGTTTCAGTTCCAGCGCGAGTTCGTAGCACCGCGAATCCCGCCCAGTCCGGCTCCATAACTAAGGAAAATGCTGAAATACGTTCTCAATTTACTGTTCGGCAATGTGATGTCCGATTAGAGGATGATCGGAAGGCAGGACGACCCTAAAAGTGTGGCGGAATGATTGGAATTAGACCCGAAATATCATGGTCAGGGAAGGAGGCTTCACCCCGTGAAGCTCTTGGCGGGGCTGTGTTTGTGCTAGCTAGTGTCTGTGTGTGTGAGAGAGAAAGAGAGAAAGAGAGGAGGAGGAGGAGTCTGTTGGACGTCGAAGAGTAAATTGTAGAAGTATTTACAGCGAATAGATTATATATATTTTTTGGATTTGCATTTTTTGAAACGAGATGAGAGTGTGTGCCTTATAGGAAAAACACCGAAGACCTCTCAGAACAGATAATAATGATGTGCAGATGATCAGCTGCATAGCTTCCAAAATCCATTGCATCATCTACTCAATAGCTCATCATAGCTCCTCATCATCATCAACTCTCTTTGATTCAAACAATAAGATTGATTTTCTGTTTTTAATTCGATTAAATTTGACATTATAGGAATTGTTAACAGTGACACGTTTGAAAATGTCTGTTGAACTACTTATGAAATGGCAAAACCAATTTTAATCGAAACTTAAAACGGAAATATGTCTGAACTTTTATCTGCAACTCTCAAACAGGAAATTCTCAATTCACTCAGTAGCCTACAAACCATATACAAATAGAAATTCAAATATAAACTTAAAAAAAGAAAATATTACAAAGATAACAAAAAGGTAATGGCTTCCAGAAACGGAATAGAAAATGTTCAAGATTTTTTTAATACAAAAATAAAAACCAGAAGAGCTTGGAGCTTGTCGGAAACAGTATGTCAACACAAACACCACACACTTATTAGGGGGACTCCAACTAGACAGGGTATTTCCTATAGGCCATGAGCATGGATTATGGCGTTAGTTATAAGTCACACACAGACACGAAGAAACCAAAGATCTTCTAATAACTAGATGCATACCGTCAATAAATTTGAATTTGTTTATTAAAGCCAATTTTCTGTAAGCTTTTAAACGCTTTTACACAACATTGGAGCCTGGAGCCAGCCCGAGTACGGCGTTACTCATCTTGTTATTATAGGGTCTTTGAAGTAACCACCAGAAAGACAGACAGAGACACAGACACACACCCACAACTGTTGACAATCCTCAGAACTTGTCCACACACATCAGAAGACAACATTCGTCGTCGGATCAAGAATCCCGTACATATGCAAATGGATTATCTGCCATATCCTGAGACGCTTGCATTTTTTATCGAAACCGAAGCTAGAGTAAAGCTAAAGCGAAATAAGAAACCAAACGATACCGAAACCAAGATAAGCATTTAAGCTCTCACTTCAGCTAGAGTGTCGAACCGAACCCCAAAAAGTATCTGATAAGATTTGAGATTGAAGAGTCAAGTAATTGCCTACTAACCTAGAAAACCTTAAACCTAAGACCTAATAAAGCCTAAAATCTAAAATTAAAAAAACCAACAACCTAAACCAAACGAAAACTTAAACTAAAAATTAACTTCAATCGAATTGCCGACGGCTGCAGAGTGCCGAAACATTTTTTGATAACCTCACTAAGAATATATGTATATTATATATTATACTATAAAGATATACTTATACTAAAAGATTTTCGCATTCTATGCATTTATGGATAAACTTAAATTGAAATTATGATATACAGATTATATATATACACCTACTTAAATCTAAACCTAATTCTATGTATACAAGTATAAGCATTACGGAAAATGATATTCTAAACTATACGTTCGAAGCGTTTCAACCCAGAGAACATTAAAAAACTAAATGAAAACCAAAATTTACTCAAGTATTATACAAGAAACCAACCCCTAATAACTAACGAACTAAAGGAACTAACATCCAAACTAAACTAAATTCAACCTAAGATAACAAAACCTATTTGAAATCGAGAAAAATCGAGAAGAGTTTGCATTCCAAGAACCAAAAAACAAACAAGTTAAAATTGGTAATCAAAAAAACTAAGAAAATGTTGTGCATATTTAAAGGGATTTAATAAAGGAAAACTAATTCTGAATTTCAATGGTGTGGGCACGACTTTTGAACTCAGTTGCTGCTTTTATATTTATTATATGCCTCTGATTATTTCTTGTTAGTTTCGTTCTTCCCGTTTTACCATTTTCATTTTGTATAATTTCATTTCCCTTCACTTTATTCCTTCTCCGGCGCTCCGCTGCAGTCGCTGATAGGCAAGGAGGGACTGGAGGCCTACAACAGCCTGATCGAGCGCAAGGCTCTGCTGGACATTGGACCCAGTCCGGCGGCCACGTTGCTCCGCCACCTTGACACAGACGAGTTTGATCTGCAGAGCCTGCACCAGTCGCAGCGACCCATGACCTTGCCTACGCGAGGTGCCGCCCAGCGGGTGCGCAAGGCGGAACTGGCAGCCACCTTGAGTCGCCACAACGACGAGAACTCCAATTCGCTGGAGGCCTGCGAAAGTCCCAGCTACATGACCCACGGCAGCTACAAGTTTCCCGAAGCACAGCAGCAAGCGGAGCCGCCACAACCACAGCCGCTGCCTGAGCCGGAATCACCCAATCCCATACCCCTGCCGCCGCGTGAAGGCAAGAAGCAAGTGAAGAACAGCACCAAGCGACATGTGCGCAAATATCCGCTGATTATACCGGCCAACGGCTTGCAGCGAACTCTTAGCAAGTTGGCAGATTTCGGAGAGGAGACGGGAAAAAGCATGGAGTCCGCTTCATCCTCCCAACAGCCGCAATCAAGCCGTGCCATCGAGGTGGTGGCCGCAGTCCGGCCAAGTAGCATGCGACGGCCGTCGCGTCCCTCGGAGCGGGAGTACGCGAATATGCCGGCTGTGGGAAGTGAACCCTCGCACACCTATCAGAACCTAGACAAGCTGACGCCGGCAGATGCTGCCGGGCTTACGGACACCGCTTCCCTGCAGTTCGAGTCCATTCTAGAAGCGGATTCCAGCAAAGAGGGCATTCTACAATCACCCGATGTGACCGATGGTTTCTACAACTTCTCCATTCAGAAGGAGCACTACAACAAGGCCAAGGATGTAGAGTTCGAGGCCACCCAGATCTCTGGTTTGTATGTGAACGATGATGAGCTGCGCAACCTGGATATGGAGGGCAGCCGCAAAACAGCCACTGCAGCAAGCAGTAACAGTGCCTTGGAGTCGGATGTGACGGCGCATCAGGAGACACAGTCTGTGGTCGAAGTTGTCCCCGAAGAGGCCAGTCGTCGCTTCTCCAGCGTGGACAATGAGCTGGCGGGCAATGCGTTGTTCAAAAAGGTACGCGCCTCCGTCAATCTGGCCATGAATCGAAACTCCATTGCGGACTCGAGTCCGAGCACCAGCCAAGCTGTTGGAGGAGTTGCCGCGAAGCCGCAGACAGAAGCTGAGTATTTTGCAGCCACAGCTGCTCGGCTGGCAGACTCGAACTCGGTAAGCTGCGAGGACCTGCTGGAGTTCTCCGACAAGAAGCCCAAGGGCTGCGAACGGGGTGTTGATTCCGATGAAGTGCGGATCATGGTTAAAGTGCTGGGAAAGGACGTAAGTTTCGTGCTATATGACAAAGAAATATATAAAATACTAATAAAACCATTTTTTCCCCAGAGCACCCCTAATCGTTGCCTGGGAGCCTTGGAGTTCATCAACTGGGATGTTCACAAGTCCATCAAGCTGATTAAATTGCAGAATCTGGTTAGCGAGGCAAATCTCACTCTGGAAGCCTCGTTCGAAGCCCTGCAGCAGCACGAATGGGATCTACACACGACGGCCCACAAACTGAATGGCCTTAAACTTTAAGAATACTTCTCCTAGCAGCGCCAGCTGCTCCTCCTACTCTCCTCTTCAATCACCTTCTACTGTTTTAAACGACCGCCGTTGCCTTAACCTCGTAACTATCGTTTCTAATTCGCGTAGGCTAAGCTTTTCGGATAGACCTAAGGACTCGTAAGTAACTCGGACCTAACGTAATCACTGCTCGCCAGCCATTTGCTTCCTTCATTCTTATCGATCGGAATCTCAGCATGTACTTATTCACGCATGCTTGCCAGCATCAAAATACACACACTTATACACATTTATACAGATCTTTTTGAATAAATTATAAACTTTTTTATAAAAATAATTTTGGTTTGAACATTTGTTTGTCTTGAAAAAGATTCAGATTTTTATGAAACTGATTTTAATTGAAAGAAAGCGGAGCTCTTAGATACTGTTTTAAGTGATTATAGGACCTATCTGACTGGTTATATTGAGGGAGTGGGTTAAAAATATTAAATACCGAGTTAAAATTAGGAGGGAATATATAAAAAGTATTTCAAATAATTAGCCCGATAAATAGCAGAATATTTATTTATCACAATTTCTCGATTTGTAAATTAATTTAAAACCCGACATCGATATATTGATCGTTTCAAATTTCAATATTATCGAAGAGATATAAATAATTTGATTGTTCTTCTTATTTATTATTGTAATGATAAAAATAACAAGAAAGAAAGCTAACTTCGGCTTACCGAAGTTTGTATACCCTTGCAGAATTTAAACAAAAAATTAAAACCGAAATTCTGAAATAATAATTAGTTGCCAAATCTCAAATTTTATGGCAATGGTTTGAAACACGGCTAAGCTATAGTTTTTTTATTTTCCTGATTGTTCCTATGGAAGCTATAGGATATAGTTGTCCGATTTTCATGAAATTAAAACCGAAATTCGGAAATAATATTAAATGGGCAAATATCAAAATTGGTGAAAATTGGTTGAAAACTAACAAAGTTATAATTTTTTTTCGAAGATTTTTCCGATTGTTCCTATGGCAGCTATATGATATAGTCGTCCGATCCGGCCGGTTCCGACTTATGTACGAGCGAGCTTATATAGAAGACTAACTGCAAAGTTTCATTCAGATAGCTTTGAAACTGAGGGACTAGTTTGCGTATAATCGGACAGACGGACGGACAGATGGACATGGCTAGATCGACTCGGCTGTTGATCCTGATCAAGAATATATATATTTTATAGGGTCGGAGATGTCTCCTTCACTGCGTTGCAAACTTCTGACTGAAATTATAATACCCTGCAAGGGTATAAAAAAACCCAATTTGTTTATTGGCCTTTGCGTCAAATATTTCTGTCAACCATTATCAGGAGTCCGAGCTTCCATAACTTAAACGAAAAAAGACAATTGGCAATATGTTTCTATTCTATATGTATATTTATTATTTGAATTTTCTTTTCGACCTAAACATTGATTAAATTATTCAACGATTTATTTATATTTGAAACTATATAATTTACACATATTGTACACAATGAAACTCACGGAAAGTTATTAACTCTAAACTAAAACTCGTAAACTCGAACGGTCGAACGAACGAACATAGAACACACAACGGGAGCGGATATAACATAACGCTGATTGCTAGAGGCTATTTCCGTCTTCTACTACTATTACGTGTCTTGTGCTCGCTCATGGATGTGGGCGCCGCCCTCGTCACTCGCTTGGGCGTGGACTGTAGCTGGCCGGCACTGAGGTTCATCTCTAGCGACATCCGCTTCCGCGTCATGACATGTGTGTTTATTCGCTGGGCGCGTGCAGAATTCCGTGTCGTTATCTTTGGAGTGCTCGTGCTGGCGCTGGTGAGACGGGTTCGAGTCGATTTAGGGAGGACTGGCTGCCTGGACGTCGTTGGCCTTGGTTCGGGTTCTTGTTCCGACTCGGATTCAGCTTCGGATGTGGACTTCGAATCAATAACTATCGTGGCCGGCACTCTGTTCTCCTTTACGGAGGATGTGCTCTCCGTGGGACTGTTGGCATTCTTCTGTGTCGTCGTTCGCCGGGCAGTCGTCTCGTCCAGGCGCTGGTGCTTGCGCAGCGGAGAATTGCGAGGCGAAGGAGCGGCCGAATCGCTGGACCGCAGGGAGCGAGACTGCTGATCGGACGGCGTTCGCCTGAGCACCCTTTTCCGTCCGTTTCGAAGCGGCGTTTCCAGAGCCAAAACCTTCCGCTAATTGAAATAAAGCAAATAAATAAAAAAAAAAATGAATATAGAAATAAAACACCCAAGAAAGTCTAAGCTAAGTGGAATAGTATGTGCTAGAGGATGTGGACTAGTCATTGGCTTCTACATAGGCTAAAGGAAACAACTCTTTGATATTCAGTTTTGAAAACATTTGTTGATTTGTTAATGCGGATTGCAACTTTTCTCTTACAAACTAAATATAAAAGATGTGTCTTTTCATTTTAGTGCTGGTGCATAGGGTCCTGCTGCAGTGTCTAGAGCTGCAAGCGTAAGCGCCTGGTACTCACTTTGCTAGCGGAGTTCGCAGCGGGCTGGACGGCTGTTCCGCCGCCCTTTCGGTTACGCAGCGATCGCAGGCGAAGATGGCTGGCATTGGGCATCGTCTTGTCACTTGGCGGAGAGGCTGCGGTGGGCGAGGCTTCGATCACCTCGGAATCGTTTGACTGAGGGGAAGAGTTGAAGAGTTAGCATGCCAGTGTATCCTGGTTTTTTACCCTCTTACCCGATTTCCTCTGGCGGGACTCGCGACAACGTCAATTTCTGAGTCCGATGACGTTTCATCGCCGCTTGAAGGCTGCTTCTCCGGCGTCTTGGATGATCTGGCTATCGCTTGCTCGAGACGTCGCTTCATCTGCGGCCGGCGTAGATTTCTCTTCGATGTCTCGGCCGCCTTGGTTACTGCAGCTTCCTCAGGGGCGGGTTCAGCTTCGGATTCGGCGTCGGCTTCGTCTTCCGCGTCCAAGCCAAGTAGGCTATCTGCCTCCGAACGGCTAATGGCCAGAGAGCGTCGCAGGTAACGGATTCCGATTGTATTATCTTTGCCAAAAGTAGTTATAATGGGCTCAGGAGCTGGCACTGCTGCTTCTGGTGGAAGTGCCGTTGCTTCGCGTTGTGACGTGTCTGTAACAGCTGCCATAGACGGCTCTGTGGCGGATTCTTCGGTATTGGGCGTTGCAGTTGTCTGTTCGGTCACTACATTTACCGATGTCACGGTGGCTGTTTCGCACTCCTCATCGCTGTCACCATCCTCCGCATTCCGGCGGGGCGGTGGATCAAAGCTCCCATTGACCATTAGCTTAAAGTTCTCAATATTCTTGGTCATACGCGGATCGAGGTCACTCTGAAAAGTTGAGGAAATTGGGATATAAGCTCGAGGATACTTAAGTAAATAATAGGACTTACAGCTATCAGCTTGTCCGCCAGCTCAAGCATTTCAGCCTTAATCGCTGGTCCGTTAAACACGTTCACTGTCAAGGAGGTGAGCTCTTTGGCCAGGAGGCGGCACATGTCCTTACGGTCTGTGAAATAGTTTTGTATGTACTGGAGGAAACTCAGCGCGATCTTGTTGTGGATATTTGTCTGCGGAGAGGAGCCCTCTTGCATCGTCATTTCGATAAAGAACTTGGTCAGGTGATCGGGCTGAACTGTGCAGAGCGGGGAGTCAAAGTTGCAGCTCATGATGGTCCACACGCAGGGCAGAAGGCATGGCTGCAGCAGGGCCTGCTTTTTGTGGTGCAGAAGCTGCTCGAAGAACATACCCAGCACTTGGCTGACGATGGCCTCGGTGCTCGGGTTGAAGTACCGCTTCAGTAACGTTTCCATAACGTCCGTGCGATCGTCCACATGTCCGCGGAGCACCAGACGACAGAGCCCGCGCACTATGGCCAGACGGACGCCCTTGCTTTGCACTCGATCGACGAAGTGACACAACACCATGAGAATGTCAGAGTTTTGGTCACTATTCTGCGATTGGGTGCCATCGTCGTCGTCAAAGAGGTCTTGCACCGTGTAGAGCTGGCGCAGCTTGCTCCTGTTTAACTGGCTGCTGCCGCCACCGCCACCACCACCACCTGTTTGGTTCAGCTCGTTGAAGTAGTCCAGGCCGTAGTGGTCCAGCAGCTCCATTAGGCAGCTGGCTGCCGTTTCGCACAGCCGCGGAATGTTGTTGTTGCAGACCTGCTCCACCACAACCTCGAACATCTCCTTGCAGTATGTCTCGTAGAACAGGCAGTAGGTGGTGCCGCATTTCATGGCCCACTCGAAGATGTCCACCTCGGTAGATGCCAGGTGGCGGCAGATGAAGTCTTTGTACAGCTGGCAGATGGCTGGCGTCAGCTTGTGCACGACCGGCGAGGCCACCATGTAGTACGAGGTATAAAGAGCTTTCAGTATGCGCTCTTGCTTTGAGAGCTTGGGTCGGGCGGGCATCTCTAGCACGCCACTCTTTTCAAGCAACGGCCGTATCAACTCCGTATACTCCGCGGTGACTGCCGTCTTCTCTTCAGTCACTGCCTGTGCGCGAATGTACTCCTTTTGGCGCACAAAGTTATCCTCGTGCTCTTCCAGCTCCAGTATCTTGACCTTCAGCGCCGATATCTTCATCTTCAGCGGCGTGTCCAAGTCGTCCAGCAACTTATTAATCAGACTGCGGTCGTGAATCAATTCATTTTGCTTGGTGTTCAGCTCGCATAGGTCGTAGATGATATCGATGAAGTACTGCATCCGGTCGTTCAGGTCAGTTATCAGCTTCTCCGTGCACCGCACCAGCCCGCACACAGTCTTGTGGTCCAGCAGGCAGTCCTTGAGCAAGCCGGTGATCAACAGTCGCAGATTACCACGCCCGATCTCGTCACCCAGGTCGTACGACTGCAGCATCTCCACCAGCGACAGCAGCATGTTCTGGAATTCGATCTGGGTGAATTTGTCCATGTCGGGCTTCTGGAACTGGCAGAATCTGTAAGGAAAGGAACTCGTTTAATGGTTGATTATTGAGGATGGGGATTGACCCGACTTACTTTTCCACATAGCTGCAGAAGACACTTAGTTCGGGCAATACCGGATCCGTCTCGGCCCCCTGCGTCTCCAGAAACTCGCTAAGGCACTGCCAATAGAGGAGCAGCTCCACGGTCAATTTTTCCTGCGGTATACAGCGGTGCAGTTCGCAGTCGTCGCTTAGGGGCAGCTGCTCTGTCAGCTGATCGATGTCCGTTTTCTCGAAGATCACCCCTAGCATTTGCTTGGCGACGCGCCGAAAGCGCATCAGCTCCTCCTCGTTGGAGTCCAGCTTCAGCGCAGCTGTGAGGGCTATGTAGTTTTGCTGGTACGACTCAATCCAGGCCTTCAGCATGTAGTTGATCACGGTCTTGCGCACGGTGGCCGAGCTGTCGTTGAGTCCCTGCTCCAGCAGAGTCAGGCGCTGGACCACCTTGTAGGAGCGGACCGGGTAGTTGCACATATTGACGTACGTGTGCCGACGCACCTTCTCGTCGACATCCCACAGGCGCTGCAGTATGTACGGCACGGTTATGTAGTTGCGTCCCATGCACGTTATGATGCACTGACGCACGCTGGGCGACGGATCGGCGGAGAGATGAAACTGGTAGGCAACCACAACGGGATCCTTGGGATTGTCTGGCATTTGCAGGCGCTGCATGGCCAGCACGGCCTGCTTGCGCACACTGGGCGAAACATCCTTTAGGCGATCCAGCATTGTCTCTAGGATTTCGTCACACTGTGTGTCTTCCAAGGCGGCATTGGGCCCAAGTTCCTTAAGAATGAGATTCACGAAGTAGCAGATGCGATATCGGATGTGCGGATTGCTGGAATATGTCTGTAAGGTACAACAATTAAAAGGAGCTCAATTGTGATTTAAAGGGGTGGGGTACAGGTACAGTAGACACTCACCGTGAGTAGCCAATGGATAGTCGCGGCAAGGACTGGGTGTGTGCGCTCTGATTCGAAGCTGGTTACCAAAGTGGCGCAAAAGTTGAGGGCCATGTTGGCATTCTCGTTGCTCTCCTCCGCCTCCAGGACTGCCTTTAACACGTCAATGAACGTGGTCTGGAACGCTTGGTGGTTCATCTGCAAGACAAACGCAGAGATGCAGAACATTAAAGTCGAGTCCTAGTTGTGCAATCAGGCGCCGCTGCCAGAGGCGCCGCCGCAGCCACTCACCTTCGTGTACAGTTGCTGCATCTCCTTTACGTAGTTTTTGTGGAGTGACGCCTTCCGCTCGGCCTGCCGCATTATCGCGTACATGGCCTCGGCCACAACTGAGATTCTGCATGGTTCAGATGTGCTGCTGGGTGCGGGCGCCACGCTCTGCTCCTCGTTTTCCTTCTCCCCATCCTTCTTCGCACGTCCTCGCCTTTTGGCGGATGCTGGCGGAGGTTTGGGATTGGTCTTTTCCTTGGCGCTTGCCTTCGGCCTGGCCATGTCGTCGTCGTCGGGTTTTAAGTGATCCTGATCGCTAGATCAGCGCGCGCGGTATTCAAGCTGTGTTTATCCAGAAATTATACTATTTTCGAATTGCGGAGAGAGTGTGAGAAGCGATGGCGAAACAAACAAGCGTCGCGTTATTGCGCATTCCTCTTTCCACCCTTATTCGCTTGTTAAATTCAAACTAGCGATGCGACGCGCCTGGCATATTTAGTGCATTTCCAGCGATAATTGTGCTATCGGTGCGATCGATAACGGCAGCTATCGAGTTTGGTTTTGAAAGTAACGGATATTTTTGCATTTAAATGCTTGCGCTTTGGGGAATATTTATGTGAATAAATGGTTTAATAATTTGCATTAACTGATTTTTATATAAAAGCATACTTTTCTATTTATCTAGCATATTCTCTACTATATTGTTTGTATTCAATAAGAATATTAGGGGTGGTTTTTAAACACAATGAGAACGATAGGTTTGTCCATAAGATGGCTAACCAAATACATGATAATAAAATAAAAGAAATATGTATTCAAAATAAGAATTCCGAATTTTCTTTCGGAGTGCCAGGTAAATACTTAAAAATTGGAAACTGTTTACTTTTCCCCTTGATAAAAGCCAAATTGGATTTTCCTGACCAGAAAAGAGATGCAATCAGTTTGTGAACACATGCTGAAACACTTAAAGGACAACATTTTCGGGGATTTATAGAGATCTTAAATGGGATTTTTCAATAAATAGAATATAATTTTATTATTAATTAATTTGTAAATTAATTAGTTAAATTTAGAATGTTATGTATTGGTAATATTTCTAAAAAATGTGTTTTGTTCAACTTAAATTTATTTGGTAAATTTGTTTAATTCAATTTGTAAATATCACGCGACATCATAATATTTTGATGTCTTTTTTATAAGTTTTTATGGGCAATGGATTTTTAATACTTAAAAAATTTTACCATAAAAAAGTAATTTCGTTTTAATGATAATTTATTTTCTCAATCATCTAAATATAAAAAAGTATTAATATATTTTAATTTCAAATAAAGGGTGCAAATAAAATTAAAAGTATAGTTTCTTTTACTGTGTTTTTCCGAAAATATTAAACCATATAATTCAATATTGGGAACATTTCAAAACCTTTCTGTTTATTTTGAAGTTTTTGTCACTTGATAGGGTTTTTTCTTTTATAACAAGTAGTGCTCATACAAGTCAAATCTTAAAATATAGTCAAGTCCGGATCATCCACAAAAATATGTCCCGAATTTCGAAGCGCGTCTATGAGCCCCGCACCAACTATCCGGATCGCACGAAATCCGAAGAGAAGTCCGTCACGGAGCTGAATGTGTTGATCAAGAAGCTGGACACGGCGCTGTTGCTGCTCAACTCGATGGAGGAGTGCGTCCTGATCTCCGTCTTTACCCATATAACGGATTTTGCTCGCCGTCAGGATTCGAATGTCCTGGAATTGAGGGAACATCGCCTGCTGGAATTGCTCCTGGAGAAGGAGCTATTCATCAGCTGGGAAAACACGATGATCCGCCGATTCGCCTTGTATCTGCTCACGACTCTGCTGGAAATTGTGGACATGGCCACCTTTGAGCCGGCGCAGGCGACTCAGATCCTGGAACTGGCCCGCACGTACTACCTAAGGGAGTCCGATGACTTTTGCATCGAGTACCTGACATACATACTGAACGTGTGCCTGAGGGATCCGCAGATGGCGCACAGCATTGTGGATGAAACGGAGTTCCTGGAAAAGTTCAAGCTGGTGTTCGTCAATTCCGAGAACCCGGACACGGTGTTGCACTCCATCGAGGCTCTGCATCAGATGCTGCAGGCCCAAAGCGCCGACCAGATGCTGCAGTTTACCACGCAGCCTGACTTTCCGGTGGATCGCATCATCTGCGAGGTGACCAACGAGTACCAGGAGATCCGCAAGGCGGCCCTGAAGACCCTGAAGACCCTCCTGTCGGATACGGGAAAGGATAGTGTCTTTGAGCCCCCGTATCGCTGCTTCATGGTGCTGGAGCAGCTGGTCAAGGCCTTCTGCGAAAATCCGCAGGGACCCGAGGCAACCGATATAATCGAAGTACTGGCCACGGCCCTGCGTTCGGAGAAGATGACCAAGCTGTTCTTCGAACAGAACCTCTTCGACCTGGTTATAGAGGAGCTGCAGATGCATATGGAACAATTACCGCTGCAGATGCGCTGCACCATCATCTCCATCTTCGCGGAGACGGCCCAATACGAGCAGTTCTTGGCGCGCATACACAAGGCGGAAATCACGGATATGTTCCTGAATTGTCTCATGGAGAACAAGCCGGCTCCGGGCGCCTTTGTGATCCAGGGTCTGTCCCGTCTCTCCCATTACCCCGAGGCGCTGCGTCGCATTGTTGCCGAGTATGATGAGGGTGCGATTCGAAAGCTAGCGTCCATCCTCCTATCACCGGAAGTGGCCATCAAGACCCGCGAACAGACGGCCGAGCTTCTAGCTCGTCTGCTGGTAGCCGCCTTCCGCGAGACGGCCATCCAGCTGCAGGAGCAGGACATACCCGCCGTGCTCACTGCTGTCCTTGCCCAGGGGCTGCCAGCACTCTCCATTGATCTCGTTCTCTCGCTGCTGACAGTGATTGAAAGTCTGGCCCAGAACGAGGAGTACCGAATCCTTCTGGCGGAGTATACCTCCTTGACTGAACAGATTGCACAGCTTTTGATGGTGAGTTTAGGTATTTAGGAAACTGATATTCATCTTCAACCGATTACAGCGCTCCTTTGCCCACTCCATTCTGGTGAACAACATCTTCCGCTGCCTGTGCACGCTGATAGATGAGGAGCGAGTGCGCCACACTCTGCTGGAGAACTACATAGTGACATCCATCAAGCGTGCCCTCAAATCGCTGTCCAATCTGGTGAAAACCTCGGTGACCAATTTCATACTGCAGACCACGCGCTTCAATGAGTTCATTGACGTCTACATCGATCGTGGCATCCTGGAAGTGTAAGAAAGAAATCATTTGTCCTTAGAGTGAGTCATAACCCCTTCCCAAACCCAGTTTGATGGATTTCCAAAAGCACGCCTTCTGCGTTTCCACCTGGGGACCGGCCATCGAGAGCATTCTGGCCAAGTGTCCCACCCTGAAGTTCTGCATCCGCAACTGCCTCACCTTCACGGACATCACCGCCGGCAAGGACTTCTATGTGCCTCGCAAAATGTACGACGACTTCCGCATTTTCCAGAACATCCTTCGGACCGATTGCTCCCCGCTGGACGCTGTGCTGGTGGTGAACTTCGATCGTCCCACGGCGGCTAAGAGCGATCTAGTAGATGTGCCTCTAAGGTGCTTGCACACGATCACGGAGCAGACGGCCGAAGAGGGCTGGATTTATTGCAAGCGCCCCGGGGACTCGGGCCTGCCGGAGTACCTGGAGGCACTAAATCAGACGCTGGAGGTCAGTCTTGGTCACCTTTGGGTAAAGTCTCATTGTAAAAGTGAAATCCCATTTTAGGAGAATGGCTTGGTGGAGAATCCCGAACGGATCCGGCGCTCCATTGACTTTGAAAATGTGGCCAAGCGCACCAAGCTGGTCGCCCAGGCGGTGGCCGGCGTAATGAACGAAAATCTGAAGATCCTGGACCTCAACTCGACGGAGGAGTGCTCCCGCCACACGGTTAACTGCCACATCTCTGAGCTGCGGCACGTTTTTCACACAAACTTCATCCCGATCGGAGCGGTGCGCAGTGGCTGCCAGTTGGAGCGGGCGATCCTCTTCAAGGGTCTGGCCGACCAGATCGGACTCCCCTGCACTCTGCAGCGCAGCGTGGACGGACGGGTGCTCTACAACGAGGTGCCGCTGCCCTTAGAGCCCGAGGAGGATATGCACTGTGACAAGAAAACGCTCAAGTTCATGCCCTGGCGGATGCTCAGACCCACCCATGTGGTGGATCTCATGTACAATGTGGGTGATCTGTACCCAATGCAGAGCCGCCAGGCCCTCCAATACCTCCGCCTCTACTGATTGCCCGTTATCACTGTACCACAGATATCACTGTACCCCCCACAAAGTTGTGTTTTCAAAATTGTACCGTCCATTTGTTTTTAAAATAAATTAGTAAAGATCAGCATTCTGAAAGGTTAGCTGGATATGGTTATTTAATCTATATTTATGTAATTAATTTAATTAAATTAAATACAAAAATAAATAAATAGTAATAATAAATAGAAGTGAAGGTAATTATCCACATATCCCACTCATTTTTCGTCCAAAAAATTAAAGTCTTAAAAAAAATTGAAAATATATACAAAAAATAAGATTATCTGGAGATTATTGTTTGGTTTTAATCGCATCATTATTATTATTGTATTTGAATAATGTTTTAAGTAGAGAAATAACAATAAAGAAAACTAAGTTTGTATACCATTGCAGATTACAAATTAAATTTAAAAATTAAAAAATAAAATTCTGAAATAATAAAAAGCTGGGTTTGAAAAGCTACGCTGCTCCCGTAGTATTTTGTTTTCATATTGCTACTGCAGTCACTTTGACGAGAGCAGTAGCAGAGCCGTAACAAAAAAATTGCTATGCTCTGCTCCGAGTTTTCTGACTTGCTGTAGCTAGCCAAATGCTATAGCAGAAAATTTTAGAAAATGCCCAGGGGACTAGTAGCCTTAGTAAAAATTTTTGAGCAAGATATAATTTTGATATGTGCTACGGCTCAGCAGCATTTGCTTTGCTTGACGTTTGCTGCGGCTCTTTATTGCCTTTGATGACGAACTCATTTTGTTCTTAATGTAAAAAAAAGAAAAAAAAAAAACAAATGATTACAAACAAATTTAACACCAATCGAACCGACCGCAACAAAAGAAGAACGAAGTCAGACTAAATGAAAAAGGGTTGGATTTGTTTTTGATTGGCTTTCAGACGAATTCTCAGCTTGATCTAAGTAGCGGTACTTCATCCTACATTCCTTCATTTCCTTGACTTTGATGAATCGCCAATTGATCGCCAAATGATCGCTGGGAAGATTGATCTTCCAACAATCGCCCCCGCGACTCCCAGAAGACGCCATTTGGTTTGCAGGGATTCCTTATTGAACGCCAAAAGTGTTGCGAAAATGCTAGTCAGCCACGCCAGGGATATAGTCGTCCGATTCTTAAAAAATTAAAACGGAAATTCAGAAGTAATACAAAGTGGCCAAATCTCAAATATGATGAAAATATGTTGAGAAACAGCGATTATTCTGATTGTTCCTGTGGCAGCTATAGGATATAGTTGTCCGATTTCCATGAAATTAAACCCGAAATTCTGAAATTATATTTAATATTTTGAAAACTGACAAGGTTATGGTTTTTTCACTTATTTTATATAGTCGTCCGATTTTCATAAAACGAAACCCGAAATTCAGGAATAAAATATGGCTAAATCTCAAATTTGATGAAAATATGTTGAAAACTGACAAAGTTAAAATTGTTTTTTTTTTTTTAATTTTTCGATTGTTCCTATGCCATAGCTATGGCAGCTTTATGATTATACCCTGCAAGGGTATAATACATTTTTTTTACCCGATACCGATAAATGTGGAAGAATTATTTTCGACAAGCCTGGTTTGAGTCCTTGCTACTCATTGAAATCCTGTGCGCATGTCCTCGTTGCCTGTCACTGTTTCTGACATTCGCAGTGCCCATGCGGGGGGATAGCTGGAGAGCAGCAGCGGGGCCAGCGGAATGCGGAGCACGTAAACAACGTTCTCGGGCCGAGCAGAGGAGTCTCCACTGTAGATTAGCCATGATCAGGCCCTTTGTCACGCTGCTCTACTTCTTGCTGACCAGTTCGTCCATTGTCTTCACGGCCTGCGTCAATAATGGTGAGTCCTCCCATACGGTGGTTGCTCTGCGAAGACCGCAGTAACGTCCTTGGCGTTGGAAAAATCAATAACAAGCCCGTTCCGTTGTCCAGTCACAGGCACCAGCTCACCAGGACCTGGTCCGAGCACTTCTCTGACCAGCGGACACATCCATCGGACGGCGGCGGCCATCGAGCGGGTGAACCTCCTATGGTGCTATGCTTGCCACACGATGGATGATGGCGAGGCCTGCGTGGATGTGGCAATAAAGAATGACAGCGCGCTGATGAAGAAGTGCCACGGCGAGGAGTTCATCTGCATGGTAAGAGAATGGGCGAAGCGAGATTCACCAAGAAATGTACATAATAATCCTTCGCCACTAGGTCAAGCGCTTCTCGTACACCACCAGCACAGAGAACTCGACGAGTTCGCCAAAGATGTGGTCCCTGGACCGACGCTGTGCTGCCAACTGTGAGCCCGGCTGCATCATTATTGGCGAGCGGACCAAGCTATATGCCTGCACCTCCTGCTGCGAGGAGTCCTTTTGCAACACGGGTCGGGGAGCAGCCTCAGGGATCTTCCATCGCGAGGACACGGGCATTGGCACACGGCTGTTCTGGCTGGCAGCTCCCTTTCTGGTCAACATGTCGCTGGTGCTGTACAAGCGCCATGCCGGCCACGTGCTCCTCAAGCTGCAATAGTCACCGAATTTATGATGGGTCTCCGGGCTCAACCGCAAAGATGCTCAAATCCACTCAATGCCAAATCGTAGCTAATTTTAGATCTATGTCCTCTGTGTAATGTAGATAGACAGACTATGATGTAGCCGTGTGATAATAAAGGATGACCAGTCATAGTACGCAATCTCACAGCCGAAAGCCAAGCCAAAGTTCAATCTTTTTGTCATTTCTCCATTAAGGAATAATGTAATTGTGTTAAATTAGAAATGTAGTTATAATTTTTGAATTCTAATATCGGAAAAAGGATTTAATTATACTTCTATATAGGCTGTGAGGACATTGTTCTCACTTTAATTTCTCCTAAGTTGTAACCACTGTATTTCTGTACAATTAAGTAAAGTAAATTAAGTTTTACTCACTGTTGAAATTTAAATATAAATTAATTACGTACTAATTAATTAATAATAGAGAATGTTTTCAGTTATTTACAGATCTAAAGGGTATATGAAAATATAAATCAGAATATTGTTATTAAAACCAATTAATTATATTTCTTTCTTTAAATTCTAAATATATTTACAGACTGGTTTTCTTAAGCTGTCGTTCCGAAATTTCCTGATTTCCATAGATAAATATTTATAGTATATCACTTATAAATATTTATATTTGAATATATAAATCAAATATAATAAATCAAAGCTTCTTCACTTTTATGTTTGAATATATAAATCAAGCAAAACTTGCTACTGTTACTGTAAAATATGTCTTTATTGGATAGTTTCTTTAGCTTCTTTAATTTTATGTTACGAACTTAAACACGTTCCGGGCTCTTTCCTGTTCCTGTGCCCCTTCATCAAATGATTTTGTTTTATTAAACGATTTGCTTTGTCTGGCAAATAATTCTATTGGCCAAGTCTATTGCAATTATAATTTTCTAATTGCCTTGCAAATGCAACATCATCCACTGGCATTGGCTTATCCCTATGTAAACTGTTAATAGAATAATTTGAAGCTCGGCAGGAGGACTCCTCCAATGCCCATCTCTGGACATTGTGTGTTATTGCTGATTCTGGTAAACATTGGCGCCATGAATACATGCATTAAACCCCTCATTTGGCCCTCCGAATTGCATTACGTTTCCGCTTCCAGAGGGTTTCCTCTGTCTGCATCCGCATTAGGCTGGGATCGGATGGAGGAGGAGAAGTTGGGGCAGCAGCTGGAGGGAGGAGCATCTGCTGTGGGGCGGCTCTTCTGGGCAGACATGAATTATTTATTGGACAAGCAGTCGCCGCATCCGGGAGGAGTATTCATAAGCTGAGGGGGCGGCAGCTCTTATCCGGCCTTGGCTGCTGCTGGCCGGCAGATCCTGTTCGTCTAATGGAGTTGCCATTAAAAACAGATACTAACACGAGACATGCTGCCGGGCCTCTGGTTTTGTCCTTATTTTCGGGTCTGGAATGCAGCACGCCCCCTCATTTGGGACATGGACTCTCATACATATAAGTGAAGGGCACACACACGAAAGGCTCGTTAACGCCCAGGAATTGCACAGGACACTTTTACAATTACACAGGAAAGCCTCAGATTAGGGTTTCGAAATGAAAGAAATTACATTTTTACATTAATAATATAAAATCCATATAATTTATATTTGTTTTAGATTAGTTTAAAGCTATACATTTCACAGTTTTATCTCCCAAATGCTTCAATTTAATGACCAAATCGTGTGCAGTGTAGGTGAACATGTCCTGCTCTAGTTTCATTCCCCTGGAGGGACATTCCGGCTGTTGAGGGAGGCAAAAATGCTGGCCTCCTGGCTGCTGGCTCCTAGATGAACTGGCGGCGGTGCCTAGACTCCTTCATCTTGGCTAATAAAGCCGAGACAAATCTCTTCATTTCGGGCTTAATTTTCTTAGCAAATTTACATAAATGACCGAGGGGAGAATGAAGGCGGCCAGGAAGTCGGATAGGGTTCATCCGGCTGGCCATCCATCATGGGTCTCAGTGGGCGGCGGCGGTGGCGTTGGCTTCGGCATAGCAGGGTGGATTGCTTTATGTGGTGGCCTTCGTGTGTTCGGCGTTTATTTTTGCGGCTTTCATGTCGTAAATCTTCATCAGACGGCAAATTACGTGGTTTCCAACGCGTCCTGCTCCTCCTGCTCCTACCGAGCGGCATCCTTCGCTTTTTCGGGGGCACTTTTCGAAATGTGGCGGAACGTATCCGGCAAACAATAAAGTGACCGCAATGCGAGCCCCCACACCCAGAACCTGGCCAGGAAAAACAATAAACGGTGACAAAAAGGCAAACAGGATGCGCATAAAAACCACCAACAACAAAAGGCTATTCGGCGGCACCAAACAACAACAACAACAACAAGATAACAGGAAGGAGGCGACTGCAGACCAGCCATTGACAACAGTTTCATTTATGAAAAATAATAGCAACAGCAATATGCAAAATTTATTATTATATTTGCGTTGAGCCGCAAAAATGCGACGGATTTCGAGCCGCGACCCCAAAAACGGTGATGAGAGAGTGAATGAAAATCGAAGGAAAACCATGAACTTTGGATACACTTTTAAATTGATTTATTTATATAGAAATAAAGGTTTAAAATTTTAATAAACTTAAATAACTGTGGAACGAATTCTTAAACTAGGAAGTGTGAGGCTTGAAAAAGTAGTTTGAAAATGAGCTTTGAGAGGAAGTTGTATTTAAAACTTTACTTTTGTGCAAAGGAAATAATAATGATAAACATGAAATCGATACAAATTTCATTAAAAATTAGTGGAGAAAATAATAATATAATAACATAAAAAACATATTATCAATTTATACTTATTTGTGAGTCACCTCTGCGTATTAACTTGATGATTGCTCTTCCCAAGCACACATTAACCAATAATACATTTAACAAAAAGTATAACAATAATTATTAAATTTTGTTTTTAATTATTTTTATTCATAAAATCTTCAAGATATTGAAAATACCCCTCCGGAAACGTACAGAAAATGTCACAGAGATTCCCCGCTGCCTTTATTGCTTCGCCTCGCTTTATTCATTCATTATTATGTATTGCCACTTTGGCATTGGGAACAGTGTTCCGCCTTGATTCGCGTTGTTTGCTTTGTGATTGCACTCGACACTGTTCTTTCCACTGTTTTTGAGCTTTTTTTTATTGTGATTTTCCGCTTTTCCGCTGCGCCGTTGTGCTCCGTTTTTCCGCTTTTATTTGCCATCATTCCGGCGCTCGTTAGCGATTGTTGTTGTCATGTTGGTTTGCTTGCTGCTGCTGTTGTTGCTGATGTTGTTGTTGCTGCTTTGTCGCGCCAAGTCCACAAAGAAATTTCAATTAAAATGCAACAATGCCGCACTCCATCATCAGTGCCAAGCTGACAAACCGCGACACATTCCCCTGGCTAGCGTTACCGCTCCGGATCCTAGCCTTCCGCCAGTCTGGCACTCCTCGGGGTTCCCTAGAATTTTGGCAGCGACAGCCACCAATGTCGCACGTCTCGCCAATGGCTGGTAAATGAGTTTTCATTGCTTAAAGTTTTCCGCGGGGGAAAGGGAGGGTTTGGAAAACTGTCATAATGAGTTAGGGAAAATAAATTAAATCTAAAGAAAGTTCATCAGGAAAACTACTTAAGCTAAGCTAAGCTAACTTTGTAATGCAATTTTGAGTAATTATAATTATATTAATACGCAATAATTTAAACTTATGGTTGCTTTCTAATTATTAAAAAATGGGATTTTATTTGAAAGTTAACTTGGGGTTTATGAGATTGTTTATGCAACTTTTAGTTACTTTGAATGAGTTTTTTTTTGTCAGTTTAGTTCAGTTTAACATTTAAATAAAACACTCAGAAGACCCTAGTTGCTCTGCCTTAACTCATTGTAATTATAAATTGTATTTTCTTATTTGTTGTTGATAATTTAAATAAATTTAAAACAATGTATTATACAACTTCAAGCAGCAGAAATTAAAATTGAAATGAAATCGATGTCTTAGCAAATTTTATAAGTATAAATTATATTGTAATCGGTACCTCGATGTTTTTCCGTTAATCTAGTAAACGTTTTTGTTAGGAATATTATAATAATGTTAGGCTATGCAATGTATTATATTTTTAATAAGTAAATATTTAAAAACCAAATAAAAAATACTTTGGGAGCGTTGATCATTAATCTTTAAAGTTATTCCTTTTTTTGTTTGCTTCTGAAAAGGAATCGGTAACATCAATGTAATTATGTTTCTAAATTTAATTTTTATTTGTTAAATAATATTATAGATACAAATGATAGAATGGTTCTTAAGATTGTCATGCAAATGAAGAAAGAAGATATCAGAATTTATCATAATTATAAACAAGAAAAACCTAAGAAACCAAAATCAAAAATCCTTTAACAGCACTGATAATTTTCCTTCAAAAATTCCCTCTTCCTGTTTCAATGCTGGTGATAAATCCTTGTCGCCGAATATGCAGGATGCACATGCTGGCCAAAAAACAAGGGCCCAAGTAGGCGGCATCTGGCGGGGCACGGACAAGACCGGGCTGATGTTCCGACTCCTGCTCCAGGACACAACATCCAGCATCGCAGCAGCCTTCATTGACAGGCCCCGAATGTCAGTGGCCTTGTAGCTGCTTGTTGCGAGGAGGAACCAGCATCCACTTCCCTGGGAGGCATCCTTGCAACGACTGTGTAATTAAAACTTTGAGTAACAGCCACGAAAACTACAATTGACTGACTGCCTGACATCCTGGGGGCATTGTAGTGTTATGCGGGTGGCGTCCTGTCGGGTGTTTTGGGTGCTTTTGGGGGTGGTGACCTAAGCTGTCAGTTGGCGCCACTTCGGGTGCGAAGTGTTTTCGTTTTCGTTTTCGCTTTCCTCTTTATTTTTTGCTCTTGTTTTTTAATAAACTTTCGCCAAGCTGCTGGCAGCCGCTCGTCCCTTATTGGATTTTCAGCTTTCAGCTTTTGGAGCGAGGACGAGATAGTGGCAAGTCGCTGGGATTGGGCTTGCCTCCATTAAGAGCTCGCTCATGCAAGTCCTGCGATTTGCGTAAACGATTTTGATAGATTTTGATGGGATTTTGGTTTCGGTTGCGAGTCCCTTAAACTTTCCCAATGACTGGTTTGCTCGGTTTCGGTTTGCCTGGGTTTGGGTTTGCCTGGGTTTGGGTTTGAATTGGATTGGTGTCCTTACGACTTACGGCTTTAATTCCTGCCATTCTCCCTGACAGCTGCAGGACACGAAAACGCACTAAGCGCAAATTAGAGAGAGAACCAAGGAAACTCCGTGTTGGGAAATTGATTTTTTCGTGTCTTTTCTTTAGCCAGCTTTACGGTAATTTGCTCAAACACACAGACACTTGCACTGAAAGAAAATGAAGAACGGTTATTTTAAAGCTTAAAGGGGTTTAAGGATTCCCTTTACCCTTCTTAGGAGGAAATTTAGAACCAATTTCCTTCAGAAAGCTATGTTTTCTTATAGTTTCTATCCTTCAAAACCCTTTTTTCTTTGCTGTGCAGAGACGATGTTCACTTGGTTGCACACACAAAATGTTTCTCTGCTCACGTTTAATGCTTTACATGAATTTGCATATTAATCTTGGGTTTCTTTCTCTCCGCCCCCTAGCTTTCCCCTACGACCGGTCGCCATGGCAGCAACCTTTCCGAAATTACACGGAACTACACATTTTGGTTTGTCACCTCGGCATTAAGGCACGTAAAACGTAATCAGCTGTGTGTGTGCCTCGGTCTGTTTGGGTGTGCAAAGCATTCGGGAATCCCCCGGCTGCACCCTCCTATGTACATACTTCCCCCCTCCAGGGCCATCCCCTCGAGCGTATGCAAATGAAGGCCCCACGTTGTTGCCAGCTGCTGCTCTCAAGGCGACTTAACGCCTGCTTAATGAACATAAATTAGTCAGGTGTCGCTCCGCAGCGTCCTTTCCCTTTAACCAACATCCCGCCCGCAGGACCAAAGGGATCTCTGCTGCTCAGCATGCGTTTATATTTCAATTTTGCCGCCCGTTACTTCAGTTGCCGTGAGGCAGGACCACGCAGCTTTTGGGGATTTCCCGCGGGACTCCTAACTCAGGGAGTCTTTAATCAAGGTCGCCGCTTGACTCCATCGCTGGTTTCCGGATCCGCATGAAGCTGAGATTTATCTGCTTGAAAATGGGGGGAGAATACAAGGAGATAAGGTGGGTTTTGAAGAACTAGAGAAATGTAAGTATTCATTGAATTGGGGGGAACTGAATGATAAAACTGATAAAAATAAATAAAATTTAGACTTTGAAAAAAAAAAACAAATATAAGAAACAGCTTTCTGTTATATGAATTTCGTATGCTTTTTGAGTTGCAAAGTATCTTTGTGGTTTTATTGTTATTCCGCTTTTTAACTCCACCAAGTTGTCAAGTCAAATTATATCATTATTTCCCTTTAACCCATTCAAAACAGTTTATTTTGATAGGTTCCTAAACCCAGGAATATACAAATTAAATGTCATGCCATTAACCAACTTAGATAAATCGATTAAATTTACCTTAATTATTGAGAGAGATAGATAAAAGCCACGTCGCCGTGTGGGAATTGGAAATATCGATTTCCCGCCAATTAGTTTTTGAGTGAAAGCAATTCATTTGCAGTCGCAGAATGGTTTTAATTGCAGATTGCGTTTCCGTTTCCGTTTCCATATCCATTTGATGTTTCGCTGGAGAGCCTGCCAAACACTCGTTCTCCATCTCTCCTCCACTGACCCAGTTTGGAAGCATCCGCTTTTATGGGAAACCCTTGTCTTCAATTACTGTTGCCTAATCATGGCCCCTCGATTGCGCCATTAGAGTTGACAGTGGGCATTAAGTGCAGGTCCAACCCAGCACCAGTCCATCCATGCAGCCACTCATCGAGTCATCAGCCAAGGGGGGAGCTGGAACGATTAAGACCAGCTGCTGTGTGGCCCCGCAACCACTTGACCACATTGGGGAATCAGTGGGGGGCATAGATGATGTCCAGCCTACTATAGTTGGGCGCGAAAACCGCGGCATCCCGTGGAGGGTAATGAGCGAGTACTATATGTGGGACGAAGAGGCTTCTTACTGTCAGGAGGCAATCAATACCAGAAGGTCAGAGATTCACTGCCCATTTGAGTGATTTGTCTAGACTTTAAATTCGTAGATACTCCACTTTAAGAACATCTATTTGGTGTTTACTTTTCCTCCAATTTTGTCACAAATGTAAATAATGTGTTTTAATCAAAAGGAACAACAGTGGTAAATCCATTAACGGCCTACGTGCCGCCAACTTTCTTTGGGGAGTTGTTTCCAGGCAGTTCCCCTGGATGGCTTCGTTGCCCCCTTTACAGGACTCCTTCCACCCCTGTGGAGCTTCCATGCTGTGCTCGTCGCCTGCAGGTTGATTTACAAATTTCTTTAATGGGGCGACAACAACATTTTTAATTAGCACCTGTTTGTGTTCCTGTTCTTACCCAGGTTATTCAGCCATTTGTCGATCCAGTAATCTCCATAAAACAGGAGGACATGCTCGCAGCTCCATGGAAATTAATTCCCCAAGTTTCGCTCGTCCTTCTCAGCGCACTTTTCACTTTTCCGGGAGTACGCCCACGCACTTGCTTAACTTTCCCCCCCTTAATGATGCCATTCAAATGCGTTGCACGATGTTCTTGGTTACTCCTTAACCCATTGCTGGCTGGGTTCTTGTTTTCCTGGCTCTTCTGGCAACTGATTCCGCTTTGTTTTCGTCGTTCCAGCTGATCCAATATACTAATGCCTCCGCTTAGGTTCTGTTTTGTTCCTTTCTGTTTGCATATGGCGCATCCGCCCCGTCGCCATCGCCGTTCCCTTTGGGGGGCGACTGCCTTTTGTTGTTGGGGCTGCAATAATATTTAGCAAGTGCTTCTTAACAAGCACCAAGCCATGTCCCAACAGCTGTAGTCTGGTTGCTGTTCGCTGCCGTTTTTATTGTTATTTTCCACTATTTTTAGTCTGGGAAATCGGAGAGATCAGTTATAGCATTTCTATAGAAAATAAATTAATGTATTTTTTTTTTGTGAGAACTGCTCGTTATTTTATGTATAAGTTTGTTCTTTTTACTCCTTTACTGTTTATATATTTTATGTTTTTGCTAAGTTTTCACTGCACATTAAAGCCATTTTGCCGACGTTTATAGACTAATTTAATAGAATCACAAGGACGAGGGGCAAGGGGTTGGTTCCCTGCACAAATGAGATATTTCCACACAAGTGAACAGGGCCAGAGTGCGGATGTGTGGGTGCTGGGTGAGTGTATCTCTGTGCACTTGGATATAATTGTTTGACTAAATGAGTGCGTTCGCCCCAGACTGGTCTCCCCCTTGCTCCTTGTTGGTGCCCCCAAAACTGTGCTACACTTCGCTTAACGCTCACACATATGGCCCACAAGAGGGGAGGGGTTGGTCCTTGGAGTGGGGGGAACAGAACGGAACAACAATAATTATGGCAAGCACCCTCAACCTCCTCCAACCGCATCTCCACTTCCATCTCCCTTTTCCTACCAGAGACTCAACTCCAATTTTAGGGGGAATCCAAAGGATATATGCATAGAAACAGAAGCAGAGAGAGAGAGAGAAGAGGGAGAATTAATTTCCCTTCCACTAGAGATAGAGATAGAGACGGAATCGGAGGCGAATCCAAATGGATATGACTCTTGGCATTGTGTGGCGTCCGATAACCATGTAAGTGAGTGGATGAGCAGCAGCAGTGCCAGCGCCAATTGAAGGCTGTTCCCTTAATGAGGATGAAATTGAAGTCTAAACAAACAGCAATCGTTGGGCAAACAAGGAGCACGAGCGGGATCAGAGATGCTTTAAGCCAAGCACATAAAAGTCCCCTCGCGTCTCCATGGAAATTGAATATTTAATTATGCGTCGATGGAAATTGCGTTAGAACTTGGTGACGAAAATGGCAAAGACATAATGGCAGAGTCGAGGAGAGTGTCTAGGAGGGGAGCAGCGCGTCTAGAAAAATCCCAGAGCTGGGTCTCAGGAATGTTTACAGGGACAACAATTGAAAGAGGCTGCTAAATAATTTATTCCAATTTGGCAGAGATTTCCACAGCACCAAGAAGTTAACTTGGCTTGAACGAAATGCTAATGTGTTCCCAAGAGAGAGGGAGCAGGAGGAGCTGTCTTGAAGGAGACATCATCTACCATGTTTATGTGAGATTTTTCAGTACATTCCGCGTGGAACCTCATCGGTTTGGGTGTATCTTGTGGTTAGTTTGGATTAAGTTTGCTAATTTTCACCTGAGGGGTCTGGGACAGAACTCGCTGGCTTGGAAACAAAGGCCAAGATAACCACACAGACACAGACTGTCTGCGTCTGCCTCAGTGGAGCACCTTTTGCTTATCTAAGCGGACATCCCATACCCGCTCCCCCTAGAGACTCACATCACTCGCATCTCCAGGCACTGGGTTTGTGTGTCGCCTTCACCTTCACCTTCGCCAGCTTCCTTCCACCTCCGAGTTCCAGCGGCACACCTGCCACATGAAGTACGTGAGCGCACGAAAGTTTCCCCATCCGAGGCAGCACAGCCCAGACAGCAGACATCCAGACATCCTTGGGAGGAGGGAGCGGGAAAGCCGCATATTTATGAATGGCTCTTGTTTCGAGTTTAACGCACTACGGTAGCTTTATCAGCTCGTAAATATAAATTAGAATTTAATTTTTATCGTCGTGGAAAGGCTGCTTTCTGGTGGGGAGGAGGGTCCTCTGCCTGGGGAGCAATCGAGTGGTGCTCTGCACAAATTAGAGGGTAGCCCAGGTAACGGGGAAGAAAGGCAGAGACCGCTTCAAGGGGATTGCCAGTCCCCTTGCCATTACCATCTCCATTTCCATTTGCGCCTGCCACGTGTCGCAATATATCAAAGGCTTTGATTCCACGCTGGACCCCAGTCCGAGCTCCCATTTCAAATCCAATCAAACCCCTGGGACAGCCGATAGTGGATGGGATAGTTGTATCATCGCTGAGGCACTCACCTGGGTCAGCTGCGAGGAGGCGTAGTAGGAAATCCTCGAGGGACAGATCGACTCTGGCTTCGAGTAAATCGTCTCTGCGGCCTGCTCGTGGTTCATGGGCAGCAGGGCCGTGGCGTAGGGCGTGGGAGTGGGGGAGCTGCGGAAACCTGTGGATTGGATGAGCGACTCCCAGGATTAGAGGTCACTCAAGCAGGAGGCGGGGTAATGAACTTACGGTCGAATATGCTGCACGACTTCTTGCCCTCCGTCGGGAATTTGTTGAGGCTGGCGATGGTGGCGTAGGAGCCCGTGGCACTCGGAGGCCTTCCGAGGGGATCCAGCCGGATGAACACGTTCTGGTGGCTGCCATAAGCTGCGGTGGTGAAGCTCGTGCTGGAGGGGGAACAGAGTGTTAATGGAGCTAAAGGGGAGGGGAAGCTATATAGTTAACCCACTGTAGCGAGTCCTGGCGGAGCTGCTTGCGTGCCCGCACATACATCATGCTGGCCACCAGGCCCACGGCCAGAACCAGGCCCAAGGCACAGGCGGCGGCGCTCAGGAGGGCGGGTCCCTGGGAGGGGGCGTGGGCAGGGGCGGGCGACTGATTGGGCTCAGGTGAGATGCCTGCAATGGATGAGTGATGGATTAATGGAGGAGTTGGAGTCTGGACGAGGGAACCCACCTTTCGCACAGATCTTGTTGCGCTTGAAGTGGAGCCGGGTGTCGTTGTAGCGGGGAGGAGCACGCACCACCATGTTGACGTTGACGGGCAGCTGCAGGCTGACGTTGCCTGTGCAGGGCAGGTAGACCAGGAAGGACTCGATCTCCTGCGGCACCAGGCCCTTGTGCGGGATGCTCAGCGTGGGTGTGCCCAGTGCCTCCTGGTCGTTGCTGTACTCGATGCTGATGGCGTAGGGCAGCTGTTAGGGAGAAACCTTGGTTAATCATCGAAGGATAAACCTGGAGAAGGGTCTTACTGGGTAGGAGATGAGGCTCTGCCAGGAGAACTCCAGCTCGTGGACATCTGCGGGCACTGGGACGGTAAAGTGCATCGCGTACGTGTTGATGGATCCCTCGTGCACATAGAACAGGTCCGCCTCGAGTCCTGCAAGCGAGAGGAAAGCATGTGAGAGCGGATGCGGATGCACGGCAGACGTAAAGCGAAAGTTTCATCGCAATTTGCTTTAGAGAGGCGACTCCCCCGCTGAGCAAACTTCGTGCATTTGCTGTTTGCTCTCCCCTCGAGCGTCTCTCAACCTGCCATTAAGCGGAAATTGATTTTCTCAGTGGAAAATGGGGTGGAAAGGGGGCGAAGCAACCCGAGGTGACAATGCTGGGGAGTAAACAAAACCCAAGACACAATAATAATCGAAATCGAATCCGTCACCAGCAGGCGACGAAGCAGGGAGTCGACTCGAGTCTCGAGTTGTCCCGAAAAAGGATAGAGGAAGGAGACATTAGAAGGTGTCATCTGTGAGTGCTTCATCATCGGAGGGAATCGGCTTCCATGGCTTATCGAGTGGAGAAGTCCCGGCGTAGAGCCTGATCTTTGTTCCCCACCCGCTGGCATTGAAAGACGAGCTGCTTGAGTTAAAACGACGTGAAATTAAATTTCTTCATCCGCTTTTATTGTTGCCCTTTCTCCCTCTGTTTCCTCTACTCCTGCCAGACACCCCTCATCTGTGGGAGGCATTATTCACTCCACGGGATCAGGCTGAGCTAGCTATTCACCAGTGGAAACTGGAGTGGGAACGGAGTGGAACCCTGGTTGTTTACCCGCTTCTAGCTGAGCTGCCTCTAACGCTGCTTCTTCCACCGACTCCACCGGATGTTGAATGTAGCAATTCCGCTTCCGGCAGACTGAGTGAGGAGGGGGATTCAGGAAGGAGGGAAGAGTGCTGCATTTAGGATAGAACAAAGCGCGCGCTCGCTGCTTAAAACAATTTTAAATCCAATTACAGAACAAGAAAAAGCATTTTTCGTTAGCCTTCATCCAGGTCTCAGCTTCATCTACATCTCCAGACTGGTGCCGTATCCCAGCTCGGTTTTCTTTCAGTTTTCCATACTATTTCCATTTCGGCTTCGTTTTCGTTTTCGAGTCCCAAATTGCTTTGCCCCCCATCGCGTTTTTAACCTGGACTCCGAGTGCAGCTCTCCGCTTGCTCCAACTACCTGCTGCTGCTGCCGCCTGTCCCAGGATGCTTTGAACTAGTGGGAAAACACAAACACAACCCCAAAGTGCCCGCCATCAAATATGCACAAACGCAGGAAAAGGACAATGTTCCCCGGTCCTCATACATCCTTTGCTTCCCTTTTGACCTGACAACCATGACGAGATGGGTGGGTGCAGGGGGAGGCATTTGAATAAGTGACTGCCTCAATTAATTCAGTCCTCGATTCAGGGATGTCACAAATGTACCATTGCCCGATTCCCTCAATCCCTGTGAGAGTTTTGCCACCTCAATTGGCTTCTCAGGGAGCACGAACCCGACTGCACTTTAAACAGCATCAATTGGCATCGCTCACCCCCCTCCAAGTTGCTCCTGCTCCCAGATAGCTCATGAAATCCCCGCAAAGCCCGGCTCTCCTCGCTGCCAGTGTCAAACTTTGCTCGTCTTTCATATCACGGAGCCGCCAACTTTGCCTGCGAAAGTTTTGTCCTCCTCCTGCAGGCTTAATGCCTCCCCAATTCCCCTCTTGACTTGCTCTCCTGGTCGTAATTATAGTAGCTGCCATTGCGATTGTCTCGATGACTCTGCCGCACACACGTGACGCTGCAACCGCAACTCATAATCGCAGGAAGGAAGATGGGAGTTGGGAGTTGGCGGAGAAAGTGGAGGAGAAAGCGCAGGACTGGCTGAGGAGAATCTCTACTACTCCGAGGCGACACAATTTGCATAAAAGATTAAGAGGATAATTAGTGTCATTAGTTGGGAGAGTGCATCCCCCCTCTGCACTTCCCAATTACCGATCTCTGGGGAGGCAGCCTCACCTCGTGGCTTATTAAAGGGGAATCCCTGGCAGTTCCTGCTAATTGTTCCTTGAATCGGAGATGGAAACACTCGCTCGATTGGCACAGTTTCTGATTTCCGCTTCTCACTTCCCCCTGCTTCCTGATTTCCGAGCTATAAAAATGGATTCCAGATGCCAAGCCACCCCTGCGAAGGCTCTTACCAGAGTCAAGCGACGGCATGGAGGGGGAGTATATTAATGTGGGGATTTTGGGACTGTTTTCTATTCATTAAAAATAATTTTCTTTTGCATTAACTTTTTATTTGCAGGGGAATATTTCAGCTACCCGCCCAAGGTTGTGGTCCGCCAAGGGGATGGAGCAAGGTCCGAGGGATCGGGTGGCAGGGTGGCAGGGAAAAAGTGTGCACATCAAAGCGAAACTTGTTGAAATTGCATTTTTACGCACCCTTGAACAGGAAAGTCTTCGGCGGAAGGGGAGCTGGTGAAAAGGGAGTCAAGGAAGACGGGCAAAATTGCTCGTTGCTGGGACAACACATCCAAATTGGACTCAGAGGCGGAAAATCTTCAACAAAGGCGTGGAAAATATTCAATTTTAATGCTGTCGACACTTCATCGAAGGCATGGCGGGAGCTGAAGGAATCAGAACTCAAGAAGGATTCAGGGAAAAATAGGAATATTGCAATGAACTTTGTTTACAGTTCCCCAAAGAGACACCCAAGACGTCACCTGAGAAGCCGAAAAGTGCGGCACAAAGTGCTGGAAACAATCCACGTTTCCATGTGGGGAAATGCAGCCAAAGAAAAGCGGGAATAGGGGCTCCGTAAAGGAATCCGAGGCTGGGTCATGCAACCGTAGCGAGCCTTCCACATGAACAGGTTCCATGGAGACGCAGGAGCAGGGAAATGAGGTGGAAGCCCGGGAAAATCATGCACAGGCATTTTCCATTCGGGGTGGGTGGGAATCAAAGAAGGCGGAGGAGGGTCAGTTTGTTTGATTTCACGCTGCTTGTTAATTTTCAAATCGAAACAACAACTGCGGGGGTGGCAACGGAACCAACAGGAGAGGAATTCCATAGCCAGGGACAGCTCAGGGGTGTTAACTGGTCGTTAAAGATATAACGAGCTGTTTAAAGAGGAGGAGGAAAATGGAGGACTGGAGACAGGAAGGAAGCTGCGAGGGAAATCTCCTTCAGTCGGGGAAAGGAAATTGCAGAGCGACAAACAACGTGGAAAAGTCCTTTGAAATGTCGCTAATGAAATCCTATTTGCATGATTCTCGAAGGGAATGAAGATGGCTATGAGGACAGCGGGGATGATGGGTTGTTTATAAAGTGCAATTGCCAGGAAGAAACCTTCTTGTCCCATTGATCTGTAATGCAATTGGATGCATTCAGGACGGGGAGAGATGGATGACCGAGTTTGAAGAGCAAGTAGAAGCTAGAAAGAGACCAGACCATCCATCAATCCGGCATCCATCTCCACTTGATGTGGATTATTTTTACGCCATCAACTAATTGAAGTGCCCTGATTTGGCAACTAGGAAGCGGAGTGAGGAGCCTGCATAATGAGATGGAAGCATTTATGCTCCAATTACAGTTAAGTGCCGGAAAATGCTGCGACCAGCTCACCGAGTGCTGGCGGAGTAGCGACCGCGAACTAGGCCAGCTTTCCTCCCTGCCTGATTCGGAGTTTCCCCCGCTTCCCGCACTCCCAGGATCCATTAATCACTTGGAGGAGCAGGAAATCGCGAGCCAAACGACAAGCACGAGGCCATTCCGCCTTGGCACGTCCATGAAATCCATGTAACTCCCATCAGGAGGAGAGGGGGACAAGGTGGAGGCGAAGCTATGGATGTGGCACAACTTGGCCTTGGCTCGATCTGGAGTCGGCGCCATCAATAACAAGGATTCGCGTGAAGCAACAAACGGAAAAACAAGAAAACAAACAAGGAATCAGCCAGCAAGGCGAGGAAGGTGAGGAAGGGAAAGGAAAAGCAGGGGGAGTGGTGGAAATAGAACAAGGAAATAGAAAATGGGAGAGGGGAAAGCTACTTGCAGCTGTCAGCAAGGTGAGGGTAGGCGCACAGCGGAAATCGATTTGTGTGCGATTTGTTTTGGTTTCGCCTTACTAAGTATTCCTTCGGCAATCCCTCCACTCTTCTCCTCCAGGACCTTCCACTTCCTCCACTCCCCCTTTCCCTTCCCTTGCTTTAATGGTCAACTATAATTTCGGAACTATTAATGACTGTGACATGGCCTGCGACTCCGAGAATTGTTTATGTTTTCGTGTTCGGGGATCAATGAATTTGTCCCGTCGCACTTTGGCCTCCAACTATTAATCATAGAGCAGGCTTGGGGGAGGTTCTGCTCCTGGAATGGGGCGTGTCAGTCCCCCTCGGAGCTTGGTTTCATTAATGGATTAGGCAGCGACAGGAACTGGACTTCGACTGGACTTACCCATCAGTTTCATCACCTCGTGGTGGCTGATGAAAATGTTCAGATAGCCGCTGACCGAGGGCGTCCGCCAAGTGCAGACTGCGAGGCAGAGGAGCAGCGGGAGGATCCGCGGATGGCGGCCCATGGTGATGGTTATGCTTAGTGGGTTCCGTGGGGAGTCAATGAATTGTCAGAGCATGTGTCGCCCAGGGTGACGAGCATTTCCACTTCCTCCCTCGATCCCTTCTCTGTGCTTCTGTGACAGCCAATCTCAATGTGTGGCCATTGATGCGTGGCCTTGGATGGGAGTTTGTGCTGGGGTGGAGCAGTTTCCGGGTGAAGTTTTCCCGCTGCTCCTGATTTGAATTGGAGCTGCTTTTGGTGACGGTCGTCAGCTGGTGGTGCCACAAACAGAGGACTCCACTCCGAGAAGAAGCGTTAAAATCAAATTCCAACTGCTAACTGTTCCGGTTGGGGCGGTGAGGGAGTTCTGTCTACCAAATTTGGGAACTTTTCAGCCTCGGCTTCCGGGTCTTCCCCTCTGTCCAGTCTCTTTTGGAGCAACTTTTCCAGTTTTGTTTTGCTGCGGTTGCTGCTGCTCTTCCTCTGCCGGAGTTGTGCTGGTGCCTCCGCCTCCTCCGGCTGTGTGCATCGGTGTGTCCGTATTTGGACCCAGACTGGTTTGGTTGGCTTTTATTGGCTGAGCTCCTGTCCACTTCCTCTGGGTTTACTCCTCTCCTATCTCGTGTGTTGTTTTGTGGCTATCGCTTGTCACTTTGTCCACGTCTGGTCACTGGTTCCTCCTCTCTGCTGGCTCCTTTCTTTTTTGGGTTTCCTCGTTAAAGTCCAGATCCTGTTGAATAGAAAGTGATTTAGTTTAGTGCAAATCAGGCTGTAAAAAACGGAAGGAGAAGCTGACAAAGGATGAGCACATTTCCCAGTGTATTTGGGGATTAGGAAGCGTCCTTGTGCCGAGTGCGTTGTGTGGTTTAGTGGCGCAAACAATTTGTAAAAGCTAAATAAAAAGTTTCGCCCATGCAAAAGTAATTAGAAAGTTACCGGAAGATTAACAGCTCAGGGGTGGCCAGATAGATCCATCTCAGGATTCACTTCAGGATTCACTTACGTCACACACGAGTCGAGTCGAGTGGGGTTGGTGGTAAGCGAAAGCTTTAATAAATTCGAGGTAATATTTATGTGTTTGTTTGGCATAAATTATGAACTGGAAAAGGGGCAACTTTGGCCTCGCACTGTTTGTGGTTCAAGTGGTTCTGGTGGTTCAGGTGGTTAGCCACCATCCCCGCCCCACTCCCCTCCATTGTTGTTTGGTCTACGTGTTTATTCAGCTGCTCCTGCCCTGCCCTGCCATCCCGCATCCTGGCTGGTTGCGTGTGCAGGTAACTCGAAAGGAATTCCAGCTGCAGCGGAGGGTATCGGGGGGCGAGGGGATAAGAGTGGATAGCCAGGATAGAGTGCATTGGGGAAGGGTATCGTAGGCATGGCAATGGAACCGGGACAGTCGAGTGCTCCCAAAATGAAATTGTTGCCAAGAAGCGGCCGAAACTGCTCCAGTCTCCATGGCAATCTCCTTTTCCATTTTCTATTTTTACCCAATTCTCTTCTCGCTTTTCCCATTTTCCAGCCGCAATAAAAATCGAAATCAGAAAACTTTGTTGCCTCCGCTTTCCGATTTATCTTTTTTCAAGCTTCGAGCGTTTTTTGGAATTTTAAAGTTTAACCAACGGAAGATAGTTTTCTTAGTCGCTGAGGAATGTTGCGGTCTTTTTAATTAAACTTATCGGTGCCCAAAGAGGAGCTCCACTTGATTAAGGGCCAGATCAGCGCCATCAGTAAACTACTCTTCCACTTCAGCCCCATCTTCAGCACCTTCATCATCATCAGAGGGAAGCAGGACGACTGTTGACTTGGTCCTCGTATCCTTCGGCATTCGGAGTCATTCAGCGGATGCATTAATAATTCAAAAGACAAATAAACGAATGGCAACATGTATGTGTGCTTGCTTTCTGGTTGTTTTCGAGGGGGAATCGCTGTAACTGATTTAAATGGAGCAGCAGACAAGCAGCCAGGAGGGAGTTCCTCTGGCAGCAGAGAGGAAATAATAATAATAAGAGGATGAGGAAGTCTTGCAGTCATCATCTTAGTCGATAGCATATTAACTACATCAACTCAATCATAATCAGACAGGGAGGAGCAGAGCCCAGAGCTGGATAAACTTACCGGGGGAAAATGAAGTTTCCTCAGAGAATTTTCCGCTTAGTCACACGCATCATCTGTCAGTCTGCCACGCCTCCGAATCCCGAGTCCCGAGTCCCGTCTCCCGACTCCAACTCCTCTGGCAAGTGACAAATTGAGCAGTTGGCATTGTCTCCGGAACCGAAAGGAGCTGATGAGATGTGATGCCGCCGTCGCCGCCAGGAGATGAGCAGAAGATGAGCCTGAATGAATGGATGGGTGGTGGAGGGGGACAAACTTTTCAATTACTTGCAAGGAGCAGGACCAAAGGCGGAGTCTGAGCAGTAATGAATAATAATCTGTTCTCCCTGTGGCCCCCGGCCCTGGCTCCGCTTCATCATTAGAGGGAATCCTTGGAGAGACACGTTCCCGGGCTTTTCCTTGAACAATTTCAGGCTGGCACAATATTTACTCAGCTCCAGCTCCTGCTGAGCTTGCTGGGGCTCGGTCTCCGGGTGGGTCATTCTCCTGCAATTAAAAGGACATCGATGTTCTGCCCTGTGGCCTCCGCCTCGTTTCAATTACAAAGTGGCTTTCATTTCTAATGGAATCGTGAGCTTACCTCCGATTTCGATTTCGATTTGTACTTTATGCCGGCGCTGAGCACTCTATTTTGTTTGCCTTTAGTTTTCCTTGTTGACCAACTCGAATTGCTGGCAAAAGGTCATGAACCCTGATTGGGTTAATGTTTATTTAATATTAAGTGTGGGGTCTCTAAGAGAAGGCAGAGTTTCTGCTTAAAAACCCTATAATTATAAATTTATTTGTATTAAATATTACTAAATAAATTCGCTACTTTCAAATATTGAATACAGACACTTATTTTTATGGTCGAATAAATCTTCAGTGGCTATTCATTCATTGATAACGTTTTTAAAATATTATATAATTCCCCAGCTCTAGCCGCGATAGAAATCTTTTTCAGTAAAAACAAGCTGTGCTGCGAAGTGCTGGCCAGTGCCAACACCTAACAAAAATTAATTGTCTGAACAAATTAGCTGGGGGAACAACAAAAATATACATTTTCCCCCACTTCCTCCCGCTTTCCACGCCACCGGGCAGGCATTTGCAATCATTTTCCATTTACAGGGACAACAAAAGCGAATGTCGCTCGTTATTTTTAATCAGCTATCAAAATTTATTGCTGAAAATTTGTCTGTCGGTGTTCAGTGCTCTCGGTGCTGGGTCGGTGGGCAGGTGTTGTGTGTATATCGACCAGGGTCCGTTTGCATTACAGGTTCATTAAAATCGGGGCCCAGCGAAATATTTTACGCGAATTTAATAAACTCGGGGAATTGGGCAGCGGCATTAAAGCTAATGTTTTCATTTTCTGATAGGAGTTGTATCGCACTTGGGGATGTGTCCTCGATATCAGCCTGTCCAGCATGAATATATTGAAGGGGAAAGCCAGCCTCAATGCGATTGTATAAGCTGTTTTTTTCCCTACACAAAATATGGCATAATCATTGATTTATGACGAAGCAGGCAAAGTTTTCTGCCTTTTTTAGTTGTCCTAAAAAAAAAGCAGCCATCAGTTGCTGAACCTTTTGAGAACCTTGACTAATCTGGGCATATTTTACTCCACAGTCCGGACTCCGGATCTCTCAAGCTTTAACTGAAATCATAGCACACATTTAAGAACCCCACATAATTCAAGTGCTCGGATTATTGTTCCGTTGCCGTCGCCGGATCCTTGGCTGTTGTTGTTATGCCGAAAGCACTTAGTGGTCATTCAATCAACGAGCCACTAAGTGAAGAAAGTGTACTTGGACCCTTCAATCGGAGGAGGTGGAGGAGGGTCTCCGCCGCTGCCGCCACTGGAAAGTGTTCGAGCGGAACATCAAATTTGCATAATATTCTTTTATGGCTTACGCTCTGGGGTCTCTGCGGGAGGGAGGAAACTTGAGTCGAAAAGGGAGTGAGGCCTTCGTTGGCTGGCATTTATTGAGTGGCTCTTAATCCCTGGCATATTTCAATTAGTGTCAACTTTTTGATTTTATGTAAACACAAGTGGGGCCAGGCCCTACTCCCTTTCCCCACTTTGCTGTTATTCTAATCAGCGCAGGCCACACACACTCCCTCGAACTACATACCCACACATGAGTGTTGGTCACGCAATCCTGCGGTTGTGCGCCTGTGTTGGGTTTACAGCACCACACGGCGTATGTGTGCTTTTTGTGCGGTCGAGACCCTCGATTGCAGCCATTTGCGGCTAAGGTCAAAGGATTATATATTTTGCGAATAGCCCCAAGGCATGCAGATGTTCTTGATTTTAAGTTTAAGCTCAAATATATGCGAAACTAAAGACTTTTCGAAGAATAATCAAGCAAGGATAAACAAGAAATAACTGAAACAGGTAGAAGATTTACTTAAGCTCTGAATATTTCTGTGAAAATAAACAAGAAAAAAGCTGGAGTATTTTTATGAATATTTTTTTGGGAAGAGAAAAGATTTTACAACTGAATATCCTTGGCTTTTATTCTGTATAACAATGAATATGTTAGGCAGTAAGTGAAAGGCTTAGACAAAACAATGACTGAGTTACTTTTTAAATTTTTTTTCTAACTTTATATTCTGCATTTCTGTTTATATTTTTCCTTCACTAAATGTGTATTTAACTTTATATTTCTGGGTACTAAAGTTTAGTAACTAAACCCATCCCGAGGCACCTATTTAAGTTTTAAGCCAAAATTCCTTAAATTCCAAGTTACATAAAATTGTATATAGAACCAACTTAACTTGGGTTTCCTTCCCCCTACCTCGCCTCAATATACAACTATTGCATTATAGAGTGTAAATATTTGCCTAGTTTCCCAGCTCCTGTAAATGGATATGTGGCGTCATGGTGTCAGGACAACCCTTTGCCGAAGCAATCAACCCAAACTGCTGACAAGTAATGCGGGAAGAGCTCACTGGCATTTCTCGATGGGGATTCCCATATCAAAGGTGTTTCATTACACAAAAGTAAACGACATCTGGCATCTGACCCGCTGCTACCTTCATCAGCGAACACCTTTCCGCCACACTTTCAGCGCTGGGACACTTTAAGGTGGCCTGACATGGACATGAACACGGCAAGCACGGATGTTGTCAAAGGTCCGGAAGCCAAGCCCATCTCCGAACAGACCACAGGCTCGTCAGCCGCCGGTTGTCCGACTGTCGTTTGTTTACATAACATCCAGCCAGGAGTCGGTCGGGTCGGGTTGTAGGAGACCGGAAACCGAAAGGTATTCCCCGACTCCTGTGTGGGCACATGCGCAGTGTCCACGAGCCGTGAGCCGTGTCCTGTCTGCAACTGTTGCTTCCTTTTTGCTGATTGCACTGGCAACTGACACTAATCCAATCTGGTCGAATCAGCAGCGGAACGAAGCGGAAGGGGACTCCCCTGTCCAAGTCCCAATTGGTGCCACTAATTGCGAGCAGTGCACAAAGGCGCCGCGGCGCCAATGGATTTAATTTGCAGTCTCGCAAATTGAACAACTTGGTTAAAACAATTGCCGGCAGTTGAGTTCGGTAAACGCCAGTCGAAGGGAGAATTCAATTACACTTGGCAGAGTGTCAAAGCCATAAAAAGTTATCGAAGCGAAACAGTTGGACAAGATCCCGCGAATCCTTCAAAAAGTAATCAAATTTTAAGAGCTTCTGCCGAGTGCACGTGGCTTTAAGGGAGGCCATTAAACTGTCTCAAATTGACTGTGATCAAGCCGCGTTTTTTAACAGGAACTCCGGCTGATAACAGACCGCTAATCCCCCAGACATGAACTTATCAGCGAAGCAAACACACATCCCCATAACCCTTGTCAACCCCTTTCTCCCCCCCCCCCCCCCCTCGCAACACTTTCACACAGATTTATCTCGTAATGAGTTCTAGAGGAAAACATTGAAGGAGAAGGTGGAGAAGAAAATCCACAGCCAGTTGCAACCCTCAATGCAACAGTCTAAGGAACACACAATAAGCAGTCACAGAAAAAGTATAAAAGCACTAAATAGTTGCAGGACTCGCAGGAAGCGGGATAAGCGCGGAGAAAAAGCGACAGCAGAGTGCTAAAGTTCACACCAATCCCCCCGCCAGGAAGCACAGAAAAAGGGTGCAAAAAGGATAATAAAGCGGAAGATAGAACAAATATGCGTTGATCTGCGGCAAGGACTTAACAATGGACATGTATAAAATAAAGTAGAGAGAAAAAATAATCAAATTGCAATAAAATGAAGGGAAATGGAGTCCTCCCCTAATGCGGCAAGTAAACAAAATGGGCACGTGACCAAAAGGAGAACTCTCAGAGGAATGGACACACTCAAGGATGTGGCGAAAGTTGCCGACTGGCCAACAAATTGCCGCACGAAAGTAATCCTGACAGCCTGCAGATTGTTGCGCAATCATAAAGCTCAGTAGGAGACTTGGCGCCAGGATCCGAGAATAAGGAAGCACTTCTTCGGCAGCGAGACTGCCAGACGGACATGTGAGGGGTAAGGCAGGGACATTATTCTCACCAGAAATAACCAGCACTGGCCGCCATTGCTTCACATCCTTGAGTCTGGAGAATGCAACTGCAGCACTCTTGAATGGCTGTCAAATCAAACATCCTTTGGAGCTATCTGGAGAGGAAATGGCGAGGCCCAGATGAAAGATGCGAGTGCGGCATGGCCATCCTTCATTTCCGCTGTGCAGATGCCATATTTTCTGAACCATTTAAAGTCTGTTAACTATCGAGATTTTCTTTTAAGTATACTAAGTCCCTAAAAGTTGTAAAATAAACAAAACAATTGCCTTTTAATTGTTATTGAGTAGATTGCAATTCTGTTTTAAACTTTTCAAGGATTTTCCTGCCCAAGAAAAGGGAATTCTGAGTAGAGTTCACTGCATTTTGGTTATCCATTGGCTGATGCCAGTGGAGCTTGTCATCTCGAAAAGACATCGGCTTCAGCCGGCGCTCCTCCTTCTCTTCCCCTAACCTGATCTCAAGGCCCTTGGCCTTTTGGCACATTTGGCGAGTCCTCAACTCAATGGCATTGGGCTCAACACCAGGTCGGTAGGCGACCATGTATCGGCTACCATTCCAGCTTATGTAGAACCTCGTCTGGCAGCCCATCTTCTCGGCCAGCTCCTGGGCGATGGCCTCCTGCAGGGGCGTCATAGGGTCAAAGTCAATGAATCGCCGCCGACTGACAAGGAGTCGACGCAGTCGTCGAAGGTGCAGGTCCCCATGGCGAACGAGGCGGGCCAACTCCGCTCTGGAAAGCTTATTGGAATCCTTGGGACTCATCTTAACATGAATAGAGCAGATCAGCTGGCGCAGATGGCTTTGGGAAGGCAGTTCCTTGGTCGGGACAATGGTGTAATTGTGCTCGGAGAGGATGCGAGGCACTAGATGGGGCTCTTGGCTAAGGGATTTCTCCGGATTATCTGGCGGCGAATATAGTCTAATTAAAAGTTCTGCTTTTATCCTAACCTCCAACTCACCGTGATTGATGTTCTCTGCATCGCCCAGCTGCCTATCCACTTGATTGTCCGACATTATTCTATAGTTTCCTACTTTAACTCAGTTGCAAGAGCAGCAAGCCTTGAAAGTTGCTGAGAATTCGGCCAAGTCTGAGGAAATTCCTTACAACCAAGTCAAGGAATTTTCACTCAGCAAAGTTGCAATTTGAATTTAAAAGCTCGAACTGAATTGGGTTAATTTTCAGAAATAGGCAGCGGAGAATGACAAGACACAGAGTTGCTCCCAGTGACAGGAGAATTTCTGCAGAAGAGTTGCATCCATTTGGAAGGGTGACAACCCAAAAAATATGATTTCTGATCTTGAAAATGTGAAAATATTTCAAAGTACTTTACATTTTGTATGGTCCTACATATTTTAACCATTAAACTTTTGCCAATATATTTCGTTAGCTATAAAATGTAAAGTGTTAGCTTATTCTTGGTATAATATATATGTACAATTAAAAAAATTGTATCAGCTTGTATTTTTTCGTTAACGAGTTAGGTTGTATGTGAATATTTGTCTTTTTTGGCATATAATGTTGCCATGAAATCAATTGCAATAAATATTTGCAATACAAATAATTTAAAACATATTATAAAGGCTTATTAAATTAAAAATTATTTTCTTTGATAGTTTTTTTTCGTTTATTAAATTATTATTTTATTTTAGGCATCATTCAGTAATATTTTCTATAATTTAAACTCCTTTTTCAAGATGCAGATTCAGAATTCAACACCGAATAATTCAAGAGCAGCTTTATGGCCCAATTCCACGCCAATCCGGATATTATTATGGCCCCGCCAACTAAAATCAAAGTTTTAGGGCCCCAGAAAAGTCAGTCCGGGAAATTGCTGGCCGATTTCCTATGCAAAGCAGGGCCTGCGGAGTGTCAGAGTTGACGGGAAACTTTCATGGCCGTAAGAGAGTCCAGGAGATGAGCCAACCACACGAGCAATGGCCACCGAAAGGCAGCCAGGATTTGGGAGTAAGCCAGGATCCCTCATTCATCGAATGGAGAAGAAATGGCTAACTTCTTTGGTGAAAGGTTTTATTGCTCCTAGCCGCCTGGATGTGTCCCCACAAGGGATGAGGGATGCTGATGGTGGCCAGGATAAGGGAGCAGTCGCCGAGGAGTTGTACTAAAGTAAATGAAGCGTGACGCTTTGTTTTCCTTTGATTTAGTTTTATGAGTCTGCATCGGATGTAATTGAATTATGCAAGTTGGCGCCGACGGCAGACGACTTTATTAGCATTCGATCGTAAAAGGGGGAAAAGGGGAGCAGGGAATGATGACACGGATGATGGAGAACTCCAGGAGGCTGGCTACAGCTACAGGATATAGGATACTCTGACAAGGTTACGCTTTTTAGCAGTGACATTTGAATTTCAGATGATTCCGCACAACTCGCGGTGAAATGAGTTGGAAAATATGAGGATGAAGCCGCGGAAGGGGATGCAGGATACGCGACACTCCTCCTTGGAGTAACATCCCGTGATAAGCAGCTCAATGAATGCACGATGCGATGGCAACAGGATGGAATCCATAATGAAATGACAATTTGCAGGCGGACAAAGCGTTCCGCAGCCTAATTGACACCAATGGATGTCCGGGTGCAGGACGAAGTGGGAAATAGGAAATCGAAGCTGAAACTGGATTCCAGCAAGGGAAAAAGCAACAGGGGACTTGCTCTCAGGACAATGCTCTGCAGAGTCCTGCTAAGAGAAGAAAAATCGATTTGTCAACTGCCTCAGAGCATTTGCGGAGGGTTCTGTTTCAATATTGTAAGCCAATAATGAATATGAGAGTCGCCATGGCGCCAGGATAACCCCACTGCGGATGTCCTGTCAGGTGGAGGGGCAATCTGTCCACCTAGTGCGGGTTTCGTTTGTCAAAAATGCAGAGCAGGAGAGGCACTGCATCCCAGAACTGACAGCGACTGCCAGCGTCCGATTACAGTTTCATGAACAGTCGGACGAGGATTCAAGGTGGAGCTGGATGGAGGAAGGCAGATCCCGGACTGAAATCAATGACAAACTGAAATCAAAAGCGTTCGAGTTGTCCTTTTCCCTTTTCCCTCTTTCGGGTTGCCGCAATCGGAGAAGTGCAAGGACACTCTGACTGAGAGTGGCTTGTGTCCTGTCGAGCTGGGTTGTGCCGTGTCCGACAAGGACTAAGCTGTATCAGGCGATCCAGGAAAGTGGCATTGGTGACTCACGCATCGCCACGCAGGCTTACAACTGCCGGATGATATCGTAATCATCAGCAGTGGAGGAGGAAGGAGTTGGTCATCAATTGCTGCAATCATCAGCGAGGGAACAATGCACCTAACCAGACCCGCAGGAGGTGCTATCCTCTTTCACCCTTCCAGCTCCTTGGGAAAGTTTTACTTCACCGAGAAAAGTTGCCTAAAAATGCTCACGTCCTCGGCACGTGACCGAAATGTTTGGCCGTAAACAAGGAAAATATGAAAATGAAGAGGCGAACTCAGCAAATAAAGGGAGGAGGATACGAGGAAATAAGGAGGAAGTTGGGAGTCGGTAATCGGGCTGATATATTTATCCTGCTGAAACTTCGCACGAAGCCTCTTCAAAAATTCATCAAGGAGACGCGCTCAAGTCGACTTCAGCTGAGTTCGTGAGTCGTCCTTCGTCCCCGCTTCCTTTGCCACCTCGCTCCTTTGCTCTTGCGGGCGTGGACATTAACCCCAATTGGCTAAATGGCTCATTAGGTCAGTGGGGGAGTCCTCCTTGGCTCACTTCAATGGAAATGGAAATGGAAAGCAAACAGGAGCAACGCAAGCGAGTTGCACTGCTGCGTGGTCAGTTATAATTAGGGACATTCGCCTTCGGAGCTTTACGAGCGAGCGATTAAGTGAAAGGATACGGTGGTCATAGCTACTGTGGGAGTGATGGGAAGTCCTAGGCTAAGGCGAGTGCCAAAGCCTAATGTTTGAGGCTGGTCTAAACCTACCCTCGCCTCACATTCAATATTATTAATTGACGACATGGATCCTAAGGAACTCGTAAACATATCGGTTACAGCCGGTTCTTTGTCCAATTGGAAAGTGGCCAAAGTTGTGTCCGGGATGTTTGCTTAGAAGTTCTAAAAGGAGCGGCTGTGGCTGAGCATAATGCCAGCGAAAAAGTGTCCCCTTTGAGGGTTCCTCAGTGTTAGACAGTTGATTAATAGGCCATAAACCAAGCGATTATCATTCTAATTTTGGGAAGAAGAGGGGGAGAAGGACATTCCATCTAAGCCCAGTTTGCAGTCTCTCCCCTTTCGGGGTTCGGGTACCAGTTCCCATTCAGGATTAGCCAGGATATGCGATGTTCCACTGTGAAAAGGGTGGTGGGTGATTGCCACTTGTTCGCTGGGGAACATTTCTGGTGGTCTCGGGTTCCAATTCCGTTTGCCTGGGCAACGTTTACCGTTATGATTGCAGGGCCAAACTTCCTCCGCTCCTCTCCAGCTGCTGATTTTCCCTTGAAGTTGCCCCACAATCAAGGATACGTGGACGAGGATTGAGGAATGAGGGGGAGTTGGGGGACGCCAGGCTGTAATTGCTTAATTTGATTACGTGCCGCCGTAAAAAGCAGAACAGGAAATTTGCACACACACAAGCTCCGTGCTGGGTAATGAAGTTAGGATGGATGCACGGACGGATGGATGGATGGATGGATGGTTGGATAGGTAAATGGGGAGTAAGGGAGTCAGAGAGGCGTTCCCCAACCGCAGGGACTCGGGACTCGAAGCCTCCCCCAAATGGAACCCGAGCGACTTTAAACTTTATCGCAGATGGCAAACAACTTAATTCGTGTTTCGCCTGAGCCTTTCGCCGCCTTCACCCGAATGTCGCAGGCCATTTGCCATAAACAACAAACAAGATGGAGAGTCGGGAGTGGGAACAATGGCGTCAAAGGATCGAAATGGGAAATGGGAAACTGTTCGCGTCGGGCGATAATTAGAAGCGCCCAGTGCACGCTCAATTAGAAGGTTGTAGCCACAACCCAGGAACCCAGGAAGGGGGAGTCCAGAACACGGAACATGGAAAGTCTCTCTCCCACACGGCTGCACTCTCCTCCGTGCTGCAGACACGCGATGATCCGGAGCGGAGCAACTCCATATGGAGTGGAGTGAGTGCCTGAATGTCTTAATTAACTGTTGGCTGCACTCTGTGAAATCAACAGGCCATAAATGAGGGCAGAGGGGAGTTACCCAACCAGAGACTGAGACTGAGCCTGAACTGGAGTTATGGCCCGTTGTTTGCCTTTAAATAATGTCGAGGACGTCGTGCCTCATATTTATGATTCGCAATTATTCTACAACGTGTGGCGGTAAAATCTCCGCCTGCTCCCCTGGAAATTGCACTGGAGTTTGGCCTTTAGAAGGGGTTTTCATACCAACTTCGGTATGGGTGGAGGCGGGTGCTCCTCTTATCTGATCCTGGATACACGGAGAGTGCATAAACGTAAACACGTCGCTCACACTCGCGCAAAGGGCAAATGAATTTGAGTTTTTCTGCTTTTTCAAGGGGGTTTCTTCAGCTTTTTCAATGGGTTTTCTGGTTTTTGTTTTTATTTTTGCGGCCATAACGGCAGACGAAAGTGTTTGCCAGACAAATGGGGCCGGGGGAGGATTAGAAGCCGGTGGTTAGGGGCCTGGAAGCCCACTATTACATGTCACTTGGCCATAAAAAGTTTATGTCTGACATGAGCCAAAAACAATTTGCATATTTTTCCACTGGATAACAACTTAATTTAGGATATACCCAGAGACATTCGAGGGGCTGCGTGGCCAACTGGAACGGAGCGGTAATTAAGCGGCGTTCCGGGGCATGGATTGCCCTTAAAGGGAGCCGTGCTCCATGTGCTGCCAGTGGCACTCGGGCGGATGCGCGATTTCGGGGCCTTTCGCACCTTTGCAGCTCAGCGGGTGGCGTCGCCGTCGTCGTAGTCGCTGGATTGAAATTGCTTTTTGCACATTTCCCATCCACAGAGCTGTGCGAATTTTCTTTTGCGCCCTCGCTTTATTCTTTATGCCCTTCTCCTGGCTTTTCCCCACTGGCTGCTGCAGTGGAAATGCAATTTATTTGCTGTCGCGGGCATTAAACGCGCTGCGCTGACTTTTGACTGACGCCATATTTTCCGCCACATTTGCAATATTCGCACGAGCCGAACGCTTTCGCTTCCGCTGGTGCAGCTCCTGGGCCGCCGCCCTCTCGGCTTTCATTTTTCAAAACTGTCAGCCGCGCATATTTCACTTCCCAGTCGCTTTTCGGCAGCGCACACTCCGCCCAGCTCCTCCCTGCTCCCTCGGCTTTGTGCTTAGCCATCGAAGTGTGGAGCTAATGGCCAGAGCTGTGAAGTGCTGCTCGGTAACCCGAGCAATCCTGAAAGAAATCCATTTGGCCCCCGCCTACGGGGGCTTTAATTACAAGGACACGTCGTGAGGTGGCGGAGAGCAGCAGCAGTGGGAAGGGACAAAAAGCTGGCCAAGATTATGCAGCATTTTTTCATTAAGAGTGTCAGACGAAGCGATTCGTCTGCTCCTTGGTAGTCATCATCTTGCCGACGACGCCCTGCGGCAGGAAATGCGACGGAAGGACTACGACTCTGACTACGAGGTCCTTTGTGCCGGAGATCCGGTTCAAAGGAGCTTGCGAGTGTGGCAGTAAGAGCGGTCGTGTTCACTGGTTTTCGTGTTCAGCTTCGACTTGGAATTAGCATAATCAACATGAAAAGGCAGTACCGGGAATGGCAACTCACTCGGCACCTCGTCCCGTCCTGTGGTCGACTTTTTCCGAGCGCCTTTAATTACACAGCCCTGCGCAAATGATGAGCTGGCAAATTTCCACAGTTCCTCGGGGGGGCAGGGGCTGTCTAGTGTGGGCGTGCCACTGGCACTGGCACAGTGACTAAGGATTTTGCGAAAAGGGCCCCCAGGCAGGGGAAAAGCCAAGGAGCGGAGTCCAAAGTCCAGACAAAGCGATTAGTGTGCTCGAGAAGTGCATGCCAAAGACCTGGGAGGATTCCGCCCCCAAATTGAGATAAACTTGAGATAAAGTGGGCCAGAAGGAGATGGAGGTGAAGCCAGTGCCAAAGGCAAACCAGGATGAATCACACGATAAAGAGATGTCAGCAATGAAACGAACTAGGATAATATGTTAAGTGCCAGAGTGATGGCTGCGCTGGCTGCCGGAGCGGAGGCTCCATCAAACCGACAAACCAGAACAAAGGACCAAAAACTAATAAAAACTAATGAGAATGGAATCCCCATAAATCCCGGTTTCTTTGCTCTTCCGCTCCGGATCCTTGCCAGCAAGCAGAACTATTAAAAATTCCCCACATCAAGCGGAATTGATGGCACATCGAAAGCTAAAGAGAAAAACTATTAGTCGGACTTTTCGTTTAAAGCTTTATTATTTGATTAAAAGACATTAAAATTTTGCATACTTAAATGATAAATAACTTAATAATAAAAATGATTTAAGTGCATTTACATTTAATTAATTAAAATATGTATTTAATGTATTAAAATTCTACTTCTATATAGAAGTACAACTTCCCTTAAGATCTAACCTTAACCCAGTTTCTTCTTCTACATTTATATATCATTTCAAGTAAGTAAAATATATATTATTTTCTTATTTCTATATTTATTTCATGTGCACACTCAAGAAAATTAAATCTAAATGGCAAACAAACACGAGCACATGCGGACCCTCACATTTGACAGATTGTCCAAAGATTGATAGACAAACACCTTTTAATAAGTTTGCCTGAATGATGGATGAGGCCTTGCCCAATAGGAAACTCCCATCATCAATGCGCAAAACTCTTTTCCCAAATTGGAAATTGTGTTTCGCAACAAGGAAGTGCCTTCTCCATTCAGATTAAGCTGTCATCTCTGGTGCTTAGTCCAAGGCAGTCCGTGAGTGGCAGGCAGCAAACTGCCAACTAGCAAACTTTGGCAAATTGCTCCAATGGCCAATTGTCCGCACTTTGAGCTGGACATGCAATTAAAGTTTGTGGTCCCCGGACACTCGAGAGACGCCGCCGCCCATGTGAGGAGTCTAATTCCCGGGGCAATTGTGCGCCACTTTGGAGAGCTCTCGTCGGGCAGCTCCTCGTCTCGAACACTTTTAATTGTTGAACAACTTTCGAGTGGAGTAGTTATAGTTCCCAGCCACAATCAAAGATGCAAGTAATGTTTGTCCATGAACATGAGCGTGAGCATGCACAGGAACAGGAACATGAAGGATGGCCTGGCCCTCCCGGCGCAATAAGAAACTGTCGAGCGAAGTCGCTGGGGGGCAAGGCAGCAGCAAGTCACGCCAAAGTCGAAGCGAGGAACGCCATCTATCCACCAGTGAGTGAGCGAGTCCCCGCCAGCTTTTGTCTCCGGGCTCCTTTCCCTTACTCTGGCTCAGCCGCATTGTGAATGTAAATACATGTGCGAAAGCGACCACCTGAGAAATCAGCACGCCAGGATCAGGCCAGTGGGAGTGAGGTTACTCCGCCACTTAGTGATGCCAAAAGTTGACAGGCTACAAGTTATTGGGATTGCGGGAATTATAGCTTTAAGGAATGGTAAGAAACCGCAGGGAAACACAGTAAAAACATGGTTAACAATGCAAGGATAATCGGTTTTTATAGCAATTACACCAAAGAAAACAATTATAGTGCCCACAGAAAATGTACATAACAGGTAATAGAAGGAATCTCAATCCTTAAAAAGTATATGCTCATAATTAGCGTCACCAGCTGAGTCGATTTGGCAATGTTCACTTGTTCAACTGTCCTTGTGTCCTTTTTAGAGACTATAAAAATAAAGAAACAAAATTAATCTTCATATTATATATGTTGCTTTAATGCGTGCTTCTCAACATTTCCCTAGCAGCATTTATATCTTTTGGGAAGCATGGCCCTAGCAACATTGGTTTTCTTTTGGGTGTTGAGCAGCATGTTTCTAGCAACATTTGTTTTCTTTTGGGTGTTGAGCAGCATGTTCCTTGTATCTTTTGGGAAGCATGTTCCTAGCAACATTTGTTTCTTTTGGGTGTTGAGCAGCATGTTCCTAGCAACATTCGTATTTAGTTGTAAACAATTTCTTGCGACCAGTTTAATTTAAGTTTTTAATGAATTTAAGCGAAATTAGAAGAAGTGATGAATATACAGGTTTCTTTTTTATTTTTCCACAATGCTTTGGACACATCTTTGGGTATCTTACGGTGACCTTCCATTAAAGCTTTTGTACTTGATATTTTATATATTCTGGTTTCATTACAGTTCAAAAAATGTAATTATTATACTGAATTTATGATAATTTGTAGTTCAGAGTGATAAAAATAAAAATCTTTATTGCCCAAACTACTTATCCATCACATATTTCCATTAACTTAAACAAAATAATATAGCTAATTTGGCTGCTCTGCTTGCCACCACCTCGATTGTTACCAAATCGCTTTAGCTCCGCCACAAGGAGCAATAAAAATGATACCGAAATGCCGCCCACTCATTGCCGAGATGGCTGGCGAGTTGAGGTAGAAGTTGGGGTTGTGCCGGCACTGCCATTATGCTTGTGTATTGATCTAAAATTGAATGTAAATTGCGGCAACTCGAGTGATGCACGTGGGAAAGGAGCAGCTGCCTGCTGGGACGAGCACTCGAGGCAGGGACTTGGCCGCACTGCCAATGTGTGGCCTTCACTCCCTGCTCCCTGCCAAAAAAAAAAATATGTATGCTGTGGGTCGACTCCTGTCTGGACTCCGTCTGCCGCGACAGGGTGTCCTGGCGTTGTGCTAAATCATGCCACGGCCATTAAACCTCGCTCGTGCAACAATTGCAGGCAAGTGCAGCTACCCAGTGTCGTTGACTCCGGAGACAGAGCTGCTCCAGCTGGTCATTCTCGAGGACCCAGGACCGGCCAGAGTCCCAGACCCTCGTAACTCTTGCAGATAACCAGGGGCGACACTGGACAGCCGGCCAACCGGCCAGCCAACCACCTAGCCACCATGTGTGGCCACAGAGAACTGGGCCATAACAGGCCATTACATCTTATCTTGGCCAATTGGCTTTGGTTAAAATTCTCTCGCCAGCTGGGAATTTATGCCGGGGGCCTGGCCCCCAGGACAGGCATGCGAATAATTTAAATCAGGCGGCGTGCTGGGGGGTTGGCAAAAGGAAAACACCTGCGGAAAATGCCGGACTCCCGACAGAAGGTACCGGCAGCGTATGCCAATGGAATTCGAAATATCCTCGATGTGGCGATGGTCCCCGAGTCGTTCATCTCGCATATTTCGCTTGTTTATGCTTCTTTCCGACTTGGCTCGCCTTTGGAACTGTCTTCCATTGGCTTCCTTCCGCTTGATGACTCTATATATTGTGTGCTCGGCGGAGGCATTGAGTTGTTGCCGCGGTTGTCGTCTCGCGGATTTTACGACCATGATGGCGCATTAAATTTTATAACTTATCAAAGAGCCTGGAAGCGACGACGACGCCACGGCCCATGTGTCAAAACTGGATTCTGAAACGGAACGGGGGCATCCCTGGAAAGTCATTTAAATTTTGGTTAACTGTAAATTGGCTCTCTCGGAAAACTCCCCCTGCGAGTTACCCATCCCGCCGAGCGCGTTAATTGAATTTTGCGTCAAACAAAAGACTCTGCGGCTGAAATGTGGCTTGTCACACCAAAAAAGCCCGCACCGGAAGCGTATGGAGGCTCAGGGAATCCATGGATGTGGATGTGGGTGTGGGTGAGGGTCTGGGCCCTTCCTGTATGGGAGTATGGATGTAATGGAGGCATGGCTTTGACTTGATTACGACACGCGATGAAATGGGTTCGGATGGATGATACCCGCTCACACATGTCACTCACGCGGCCGGGGTGACAATTTCCCCCGATTTTTTTATTTACCAGGATTCGAGGACTCTAGCAGTCAAGTGGACTGCGAGTAGTTGCCGCATAAGCACAACTGTACTGGGTTTTTTGGTGTTGAAATTGGAACTGAAGGGGTTAGCTAGCACTTTTCCTGACGCGTAAATGGTTAAAATCATAGAAAATAAATAATAAATATATATAATTACGAGAAAATGAAACTAAAAAGGAACATAATGGTGATAATAATATAAAACGTTTAAATATTTTAAATTAACAGGGGTTCTATAAAAATCAAAATGGGCTTCAAGACCCCAGGAAAGACAAAAACTAAATAAAAAGTTCAAATGTTTAAAAACAAACAATTTTATACTGAATTAAAATTTAAACCCAAAGTGATTTTTAGGCAACTAAAAGCATTTGTTATAAGCTACAATAGTCACTAAACTATCTATGAGTTTAAAATCTATTAAAAAAGGATCTAAAAGTAAACAATAAAATATTAAAGGTATCAGTGTTCTGTGTATGTATATTTTTTGTAGCTTAGGTATGGATACCATTTTGAGGGATTTCAAGCTCCTGAGTAGCCCTGATTGGGTTTATTTAAGATACTTCAATATTAAATATTAAAATCAAACAGTTGTGTAACACCTATTTAAATAGCCGTCTGATTATGATTATTTTAAAACGATTTATAATTAAATATTTAAAATAAACCTGTTATACAACCCTATAAATCACCCGCTCCCTTCCACACCACCTTTCCATTTTAATATAGCAAACATTTTGACTGGCAAACTGGTTGCCTAACCGATTTTCTCCCCCCTCAATTTTCTACCCCCCATTTCCACACAAGCATTAAATGCACTTGTTATTTTGCAATCAAAGCCAATTAAAGCCATCAAACGAGCTTTGGTAAATGGATTTGCATCTGACATTGATCTCCGCAGACGGAGTGCACCCGAACCCCGGAAATACACCACCCCAGCGGACCCCATTGGACCGCAAATGGAACAAATGCAGGGGAGAGGGGACACGGGATGGGACTTAACAACAATATATGCACGACTATAATTGTGTGTGGGTCCTGGGCAGGGAAATTGATTTAAATTAAAATTTAAATGGAAATCAATTAATTGCAATTGCCAGTGATTTTAATTGAAATTCGTTTTCTACGGCCCGAAACTAAAGCCAAAATCTGGACTCGGGACTCTGGACTGCAGACTGAAGTGGCCGACAAATACGAATTTGGAAAATGGAAAACTCGGCCAGGGCAGGGGTGTGGAACCGGAAACCGAAACTGAATTAACTGCGGCTGCAAGGAAACTTCAATGCCGAGTCAATTATTGTCGATGCTGATGCAATTTTTGTGGCCGTTCAGCCCTGCCCTGCCCCCACCAGCCCGACATAAATTGGCTTTGGTTGCGAAATTAACAATTTCATTGGATAAATCAAAGGTTGCCCGCTCGGAAGAGGGGCCAGCGGGGAGATGGACGCAGATGGAATTGCTCACTCAGTCACATTTGGCATTGCAGCTGCAGTTGTATGGCAGTTGCATGCATCACTGGTCCAGTGGCAACCTTTTGTGTGTCCATATTCAACATGACACGAACACCCACGCATCGGGGAGCATTCATTATGCATTGTTGCTTTCGCACACACACTACAAAATCCACACACACACACACACTCTGCCCCGCACATATGCATTTGCATAATTGCATCTGTCATTGGCATTGGCTTGCTGGCTACAATTGCATTGGTCCTCATCTCCAGCTCCATCTCTGACTCCATCTCCACCTGCATCCACCCCTCAGGATTCCCGCCCAAACTGCAAATTTGAACCATTTTACTTTGTGTTCAATATGTTGAACAGGCAACATTTTGTTTGCTTTGCTATGCAAAGTATGTGGAGAGTGTTCCGGAAATCAGAAGGTATTTTAAAAAGTATCTCAATAATTGTGGTAATTATATATTACTACTTTATTCTATTCTATATCACATGTATGATTTTCAAGCGCCTAAGAAGGCTATTAATTTTTAACAATAATACAGGAAATGTGAAAATAACAAGCTTTTCTAGCTCATCAAAAGAAAACTATATTACCACTCAACAATAAATGATCATTTTCTAAAAATATTATACAAAGCATAAGCTTTTATACACATCCAAGTATTAAGAATATTAGTAACCTTTATAAATTATAATTAAAGAACGCAATAATAGATATAAATTTTTTAAATAAGTAAAGTGATGATTCTGTGTCTAATATTGGTTAAATGTATATTGATAAAATTTTTGTGTAAATCTGGGTAAACTGTTTATAAAGCCTAGGACCTACTGTCGATATGACAACTTTGAAAGTGTAAATAATATCTAGAAATAATAAGTGAAAATAAAAAACAAAAAATAATAGATAGATAACCATCTTTACTAGAATACGTAACATTATTGAAGCTTTAAGCAGTTCAAGGCTATATGATACGGTGTGAAATAACTCTCACCAGGAAGTACAATATACAGCCCAATGAATAATATGTATGTACATATACACCATACTGGATAATATAATATAAAACTATAAAATTTTTAAAATAAAAACTTAAAACCTTTATGGAAAAGTGGCATAAATATACCTTTTGCCATAATCTTAGCACTTAATATCACATTTAAATATTAAAATATATTTTTTTGTTAAACTATACTTATAATTTTTATTTAAAATACCATTAAAATTATGTATAAAATATAAAAATATATATTATAATAATACAAAAATACATAAAATTCAGGTAATTAATTTTTCAAATTTTCTAATTCCGTCAACAAATCTCTCTTGAAACCGTTTTACTTGAATTAATTTCCAATAGTCCCCATTTTGCCAATTGTAGTGAGTTATTAAAGTCAAGAATGCAAGAGAACATTGGAGAACATTGTTGATTTTATTGTAAGTGCATTTGGGGGGTCTCGTCTCTGGCCTGGTGCAGGGTCCTCTGGCCTCTTCTATTTGTTTTTACACTCTCAGCATGGCAAACACAATTTGCCACAGACTGGCGATGACTGGAAAATCTCGCACTCGACTAAAATACATATCAAAGAAAATGACTATAACATTTTAAAATCATAGCAGGTAAATATTGACCCCACACAAGGGTTGCTTTTTCGGTTGCAGGCCGTTGATTGCAGCTCGAGAGCAGATACATAGATATATGTATGTACATACATCCATAGATATAGACAGAGAGCAGACAGGCTTTTAATTAAAATGCCGAATGGGGTCGAACACGTTGGCAAATATCGAAATATTCAAATGGATTTTGGCTAAAAAACTCACTAATTTTAAGCCAGCAATCGATATTCGTTTATCGAGCTTAAACTTGGCTGAGTCATGGCCCTGGGAGAGGGGGGTTACAGAGAGCCAGGACTTTTATGGTCCTATATGTGTGTTATTGCATGCACTTCATTTACTTTATGCCCTCGCTGTATCCTTAAATGTCCATGTATTTTGTTAGTCATTCCGTACCACATTCCCCCTCATCATCGTCATCATCTGCGGGGCTCCGTTCCGCTGCATAAAATTTATTTCGTTTTTATTATCATTTCGTGCATTGAGTGCACTCCCTCCTTGGAGCTTCAACCCCCGCATTTCCGAGCGGAAGGAGTGGAAAAAATTCAAAGAATCGCCTGCAATTGACCTGCCCTTCTCCCCCTTTTTCCACTCTGTGCAAAATGTTTTTCCCGGCAAAAGGAGTACACATAAAAAATGTGTGGAAAAAAAATAGTTTTCGCCCCCTTGTAAAAATATGTAAAGTTGCAACACGTTCGTTGTGGCCTTGCTTTTGTTGTTCCTGGTATTTTCCTTAAAAAAAATATAGGGGGAAGACCCCCAAATATATATACTATATATATAGATGTATATGTTCATGTAACAATAACAACAAGGACAATGGCAGTGACAACAAGGACAATACTGCCTGAACTAACAGGGGAATGGAAGTTGGGGGGAGTTTCAACTGAAGCAGGAGCAGGAGCAGGAGTTGGAGTTGGAACTGGAGCTGAAGCGATTCCCTGTCTATTTTAGTTGTTGGGGTAATTTTTTTCCGTCGTCGTCATCGTCGCTGCTTTCTTTATGCCCTGCGTTCAAATAATGTCATTTCGTAAATTGCTTCACTTCTCTGGTTCACCATCACCCGGGATCGCCATCACCACCACCACCACCACCAGGAGCCCACCACCCTGGTTGGCATATTTTTTTAGGGCTTCCAGCCCAAACACAAACATATAGCGATATATACACTCCACATACATATCGGGGACATTGGTTCGGAGCTCGGTTAGGTCCCTTTTCCTTTATGTTTTCTGTATTGTTTCTGGTTTTTCCTTTCCTTTTTTTGTTTTGTGCCGCCACCGCCAACAATTGGCCTTTTAGCTTTGGCTCCGGCTTTGGTTCGTGGCTGCCGGCTCCTGGCTTCTGCCTCCTGTTCCTCCGCCGGCTGTGCTTCCTGTTCCTGTGGCTTTTGTTTCATGGCAGTCACACTCCAGGAGCTCCAGCTCCTGCTCCTGCTCCTGCTCCCTCATGCCTTTCCATTCACACCCAACGTGTGTCCATGTCCTTTTGAAACTTTGCCTTTTGTTTGGCGCGAAAATCAATTAACGCGCTCAATGAGCTTCAAAAACTTTTGGCCCCCGCGCCAAGCTTGCACACAACAAAGCCAATTTACAGTTAACCAAAATGTAAATGTCCTTGCTGGGAGGAGTGGGATCCGAGGCAAGTGTCAACTGCTTTGATAAGCTGTTAAATTTAATGTGCTTCAATGTCATAAAAGTCTGTGGCCGGGACAGCAGCCGAGGGAGATCCATGGAAAGAGAGAGCCATGGCATGAAAACAAGTTTTCGGAAAGGCATATGAAGTCATCAACGGGGCCAAGTGGGACTGGGAGTGCGGGGAAGCAGCCAAAAAAGCCTCCCCCAAGGAGAAATATTCTGCGGTTCCGGGGGTTGCTAGTTTGGCCTGGGAAATCTGAGAGGAACAGCCGGAAAAGTGCATGCAAATCGAGGTGGGAGAAAGTGGATCGACCACACGTATCTACAGGGAAAGGAAAATTTCATTTAAGGTAATGCCTATATTTTATGGGGTTAATAATTTACTTGTTAGAAAAATGAACACATAAATAAAAGTCTATCACAATAAAGGCTTTTTTAGGAAAACATCAACCTGTAATTAATGTTTTACCTAAGTATTTTATAATATTAAAAAATATTAGAAAATCATTTAAAAGCAAGAAGTTGTACAAAGTATATACAAGAATTTGTACAAAAGTTTGCCCCAAAATATTCATAATTTACATTTAACAAACATTTATTCAATTCAAAGAATCTTTGAACCTTAAAATATACATAATTAATAATTTGATTGACATTTCTTTAAATTTCGTAGTATTTGTACTTATTGGCATTCCATTCCTTCCAGAAGGAATACCCAAGATAAAAGCTATTTAAATTTATAGGATATAGAAAATCTATCAGTGAAATATTCAATCTTTACACTCACAAATGAAGCTACTATATTATTCTAATAAAATATACTAAAAATCCCTCCCATTCACCCCTTTTTTCACCGTGCAATCACTCCATTCCGCATGCTTTATCCTCTGAGCTGATTCACCTGAGTGCCCTCTCCTATTCCCGGGAATCCCCCACTCTCACACACCTGCCCAATTCCCACGTGCACAATCCGATGCCGAATCAAATACAGATACTGATACGCGCTTGCCGCGATTCACATTCAATTTGAGATCAATGCGCGAACATAATGCGAGGCATCCTCCCCAGCGGCGGCGGCTTGAGTTCCATTCCCGTTTGCGCAGGTGATTGCATTCGCACAGGTATTTACATGCTCAATAAGAGATGCGGCAGGATGGGGTTGAGGCGCTCCTGCTGGGCCCGATCCTTGGAGCCAGACCGCACGCATCCCGACGAAACTTGACCGGCAATTAAAAGGAGCCGAGAACGACATGACAGGGTCTTTGAGGTGGCCGACAGACCGCAAACTTTAATTGCATGTCCTGCCGGGGACAATTGACCAATCAAGCAAGTTGCAGAAACTTTGCCAATTGTCTTTGATTTCGCAGGCGGCCTCTGTTTGGCTCGGTTTGCTTGAGTTGCGTGTTTGCACAAATTGCGGTTTGTGCGGAGAACTTTGCTGGTGTCCAGTTCCAGTCGGGGTCCATCATACATAGATCCTTCTCCTCAGGCCAAGTCCAGTGACTTTTTCGCACCACACACAAAGGCAAGATTCGCACTTGGCTGCCTGCCAGAAATGCCATGCTCTTTCTGGTCTTAAAAATTCGGCTTATTGTCACATGGATTTTTACCCCCCAAAATAACAATTATTTTCGATTTGGGATTTTTTGAGGCATGAAATTAATTTCGGTTCTTTTGTGGTGTCCGACTGTCCGAGTCCGAGTTCGTTTTTGTGTTTGTGCTTCTGGTGAAAAGTTTTATTAACTGCCCACCGCCTGGCCCTTGATTAAGTGCTGTATAGTAGGAACCTCTCCAAGGACGAGGTGCAGTGTTCTGCCAAAACCCAGTGTCAGTCAGTTGGAATGAGCACTGAACTTGAGTGGCCATCGGCCATCGTTATTGATACTACAGGAGATTCAAGCGAACTATGAATGCCTTTGCCATAATTTCTCGCTTGCCCGTTGCCATGACGCTGGAATCGAAATCCGGAATCCTAGATCCCAATGCCACTCCCCGGAACCACTCGGCCGTGACTGGGCTCCATTCCACATGCATGAGTGCATCTTGACTCTCGACATGCCAATTGCAAAATTGTTTTCCCCGGCTCCGCGCCTCCCTGCCTGGCGGACAGGTTGCCGGGCAACTGGTGCAGGCATTAACAACACAATCAGTCCCAGTTTTGAGTACGAAGTTGCTCTCGGCGGCATCTGCCTGTGACTTTGCCTCTCTATTGCCTCCAATAGAGAGTCCTTCGAGAGCCTGACAGGAGCCGGGGCAGTGGCAGCAGCGCTCTTCAATGGATTAAAAATGCCCTCTGGTCGCGGGAAATATGCTGATGGCGCCAGCAAATTAGTTTAACGGCAAGGCGATGCCCGAAAAAAATGCTAAATTAATTTCAACTGAAACGGGAACTCAGTTAAATTTCGTTTGGCAGTGAATAAAACTGCTCGCGTTGCGTCTGGGCAAGGGGCTCCCCCTCATCCTCTTTCAGTTCGAGTTCTGCTCCAACAAAATGCAATTCATTTGGCGCCAATGCCAACGCCGCCGTCGTGGCGAACTTTCGGTGGAACAAGGGGGATTACGAGTGCAGCAACCAGGCAATGAACAAGTTTTTTGTTCACCCCATCGCATTTTTTTCCACTAGCTTTTTTTTTTTTCGCCTTTTGGTGGGGAAAAAGTTTCAAGTTTATTAGAATGGCAGTGTTGCAAAATGCCACTCGGTGGGGTTCCCCGCTTTAAGTGGGTCCAGTAATGGCCAAAGTTGGACGCTAACTGCTGAGCCTGAGTCCAGGCAAACAGCATTTGCAGTCATCAGTGGATCACTGAGGGAAAAAATGGGTACGAACAAATTTCTTACAAAATAAAGAAGGAAAAAGTACCAAGGACCTAATAATAATAAGATGAGTAACGCCATATACTATCTTAAAATGCATCTTTCTTAGTTCTTTCTGTATAAAAAACAAGCAAATTTCTCTTCAAAATGTTTACTCTAAATAAATTTTAAAATAATTAAATCTTAATAAACACTTCTCATTTATTAAATGTAATGTTTCGCAAAAACCTTCCAGTGCAGCTCTTAGTGGCACGTCTGCCTTTTGGCCATCTACTCTCAAACCCAAACCGAATTCCATTTTGATTGGGCCACTTTGAAGGCTCATTGTCCTTGGGAATCAGATTAGAAGCAAGCTCATTGAAAGGCGTTCTTCTCTTCTCCCTAACTGACTGCAATCTCTACCCTCAAAGCCCTTCCTCTCGGAGGTAGCTCAGGTTCGTCTCTGACTAATTCCAAGCCATTTGCCGACGAGCTGCACTCTCTGCGTGGCAAGCCACATGCATCTCTGTCAGCACAGCCGAACGCCTCATCTCGGCCCGCGAAATTTAGCAGAAAATATGGCAGAAAGGCGGAGGAGCCTGTAAATGGATTGCCTTCCACGTGAAAGGGCAGGAAAACGGCAAACAGGGAAGAGTAAACTTCGCATAGCAAAAACAGGGAGCAGGACCACTAAGTGGCTCAACTGGATGTGGCCTTCGCTTACGCAATGCTCCCCAGGGGAAAGACAAAGCTGAGCCGCGGCTCTGCTGGGTCCGTTTCCCCGAATGTATTCCAAATTAAGCCGTTATCCAGCGCTAAAATATATGCAAATTGTTTTCGGCTCATGTCAGACATAAACTCTTTTTATGGCCAAGTGACATGTAAATCCACCTAACCCGTTCCCACTCCCACTCCCCGCTACCCGACGTCGTCCTCGTCCTCCATTTGTCTGGCAAACACTTTCGTCTGCGTCTCGCAAAGAGAATTATTTCCCTGTGTGCGTTGCTGGCAACGGCGCTGGCGACGTGTTCACATTTATGCACTCTCCGTGTATCCAGGATCAGATAAGCGGAGCATGGCCCACCCTCTCGCCAAGACCCTCCTTGCAGCCTTTCGAATCCTGTGCAATTTCCAGGGGAGTAGGCGGAGATTTGCCGCCACACGTTGTAGAATAATTGCGAATCATAAATATGAGGCACGACGTCCTCGACATTATTTAGAGGCAAACAGCGGGCCATAACTCCGGCTCAGGCTCAGGCTCAGTCTTTGGTTGGGTAACTCCCCTCTGCCCTCATTTATGGCCTGTTGATTTCACAGAGTGCAGCCAACAGTTAATTAAGACATTCAGGCACTCACTCCACTCCATATGGAGTTGCTCCGCTCCGGATCATCGCGTGTCTGCAGCACGGAGGAGAGTGCAGCCGTGTGGGAGAGAGACTTTCCATGTTCCGTGTTCTGGACTCCCCCTTCCTGGGTTCCTGGGTAGTGGCTACAACCTTCTAATTGAGCGTGCACTGGGCGCTTCTAATTATCGCCCGACGCGAACAGTTTCCCATTTCCCATTTCGATCCTTTGACGCCATTGTTCCCACTCCCGACCCTCCATCTTGTTTGTTGTTTATGGCAAATGGCCTGCGACATTCGGGTGAAGGCGGCGAAAGGCTCAGGCGAAACACGAATTAAGTTGTTTGCCATCTGCGATAAAGTTTAAAGTCGCTCGGGTTCCATTTGGGGGAGGCTTCGAGTCCCGAGTCCCTGCGGTTGGGGAACGCCTCTCTGACTCCCTTACTCCCCATTTACCTATCCAACCATCCATCCATCCATCCGTCCGTGCATCCATCCTAACTTCATTACCCAGCACGGAGCTTGTGTGTGTGCAAATTTCCTGTTCTGCTTTTTACGGCGGCACGTAATCAAATTAAGCAATTACAGCCTGGCGTCTCCCCAACTCCCCAACTCCCCCTCATTCCTCAATCCTCGTCCACGTATCCTTGATTGTGGGGCAACTTCAAGGGAAAATCAGCAGCTGGAGAGGAGCGGAGGAAGTTTGGCCCTGCAATCATAACGGTAAACGTTGCCCAGGCAAACGGAATTGGAACCCGAGACCACCAGAAATGTTCCCCAGCGAACAAGTGGCAATCACCCACCACCCTTTTCACAGTGGAACATCGCATATCCTGGCTAATCCTGAATGGGAACTGGTACCCGAACCCTGAAAGGGGAGAGACTGCAAACTGGGCTTAGATGGAATGTCCTTCTCCCCCTCTTCTTCCCAAAATTAGAATGATAATCGCTTGGTTTATGGCCTATTAATCAACTGTCTAACACTGAGGAACCCTCACAGGGGACACTTTTTCGCTGGCATTATGCTCAGCCACAGCCGCTCCTTTTAGAACTTCTAAGCAAACATCCCGGACACAACTTTGGCCACTTTCCAATTGGACAAAGAACCGGCTGTAACCGATATGTTTACGAGTTCCTTAGGATCCATGTCGTCAATTAATAATATTAAATGCGAGGCGAGGGTGAAGTGGGGATTTCCTTATGTACAGGAGGTCTTAGCACTCCCCTTGTCCTAGGACTTCCCATCCCTTCCACAGTAGCTGTGACCACCGTATCCTTTCGCTTAATCGCTCGCTCGTAAAGCTCCGAAGGCGAATGTCCCTAATTATAACTGACCACGCAGCAGTGCAACTCGCTTGCGTTGCTCCTGTTTCCTTTCCATTTCCATTTCCATTGAAGTGAGCCAAGGAGGACTCCCCCACTGACCTAATGAGCCATTTAGCCAATTGGGGTTAATGTCCACGCCCGCAAGAGCAAAGGAGCGAGGTGGCCAAGGAAGCGGGGACGAAGGACGACTCACGAACTCAGCTGAAGTCGACTTGAGCGCGTCTCCTTGATGAATTTTTGAAGAGGCTTCGTGCGAAGTTTCAGCAGGATAAATATATCAGCCCGATTACCGACTCCCAACTTCCTCCTTATTTCCTCGTATCCTCCTCCCTTTATTTGCTGAGTTCAGCTCTTCATTTTCATATTTTCCTTGTTTATGGCCAAACATTTCGGTCACGTGCCGAGGACGTGAGCATTTTTAGGCAACTTTTCTCGGTGAAGTAAAACTTTCCCAAGGAGCTGGAAGGGTGAAAGAAGATAGCACCTCCTGCGGGTCTGGTTAGGTGCATTGTTCCCTCGTTGATGACTGCAGCAATCGATGACCATCTTCTCCCTCCTCTCCTGCTGATGATTACGATATCATCCGGCAGTTTTAAGCCTGCGTGGCGATGCGTGAGTCACCAATGCCACTTTCCTGGATCGCCTGATACAGCTTAGTCGTTGTCGGACACGGCACAACCCAGCTCGACAGGACACAAGCCACTCTCAGTCAGAGTGTCCTTGCACTTCTCCGATTGCGGCAATCCGAAAGAGGTAAAATGGAAAAGGACAGCTCGAACGCTTTTGATTTCAGTTTGTCATTGATTTCAGTCCGGGATCTGCCTTCCTCCATCCAGCTCCACCTTGAATCCTCGTCCGACTGTTCATGAAACTGTAATCGGACGCTGGCAGTCGCTGTCAGTTCTGGGATGCAGTGCCTCTCCTGCTCTGCATTTTTGACAAACGAAACCCGCACTAGGTGGACAGATTGCCCCTCCACCTGACAGGACATCCGCAGTGGGGTTATCCTGGCGCCATGGCGACTCTCATATTAATTATTGGCTTACAATATTGAAACAGAACCCTCTGCAAATGCTCTGAGGCAGTTGACAAATCGATTTTTCTTCTCTTAGCAGGACTCTGCAGAGGATTGTCCTGAGAGCAAATCCCCTGTTGCTTTTTCCCTTGCTGGAATCCAGTTTCAGCTTCGATTTCCTATTTCCCACTTCGTCCTGCACCCGGACATCCATTGGTGTCAATTAGGATGCGGAGCGCTTTGTCCGCCTGCAAATTGCCATTTCATTATGGATTCCATCCTGTTGCCAACGCATCGTGCATTCATTGAGTTGCTTATCACGGGATGTTACTCCAAGGAGGAGTGTCGCGTATCCTGCATCCCCTATCGCGGCTTCATCCTCATATTTTCCAACTCATTTCACCGCGAGTTGTGCGGAATCATCTGAAATTCAAATGTCACTGCTAAAAAGCGTAACCTTGTCAGAGTATCCTGTATCCTGTAGCTGTAGACAGCCTCCTGGAGTTCTCCATCATCCGTGTCATCGTCCCCCTGCTCCCCTTTTCCCCCTTTTACGATCGAATGCTAATAAAGTCGTCTGCCGTCGGCGCCAACTTGCATAATTCAATTACATCCGATGCAGACTCATAAAACTAAATCAAAGGAAAACAAAGCGTCACGCTTCATTTACTTTAGTACAACTCCTCGGCGGGTGCTCCCTTATCCTGGCCACCATCAGCATCCCTCATCCCTTGTGGGGACACATCCAGGCGGCTAGGAGCAATAAAACCTTTCACCAAAGAAGTTTGCCATTTCTTCTCCATTCGATGAATGAGGGATCCTGGCTTACTCCCAAATCCTGGCTGCCTTTCGGTGGCCATTGCTCGTGTGGTTGGCTCATCTCCTGGACTCTCTTACGGCCATGAAAGTTTCCCGTCAACTCTGACACTCCGCAGGCCCTGCTTTGCATAGGAAAACGGCCAGCAATTTCCCGGACTGACTTTTCTGGGGCCCTAAAACTTTGATTTTAGTTGGCGGGGCCATAATAATATCCGGATTGGCGTGGAATTGGGCCATAAAGCTGCTCTTGAATTATTCGGTGTTGAATTCTGAATGTGCATCTTGAAAAAAATGTTCTGGATTTAAATAAAGGATTTTAAATTATTGAAAATATTACGAAATGATGCATAAAATAAAATAATAATTTAATAAAAACAAAACTATCAAAAGAAATTTACGAATCTGGTGGTCACTTTTTATAATTTTTAAAAGCACCTTTAAAATGTTTCAAAATTTGTTTTTTTTTTGCAAATATTCATTGCAATTAATTTCATGGCAACATTTTAGGCCGAAGAAGAGCCATTGAATGTCATAATTATAGATGAGACAAATGTTCAAATGCCTAACTCGTTAACAAATAAGTAAAAGCTGTTTAAAGTTAATAATTGTATATATCATACCAAAAATAACCTAGATCTTTAGGTGTGAGCCAAGTTCAAAACACACAATTTACATATTTCACAAATCTTATTTCTTATTTTACAAACGTAAATTCTATACATTTTATAGCTAACGAAATATATTGGCAAAAGTTTAATGGTAAAAATATGTAAGACCATACAAAATTTAAAGTACTTTGAAATATTTGCACATTTTCAAGATCAGAAATCATATTTTTTGGGTTGTCACCTTTCCAAATGGATGCAACTCTTCTGCAGAAATTCTCCTGTCACTGGGAACAACTCTGTGTCCTGTCGTTCTCCGCTGCCTATTGCTGAAAATTAACACAATTCAGCTCGAGCTCGAGAAAGTTTTCTATTAAATTCAAATTGCAACTTTGCTAAGTGAAAATTCCTTGACTTGCTTGTTAGGAATTTCCTCAGACTTGGCCGAATTCTCAGCAACTTTCAAGGCTCGCCGCTGTCGCAACTGAGCTAAAGTGGAGAAGTATTCAATAATGTTGGACGAGCAAATGGATAAGCAGCTAGGCGATTCAAAGAAGACCAGTCACATCACTCAAAAGGACAAGGATCCGAAGATCGTCGCGGAATCAGGATTAAATAATATTTAAATAGGTAAATTACAAATTTTTGTACTCTACTCTTATTCTGAGATGAGCTATGAGGTAGACATGGATTTGCGATTGAAAAGGGAGCTAAAAAAGGATCTCATTGGAACTCTCTAGGCCGCATTTACGATCGAATGCTAATAAAGCCGTCTGCCTTCGGCGCCAACTCGTATAATTCAATTACATCCGATGCAGACTCATAAAACTAAATCAAAGGAAAACAAAGCGTGACGCTTCATTTACTTTAGTACAACTCCTCGGCGGGGAGCTGGAGCTGCCCGTACATCCGACCATCCATCCCCCAATCCCCCAAGTCGGTGCGGAGACACATCCAACTGGCTAAGAGCAATAAAAGCGTTTGCCAAAGAAATTCTCCTCTGGCCTTTTCCCGGTTTCCCCGAATCCTGCTGTTGCCCCTTTCCCCGGCAAGTATCCTTCGTGTTGCAAGTCCGCTTATCCTCTTTGGCCGCCACCCAACTCCGGGGCTGACAGTTGACGGCAATGGCTGGCTCGGTCTCCGCCAGACTCGTCTGCTGGCCATGAAAGTTTCCCGTCACTTCCGACACCCTCGGGGCGATGCTGCCTGCTTTGCATGGGAAGCGGCAAACAATTTCCTTTCGACGGAAAGTTGGCTGCGACTTTGATTCTAGTTTGGGCCCGGCAATAATAATATCGCAGAATGTGATTGTCGTGACTGATTGTAGGAAAGTTGGCAGCGTTTTCTTGCAGTGCACTTAACTTTATTGTCCGAGTGGAGTTGTCCTTGTGGCGCTTGTGGATTTGAGTTAGTGCCAGGCATCATCAGGCATAAAGTGTTGGCGCATTATTATCTTTCGGACTTCATAACTTCTGGCCATAAAGTCCTGATTGGATGCCGGCGTAGTGCCAAGGCAAGCAGAGTTTCCTCTTCCTTGGAATAACATTTGGAGAGCCACAGGCGTCGCCGTGCCGCCTCCTTCATTATTTTCCCATTTATCGAGCTAATTAACATTTGGGGGCAGTTGGCAGTACGTGAGGACAACGCCTCCGACTGGAGGCATCAAAATGAAAAGTATTTAAACTGGAAAAGGGAGCGACAGGGCAGACTGACAGCTAGTGTTGAAGGAAGTCCTGCGAATGGTTCGACAGGCGTTCAGGAAATGAAAGGGGAAGCTTCGAAGACGTTTGATTTGACAGCCCAGCAATTCAAGGATTGCAGCTGCACTCGAATGGTGGTCAGTGCACACAAGGACTGCATTCTTTTTTTCCCGCCCCTTACAATGTCCTGGCATCGCAAAGTGCTTCCTTATACTCTGATCCTGGCGCCGTCTGAGTCTCGGTTTCAGTATCCGACTTGGGTTTTTATGATGGCGCAACAATCTGCAGGCTGTCAGGATTACTTTCATGCGGCAATTTGTTGGCCAGTCGGCAACTTTGGCCACATCCCACTGTCCGAGTGGGCGGAGGGGAGTTCGAGGCTTGAGCTCCTGCTGGCTGGCTGCTGCCCTTCTCTGGTCACGTGCCCATTTTGTTTACATGCCGCATTAAGGGGATTCCATTCCGTTTAGTTTTCACTCGTTGTGTTTCGTTTCCTTTTATTGCGATTTGATTCCATTTTCCTTTTGCCACACACACACTTTCCACTTTCTATATATATTTTTTCTACTGCTAAGTCCTTGCCACAGATCAACGCATATTTGTTTTTATTCTCGCATTATTATCCTTATCCCACCCACCCTTTTTGTGCTGGCTGGGATTCCCCGGCGGGGTTGGTGTGAACTTTGGCACTCTGCTGCAGCTTTTACTCCGGTTTATCCCTCGTCCTCGTCCTGCAACTCCTGCAACAATTTAGTGCTCTTACATTTTGTTCTGCCACAGCCACTGCCACTTGTGTTTCCACTTCCACTTCCACCTCCACTGCCACATCCTCCTCGGCCATTTACTGCGCTGTGGCTTCTTATTGTGTTCTATATCCGCCTTGGTAATGCCATTTGTTGCATCGAGGGTTGACTGGCTTAACCTTTCCTGTTTTCCCGTGTTCCACCAGCACTTTTTTCACCCGCATTTCCAGCATTCCCCAGCACTCATTACTCAAGGACTCGGAGCTGGAGCTCGTGTTTGCCTCGCTGATAAGTGCACGGCTGGGGGATTAGTGGTCTTGGTCGCTTATCAGTCGGTATTGGCGCAGTTCAACCTGGGGGATTCCCGGCGTATCGGGACTTTATCGCTGGCAATTTACTTGCTGGCAGCTTAATGGCTCCCATCGTGGCACGTGCTCCACGTGCGAACAGCTCGCCGAGATTACGGAATGGAAAGTGGAAAATAGGGTTGACTGCTGACTGGCATTGGGTTGGCCATGCAAAATTTCAATTATTTTCAAAGGCCTTGTTATGATTTGTAATTGGTTTTCTTTCGCTTCGCTTTGCCACTTTCCCGAGATGTCCTGCTGCTGTCCCTTCGTTTAATTAAAAGTCCGAGCGCATCGGGCCTAAAAGTTGGTACTTTTTTCCGTGCCGCTGCTGGTGGTAATGAGGCATTCTCTCCGATTTAATGGCGAACTAATCAACCTTTTTTAATTGAATTCCTGCAGCACCACTCCGAAGCTGTCGTCTCCAGGTTCCAGGGGGGAGGAGGACGAAATCAACGAAAGTTATTTCATTAAAAAATTTTAATTGACATTCGTTCTTCCAGCAAATTAAGCTTTGTGTCGTAAAAATGTTTGCCCCTCTCAGCGACGGCCTGGCGACCATCTGTCAGCCGGACAGGACCTGTCCCAGGACCTTCTCTCTTTTGCCAAATGAATCAGCCTGACGGAGCTTATATATATTTCTATTTCTTCTGCTTTTTTCACTCGCCCCTTGGTCTTTATAGATATTTTGATGTAATTACTGCGACAAGTTGCCCAATTTGCTTAGTTCGGAGTTCGTTTTATTTAATTAGTTTGGAGATTGTTTTTTCCTGGGTCCTTGGGCTCCTTGGACTCCAGCTCCCTCTTTGCTCCCTTTGCTGATTTTCCGCAGCTGCCAACAGGAAATTGGCCCCGTTTCGTCGGCTTTTGAGTGACAAATTGAATTTGCTGTGACAAAATGGGGCTACTTGACATGGCGACCGTGCATCAAGTCCGAAGGATATACGAGATATAGGATATATGGCCCACACATTCTCTTTAGCAATTAGAGGGGGGCCTGTATCACTTCGCTTTTTCTCTTTTTCCCCCAGTTTGTTGCATTGTTTTCCACAAAAACCCACAAGGGGAGGATAACGCCCTTGTTTATCTACTGTTTCTGTGCAACGTGCCCCAAATGCAACCGAAATATCCTCTTGAGGATATTTAGGACCCTGCACCAGCTTAACACTGACAGCAATGGCCGAAGGATATGCAAATGGGAACTAGTTCCGGAGTAAATTTAAATTAATTTTTAAATACAATTGGTAAAGTAATCAATTAATTAAAAAAGGGGTGTATGTAGGAATTAAATTAACTGACTAAAAAAAGGTTAAAGTTTGTTTTCATTAGTTATTTACCCAGAGAAATATATATACAATAATACAAATATAAATAATAAATATATTATAGTATATTAATATTATATTTTAACTCTACATTCCGTTGTATTAACGAATTCTTTTGCTAAATAAGTATGTTTTCCACCAAAAATAAATATATATTTTGATAAATTTTAAATAATTTCTTTATGCTTTATTTTAAGAAATATATTATAAAACCCGCTTAAAATAATTAAAAATAATTAACAATCAGAAAATTATAAATAAACAAATAAATATCAAAGACTTTATTAGATTTTACTTTTGGGCTGCTAAACAAATAAATAGGGTTTACAAATGTTCACAAATGTGTTTTAAATTATTCTTAACAATATTACATCGCACAAACAAAACCCCAAGGACCTCCCTGTAATTAATTATAAAATAATAATAATACTTCTTCCTCGCACTACTATTAAAAAATATTATTAAAATATTAAAAACTGACAAAATAAGTTGCTAATTTATAACAATAATAATTAAAAAAGTAGCTACAAAATTCCATTGCATTCTGTAAGGCAACGATTTTTGGGTTTTAAACTCCTGAGGGCTTTCTAAAGCACTTTTGTATAATTTCATTAATATTTACAAATAGTAAAAGAAACAAAATTAATCAAATAACCCGCTTGGAACCACTACAAGTTCCCTTCAATATATGTTAAGTTTCTTTAAAAATTATTCAAAATACGCACACAAAGCGGAACTAGTTCCGCTCCACTTCCGGCGCCAACGCCAGGAGCCAAAAAACTCAACACGACATCGAGTGCAATCATAAACAAGCGCTGCGCCAACAACAACCACATTTATCGCTGGCCATTTGCAAAAAAAATGCGCAACAGTTGCATGTGGCAGGCGGCAAACAGCAGCGGCAGCCGAGACAGCAGCAGCAGCAACAACACAAAACAAACAATTGTCCTTTCTCCTGCCCTAAAATCCAAACCATAGCCCCCCCTTCGATGGCCAAACTTACTGCCGGCATTTTGGCAGAGAGCCGCTCACTCGGCGGAAATAATTGCGCATGTGCCCACAGCGGACTCCGAACAGAGTTCGTGGCCAAGGAAGTTGCTTCATAGACTCGAGTCCAAAGGACTTTAGTCAGTCGCTCGCCACTTTTCGAAACACACGGTCGCCGAGGACTTCCACCGCCGGAAGTTGTCAACTGTCAGTCGTTCGCTCGCTCGCGTGTGTGTGCCGCTGTGTGTGTAAAACGCGAAATTCTCCGTCCAACAAAGCAACAACAACATAAAATAAGTAAAAACAACAAGAAGTGAAGCCGCAGCTCCTGCAGGACCCGCAAGCCGCAAAACCGAATCATTAATAAAGAAAAGCCCAGCCGTCGACATTATTGTTTCGCGGTCGCCGCGTGTTGACAAGGCTTAAATGGGGCATTAAGTGCTCCGCAGTGCTCATATATTGTATATTCCCAGCTAATCTGAAGTGCAAAACTCGCCTGTCCGATTGGAGGGCAAAAAAGGATTAATCTCCGGAGTTCCCCGGCATCATTGCATCATCGCAGGCAAAGCTGATTGCCATTCCCCTGCCATAAAAGTAAGCATTTAATGTGTTTTGCTCGTCCTGACCGATTTCAACACCCGCTTGAACCCGTCACACGGGATCACACCCATTTCAAACTCTCGACCGGAACTAAATAAATAATTGTGCGGGGTTCTCCCCACGTAGTATATATCCACTATATGGGGAGTGGGTTCCGTTCTGTTCTTTTTTTGTTGCTTTTTTATGGTGTCACATTGCGTGACTCGGTGAACTTGCGAGGGCGGACTGACACTAATTGCAATGTGTGAGAATAAGGGTCTGCTGCTCCTCGGGGCGCCAAAAAGTAGGCAATCAAAAAGTAATGCAAACTCTGCTAGAGGAAAATAACAGCCAAAAAAAGAGGAAACTAGAAGAATTAACACTAGAAAAGTGGCTGTAAAAGGTGACGAGTATGGGATACTTAACACTTACGATTTTTGATAAAATTTTGAAGGTATCTAGGATCGTTTTTAGCTGTATTTAAAATTCCTAAAATAATATTATTGCTTTTCTTAAAAGTCAATTACTTTAATTGATAAAACTTTCTCACGAATAAAGTGAGTACTTGCCTGACGGACAAAATAACAATTAAACTAACTTACAATTGACAGATAAACTTTTCAGTTTACTCATTAAGTAACAGAGAACTTGAGAGGCAAATTAATGAACAAATGAATGGACCAATTAAGGAAAAACCTGTGGATACTTGAAGTAAAATTAAATTAAAGTAAACTTGCATTAAAACTGACTTAAAAATTGGCAGACAAATTAAAGTATCGACTGGAATATACGCTGACAAACAATATATACAAATTGGATAAACTGACGATCAGCTAGGGAACAAACTTGCCTAAAAAGTGATGGATTAGCGAGAAGCAAAATAAAACAACTGACCCTTAAACTAAAGAAGAATTGGCAAACAAATTAAAGGGAAAACTTACATTAAAACAGATGGAAAAATTGATCAGAAAATTAACGAATAAACTCAGGGGGTAGCTGAAAGAATTAACAGAAAAGCAGGCGGATACATTAAGGACTTGAAGGCAAAGAAACTAAAGGACACACAGAGGGACAAGAGGATAGACAAATAACGGACATTTTGACGGACAAATTAGAAATAAGTTTAAGTGACATACCAACTGACCTATTAACAAACTGAGAGCCAAATTAATACACAAATTGAGGAAGAAATTGCCAACAAACAAACAAAAGGACAAGCTGAAAGAAATATTTAAGTCTAGGTAACCATATAGCTAATCAAGAACATATACTGTATGAACCAGGCTTAATCTCAGCCTCAATATCCCATATACTTGTCAAACTTTTCCCTTCTGGCCTGCAACCTCTCCTCCTCCCATCGAATATACCCCAAAAACTCTATTTGCACCGTGGCTAAATGGAGAAGAATAAAGCACAAAATGCAAATCTCTCGTTGCGCTTGGCCAGCTCTGAATGGGGCTGGCCCGACACTTAGCACCCCCAGCTCCCAGAACCCCACCCCCCTTCCTCGACCCCCAACTGCCAACCCCTAACGAACTACCTCCCGCCACCTCCAACCCCCACCCTTCGAGGCAGCACTCAGTGCACGCCAACGCCTCGACACGACAGGCTAACGTCCACGTTGATTGAATGCCTAAGTGCTCCGCCAGCAGCAGCGGCAGCAGCAGCTAGCAATAGCAACAACAAAGCCGGCTCAAAGTGAAACTAAAAGTTGGCTATAAGTGTGGGCCGCAGTTTCCTTTTTAGCCCTGCTCCCTTTTTATGCCCCAGTCGCAGCCTGATTAGGGGTCTTTGCCTGAAATATGCATAGATTAGGCACGCTTTTAGCGCTCGACTGCGGGATACTCGGCTTGATGTTTCAATTAGGGGCATAAAGCTCTAAAGGAGGACGGTCCTGGCCTGGCTTGGACATGGTCTCTGACCCAGATAGCCGGCTCAGATGTCGTCCGCCCAGATTTGCCGCCTGCGCCGGGCGAAATATCATTTTAATAACCGAAATGACAGCCATAAATCAATGATTATTGCCCATTGTCTGGGGTGCGGGTTTTCGGTTTCGGTCGTTGTCGTTGTCGTTGTCGTTGTCGGTGTGTCCTTCGTCACTCTCGAGGGGCTTTAAATTGAGGGGCTGGCTGGCTGGCTGGCTGTCGTGGAGATACTTTTTACGGCACTTGCCGCTGGAGAAGATAAAAGTCGTCTCCCATTCCATTCCATTTCATTTTGTGCTTCGTGCTGGGTGTCGTCGCTTAGCTGGGATCCTGTCACTTGCCACCATAAATTCACGCCACATAATATTGAAAATTCCCATCAGACAACCGCACGGTGTTGAGTTAAACTCGTAAAACGTAATTGAGGTTGTATTTCATGTTAAATGGCTGGCCAGACCAGAACGGGAGGAGCAGGGGCCTAGGTGCTGTGGATCAGGCGGCGACTGTAAACTGGATATGTGAGCTGGTCATTATGGGGTTATTTACTAGGCACTCGCCAGTATGCAGAGGAGCATCCTTAAAAGCTTTCATTTGGTTGTGGTGTAGGGGGGAGAGGAGTAGAGGGACAAAGAAAGACCCAGGGGCCTGGCGGTTATCCTGGTGCTTAGTTTTCAACACAAACTCTGTGGCTTTCCAGAGAAAAGCTGAGTTTTCTCTTTTCTTTCAAATTAAACGGAATGTAACAAGAAGGAAGGGGTGAAAATAGAGTTGTTACTGTTGGGAATTATTTCTAAAGGTATTGTTTTAATGAAAGGCAATCTTATTTTAGTTAAAGTAAAGCGAAATTTTGAATTTTTACAAGCTTTCGTTCATTTTAAGTTTATTTTAATAATAAAACAAGGATGTTAAATCCTTTAAATGTCTTTAAATTACTTGAGATACTTTTATAATTGTAAAACATATTTCATGTATAATACCCTTGTGTATCTCGTTAGTTTCATAAAATCCAATCTATATTTTTAATAATTAAATTTGTTTTGCCTTTATAAATCCATATCATAAGTTTCAATGGTCATTAAAAACACTTTGACATTCCATTAAAATTTTACAAACATCTCTCTGCAAAATCAAACCGCTTTCAAATAATTTAATAAATAAATTTAGCTCGTAAAAAATGATCCATAATTTCTTTTATTGGTAATTAGGGAAAATTATCAATCGATATATAAATTATATATCCTAGTTTACGTGGTGCACAATAATTGCGAAAGTAATTAGAAAAGCCCCAAACACTAAGTGGAAACTGTCATCAGGCGAAATCGCACAAATTGTGAATTTAATGGCTTGACTGGGGTCCAGGGAGCGACCCAGTTCCACCACGAACAAGTGTGTCTTTCATTACGGGGTGAACCTAGTCCTTTCGGCCAGAATATATATATATTTACTACACATGTTTTTTGGGGTCGGAATCGTTTGTTCAGTGGAGCGCAGCGCCGAAAATGTAACAAAATGGAACAAATCGAGCTGCCTGCCCCAGCCTCCCCTCTTCGGCCGTAATGTAAATTAATTGCCTGCACAAATTAGCCAGGCCCAGAAACATTTTGGACATTAGGCGGGCAGTCCTGTGCAATTCCAAATCCCAATTGTTTGCCACACAACATCCGGCAAAAACAATTCGCTATTAAATATACAACGGCGAGCAGGTAATGTCAGGTAAACAGAGTAGGCAACTGTCGCTCGTTACTTTTAATCAGTTATCAAAATTTATGGGCTACAATTTGTCCGCTCAGCGCGAATATTTCGCATTATATACTCAATTCGTGGTCCATTTTCTCCCATGCGGAGTCCATTTTCAAATATTTACGGCAATTAAATGGAGTTTGGCTTTGCACTCGACAAAAATAAATAAAACAAAGTTGTATAAAGAAAAAAAAAAGTTAAGTTTAGAAAATAATTGAGAACTTTGGGGGTTAGTAAAAATATCTTAAAGTTTCAGGATGAATAAAAGGAGCCTAAAACTACCTTTAAATACGAATAATGAATACTTCCCATAATTCCTATTAAATCCTTAATTTTTCTGTGTGTTTGGCATTTAAAGTTAATGAGACCTTCACTAGAGCTTCGAGCGGATATTCGATACTTTGTTTGGTGCGGAAAAACTATTCACATTTGATCCCAACCGAAGGCCGCGGGCCAAACTAAATTTGAGTTTCAGTTTACTGAAAATGTTGGCCACTCGAATTACCCAAAATGTGAGTTGTGTTTTTGCTCAACGTTTTCTGTTTTCTGTTTACTGTTTCGGTTTCCGTTTCTGTTTTTGTTTTTGTTAGCCAAAATAGATTCCATCGGAGTTTTAATAGTCAAGGAGATGGATATCCCTGCTCTGGCAGGGCACATTTGGTTGTTTATCATCGGCTGGAGCAGCTCCCAACTCGGTTGCTACTTGGCAAAGCCCCGCGGCTGTTGGCCCAACAAATGGGAGTGGAAATGGAAGAGGGAGTGGGAGTGGGACTGGGAATGGGCTTGGCTCTAGGGGGGATTGGCTGGTGAGGAAGAAGCCATGACGGGGCAGGAACCGGGGAACTGGAAACGCTAAGCAAACAGAGCCGCGAAAGATGGCGGAAGGAGCAATCGGTGGAAATAAAATATTAACTCAGGCCCCCGACTCAAGCTCACGATTCAATTAGAAGCGAAAGCCATTTTATAATTGAAAGAGGGAGTTGGGAGGCAGGAGGAGCCTCGGGCAGGAAAGCCTTTTCAATCTGTGCCTGGCTTCGGGCAGGCGGAAAATAATACACATCGATAAATATTAAGAAAAAAAGGAAATTGAGCAGGCAGCGGCATAGATTATTATTCATTAGGGATCCGGGATCCTCCCTCTGATACTCGGATTCCCCCTGCAAGTAATTGAAAAGTTTGTGCCTCAATTTGTCACTTGGCAGAGGAGGGGCAGGAGCCTGGAAATACTTGGTGGCGTGGCCGACTGACAGATGATGCGTGTGACTAAGCGGAAAATGCTCAGAGTTTCCTCTGCTTTTCCACCAAATACTCCCCATTTCCACTCCCTGATTATGATTGAGTTGATGTAGTTAATATACTATCGACTAAGAAGATGATGGCTGCCGTGCAGGATGTCTGCCAGGTCCATACCCTCGAGAGGATTCCTGGCTGCTTGTCTGCTGCTCCATTTAACTCAGTTACAGCGATTCCCCCTCGGAAAGCACACACATTGCCATTCGTTTATTTGTCTTTTGAATTATTAATGCATCCGCTGAATGACTCCGAATGCCGAAGAATACGAGGGCCAAGTCAACAGTCGTCCTGATTTTCTCTGATGATGATGAAGGTGCTGCAGATGGGGCTGAAGTGGAAGAGTAGCTTACTGATGGCGCTGATCTGGCCCTTAACCAAGTGGAGCTCCTCTTTGGGCGCCGATAAGTTTAATTAAAAAGACCGCAACATTCCTTAGCGACTAGGAAAACTATCTTCCGTTGGTTAAAAAGATAAATCGGAAAGCGGAGGCAACAAACTTTTCTGATTTCGATTTTTATTGCGGCTGAAAAATGGGAAAAGCGAGAAAAGAATTGGGTAAAAATAGAAAATGGAAAAGGAGATTGCCATGGAGACTGGAGCAGTTTCGGCCGCTTCTTGGCAACAATTTCATTTTGGGAGCACTCGACTGTCCCGGTTCCATTGCCATGCCTACGAGACTCTCTATCCTAGATATCCACTCTTATCCCCTCTCCCCTCCGCTGCAGTTGGAATTCCTTTCGAGTTACCTGCACACGCAACCAGCCAGGATGCGGGATGGCAGGGCAGGGCAGGAGCAGCTGAATAAACACGTAGACCAAACAACAATGGAGGGGAGTGGGGCGGGGATGGTGGCTAACCACCTGAACCACCAGAACCACTTGAACCACAAACAGTGCGAGGCCAAAGTTGCCCCTTTTCCAGTTCATAATTTATGCCAAACAAACACATAAATATTACCTCGAATTTATTAAAGCTTTCGCTTACCACCAACCCCACTCGACTCGACTCGACTCGACTCGTGTGTGACGTAAGTGAATCCTGAAGTGAATTCTGAGATGGATCTATTCGGGCACCCCTGAGCTGTTAATCTTCCGGCAACTTTCTAATTACTTTTGCATGGGCGAAACTTTTTATTTAGCTTTTACAAATTGTTTGCGCCACTAAACCACACAACGCACTCGGCACAAGGACTCTTCCTAATCCCCAAATACACTAGGAAATGTGCTCATCCTTTGTCAGCTTCTCCTTCCGTTTTTTACAGCCTGATTTGCACTAAACTAAATCACTTTCTATTCAACAGGATCTGGACTTTAACGAGGAAACCCAAAAAAGAAAGGAGCCAGCAGAGAAGAGGAACCAGTGACCAGACGTGGACAAAGTGACAAGCGATAGCCACAAAACAACACACGAAAGAGGGGAGGGGAAACCCAGAGGAAGTTGACAGGAGCTCAGCCAATAAAAGCCAACCAAACCAGTCGGAGGAGGCGGAGGCACCAGCACAACTCCGGCAGAGGAAGAGCAGCGGCAACCGCAGCAAAACAAAACTGCAAAAGTTGCTCCAAAAGAGCCTGGACAGAGGGGAAAAACCGGAAGCCGAGGCTGAAAAGTTCCCAAATTTGGTAGACAGAAAACTCTCCCAGTTCCAACCGGAACAGTTAGCAGTTGGAATTTGATTTTAACGCTTCTTCTCGGAGAGGAGTCCTCTGTTTGTGGCACCACCAGCTGACGACCATCACCGAAAGCAGCTCCAATTCAAATCAGGAGCAGCGGGAAAACTTCACCCGGAAACTGCTCCACCCCAGCACAAAATCCCATCCAAGGCCACGCATCAATGGCCACACATTGAGATTGGCTGTCACAGAAGCACAGAGAAGGGATCGAGGGAGGAAGTGGAAATGCTCGTCACCCTGGGCGACACATGCTCTGACAATTCATTGACTCCCCACGGAACCCACTAAGCATAACCATCACCATGGGCCGCCATCCGCGGATCCTCCCGCTGCTCCTCTGCCTCGCAGTCTGCACTTGGCGGACGCCCTCGGTCAGCGGCTATCTGAACATTTTCATCAGCCACCACGAGGTGATGAAACTGATGGGTAAGTCCAGTCGAAGTCCAGTTCCTGTCGCTGCCTAATCCATTAATGAAACCAAGCTCCGAGGGGGACTGACACGCCCCATTCCAGGAGCAGAACCTCCCCCAAGCCTGCTCTATGATTAATAATTGGAGGCCAAAGTGCGACGGGACAAATTCAATGATCCCCGAACACGAAAACATAAACAATTCTCGGAGTCGCAGGCCATGTCACAGTCATTAATAGTTCCGAAATTATAGTTGACCATTAAAGCAAGGGAAGGGAAAGGGGGAGTGGAGGAAGTGGAAGGTCCTGGAGGAGAAGAGGGATTGCCGAAGGAATACTTAGTAAGGCGAACCAAAACAAATCGCACACAAATCGATTTCCGCTGTGCGCCTACCCTCACCTTGCTGACAGCTGCAAGTAGCTTTCCCCTCTCCCATTTTCTATTTCCTTGTTCTATTTCCACCACTCCCCCTGCTTTTTCTTTCCCTTCCTCACCTTCCTCGCCTTGCTGGCTGATTCCTTGTTTGTTTTCTTGTTTTTCCGTTTGTTGCTTCACGCGAATCCTTGTTATTGATGGCGCCGGCTCCAGATCGAGCCAAGGCCAAGTTGTGCCACATCCCTAGCTTCGCCTCCACCTTGTTCCCCGCTCCCCCTGACGGGAGTTACATGGATTTCATGGACGTGCCAAGGCGGAATGGCCTCGTGCTTGTCGTTTGGCTCGCGATTTCCTGCTCCTCCAAGTGATTAATGGATCCTGGGAGTGCGGGAAGCGGGGGAAACTCCGAATCAGGCAGGGAGGAAAGCTGGCCTAGTTCGCGGTCGCTACTCCGCCAGCACTCGGTGAGCTGGTCGCAGCATTTTCCGGCACTTAACTGTAATTGGAGCATAAATGCTTCCATCTCATTATGCAGGCTCCTCACTCCGCTTCCTGGTTGTCAAATCAGGGCACTTCAATTAGTTGATGGCGTAAAAATAATCCACATCAAGTGGAGATGGATGCCGGATTGATGGATGGTCTGGTCTCTTTCTAGCTTCAACTTGCTCTTCAAACTCGGTCATCCATCTCTCCCCGTCCTGAATGCATCCAATTGCATTACAGATCAATGGGACAAGTAGGTTTCTTCCTGGCAATTGCACTTTATAAACAACCCATCATCTTCATTCCCTTCGAGAATCATGCAAATAGGATTTCATTAGCGACATTTCAAAGGACTTTTCCACGTTGTTTGTCGCTCTGCAATTTCCTTTCCCCGACTGAAGGAGATTTCCCTCGCAGCTTCCTTCCTGTCTCCAGTCCCCCACTTTTCTCCTCCTCTTTAAAGAGCTCGTTATGTCTTTAACGACCAGTTAACACCCCTGAGCTGTCCCTGGCTATGGAACTCCTCTCCTGTTGGTTCCGTTGCCACCCCCGTAGTTTTTGTTTCGATTTGAAAATTAACAAGCAGCGTGAAATCAAACAAACTGACCCTCCTCCGCCTTCTTTTATTCCCACCCACCCCGAATGGCAAATGCCTGTGCTTGATTTTCCCGGGCTTCCACCTCATTTCCCTGCTCCTGCGTCTCCATGGAACCTGTTCATGTGGAAGGCTCGCTACGGTTGCATGACCCAGCCTCGGATTCCTTTACGGAGCCCCTATTCCCGCTTTTCTTTGGCTGCATTTCCCCACATGGAAACGTGGATTGTTCCCAGCACTTTGTGCCGCACTTTTCGGCTTCTCAGGTGACGTCTTGGGTGTCTCTTTGGGGAACTGTAAACAAAGTTCATTGCAATATTCCTATTTTTCCCTGAATCCTCCTTGAGTTCTGATTCCTTCAGCTCCCGCGATGCCTTCGATGAAGTGTCGACAGCATTAAAATTAAATATTTTCCACGCCTTTGTTGAAGATTTTCCGCCTCTGAGTCCAATTTGGATGTGTTGTCCCAGCAACGAGCAATTTTCCCGTCTTCCCTGACTCCCTTTTCACCAGCTCCCCTTCCGCCGAAGACTTTCCTGTTCAAGGGTGCGTAAAAATGCAATTTCAACAAGTTTCGCTTTGATGTGCACACTTTTTCCCTGCCACCCTGCCACCCGATCCCTCGGACCTTGCTCCATCCCCTGGGCGGACCACAACCTTGGGCGGGTAGCTGAAATATTCCCCTGCAAATGAAAAGTTAATGCAAAAGAAAATTATTTTTAATGAATAGAAAACAGTCCCAAAATCCCCACATTAATATACTCCCCCTCCATGCCGTCGCTTGACTCTGGTAAGAGCCTTCGCAGGGGTGGCTTGGCATCTGGAATCCATTTTTATTGCTCCGAAATCAGGAAGCAGAGGGAAGGGAGAAGGGGAAATCAGAAACTGTGCCAATCAAGCGAGTGTTTCCATCTCCGATTCATGGAAAAATTAGCAGGAACTGCCAGGGATTCCCCTTTAATAAGCCACGAGGTGAGGCTGCCTCCCCAGAGATCGGTAATTGGGAAGTGCAGAGGGGGGATGCACTCTCCCAACTAATGACACTAATTATCCTCTTAATCTTTTATGCAAATTGTGTCGCCTCGGAATAGTAGAGATTCTCCTCAGCCAGTCCTGCGCTTTCTCCTCCACTTTCCCTGCCAACTCCCAACTCTCACCTTCCTGCGATTATGAGTTGCGGTTGCAGCGTCACGTGTGTGCGGCAGAGTCATCGAGACAATCGCAATGGCAGCTACTATAATTACGGCCAGGAGAGCAAGTCAGGAGGGGAATTGGGGAGGCATTAAGCCTGCAGGAGGAGTACGGAGGAAGACAAAACTTTCGCAGGCAAAGTTGGCGGCTCCGTGATATGAAAGACGAGCAAAGTTTGACACTGGCAGCGAGGAGAGCTGGGCTTTGTGGGGATTTCATGAGCTATCTGGGAGCAGGAGCAACTTGGAGGAGGGTGAGCGATGCCAATTGATGCTGTTTAAAGTGCAGTCGGGTTCGTGCTCCCTGAGAAGCCAATTGAGGTGGCAAAACTCTCACAGGGACTGAGGGAATCGGGCAATGGTACATTTGTGACATCCCTGAATCGAGGACTGAATTAATTGAGGCAGTCACTTATTTAAATGCCTCCCCCTGCACCCACCCATCTCGTCATGGTTGTCAGGTCAAAAGGGAAGCAAAGGATGTATGAGGAACGGGGAACATTGTCCTTTTCCTGCGTTTGTGCATATTTGATGGCGGGCACTTTGGGGTTGTGTTTGTGTTTTCCCACTAGTTCAAAGCATCCTGGGACAGGCGGCAGCAGCAGCAGCAGCAGGTAGTTGGAGCAGGCGGAGAGCCGCACTCGGAGCCCAGGTTAAAAACGCGATGGGGGGCAAAGCAATTTGGGACTCGAAAACGAAAACGAAGCCGAAATGGAAATAGTAAAGTAGGAAAGCGGATGGAAAACTGAAAGAAAACCGAGTTGGGATACGGCACCAGACTGAAGATGTAGATGAAGCTGAGACCTGGATGAAGGCTAACGAAAAATGCTTTTTCTTGTTCTGTAATTGGATTTAAAATTGTTTTAAGCAGCGAGAGCGCGCTTTGTTCTATCCTAAATGCAGCACTCTCCCCTCCTTCCCGAATCCCCCTCTTCGCTCAGTCTGCCGGAAGCGGAATTGCTACATTCAACATCCGGCGGAGTCGGTGGAAGAAGCAGCGTTAGAGGCAGCTCAGCTAGAAGCGGGTAAACATCCAGGGTTCCACTCCGTTCCCACTCCAGTTTCCACTGGTGAATAGCTAGCTCAGCCTGATCCCGTGGAGTGAATAATGCCTCCCACAGATGAGGGGTTTCTGGCAGGAGTAAAGGAAACAGAGGTGGAAAGGGCAACAATAAAAGCGGATGAAGAAATTTAATTTCACGTCGTTTTAACTCAAGCAGCTCGTCTTTCAATGCCAGCGGGTGGGGAACAAAGATCAGGCTCTACGCCGGGACTTCTCCACTCGATAAGCCATGGAAGCCGATTCCCTCCGATGATGAAGCACTCACAGATGACACCTTCGAATGTCTCCTTCCTCTGTCCTTTTTTGGGACAACTCGAGACTTGAGAGACTCGACTCCCTGCTTCGTCGCCTGCTGGTGACGGATTCGATTTCGATTATTATTGTGTCTTGGGTTTTGTTTACTGCCCAGCATTGTCACCTCGGGCTGCTTCGCCCCCTTTCCCCCCATTTTCCACTGAGAAAATCAATTTCCGCTTAATGGCAGGTTGAGAGACGCTCGAGGGGAGAGCAAACAGCAAATGCACGAAGTTTGCTCAGCGGGGGAGTCGCCTCTCTAAAGCAAATTGCGAGGAAACTTTCGCTTTACGTCTGCCGTGCATCCGCATCCGCTCTCACATGCTTTCCTCTCGCTTGCAGGACTCGAGGCGGACCTGTTCTATGTACACGAGGGATCCATCAACACGTACGCGATGCACTTTACCGTCCCAGTGCCCGCAGATGTCCACGAGCTGGAGTTCTCCTGGCAGAGCCTCATCTCCTACCCAGTAAGACCCTTCTCCAGGTTTATCCTTCTATGATTAACCAACGTTTCTCCCTAACAGCTGCCCTACGCCATCAGCATCGAGTACAGCAACGACCAGGAGGCACTGGGCACGCCCACGCTGAGCATCCCGCACAAGGGCCTGGTGCCGCAGGAGATCGAATCCTTCCTGGTCTACCTGCCCTGCACGGGCAACGTCAGCCTGCAGCTGCCCGTCAACGTCAACATGGTGGTACGTGCTCCTCCCCGCTACAACGACACCCGGCTCCACTTCAAGCGCAACAAGATCTGTGCGAAAGGTGGGTTCCCTCGTCCAGACTCCAACTCCTCCATTAATCCATCACTCATCCATTGCAGGCATCTCACCTGAGCCCAATCAGTCGCCCGCCCCTGCCCACGCCCCCTCCCAGGGACCCGCCCTCCTGAGTGCCGCCGCCTGTGCTCTGGGCCTGGTTCTGGCCGTGGGCCTGGTGGCCAGCATGATGTATGTGCGGGCACGCAAGCAGCTCCGCCAGGACTCGCTACAGTGGGTTAACTATATAGCTTCCCCTCCCCTTTAGCTCCATTAACACTCTGTTCCCCCTCCAGCACGAGCTTCACCACCGCAGCTTATGGCAGCCACCAGAACGTGTTCATCCGGTTGGATCCCCTCGGAAGGCCTCCGAGTGCCACGGGCTCCTACGCCACCATCGCCAGCCTCAACAAATACCCGGCGGAGGGCAAGAAGTCGTGCAGCATATTCGACCGTAAGTTCATTACCCCGCCTCCTGCTTGAGTGACCTCTAATCCTGGGAGTCGCTCATCCAATCCACAGGTTTCCGCAGCTCCCCCACTCCCACGCCCTACGCCACGGCCCTGCTGCCCATGAACCACGAGCAGGCCGCAGAGACGATTTACTCGAAGCCAGAGTCGATCTGTCCCTCGAGGATTTCCTACTACGCCTCCTCGCAGCTGACCCAGGTGAGTGCCTCAGCGATGATACAACTATCTCATCCACTATCGGCTGTCCCAGGGGTTTGATTGGATTAGAAATGGGAGCTCGGACTGGGGTCCAGCGTGGAATCAAAGCCTTTGATATATTGCGACACGTGGCAGGCGCAAATGGAAATGGAGATGGTAATGGGAATGGCAATGGGACTGGCAATCCCCTTGAAGCGGTCTCTGCTTTCCTTCCCCGTTACCTGGGCTACCCTCTAATTTGTGCCGAGCACCACTCGATTGCTCCCCAGGCAGAGGACCCTTCTCCCCACCAGAGAGCAGCCTTTCCTCGACGATAAAAATTAAATTCTAATTTATATTTACGAGCTGATAAAGCTCCCGTAGTGCGTTAAACTCGAAACAAGAGCCATTCATAAATATGCGGCTTTCCCGCTCCCTCCTTCCAAGTATGTCTGGATGTCTGCTGTCTGGGCTGTGCTGCCTCGGATGGGGAAACTTTCGTGCGCTCACGTACTTCATGTGGCAGGTGTGCCGCTGGAACTCGGAGGTGGAAGGAAGCTGGCGAAGGTGAAGGTGATGGCGACACACAAACCCAGTGCCAGGAGTGTGGAATGATGTGAGTCTCTTGGGGGGGCAAGGATGTCCGCTTAGATAAGCAAAAGGTGCTCCACTGAGGCAGACGCAGACAGTCTGTGTCTGTGTGGTTATCTTGGCCTTTGTTTCCAAGCCAGCGAGTTCTGCCCCAGACCCCTCAGGTGAAAATTAGCAAACTTAATCCAAACTAACCGCAAAATACACCCAAACCGATGAGGTTCCACGCGGAATGTACTGAAAAATCTCCCATAAACATGGTAGATGATGTCTCCTTCAAGACAGCTCCTCCTGCTCCCTCTCTCTTGGGAACACATTAGCATTTCGTTCAAGCCAAGTTAACTTCTTGGTGCTGTGGAAATCTCTGCAAAATTGGAATAAATTATTTAGCAGCCTCTTTCAATTGTTGTCCTTGTAAACATTCCTGAGACCCAGCTCTGGGATTTTTCTAGACGCGCTGCTCCCCTCCTAGACACTCTCCTCGACTCTGCCATTATGTCTTTGCCATTTTCGTCACCAAGTTCTAACGCAATTTCCATCGACGCATAATTAAATATTCAATTTCCATGGAGACGCGAGGGGACTTTTATGAGCTTGGCTTAAAGCATCTCCTTTTGGCCTGATCCCGCTCGTGCTCCTTGTTTGCCCAACGATTGCTGTTTGTTTAGACTTCAATTTCATCCTCATTAAGGGAACAGCCTTCAATTGGCGCTGGCACTGCTGCTGCTCATCCACTCACTTACATGGTTATCGGACGCCACACAATGCCAAGAGTCATATCCATTTGGATTCGCCTCCGATTCCGTCTCTATCTCTATCTCTAGTGGAAGGGAAATTAATTCTCCCTCTTCTCTCTCCCTCTCTCTGCTTCTGTTTCTATGCATATATCCTTTGGATTCCCCCTAAAATTGGAGTTGAGTCTCTGGTAGGAAAAGGGAGATGGAAGTGGAGATGCGGTTGGAGGAGGTTGAGGGTGCTTGCCATAATTATTGTTGTTCCGTTCTGTTCCCCCCACTCCAAGGACCAACCCCTCCCCTCTTGTGGGCCATATGTGTGAGCGTTAAGCGAAGTGTAGAACAGTTTTGGGGGCACCAACAAGGAGCAAGGGGGAGACCAGTCTGGGGCGAACGCACTCATTTAGTCAAACAATTATATCCAAGTGCACACAGATACACTCACCCAGCACACACACATCCGCACCCTGTTCACTTGTGTGGAAATATCTCATTTGTGCAGGGACCAACCCCCGCTCCCTCTCCCTCTCCGTCACCCTCTCCTCTGATTCTATTAAATCAGTCTATAAACGTTGGCCAAATTGCTTTAATGTGCAGCGAAAGTTTAGCAAACAGCCGTACTGGCAATAGCAATGGCCGTAACAATGGGGTTGGCAAGGGAATGATGGAGCCCCCCTCCTGGAACGGGAGCCGGGCTTAGGGGTAAAGTAGTGGAACATAACAATAAAAACAGCGGCGAACAGAAACCAGACTACAGCTGTTGAAACATGACTTTGTGCTTGTTTAGAAACACTTGCAAAATATTATTGCAGCTCCAACAACAAAAGGCAGTCGTTACCCTAGGGGGGATGGGGATGCGCCATGTGCAAACAAAACAGAACAGAACCTAAGCGGAGGCATTAGTATATTGGATCAGAAGGAGCGAGGAATCAGAGCAAACAGCGGCATCAAGGGAAGCAGACCGGGAAGAGCCAAGGAAGACGGCAATGGGTTAAGCAGAAACCGAGAACATCGTGCGACGCATTTGAATGGCATCATTACGAGGGAAAAACTTGGCCAAGTGCGTGGGCGTACTCCCCGAGAAGAAGCCGGAGAGTACAGCGAAAGGAAGCTCCCAGAAAAGCTGGAAATTAATTTCCATGGAGCTGCAAGCATGTCTTTCTGTTTTATGGAGATTACTGGATCGACAAATGGCTGGCTAACCTGGCTAGGAGCAGGAACACGAACAGGTGCTAATTAAAAATGTTGTTGTCGCCCCATTAAAGAAATTTGTAAATCAGCAGGGAAGGAAGTCAAGCTCCACTCGGGGGGGAAAGGACTCTCTGGCAAAGGCTTCTACGCTATCTGCGAGGGAGCTTGGTTTACTGCTCCCCAGTTAAAGCTGACGGCACGTACTCCCCTAATGGATTTGCCACTGTCGTGCCTTTTGATTAAAACACATTATTTACATTTGTGACAAAACTGGGGATAGAAAGCACAGAAAAACAAGAGTAGAGTAAGGAAAGTGGTCTGATTGTGACAGTAGACAGTTAATCGCGGTGTCGCGGTATGTGACCCGCCAGGTGATGGTGGTTCCAAGGGGTTAAGCTTAACCTGCCGAACAAAGGCTGCCAGCGCCAAAGGTTGACAAATTACCCAGCCGTCAGAGGATATATTTTTTTCTCGCTCTCTGTCGCTGGGGAATCCTCTCTCCCCCTGGCTAGCTGCGGCGGATGCTTTTGTCCGGCATTACACTATATTGATTGCTTCCTGTCAGCCGCAGGAGAGACAAACGGAAGTGGCGGATGTTGCCTTTGTTCCCATTTCCCTTTTGTGGTGCAAGGACTTGGGAGCATTGTTCGTGGCGCTGCCTTTGCGCTGCACTTCACTTTTTACATTCAGTTTGACATTGTCCTTCGTCCTGCTGGCGAATTAGAAAACAAGATTTCTCCATTAAAATGTGTCAGAGCTTTAATTGACAGTTTTCCAATTGCATTCAAGTTGGTCCCATCCCGCTGACCATTTGTTCCATTTGTAAATTAATTTCATTTGCCGAGTCAACAAACCGAGCAAATCAATGGGAAATCTCTGTGGAACGTATGTAAATTTTATTAAAAGCAAAGCCAAAGGGGAGGCGTGGTGTGGCAGACCAGGTGAGCGCCAGGACACGCGATGGCTAATTGAAAGGCAATTATGCGTGATTAAGTGCGTGTAAGCGGCGACTTTGGTTAAGTATACGCCGCCTTTAATTAGAAAGCACCCAGCCAAGTCGGGACAGTAACAATCCCCCAACATCTTCGCTCTTTAATTATGCATCAGCCGAAAGGACCTCTTTTTGTGAGGGCCTCCGAAAACGCTTATTAAACGGCGCGCGGCTAACGAGGTCGCCTCATCAAAATGCCATGCATCAGAGGGAGGAGGAGGAGGCCTACCAAGGGGAGGGTGCAGGGAATACGGAATTCAGAATCGATCAGGCATAAATCAAACGAAATTCAAATTAGTTGCCCCGGCAAATTAGAAGGCACACACAGACACTCACACAATCCCGTCCTGCCAACAGCATCGGCCGAGGCCTCCAAAATGCCAAAATAATGAGAGTTCAGTTAGTTGGCCACAAAAAAAAAAGACGACTGAAAAGTCAGACAGAAGCTTTCCACTTTGATTAAAGGCTTTCGCAGGCAGAGGCAAAGGCAAAAGGGAAAACTCGTTGTCAGGTAAATTGAAATATAATTGAGCTGGCAGCTCCACCTGGCAGCCGTTGGGGTTCCGCCTCACTGCCGGGGCTTATTAGGACAAGGCGACAGGTCGTATGCGTGATATGCGCAAGCCGTTGTCATTGTCGCACTAAAGTAAAATACTCTGCGAAGGGGAGGTGGCATGCAACCCCCATTTTACAACAGCATCAGAAATTTGCATAGTTTCATTTTGTGTCAGCAGCAAATGTGCAGGTTACAGTGACTCGGAAAGGAGTTTGCAGGAGGAGAAAGGGGTTAACTTTAGTGTAACTAATCTTGTTATTTTTTATAGAAACTTTATTGGTAATCAATTAATAATCATATTTAATGTATATTTTAATCTATTCAATTTCTTTTTTGTTATTTTCATACATTGAAAATGTTTAAAAACATTATTTTAAGACATATAAATTACTACAATACTATTGATTTGTTTGTCATATATTAAAGGAATTTCTAATATTTATTTCAAAAATTTTGTTGCATTTTATTATAAATATATATATAATATTTGTAATGAAATTATATAGAAATTAAAAAAGTATAAGCTTTCTCAGCTGTATTTATTTAGTTTTAAGAAATGTATATTATTTTTTATTCATGATTTAATTTGCTTAATGCGTTTTCCGTAATTACAAATTTCAAGATATTAAAAACATCATTTAGTGCATAAAAATTATGACAACAAATATATTTCTATTTAAAAGAAAACTAACAAATATTTTAACAATGTGTTTTTTATATATATGTGTTTTTTTATAATCAAGATTTAGTGAAATTAAAAAGTATATGCAATTATATTTATTTGGTTTATATTTATAAATAATATTTTTTTTGTTAAAGATTTCCTTTATTTAATGAGTTTCTTATTCTATTTATAAATTTTAATTTATCAAAAACATTATCTAGTACAACAATAAATGTTGTTTTTTTGAATATTATTAATTTGAAATGCATTTAAATAAAATTTGTATTTGATTTAAAGTAAAACTTAATTGCATTTATATTAATTTCATTATATTCAGATATTTGTTCATTGATCTGTTCATTTATTTAAGTCTTGTACTATTATTTTATAAATTTAAATATATTTCTAAGGCTTATAAAATATGATAATAATATTATAAATCTTTATATTTAGCTTACGATATTATAAACATTTTCAAATAAATATTACTACTTATCCCTACACAAAACCTTGAATTTCAACCCAACAAATTCTTATTATTTTCCAATTTGTTCTATTTTGTTTTAAAATTAAATTAAATCAAAGTTTTATACAAATGTGCGCCAAGTTATTCCTTTGAAATTAATTCCGTTGAAATTAATTAATTTAAAATGTGCCACAACTTTTATTGTTCTTTTTTGTGGCTTCAGAACGAACTCTCTGCCGCAGAATTTAGTTAGGGGTTTCCCCACTCGAAAGTTGCAGCGGTGAGACTTCATTAAAATATTTGCGTCCCCGCCCCACTGTGCGTTGTTTTCCGGAGAGAGGGGAAAACTATGCGAAAATATGTGATGCTGCTGCTGCTGTTGCTTTTCTCGCTTTCCTCGCTTTTCCTGGTCCTCCCACTTGTCTTGCTTTCCCTGCTGTTGTTGCTGCAGAAAAGTTTGGCTGCACTTTGGTTTGCCGGCAAGTGACGTGCTGACGGGCGTCGTCCTGGCAAAATTGTCATCAAGCGTTTTTAATTACAACCCATGTGCCAGGACGAGGGCGTGGCAGGAGACGGGGCATGATTTTAGGGGGGGAAGGGAAAGGGGAATTCAGAGGACGGTTGTGGCTGTTGTTCCTGCGGGCAGCCATAGAGCTGCAAGTGACATAAGCAAATCAGACGCCTGTCAAGTCGTATGTGTGCGCTGCTTACGTCATCAGCAGGAGGAGAGGACAACAGGGCGACAACAGGACACCACCCCCAACAGAACCCATCCCCTGGTGTCATTAGAAATGTCACAACAAAGCTGAAACAGCTGCAACTCTGTGCGGAGGTCCGTGTGTATCCTTGACGCCCAGCTGGCTGGAAATTCGGTTTGAAAATTCAAGCACTCCACCCCCCCTGGAGGTTGGTATCATAGCAATGCAGTCCCTGGACCAGCAATTGGCAGCTATTTTCGGTCTACTTGGCCATTTCGAATTTCACATTTTCCCCATCGAAAGCCAAGCAATAATGTCTCCTCGTTTGACATCCGCATTTAATATTCCCCAATCCCGAGCTGAAATGAACATTTCCATTGCCGAACGAGAGTTTCCTCTTGCTCTCCCGTAAAATCTGTTTCCCCACTCCATTATTGAAATAAACATTGCCTGGTTTTCGATTTAATTTCCTCGACATTTTCCCCATTTTATGGGCACTGTGGAAAACGTTCAAGAGTATTCTCTGTGTGTGTCTACATTTGAATCATCATCGACCAAGAGCGAAATTAATAAAGTCAAGTGGGCACAAGTCATCTCAAGTGGAGCATTGCTTCATTTAAAACTCGGTTGAGTCATTTTACGAATTGTTATTCCACTTTGAAGTGGTTTCATTTTACGAGTTTTTTACAAGTTATGCCAGAGGAGAAATGATAAGATTGCCAAGGCAATCTTGGATCTTATAGGCCTTAAGTGCCTAAGAGTCTAAGTTGGCATTTGTTTTTATAAGTTTTAAGCAGATAACTATAATAAATACTCGTGGCTTCAAGTGAAATTAAAAGCGTTGAATAAAATAAAATAAACTTAAGTTTAAACAATTTAAAACAAAATTATGACTCGGAAATCTTCTTTACCCGCAAAACTCTTTAAGTTAAATTATCTTAAATATTTTATTTGGCATTCTTAATCATCTCCCAAACTCTTTTTCTAACGGTGCATCGCAAAAGTAATAATAACTACCCTTTGGATTCCCTTATAAATGGCCTTTTCCGCGACGATTAATGTTAAACCGATTAAATGAATTCTAATTACACTTGAGCGAGGCTCATTAACGCGCATCCAGGCGCACGAACTGCCAACAAAGGACTCAAAATGTATACCAGACAGGTCCTGCCTTGTGTCCTTGCTGCAAACAGAGGAGTTGCTGGTGGAGTTTGGCGTTGAAGTTGCTTTTGCATGTGAAACTACGGGGATTTATGGCTCAGCCAGGGACACGCCCCGCCAATCCCAGCCAGCCACAGGAGTTAAAGCCAAAGTTGGGTGAGGAGTTGGCTCGGGAGTTGGGTCAGGAGCTGTAGCTCGACCTGTAGCTGAAGCTGATGGTCTCCCCCGGCTTGAGGGGCCACCACTGGACAGCTTTGATGATGGAGTGCGATATTGTTGCGTTTTAATTGAATTTTCTTTGTGGGACAACAGCGACAACGGCGACAACGGGAGCAGCACGACCAATACAATAAAGGACAAACAGCAGGAATCACGGAACGGTTGGGGCTTCGCTTCCCTCGCCCACCCCGTCAGGAAAAGTGGCAATGAAGGCAATAATGAAACGAAATTCACTAACAAAAGGCAGCCAACTATTGTTTTTATTGCCTTTTGTCGCTGTGGCCGCATACAGTTGTTGCTGCAATTGTGTGTCGGCGACTTCCTTCTGGCGGTTGTGTCCTTTGTGGCCAGGAGCTCTTGTCAGACCACACCAAATAATATAATTCCCCGCATATTGCCAGCGGTGGCTTTTAATAAAAGCGCCATCCACATCGCCATCGTCGTCCACCTGCTGCTGGCCTGATGGAGATTTAGTGTCCAGGGAAAGCCAGTGGAGATCCCACTTGAACTCGGCCGCAGTTATGCAGATTTCTTTGGAATTGTAGAGATTTTTCTTGTGTTTATTAGACCGAGGTCGTTGGGTCATACCCTGTACTGGAGTAGAAAGGTAGATGGGATTGAGGAAGGAAACTTGTTGCTTAAAGTATATATTTTTTACTAAATATTTTTTGTTTAAAATATAGCCTAGTTTCTAGGAAATTATTAGAAAATGTATGAGGAACCTTCTAGTAAACTTCTTACAAGCATTTAACAAGTATCTACATTTATTTAATTTATTTTAGTTTAGCAACAAACCAAAAGAATAGAAAACTATAGCTTTAAAACCAATTAAAAATACACTCAAATTTCAGCATGACTTTAGTTTCTTTTGCTTTTGAAAGAAGAAATAACATGTTTTGCTTATGTTTTATCCCAATTTAAATATATATCAGCACCCAAGATGTTGATCCTGCAAGCAAAGCAAGCGCCTTTTGGGTATGCAACACATTTTGCAGTGAGCCAGCCGGGTATGGCATAGTCGAAGCACTTTCTTTCTCTTCTATTTTTGTTCTGCAACTGTTTCATGTTTTATGAGAATAAATTTGCTGCGTAGGCTGGACCTTGAGTGGGTGTGAGTGAAGGATAAATGCTACCTCCGCCTCGTCCTCCTCCTCCTAGTTATCTGCTGCCATCGCAGACTTTGTTTGCACAAGACGAGTTCGCAATTTCCTACAGCTGAGCTCCGGTTCCGCCTCTGCCTCCTCCGTATCCTTGTCCGTCTCCAGCCAATTCCCCTCCCGGCGGCTGTGCAAACATAATGCTCTGCGAATTAAAGCTTTTTTGCCAGCCAATAAATTATTCATGCTGTAAGACAACTGGCGGTTCGAGGGGCCAAATTATAGCTCAAGTCTTCAGAGGCCAAAGTGAGAGTGAGGGTGCGAGTGGGGGGAGGGCCTCAAGTGCCTTCGAGCGGAAACGGAACTCAATTCATTAAAATGAATGAACGCAGGAGGAGCGCAGTCGAGTGCATGACTAACGGTAAGCGGATGCAGGCTGAAAGATGCAAATCCGGCATCTGAAATTGCCGTTTCTGTTGCCAAAGTCGCTGCCATTTTGCCCTTTTGCGGGCCATAGTTGGTCCAAATTAGATGGGCTGCGGAAATATGGAAATTTATACAGTTTTTCCCCCCGAACTCGAGGGTGATGGTTGGCTTACTTAAGCGGAAACCCTTTTTTGGGGGGCAACAATCGCATGTAGCAATTGGGCTTAAATTTAACTGAAAGTGAGCTTAAATATGGGATGTTTTTAATTATAGATTCATAAAGGTATATATTATTTACAAGTGCTTTGTATTTTAATTAAAAGTGAACTACATTTCTCTAAATCATGCTATATTTTCTGTAATTTCCAGGCCTGCAGCATGTCTACACCGAAGAGCAGCCGCGGCATTGGCCAGTGCAACAGTGGCAGCGGCAGCTTGAGCCTTTTCGGCGGCATTGCCACTGGCAGCACCATCACCATGGCCAGTCATGGCCATGGCCAGGAGAAGGCCAACCAGCGGCTGCGTCGCATACCCAGCGTCCAGCCGGGTGCCTTGAGCTACGAGGAGCTGGTCAAGGAGGGCACCTTTGGTCGCATTTATGCCGGCAAGCTGGGCGAGTCCTGCGATGCGTTGGTCAAGACGGTCATCGATGGGGCCTCGCTCACCCAGGTGGCCTGTCTCCTGCAGGATGCCTCGCTGCTAATCGGCGTCAGTCATCAGCACATCCTGGCCCCGCTGCTGGCCAATACAGAACTGCCGGGTCCACCGGAGATTGCCTATCCCTATCCGTCCAAGGGGAATCTGAAGATGTGAGTTGAGAAACTATAATTAACATAAAATCATTTCATATAGTTCTAAAAATTTTATACAATTTACGTATTATTTCTAAACCTGTTCCTATTTAAGGTACTTGCAAAAGTCTCGGGACTCGAGCACAGCCTTGAGCACCCGCCAGCTGGTTGAGTTTGGCCTGCACATCACCAAGGGCCTGGCCTATCTGCACTCTCTGGGCATCGTCCACAAGGATATTGCCACACGCAATTGCTAGTGAGTATAGAAAATATAAAGATTCTACATCAATTATCCTCAAACCAGAATAAAATCTCTTCTAATGTATTATAGTGTCTTTACTAATATTATTCTTAATTGATTTTCTTCATCACTCTTCCTCCCCAGCCTTGACGAGGATGCCTACGTAAAGATCTGCGACAGTGCCCTGTCCCGGGACCTCTTCCCGGATGACTACGACTGTCTGGGCGACAACGAGAACCGGCCACTGAAGTGGCTCTCGCTCGAGTCGCTCCAGAAGCGGGTGTATGCCACCCAGGGGGATGTGTGGGCACTGGGCGTTACCTACTGGGAGCTGGTCACCCTGGCCCAGATGCCGCACGAGGAGGTAGATATATTCGAGCTTACCAATTACTTGGCTGCCGGCTTCCGGCTCGAGCAGCCCGTCAACTGTCCCGATGAATTGTAAGTAACCCAAAAAACCTGATGGGGAGAAGAGTATGTCTGAAATTAAGAAATTTTTGCCTGTATCTTTTTCCATTTTCCATTTCCTTAAACCAAAAAAACAAAAAAAAACAGCTTCACCGTTATGAACTGCTGCTGGCACAGCGAGGCCAAGCAGAGGCCGACGCCCTCGCAACTGCTTTCGTATCTGCAGGACTTCCATGCGGATCTGGGCATGTACATCTAAGCGAGAGGAAGGACTCAAGTCTGCGTGGAGCAACGAGCGAAGCCTAAGATAAATTAATTGAAACTTTTGCATTTTAAATGTGAGATTAAATGTGAATTTACCTGTTAGAGTTCGGCGCAAAACCAATTAAAATGAAAGCCAGCTAACTTCAGATACGTAAGCAACACACGCAAAACACACACCAACACAAAACGAAACACAATACAACATAATTGCACACCAAGGGGTGGACCTCAATGGGTTAAGTTGTAGGTAAAGTGGGCTATTAAGGGGTTAAAGTCATGTAAATAAATATTAAAGGAAAGACAGTGAGAAAAGACTTTAAAGGCCACACTGCGTATGCGTGATGCAATTAATAAGGCAGAGCCCACAGGGCGTATGAATGATATCAGCATCATCAAAGACCACACTGCGTATGAGTGATATTTATTCAAAATCCAATCAATGTCCTTAAAGCACACACATACATAGCTTAGGCCACACTGCGTATGACACAATTTATAAACAACTCAATGCCCCTAAGACCCGCCCAAGACATCACAAGTCAAACGGCAATATTGAGGTCCACCCGATAATATTACAAACAGTTTAAGGCCATCACTTTTCCCAAAGCAAAACTACAGAAAAGGCCTCCAGCACGTGGTTTAAGGATAACGTAAAACTGAGCATTTAAGTAGCTAGCAATTGAATAACAAACACTCAGACACACAGAAACACACACAAACCGTACATGATAAATGAATGTGAATTATTGATGTGCATATTTTATTGAATGTGTGTAATAGCATAAGGAAGGCAAAGACAAGAAAGGAAAGGATACGAAAAGGATAGAGCAAGGTATCAAAAAAAAGGAGGCTTGAAAGGGGAGTTGAGAGGCGACAGAATTGCGGAATCTTTTGTTCTCGAATGTTGTCCTCGATTGTTACGAAAGCGATATATTTATTTACCTTGATTATTATTATTATTACTATTGCGTACATGTCATAAGGGAGGAAGTTCAAAACAGAATCTGAATCAGGTGAAAAGCAAATGTTAAACTGATGGCAAACAAAGCACACTATAAAACACACACACACACACCTAGCACAACCACCCGTAGGCAAAGACACACACTTGGCCCCTGCAAGGCTTAAGCCCTTGTGACCATCGCTTAGTTGCTTAATCTCCGCTACTGACAGGACACGCCATCCAAAATGCAATCGCAGCTTGCATTTCTTCCAGTGCACTTGCAACTCCCTCTCCCTCCAGCTGTCATCTGAAAAGCCCCAGCTTAAGATGTCCTTGTTGTTTGTTTATGCCTTTTAGTTGAATTAGCCAAGAATTGTTTCTGTTTCTGCTTCTGCTTCTGATTTCATTTTCCCCAGAGTTATGTATTAATTTGCATTTCCGTTAGCCAAAAGCCAGCTGGCAACTTAAAGTTGTCAAGTCCCCCGACGAACAACACCCCCAAGAACCCACAATAATGACACTAGCCGATGTGGAAAATTTATGGGAATATAAGGGGAGGGAGATGAATATTGAGCCCTTTCATTATACTCCCCCAAAAGGCTACATCGTCTAGTGTTACTAGCTAAATAATTGCCATCTTAAGATGGCTTCAAATGTAGCTTAAATATTCTCTGTAATAAATACAAAAAAAATATGAAAATACATGCATCCAAATAACTAAGAAAAGGAAATAGAAAATATTTACTACAGTTCCAGAACCAGCAGCTGCTTATTCATCTATGTAGTTATGTAAGCTTTCGCCATATGGTTTACTCTTAAGCTATGCCATCTCGACGTTACTAAGGCAAATACCGAACTGGAAAACTATCAAGGCAAAGGATCTCTGTCTGCATTTTAATAAATAAATATTCCCCCAAAAAGGCTGCCAGGCAGCCATCAGACACGCACACCCACACCCACACACACACACACCTAGAGTTATCCTGTATTTCGAGTAGATTATAAAGCTAAGAAGGGAAGAGGAAGGAGGAAAGAGGATAGAGCTCTCCGCCATCACTACTATAACTAACTGAATGTGTTTCATGTTTATCATATATGTGTATGTGAGTGTATGTCTATGACTAAACGTATATTTTGTCGTCAAATTGAAAACTAACTGTAACTGTAACTGTAACTATTAACAACATCAGCAAGGACAACAGCAGCGGAAGGAGCACACACTAACACACACTGAGAAGCCACAAAGCAAAACAAATTGTCTCATTCTCTCCCACATATGTCTCACTCTTTAACTCTATATAGATGTATCTCTGTCTCTGTCTTATCCTTAGATAAACTCTAGCATATGTATGATTGTATGTGTATACGGAAGCAAAGGCAAACAAATTTGAAACAAATGCGTATTCGTATTCGAAAAAAACAAACGAAATGCTAAATATATATATATTTCTGCTAAGACACACTCACCTACACACACACTCTACACTAATACTAACACCCACACCAGCACCCCCCCTCTCCTTCCGATAACGAAGGATGCGGGGCGTGGCACTATAAGGACAAGGCTAAGAAACCTGAGAAACAGGCACAAAACCAAAGGCAGAAATTCAATTTTTGTGAGGAGACAGCAGAAACATAAAGCAAAAAACAAGAAAACCAACAAAAACAACAAAAAACAAAGCAAATAAATTAAATGTTCCTTTTGAATCATAAACAAAAATTGCAAACTGAGCAATCTCAGTGCTTTATTAATCCAACCAACGGCTTCTATGGGTTTGTATGGGGGGCAAACTGGGGTAACAAAAAAGAAAGGATGATGCATCCTTTGGCTGGGGAAAGGGAGTGAAACTGGGTATGGGTCAGGGACTGGGTTCTGTGTCCTGGATCCTGGGTCTGGGTTCTGGGTGCTTGTCCAGGTCCAATTCGTTGGCCGATTCTGATCCATGCGAGGGCACGTTCGCACACAACAGGAGCGGAGCGAAGGACTACGGGACTTGGGAGCCTTTCAAGGAGCTATGCAATTTAACTGGCACTTTATTTGTGCAATTTCGCTATATTAATAACAATAATGTTAGTTAATAAACTTCTAGCAATGACTAGTTAAAGAATTTCTTAAAATAATTTAGATTTCTTTACCAAACATGAAATGGAAACCAGCGACCAAGTCCAGAAAATATTCTAAAAACTTAAAGAACAGTGTTACTTTAATCAAACAATTTGATTTATAATTTTATAAATATTAAAATTTATTTTTTATTAAATCTGTTCAGAGTTTAATGTATTAAAACTTTTTGGAACTAATTAAAAATACATTATTTTTCCATAAGTATAAGTAAGTATAAAGCTACAATAAATTGTTACAGAGTATGAAATACCCTAAAAATTTGGGTTAAATTAAAAGGAACATTGACATAACTAACTTTCTATAATTATTATCAAATTTATAAAAAAAATTATTAAATACCACAAAAGGCAGAAGAAAATGTTTACCAATAAACCCAAATGTTGCTAGGAACAAATAAAACTTTTTCTAGGAACATGTTGCGCAACACCAGCAACATGTCCCAAGAAAAAGTTATCTTTGTTTGTCAACACAAAGGTTGATGTTGCAGAAGTTGAAAGATACAAAACCTTTATTGTCTAATAAACCTCATGATTATGAGTACATTTACGTTACATTTTCTATATTTTTTCGATATTATTATCACTAATAAATACTCCTTTCTTCAATATACATATGTATATATATTCTTTAATTCGTTTTGTATATTTTGGGTTTTTTTTAATGGATTTTCCTTGGTATCTGAGAGCCGTCCCTGAACTGGGTCCGCCGTCCTTTAACTCAGTCAAACATATTTGCCGTGCGTGTCAAAAACTGAGCGATGCGCATTTGTTGACCCCCACCGAGTACCCTTTTTTTTCAAAGGATTCGTTTGCCACGCTCTAATTACAAAGAGAGCAAAGACCAGGCAAATCGACTAAAGAATACCCTATATTTATATAAACTTAGAACAAATGGAAGAGTAAGCAGTACAAACATAAATAAGAAATAGGAAAATCGAGATCAAAACTTCCGACTGAAATAGAAACCACCTTTTCTGAAGACACTTATTTTTATTAACCATTTATTTGCAACAAATAAAGTTTTTCCCTTCAAAAAAAACATCCCGCAAAGATAGGATATACCCTGCTTCCCCTGATAAAGCCGGGTATACTCAATCTTTTTGCCCTCGCCCTCGGAACTGTCACTGGACATTCGCTTTTTCACCCGTTCTCATAACGACAAAACTTTGAGTGGCAGGCCTGCAGGATGGGCGGCTACTCCTGTATCCTGACGGCGATGGGGAAAAGCTGCGTTATATGTTTGCCTCTGAGACGGCACAAAAAAAAACGGAATCAGAAAGCAAAACAAACTAAATGGGAAAATCCGGGCTGAAGTTTGCCGTGGAACAACATCGTTGGCCATCGTTGCGTGGAAAAACGGAGGAAGGCGGAAGCGGAAGTCTTCCTCGCGGATACCTCAACAGGTGGTGAAGGTGGGTGGAAGGGAATGGATGTTGGAGGTAGGAGGCTTTGCGGCCATTCCATTGGATTAAGTTTTGTAATTAGCCGAGTCTGATTGAATTGGAAATCATGTTTGCGAATTAATGAGCAATTAGTTGACGCATTATGAGCGTCTGCTCGGGTTGATATGGGGCCTGGATTGATAAGATATAGGGTTGAGATGGGATTCTGTGTATATGAATCATGTTGAGTTTTAGAAAAGTTATAAAAATAATTAATTAAAACTCTAAATAATTTAGCGTTCAAATTCTGCTACCAATTTATCTTTAAACATCGTTATTTATTAATTTTTAAAATGTATAGAGAAAGAACTTGTTCAATTTGAATTTAGACAACATTTGTTGCTCCCAAAAATAAGCAGAAAGCAGAAAGAATTTATTAGGATATTCATTCTTTTTGTATATTTTGCATAAATATATTTCCGAAACTAGTAACAAACATTATCCCCCATTTAAAAACATAACATTTTTGCTTTATCAATTATTTTATAAAGTCATATTCCCCTAAATATGCATAATAAAAACCAAAAGACCATTTAAATTTAATAAACCAAACTCGGAATAATTAAATTCGACTCCAATTTTTTGGCTCTAAAATGCAGAGTGCTTCATAAACTATCAAAGGGGGATGGCTTTGGGCCCTTTGGCAGGCATAAATCAGAATTTGTGATTGAGTTTATCGCAGCGTTTTGGCATTTTAATCTATTTAGCATTTAATTGGCAGCCAAATGACCTGGCCCGAGACTATGAAATATGCAAAACGCTTTTTAAATCATTTAAACGGCTCTATTATTTATGAATTGCGATGATTTGTGGCACTATTGGCCGGCCGTATCGATTGCCGTCGCGGAGGCACTAAACCAATTAAATGTGAGTAAACATAGCCCAGCCATGATCGAAATGTTAGATTGCAGCATAATATATACACAATTTTTATCCTGTGGTTTTCACAGTACACTTTTTATCCACCATTTTCAACTCAATCGGTTTAATTGTTTATGCAGTCCGCGTTTGCCCGGAATGTTAAACAAATTGCGGTATTGCGGACATATTGCATTTTTATCTGCCGTGTATTATGGCCTGTGTTTTTTACCGCGTTTAATTAAAATGATGTATAAACTCTCACGGCCACATGTGGGTATATATAGTATACATATATATATAGACATATATAGACGTGGAAACCCGAAACCACAAAATAAATAGATTGCCCAGGAAGGTCCTGAGCTGCAGCGATTATGTTTACGGCCGGACTATGGACTCAGTCCGGATTGTTATTGCAGCTTCCAGTTATCGGTGTGGATTTTACATTTGATTAAACGTAAATATTGTAGGAAAAACAACGAGCTGTTGGCTTGAGTTCATCAATTTTGGCAACAAAAACTGCTGCTTTCTGCGGCTGTTTGTTGGTAGTTACACGCTCCTCTTTCCGTTGCATTAATTAAAATTTCACGCCAGACTGGCTTGGGGAGCAACAATAACCACTGGAATAACTCAACTTGATAGACGCCGAAGCCCGGCAATTAAACATTCAGGAGCGGGGGCAGGGACGTGGCCCAAGATCGAATCTCTAAAGTTGTGTGTCTGCCACATCGACAACACAACAGTTGGCCAACTTATCGCCCGGCCAGACACCAAACACGAAAATACCGAATGGCAAAAACCAAACAATTGCAGCTGCAACATTTCGCCAGTTGCCTAAATTATTTTTGTGGGTGGGTTCCAGACCAGTGCTGCCAAGGGTGGCTTTCGGTTCAAATAAAGTAGCTAGTTTTTTTGTGATTTTTGTAGTACTAAAATATAAATATATGAATAAAATAATGTGTTGTTTTTTATAAAAATAAATTAGTAATTATTTAAATTGTATATATCTACTGTTGATGTTTATTTTTATTTTTTCAAAATGTATCGATTTTTAATGATCCATTGCAAATAACAAAATTTTCCGTTAGAATTAAATGTTTAACCAATTCAAAATACATTATTTAGTGTAATGTTACCATTGGCAATAACATATAAAAACATTAATTACTATAATTATACAAATATTGTAAATATCAGAAAAACTACATTAATTACTATAATGATACAAATACTACTGTAAATATCATAAAAAACACATTAATTATTATAATGGTACAATTACTACTTTTATTTTCTAGATTAAATGGACTGAAAACATTTCGATAAGAGTAAATCGTTCTTAGACTGTGATCAAATTTAAATGTTGCTCAATTAAGAAATGGGCTTTAAAAGGGGTTTAAAATCCAAAAATTTGTACTCAGTTCCCGTGGATTAGTCACTAAAATATGATGGCTAAAAAATTCAGCTCTTTTGTTGTTTGTCTGCTGGCTTGCTACTTTCTCAGCGGGGTACAAAGTCTATAAAAATCTAAAGAAAACATAATTTTAGTAAAGCCATTTTAATTTTAGACTCATTCCCTTGTAGAGTTCAGCAATATGAAATGTGAAACTTTGGACAGGAAGTTTTCAGACTTCGAATATTGCCTTTTGAAGTCCGTAAATCGAAGCTACAAGTACCTTTCCCTAAAAGTGAAACTCAACAAGGTTCCCATTACCGATGTTAAGGTATGTCAGATGAGCCTTACAAGCTGTAGTTTATCTTTTCTATAATTTAGGTTAACTTCGCTTTGTATAAGCGACTGAATGGTTTAAAACCCTTCCTGTACAATATGTCAGTCGATGCGTGTAAGTTCATAAAAAACCCAAGGTCCAACCCGATTGCGAGTTACTTTCATGATTTCTTTAAAAACCATTCCAACTTAAATCATTCTTGTCCCTACAATGTAAGTATAAGTTGTACTACTGATTCTTCAAGTAATGAAATTGTTTCAGCATGATCTGGTTTTGGATAAAGTATCCTCTGAGTCTGTAAATAATCGAATGACAAGAATGTTGCCCTTTCCCGAAGGCAGCTACATGTTCCAAAGTGACTGGTATGCATATGGCATAAAGAGGGCTCATGTTCAACTTTATTTAACACTTTCATAACTGGTTTTTTAAGTATTTCATTGTTAACCAAGTTGAAATTGTATTATAATTATTATTCCTTTATTTTTCTGTGAACAACTATGAAAAATCTAGGGAAAATAATATTGTATCTAAAGCTAATCATGTGGCAAGGCATTCCTCTTTAATTACATGGAGAATCATCAAGTGCATACAGTAATTACTGTAGTTATTCAGTTTATTATTATATTATCAATTATTATCTTCCGGGCTTAAGAAGATTTATGACTATTAAATATTAAATATATATTTGTTATTGGAAACTTTAAGTGTGCTTTAAATTGGTTATAACTAAAGTAATGTATACTTTTAATTTATCAACATAGTAGCTGCAAGAGTATTTCGATTTGAGTCTCCAGACGATTTGAGTTTCCATTGAATTAAATTATGGACACAATTACAATATTTAGTAGACTGTGAACACTTGCACATCAAATGATCTAATGAAAATACTCTAGTTATATTATTTATTAATTTATTATTGATATTTTTATTGCTCATACTTGTAATATTATTACTACTATAATTATACCTATTATTTTTTTGTATCATTCATACTTAAAGCATTTAGAAGGCAATATCATTTATTAGATGATCTCTAAAACTCCATTTACGACATTCAATTTTTTAATAAGATTATTAGATACTAACCAATCATAAAGAGTAAATCTAAATGCCTTTTCCATTAAAAATTTATATATTGATTTGAATATTGAAATTAGTGGTTCAGTTCCCGTGGATATTTCAATACATAATGATCGGCCGCATTCTCGTTGTCTGTTTAGTGACTATCTGGTTGTCAAGCGTGGTACAAAGTCTACGCAAAACCCAAGAAAAAATTCCTTTGAGTAAAGCTATATTTATTCCAGGCTCATTCACTGGTGGAGTTGACAAATATCAAATGCAAAACTATGGATAGCAAGTTCTCCGACTTTGAAATTTGTCGTTTAAAGTCCATAAATCGGACCTACAAATACGTTTCTGTAAAAGTAAATCTCTTTAAGGTTCCGATAACCAGAATTAAGGTATTGCAGATGAAATATGAAAATTAATTAAATAGTTTATGATATAACTGTTTATGATTTAGCTTAACGTGGCATTATATAAGCGACTTAATGGACTAAAGCCCTTCCTGTACAATGTTACCTTCGACGGGTGCAAGTTCTTGCAAAGCAAAACGTCCAATCCTGTGGCGAGATATTTTTATGAATTCGGCAAGGATTTCTCCAACATAAATCACACCTGTCCCTATGATGTAAGCTAACAATTCCCATAAATAGGCTTTAATTACATTTTAATTATTATAGCATGATCTAATAGTGGATAAGGTATCCGCTTCGGATATGAACCATCGCATAACCAGAGTCCTACCCTTTCCCGAAGGCAGTTACATGTTCCAAAGCGACTGGTATGCATATGACATTAAGAGGGCTGAAGTTAAACTTTATTTAACACTTTCATAAATGTTTTTTAATTAATTTAATTAGATCATTGCTTAATAAATAGAAATTGTATTATTTTTCCTATTTTTCTGTGGGCTCAACTAAAATAAAATTGTATCTGAAGCTACTAATGGGGCAAGGTATTTCACATGTAAAGTGATCATTAATTACTGTATTAATTACAGTAAATATTCAGTATTAAATATTATCTTTTTAAATATAAATATAAAATATGTAATGTGATTTCTGCTTTTAATTGGTTCCAACTCTAGTAATGTATCTTTTCAACTTATCAAAACTGTCTTATAGCTGCAAGGGTATTTCGATTTCGGTTTCCAGAAGTTAGCTCATTTTGATACTATTTTAGTTCACACGTGTCAGAGAAATTAAAATAAAAAATAATAAATATTCAGTTAACCCTTGAATCAAACCATGGATACATTTACAATATTCAGTGGACTGTGAACTCTCTAATAAAATTTAATGTTCTAATGACAATACTCTACTAGGAGTAGAGAACTAATTATTATACCCTTGCAGGGTATTCTAATTTATTATAATTATTTAGAAGGGCTTTAGATAAACTATTATTATAATTCATACTTAAAGCATTTAAAATCTGACCATCAAAATGTAAATTTGATCAGGCAATTGCATTTATAAGTTTATCTCTTAAAGTCCATTAAATGTATTACGGAAAATTTTTACTTCAATATGAATATTAAATGCTAACCAATCACAAAGAGTAAATCTAAATTCTTTTTCCATTAAAAATAGATATATTGATTTGAATATTGAAATTTATGGTTCAGTTCTCGTGGATATTTCAATACATAATGATCGGCCGCATTCTCGTTGTCTGTTTTGTGACTATCTACTTGGCCAGCGTGGTACAAACTCAAAAAAAAAAAGAAAAAATTCCGTTGAATAAAGCTATCTTCATTCTAGGCTCATTCCCTGGTGGAGTTCACCAATATCAAATGTAAAACTATGGATGGCAAGATTTCTGATTTTGATTTTTGTCATTTGAAATCCGTAAATCGGCCCTACAAATACGTTTCTGTTAAAGTGAGGCTCTTTAAGGATCCAATAACCAAAATTAAGGTAGTGTACAACCATTGTAATAGTTTATGATGTATAGTAATTGTTTATGATTTAGATTAACCTGGGATTGTATAAGCGACTCAATGGACTAAAGCCTTTCCTGTACAATGTGACCTTTGACGGATGCAAGTTCTTGTTAAGCACAACTTCCAATCCTGTGGCAAGATATTTTTATGAATTTGGCAAGGATTTCTCTAACCTTAATCACACCTGTCCTTATGATGTAAGTTTTCTAGTTCCCTCCAAAAACTCTTTGTATTATATTCTTAATATATAACATGAACTAATAGTGGATAAAGTATCGGCTTCGGATATGAACCATCGCGTAACCCGAGTCCTGCCCTTTCCCGAAGGCAGTCACATGTTCCAAAGCGACTGGTATGCATATGACATTAAGAGGGCTGAAGTTAAACTTTATTTAACACTTTCATAAATATTTTGTATATTTTTCTAAATAAAAATCTATTTACTGGGGTTATTTGATACATATATTTTTAATTACGCCCTTTTAAGATACTAACTGTTTGGTAATTGGTTAATGTTTAAAGCAAAGTCTTGAATTTAATCTAAGGCTTGGAAGTAAATAAAATATAAAAGTATATATTATGAATTTAATCTAAGACTTGGTATTAATAAAAATATATTTTCCTTCATAAATTGTGTATATAAAAACCTGTAATATAACTCTAATAACATTAAACCCCTGCAAAAACTCCAGCTAGATTTTGCTCAGAAATCGCCAAATTGCCCTAACAGATGTTCAGACTATTGATAAAAATAAAATGGCAGGAACCGTTTACAACTTTCGACCGTTTTACAACTAACAAAGGGTCACAAATCAAGTCCGACCGAGTCGCAGTCACAGGGGGTTGCCGCCGACGCCGACCCCGACTCCCCGGGATCGTGACTAACCGGAAGTCGCCATGTGCAAGAATTTCGCCTGGCACCAGTAACCCCTGCCCCACTCCTAATCCCGCCCAGTTTCCTCATCCTTTTCACAACTTGGGCCGCCTGCAGTGTTGCGATTTAATTAAAGCGCCATTAAGTCAGCAATTAACAACAACAACAACAATAGCAACAATGGCAGCAGCAGCAGCAACAACAAAAGCGACAGCAACAATAGAAGCAGCAACAGCGACAACGACAACAACAAAGGGGAAAAACAACTTTAGCGCCCTGATATTTATACCCTTCCAAAGGGGTATTATTAATGTACATAAAATTAAATATTTGAAGATGCTTTATAAATCCCTAACGGTTTTTTGAAAATCTTTATATAAATGATTAAAAAATACAATGACAATTTTGAGGTACTAAATTCACCAAAATATTGCCTTATTTTTTTTAGACGAATTTAAATTTATAATTATTATTATTATTATTATTATTTTATTATTAAATTAAATAACAAATAATTCAACATTTACGGTTTTACAATTTTTTTGTTGGTAAAATCCGTTTAAAATGTGACATTTTTAAGATAAATTTGTTGTATTAATTTATTTATTACGTAAAAATATTTGGCATTAGTCTAATATATATTTTTGTAAATTCCAATGTTACTTTAATAAACAATTTGTAGAACAGTGCGAAACCTAGGTACATATTATATTAAATGTAAATTTGTTTTTTAACGATTCAATATGTTGTACTTTAGACAAATTTTCATTGCATAATCTCAAGACTTTTTATAAATATAATATTTATATTTATTCCCACTTAAAGGATATTTTCCTTTTAGGAAATAATTATATTATATAAGCAAAGGTATCCTGCATTCGTTTAGCCAAAAAGTTAACTTCCTTTCTGGTGGCTTTTCCCTTTGTTTTGCCCCCTTTCATTATGTTTGCTTTGCTTTGTTGCTGCTGGCGCATTAAACTCTTTTTTTGTAGCCACGTTATCGCTTAGAGAATTCATTAGCAATTGCAGGGGGACATTCATTGGGTCTACAAACCATTTTGCATATCGCAAAATAAAACGAAATAATAAAAAACAATGTTGAAAACCTGGCAAAGGACTCGTACATACAGAAAATGCAAAAGGCAAATGTTGGGGAAAAGTTGCAACCCTTTGAGGTTTGCCGACAAACTGCATCTGGCAACGCAACCTTTTCGCCACAGTGGCCAAGAAATTCCAAAACGGGTAAAGTATTTATGGGAAGTCTTGGAAAAATACCTTTTATTATTAACCGCAAGTATTTTTAACTTATTTAGAAGAACCTATTTAGGGGGAGTAGAAATACCTGAATTTTAAATAAATATTTTAAAACGTTTTAGTTACTTGGAATCTAGATAAGGAAGTCATTCCATAAGAAGCATAGTTTATTTCGAGTTCATTAATTCTATAAAAAATAAGGTTTATTACCAGTTCATTAATTCTATAAAAAATAAGGTTTATTACCAGTTAAAAACTAGCATCTAAATGAACTTAAGTTGGTGTTAACTATAATAAATATATTAAATACATTCAATTTTATGTGGAAATTGTAACTTTAAAGTATTCTTTCATGTTTATTGTACTTAAGTTTTCAGTTGTATTAAAATAAATTAAATATATATAAAAAGTAACGTTTTTCCTTCATTTTTTCTATGGTAATAAATAAAGTTAACTATTAGTCAAAGTTTAAAACCTACAAACTTTCTGCAGCTGCGTGTCACTCTTGCAAATCATGTGAAACGCACAAATATTAATTCGCAGCACATGTAATGAATTTTACATTTTATTAACTCTGCTGGGCAAACAATAAGCAAACAACAATTAACAACTGCCACTGGACTAAAGGACCCACCCTCGAAATATTTTCCTCTATGGGAATTTTCAACTAATTTGATTAAATTGAAATAAATGCAATTTAATTATAAGCACACATGGCAGCTGTGTTGGCTTTTTAAAACAAATATGCAGAAGTGGCACTGATTTGAGCAATTGTTCTATTGAGATATTTTAATATTAACAAAAATATATTTAGTAAACAAGAAGTAGTATGAAAAATACTAAGCATACTTCAAGTTATGGAAACAAATAAATAAAGATATTCAAATCAAAAGCAGACTTAATGAAAGGCACTCGAATATGGGAAATTAGTTGAAATTCCTTAAAATTCCATTAAATTCCTTAAAATTCCTCAAAATTATGCGAGTGAGAGAAGTCGGTCTCCATTGTGTGGATTATTATTTTGCCTTTTCATTGCTTAGCATAGCAACTAAACTCGAATTTTTGGGTCTGCTTGGGGAAATGGGTGTTGGGCGGTGTTGCCACAGAACAAAAAGCACATTAAAAACATGGAAAATAAAATAAACCAGCCGCTGCCGTTGCCATTTTCCACTTTTCCCCCTAATATTTGACTTTGTTCTTGCTTTTCCGAAAACGAGAAAGTTTTATTAGGGGTACGTGTCAGGGTTGCCATGTGTGCGGATGTCGGGGGGATGTTTAGGGTTAGCTTCGAATGAACTGAAACTGTCAAAAGTGCACATTCCGCTCTTGACATTTTTCCAAAGCGCAGCTTGAACTCTGGCCCCTGGCAGAATGAGCAGGGGGGAACGGGGTGAGAGCTCGATGCTGATGTCGCTCCAGCGATTGGCATTGAAAGCGCAAATGAAAGGGAAGTCCCCATTTTGAGTGGCACTGGCAGCTTGCGATGGAATCCCAGGCCCAGACACACATCCCAGGGGGGGGTGGAACCAGAAAGTACCAACGCCATGGCACGCGTCCTTCCGCCCCCGGGGGTAGCCACCCCTCGCCATCACTTCCTCTCCCTCCATTTTCCCCGTCGAACAGTTAAAAAAGGCAAAAACGACAACGAGGCATAAACCCAGAAATTTGCTCTCTGTACGTTTATTGCTTTTAAATTTGCCAATTGTCGAATCTGGCGTTTTGTAAGTGCATGTGGGTGAGTACACAGAAAATAATTTGAAGGGTATTTAAAGCGGGAAAAGGTTATTAATAGACGGAAAACTGCTTTCGCTTTTTAAAGAAAGAAACTATCGTGGTTTCAACTAAAACATTCTCAAACTTTTAGTAAAACGAAATCCAAAGCTATGGAATTTTCTAAACAATATTATTTAAAATATTGAATTAATTTCTTAACCTAATTTGTTCGTCTCTCAATCTAAATGTTCCTTGAAAATACTTCCCTTTACAAACAAACTTTACAATTTCTCCAAGTGCATTAGATTCCCCCATCTGATGTGGGCCTGTCCGTGTAAGTCTACTGCAAATTGCTTATCAAGCGAACGCATGTAACAGTCAAACTGAAACTCAAAAGGAGGGCTCCGGCCTTTTGGCAAAGCAAAAGCAAAAGCAGCCCTTAATTTGGCCAATTTAAAAATGGAAATCGATTCCCCCGAGTGCCGGGGATGTGTCAATAAAATGTGATTAACAAGTTGCTGCAACAAAATGCCAGGACATGGCACTGCAATCGGGATAATGGTGAAAACTTTTGCCCGACATTCATTCCCTCCGGCATTTGTGTGTTGTATTGCTCCCCCAATGCGTGGCATTGTGACGTTTTTTATACTCCCGGTATCCTTACGGAGCGTGGCGAATTATCCTTTCATAAGTGACAAATACGTCCACCCTTATCAGCGACGACTCTGCTGCTGCAAGTAATGAGGTTTTATTCCAAAGCAAGTGACTCCCGGGTATCTGGTCGTGGTAATTTGCAATAAATATGCAGCCACAACCAGATCTCCATAACCCAAAGCTCTGGCGCAAGGATAAGGACTAGGGGGTGGCTACAGCACTGTGGCAATGTGTAAACACCCCTCCGGTGAGCTGTTGAATTCCAGGACTGCATTCCAAGGGAAATTCATCATCAAACCAGCATTCAGCAGCTGACAATGAAGGAAATAAGCTCCGCACTTAATTAGAAACGAGGAAACTCCGCACAGTTCAAACAATGCCAGATGCCAAAAGATAGTTTGTAATTCCTCGGTTTAAGGCAGCTTACAGTGCTGATACTTTTCACAATGAATTGCCACAGAAATGGGGATATGTACATGTTTAATTGCTTGTCTCAAATTATGATAACCGATATTAAGGGGAGGTAAATTAATCCCCTAGGAAATGCGTACATCAAACTGAAGCTTTTAACTTGCTTAAAACCATCTAAACTAAGCTTAAGCAGAACCAATTTAAACCCAGATTAAATACATACAAAAGAACAGACTCCTTTCTTGGGCTTTAATAACAAACATTTGTTAAATTATATGTAAAGTAAAATAATAAATGCCATTACTCTTTTGATATTAATTGTTTAATTAGGCTAAATGGCTTTTTGTATAAAAATCTTTGCATCAAAACACAAGTATCTTATATCCAGCTGAATGTTTAATTTGTAAACTGATATAAATGGAATTAATTTATGCTTCTATTGATATTGTTTATGTATATTTCACTTGTCAATTGCACATATTTAATTACTATTGACTGAATTTTCTGTTTGTGACTTACTAAAAGGCCTCGAGGCTGTTATTAGGACTTATTGAAAGGCTACGAATGTCAGAAATATATTTAAATTAAATGCAAGACACTTGGAAATGCAAAGCCAAGAAAAGTATCTAAAGGAGTATTAAGTTTCTGGGATTTGCTGACAAATTTAATTAATTTTGACAGGTAAAAAAACTATAGTATTTTCTTATTTTGATTAGCCTATATTTACCAAATATATTAAATCGTTGTTACTTTCCCAGAACTGGTCATTTATTTAACAGTTGTGTTGTCTTAACTTTAAATTAATTACCATCTCAGTTTCCAGGGAAACCTCTTCTTTGTTTTTTTATTTTTTAATTCGATAGGAACCCCCCTCAGATACTGCCAAAAATAAATAATGTTGTCTAAGCTCAAGTATTTCCAGTTAACACCCCAAAAATCATTCGACTGAAATCTGCAAAGGTGATTTTTTTCCGATATGCAATTAAATATATATCTCGAGGGCTTTGCGCTCAGCCTGATAAGCGAAAATCTTTTCCTGGAAGATTGCAGACCGCAAAGAATATCGGAACTGCCTTGTTTTTGCAACGCCGAGGCGACAGGTGTGACTCAGGTAATCTTATCGCGGCATGAGATTGCCGTTTCGTGGGGTTTCTTTTACTTTTGATTTTATTTTGCACTATTTGGCTGTAGCTTTTTGCCCGTTATGATACCCCACTCCACTCCACCCCTGCGATAAGCCCAGTTACAGGCAAGAAAAGTTAATTAAAAGCGAAACGCTTCTGTAAACAATGTCTCACTCGGGAAGCGGCGTCCTATAAAAGCGGCGGCAGAGTCTACAGCTGACACCAAACGAACCACAACCTCCAACATGCGCAGTCTGCTGATCCTCTCCGTTGTCCTTGCCGTGATCCTCGGCGGACATGCCTACAGCTCCAGCTGGGGTCGCCGCAACAGCAGCGACTATCTGCTCTCCAGCCAGAGGGAGATCCGTAATCCCATCAAGAACAACTACTGGAATGTGAACATTGATTTCCCCCGTTCCGTAAGTTTAATTATTTTGATTGTTTCTTCGGGAAATTAATTGAATTTCTGTCTATTTTAGGGAACCGTCAACTATGCCAACATCTCGGCTGTCTTTGTCTACGACAACTTCAAGAACAGCTCTGGTGCTGCCCCCAGCCTGTGGTCCGGCGGTCCTGGCTACCGTTTCGCCACCATCAACCTCCGCGGCCAAGTCAGCCGTGGCATTGACTCCACCGTCGAGATCTGGGGACGTTAAGTCTTTACCTGAAAATCTGCAAATAACCGAATAAAAACGAGCTTACAAATCAAATGGAATAGTAAACAGAAATGGATTTTTAATTATATTTTATGGATATATCAGCAAGAGAAGATATTGTTTTCCTAAAAGGAATTGAGAACAGAATCGGAATAAAATTCTCAATTCCAATGCGAAAGCTCTTTTCGCTCTTTTAATGCCGCTTGCTTTTCAAAAGGATATCAATGTACAAGCCGAATTGTTAGGTGTATTCTCAGGGAGATTTTTGAGTAAAATTATGAAAAACGAAACTGAAATTCCGATCGATCTTTTAGTTTCCAAAAAGATACATTTGTTGTGTTAACCTAATATACCTCGACCTTGGTCTCGACTGAAATTGTTAACGAAATCGTTCCAAGTACAATGATTAACTTAACACCAGAACAATTAAAAACCATTTACGAAAGAGTTAAATAAACGTTGACCACAGCTCTCTTCATGCCATGGGCAAACCAGTCGGTTTTGAACATATAGCTTCCCTCAGAAAAGGGTAACATGGAGGTTATACGATGGTCTATATACTGAGTAGATATTTTATCCAGTAACAGATCATGCTAGAATAATTCTATAAGAGATTATGTTTGGGGTCTAAAAATACATTTTACTTACATCATAAGGACAAGAGTGATTCAGATTGGAATGGTTTTTGATGAAATCATAAAAGTAACTTGCAACCGGATTTGATCTCGGGTTTTTAACAAATTTACACCCGTCAATTGTCACATTGTAAAGGAAGGGTTTAAATCCACTCAATCGCTGATACAAGGCCAGGTTGATCTGAATCAAAAAAGAAAATCTATACAAAATTTATATAGAATCGATATAGAAGGTTGTATAAAATACCTTAACTTTGGTAATCGGAACTTTAAAGAGTCTCACTTTAAGGCTCATATATTTGAAGGTCCGATTTACGGATTTCAAATAACAATATTCAAAGTCAGCAAAATCCTTATCCATAGTTTCACACTTCAAGTTAGAGAACTCAACTAAGGAATTCACCTAAACAGCAGTTACAGTTTAATTAAAGGATGTTTTCTGTTAGTTTCTGTTAACTTTTTGCCTCGCAGACAAAGTGTCCAGCCAGCAGACAGACAATGAGAAAGCGTTTCATGATTTTATTATGAAAAACCCAATATAACTGATTCGTTTGTTAATTTAAAGCGCATTTAGAACAATATTTCCGTTTGTAATAGAAAACACATTTAGATCAACATCGTTTGATAGCTGTAAAACTTGTTCATTCGAATCGAACTATTAGAATACTAATTGAAATTAAATGTTTAAAATATTATATATGTTTATATATATATATATTTAAATAATAGTTAACAATGGAGTTTTATTTAAAGTTACCTAAGTAAAATATATGTAAATGTTCCCACTTAGGAATGTGGCCCAAATAGCTGAAGTTTTCATTAAACAATGTTACTTGTGCCTTTTCAAATTTGATGGAATAAAGTAATTATCAAATATAATGGTTTTATTGCTGTAATTACTGGTTTATAATATTTGTTTGTTCTTAAAAATATGATATATTTTATATAAATATCATTTTAAATATACAAAATTATAAATATTAAGTTCAACCTGTTAAAACTCACTTTTCCAGACTCATAAATCATTTTAGATAGATCGAAATGGTAATCAAAAACGCAATTTTAATGTTTTATAACTTTAAATATGTTCTTCAGCAAATATACTCAAAATTAGCAGTGTTTACATTTTTATTTATTTTTTAATGAAGCTAAGACTTGTGTTTTTAAAACCTTATATAGTATATGCTCAAAACTGTGCAGTATCTTTTTTATGTGTGCTTTAAATCAATAAAGTTTATGTAGTGTAGTGTATACTGTTGATGAAATTTATATTTATTCATAACTTTAAATTTGTAGCATAATTGTACACAAATTTGAAAAGCTTTAAAAAACTCATTTTGGTAGTTGTGTTCCTTATAGTCTCTCAGATCTTAAGTTACCAATTAAACATTTTTCTAAATTATTGAACTTAATCTAATCTAAAGACCATTTAAGTTAGTCAAGTAAAAGTTTAATAATAAGTTTTTAATATTGACCAAACTTAAAAATGTTTTTTCCTAACTGTCTGCATTCCAGACTCTCACTTATCTAAAGAATTAAACCATATCACTTGGAATGTCTATCTTTCTTACATTGTTTTTCCCACTATTTGGTCTACACTGATAGAAAAAATCAAGAATTTTGGTCATAAAATTGAGAATTTTCGGTCGTGATAGTAGCGTTAGAATGTTTCGATCTTGTTTTGAGATTATTGTTCATTAGATCAAGAATTTTTGCATTCTAAATTCAAGACTTTTTAAATCTTATTTAAGACGGTAAAAGAGTTTAAAATAAGAATATTAAACGTTGAATTGTGAAAAAAAATCTTAAAACATTACCCATTAAAAAAAAAAAAAAAAAAAAACATTTTTTTAAAGCATTTTTATTTATTTATTTATTTTTTTTATTTATATATTTTCAATTGAATTTATTTAAATTTTTATCTCCATATTTTTTGCTGGACTGGGTGGGGTTCGAACCTGGGACTCTGTGTCTCTCAGACCAGGCGCTTACACAACGCGCCAAGTAGCTAACCTGGAATAGGACGCCGATGTGTACATATATACTCCCTCTGTACTCCCTCTGTAATCCCTCTGTAAAACTAAGAATGCAAAAATCTTAATTTAAGACATTTTTTTCATGATATCAATCTTTTTTTTTGATTGTTTTACGAATATTTCTTATTGTTTTGAGAATATTTTGTATTCTTTTAAGCCTTTTTTTTAAGAATGTGAAAAATCTTAAATCTAGGTTCTTTTGGGCTTGAATAAACCATAAAAAAACTTATTTATAGAATTTTCCTACTTATATTAAGAATAAACTTTAAGAATGTACAAAGCTTAAAATACGACTTTTTTTTTCTATCAGTGTACCTTTTTAGCCAGAACAATCCCGCTTCTGGCGCTTGAGATAGGCCCTTTTACAGGTAAACATAAGTTAATTAAAAAACCGATTGGTTGCGCCTATAAAAGACTGAGCAGGTGAGAAAAATGATACTAAACTTTTTCAGAAAGCAAGATGCGAAGTCTGTTGATTCCCTCCATTATCATCTTGGGTGTGATTCTCGGCAGTGAGGGTTATAGCGCCAAATTTGGAGAACCTTCTGCCCACGATCTTATTCTGTTCCGCCAAACGGAGATCCGTCAGGCCATTGAAGACAAATACTGGAATGTGAAGGTGGAGTTTCCATGTGGGGTAAGTGATTCGTTGATTAAATAATTATATATTTATCTTGAACCTTTAATTCCTTGGAAATCCTTGATTTTGTAATTATATATTTATTTTAAACCCTTAAGGGCTCTATCAACAACTTCACTATTTCGGCTATTTATGTTTATGACAACTTTGCAAATGGTTTTGGAGCCTCGCCCAGTTTGCTGAGAGGCGGCGTGGGTGCCAGCGAAGTCACCATCAACCTGAGTGGCCAAATGAACCACGGCATTAACTCCACCATAGAGATATGGGGATTTTAGAAAGCAAAATTATCTAAATTTAATTTAAATAAATAAAATAAAATTATTCCTAAATAAAGTACACAATAAAACTATTAACATTATATAAGAAAAAGCTATCTTACCAAAACTAAAAGCCTTTCACCGAGTGATCACCGGGTACAGTGATATCTCCATTATTCTGCCCTGTCAATATAAATAGCATATTGATATGTCTATCCCTGGCCAACTTTGCATATTCTCCTTGTATTAGCCTTGGGTCAATCCCAGAAACTCCCCCGAAAAGTTTAGCTGCGAGTTTTCCCCCTATTTTTGGGGGGCACAAAAGGATGAAAGTCTTTTTTTTTTCCTCTTTTTGCCAGCCAGCGGCATAGTCATCTAGCAAAGGAAAACATTCAATATTTAATAAATACGGAGGGTGTGTGTGTCCTGTGTGTGCGCTGTGCTGTGAGGGTACCACAAATCCTGTGAAGCCCCAGACAGACTGTTAAAAGGGCTAAACCAAACCTAAAGCCCAACAAAAAACTGGAAAAAATGTTAAGGAAAGGAAAATCCGAGGGGGGAGACAGACTTATTGGCCTTGGCTCATTGGATTCCAGAGGCAGGGTGTAAAATTTGTATTTCAAATTGCCAAAAAGAGAAGAGCGGAGTCTGGGAGCGATATGTTAAGCTGCACGGTCAAAAGGATGTGTCGGCCGAATCCCTTTTTTTTCTTTTGCTCTCCTTTTCTTGGGCTATTTCCTCAGTTTATGTATCGAATTTAAATTTCAATTTTAAATGTCTCGAGGCTACGAGAGAGGGAGAAATTGGGATCTCACCAGCCCGAAGCCAGCTTTGGCGGTAAACATTTACACACGAATGTTTGAAAAGTTGTCAACGGAATGTTTCACTTAGTTAATATGCAAAGCGCGGCCATGGCAAAGCCCCGGATATGTTTACGGATACGGCCACGGCAACGGATACAGCCGGATGCGAAAGGATACGGAGGCTGGGAAGGAGGCCATGGCGGAGGATATGGCGGGTATGTCAGCTGCACTCGCTGTAAGCCCCGCTTTCAGTAAGGGAAAGTCCCCACGTGCTGGCGTTCAATAAAAAATCACCCCCCGAAAAGTCACGTAACTGCAGTGGCAGCAGGCAGAGATTTCTCCTACAGGACGCGGTGCATCCGAATTCGATTTGTGCTCCTGTGAAGAAGAAGCCTTTCTACCTCCCCCCTGCTGATCCTAACTTTAAGACCCGGTAAATGCGCCTGCTTCCGGCATCGCATTCACTTGACATTCCTCATACGCCGCGTGGCCACCGCACCGAAATGCCTAACGTAAGCCGCTTGCCAGCTAAGCTGACCACTACACCAGTGTCCCCGGGTGACCAAGCTGCCACACACACACACCCCCACAGGGTAGCCTGTCTGTAGACCAATCCCCACCCTACACCCCCCTCCGCCTGCTGTCAGCGGCAACAGCTTGCCGAGCAATTACTTCGGACTGCCCGGAAATGTCGCCTGAAAACCAGCAGCGACAGCAATGGCAGCTGCTTGGAGCAGGTCCTGCCATCGCGCGCCCACTCCGCCCCCAAATTCACACATCCTGGCATATGTCTGGGTCCTGGCATCTGCTTACACTGACCAGCGCGGTCGAGGATTGTATTGGTCTGCCCGCCTCAAATGGGATTTCAATTAGCAGGCCAGGACCTCATACCTAACCAGCGATTTTGTTGTCCAGTGTTGTGGGGAGTGCGCTATGTAACATTTACAGGACACTGTCTGCGGGCACTGTGGGAAATTAGTGACAAATTTGGGATATTAATGAAAGTATTTGAATAAGAAATTATTTATTTTAAAAAGCTCCAAACAAACTTGAAATATTATTAATTAAATTATTTAATAACAAAGTTTTTACCTAAATATAATTTATTTTAAGTCCTAGAATATGTTCTCTTCTTTCTACTTTTAGAAATTTATTGAAATTTACATTAGCATAAACAAACAAAGTCTTGTAAATTAAATGAATTAATAATTATTTCAGATAAATAATAAATATCTCAGTGAAATAATTTGGGAAATATTTTACCATTAAGAAACCTGTCCCTCATCTGGTTCTCTGCTACCGATTTTTATAATATTAATGAAATAGTCATAATAAAGGCTTCGAAAAATGGAAAAATAATAATTAAACATATGTATTAATTATAATTAATGGTAACTATTTGTAATTTTTATAACAAATACTGAAATACTACAACAAAATTTATAATTAAATTAGAAATAGCTAAACTAAAGTCAAATTAATGTATTTTTATTGTAATTTTTTTGAAATAATATAAAAAAATTAAAACAAATTATAAAATACTATAAATAATGTCCGTAAATAGCTCCTAAAGTGTTTACTACTTGCCTGAAATTGGTAGAAAATACACTAGAGCTGTGTACATTTATTTTAGCTCATAAAATGTTTACCTTTCTATTTAAGTTGTAGTAATTTTATGATATTGTCATATCCAAAGCTAATCAACATTTTTAGTAAAATTCATTTAATCAGAAATACCAAAACTGCAGTAGAATTCATGTATTTGAGCCTAAGGAGCATTGCTTAATCTTTTCAATAATATGTATTGTCATAGTGAAAGCTAAATATATCGAAAATAGCAATAGATAAATCTGAAATAGCTGAAATACAATCAAATAAATTTAAAAATTCAAAATTATTTAAAATACAATTAATTAAATCAGAAATAGCTGAACTACAACCGAATAAATTAAGCTCTTAAATTCATTTCATTTTCAATAAATATTTCTATTTTGTGTTATTATTTCCCCGTTTTATTAATTTAATTTATTGTTGTGTAAATATTAATTATCTCTATTCCCTATTCCCCTTTTCCTTTGGGTATAATTTCAGTTAAAATAAACAACTCTTTTTCTTTCCGTGCACATTTATAGAGGAAGGCCAAAGGAGAAGAGCTGAGGTGGCTCTGCCCGGGGGGACACATGACATGGAAGGGTGTCGGACACGCTGTTAAGGCTGCTGAAATTGCTGATTTGCCGTTGTCCCTTGTCCGTTATCCTTGTTGGCCATTGGTTCGTGGCCAGCAGCAGGAGCAGCGGCAGCAGCATTGATTTTTAATAAATAGCAATTTGGCAAACCAATCTGAGTTGTGATTATTTTAGCTGGCAGCACGTTCTGCCAGGTGCAAAAATGCATTTGAAATGTGCAGCCAACGGAGGTGGGGGCACATAGAGGGAGCCATATAGAGGCAGCTAATGTGTCCTGGAAAAGGTAATGAAGTATTTATGATCGGCCCTGATTGCATGCGGTGTGTGGCTCTCTATATACGGAGCTGTAGCCTGCCTCGCCAGTGGAGGTGTCACCTCGCCACCTGCACTCGAGTTTTGACAGCCGCTGCTGGGGATTTGTGGCATAACAAATTTTGAGCGGCTAAAATGGACGTTGGACGTGGGGCAGCAGGCAATCAATATTGATGAGGAGGCAGTACGTTATAGTATGCATTCGGCCACTTTTGGGGCCAAAGCAAACGGAGGCCGAAATGCAAACATTTTTGCTTTCTTTTTTGTGCCATTTTTTATGCTCGCTTTTTGTTTTCCCTGCGAAGATTTATTAGGCCTCGGAAAAGTCAACGTTCAATTGATAAATTATCTGCATGAAATGCTGCGAAAATAAATATTTACCGCATTGCATGGGGGGGGAATTAAAATTTAAAAAAATAATAATGGAGAGTTTGGTATAGTTTAGTATAAAACCAAAACAATTATCAATCATCAGTTTTATTTTTAATTTGCTTAATTAATTTGAAGCCTTACCTTAACTTTTTATTATTAATACTGCTATTGTTTATTAATATTTATTTAAAATTCTAAACGGCTTAAAAATACTAGAATGGATTTTATGAAGCTGAAATTAATTTAAAATAAGGATATTTGGGTTCAAAAATGAAAGAAATATTATTGTTATTATTTTGTAATTGCCTAATTAAATCTTAGCTTGATAAAGTATTGTAAAGTAAAGTTATAGTTAATAATTGTAAATAACTTTAAATATAAAATATGGCATTTGAAATAGTAGGAATTAATTAAATTTCCGGATAAAAACTAAAATATATAAATGTTTGTTTTATTTTTTCCTAGTAAAGTATCCTATAATTATTATATCTATTATTATTAAATAGATATAATTACTGCTCTAATATAATTTAACAAATACATAAAATAAAATAAAACTAATTATTCATAATTTCTAAAATATTAAAAGTATATACAAAATATTTGTATATTTGATTATAATGAATTAAAAACACAGTCATTCCAGTTTTTATAAACAAATTATTTCATTCCAAGAAATTGCTTATATTATAATAATCAATTATTTACAATAAATTACTAAAATTATAATAATCAATCATTTTAATAAATTAATAAATAATTCATTTTTATATATTATATTAAATTTATACAATTTGTCCGAATTGTTATTTATTTACTCCGCATTCTCAATCTGATATATACATGCCCAAAGGTTTCTGTCTCGTCTTTTGGTTTGTAACCTTGCTTTTAGTAAAAGACAATATTTTTACACACCCAAAATTGGGTGTGTGAATTTGATTATTGCTATCGATAAAGTTTATTGCTTAGTTCTCAGCACAGGCAACGATACATTTTCTGTTTATGGCGCCAGTGTGCAAGAATAATTAAATTTATAAAATAAGAATGAAAATCTATTAAATTTCAGAAGAAAAATTATTGTTTGGGAGTTTCCTAAACTGAAATATTAATATTATTTTTATTTTTAAATTGTATACTCTTAGTTTTAGTTAAAAGTTTTACTTATTTTTCAAAATTAATGCCAGCTTAAGAAATTTTATTTACCAGATACTTACTTTATTTTCTTCGTCATAATTTATGAGCATTTCCACCCAACTGCTACTTTCCCTCCTCTTTTCGCTGATGACTAGCAACCCCGAAAATGCCACGATTTCCCTGGGATACATACACACTCGCACGCACACACACATTAAGCGTCGCTTTTCCTTTGTTTTGACCACTCTTCTTTGTACTTTGCTCACTTTTTGTTGTTGTTGTTATGGTTGTCGCTCGAAAAGATATCTTTCCATATGGCTGACTTTGAATGGAAACGGTTTTTCCTCGGTCTGTCAAGAAATCGTAATGAATAATGAAGGCAAAGCGAGAGGTGAAGGAGAAAGGCCTTGAAACGCCAGACAACAGACTTTGTAGAGTTTGCAGACTTTGTAGAATTCGAATAAAATGAAGTTTAGCTTAGATACGGGCTTAGCAGGATCAAGCACAACTGTACGTCTTCCTTTACAAAATGGCTTTAACTTCGAAGCCTCTCTCTGTAACTGCAACTGCAACTCCGTTTTGTGATTTCATTTCGTAATTTCCTTCGAAAACCAAACCCAAAACCAACCCACCCGCCTGGCCCATCAATCAATATTCCGCCAAAAAGTCGCCCCTTTTTCGGTGCGGCAAACAACCACCCACCACCGCGGCCACCCGAACCCACCCAAAAAACTACTGGAATCCAATTGTAATGCTCGGCTTGCCGAATCAAGAAACCTCTACCAATGGCAGCTGGTTGAGACTTCGGCTATCTTCGGCTTGCCTGGCAGTTGGCCAATGGAAAAACGGATGCCCAAAACGCCCACACAAATTAACCAATCAGGGAGCTTCGCCGTTTTAAATTCGCCGCACGGCGAATGCTTTCCTCGGCTAGGCATCGGCAACCGGTTTTTCACTCGAAGGTGGTGGTTGTTTCGTTTTTTTTTTTTGCTCTTTCCCTTCGTTTATACTGAATTTTCTCTTTGTCTGCCTTTCGTTGCCTTCATTTTCTTCTTGGCGAACACGCGCCCGGTGTTGCCTGTACTTTCTGCTGCTCTGACTTCCATTTTGAAGAGCCCCAAGGACTTCTTTATTTCGATTTAGAGATCTTATGGTTTCTACAAATTAAGTTTTCATATTAAAAATAACGTTTCATAGAGTTTTTAATATTTTATATACAAAAGTTATATTTTCTTTCCACTTTTGCCAACAGTAAAAACTTACTCGACAGCATACGAAAAATTTAAAAAAAACCGTGAAATCTGCCCTCAAAATATAGCAAAAAACCTACTCTATCCGCTTCCCAAACTTTTCTCCCAGTGCACGGATACTCTCCGCACTCCATTCATCCCGAGATCCGTGAGTGGTTTTGACAGCTTCCTCCAGAGCCATCATCATCCTGGCCTGCATTCATGTGGCGTCACTCTCCCCTCGGATCTCCATTTTTCGGTTTTTATGCTCGTCGTCCGTCATTCAAACTGAATTTGAGGGTCTTGGATTCTGTTCCTGTTCGAAGAGCCTCTGCTTTTGCCTTATTTTGCTGTTGCTTTTGGCCCTGACTGGCAGGCCATAAAATGGCTTCTCCGCCCCCGCACATTCCTTCGATTCGTTTCATGTCGCCCGGTGGCAGTTACAGCTGCGTTACTGCGGCTGCAAATTACCATTTTTAACGAATGGAGCTGTCGAAAACCTGGATTTATAGGGGCCTCCGGTTCAGGGGAGCGTTTTTCGTGTAGGGAGGAAGGCCATCGGAAACTGGAAGTGTGATGTTAACACGCGCAATTTATTCATGCAAATCGTTTCGATAACACTTTGAATATCATGAATATGAATTTGTAACAATATTAATATGATAAGTAATCGATATGAAAATGAGACTTATTTGACGTATTTATTATTGTTATTTATATTTTTAGTTATAAATGAATGTTTGTTTTTTTTTGTTTAATTTGATAAATTTATGTAAATTCTGAGTGAATAAACAGTTAAAATTTGATTTAATTTTATTATTATTTTTCAATTTTTAATGCTATCAATTCTTTTTCTAATATGGTCAACATTTATTTCATATTTTTATACAAAAATGTAGTTTTAAATTAACGAAATATAGTGGTTACAATATAAAGATCTTGCCTCTTAAATATATTCTTTACGTTACTACCAAGAAGTAGGCAATCCTTTTTGTAAAATAAGGTTTAAATTTGTTTAGTCGGTCAACTATCATGTTATTTGTACATGTTTTTAGTAAAAGTACTCCAAAAGTCTAGTTAAATATACTTTTAAAACATTGTTAATGCTTATTTGATTTCATTTATTGTTTATTGTATTCAATGGCATTAAAAATTGTAAACAAATTAAAATAAACCTGGGTCTAGTTTCCCAAAAAAACAATTTGCATCTTTATTTACACTTTCATTATCCTTTTTTTACTTCAGAGTAATGGTTAACCTATCCTGGCATTGAGAAAACAGGTCCAAGTAACACAATTTTACTATATCGAAGATGAAAATATGATAAATACTTTTAATAAGTGTTGTAAACATTTCATTTTCGTGCATTACTCATTGATATTGTTTATAAAATGCTTTTAATTGTGCGTACCGCATTAACTATTAATTGGCTTGCTGCATTAGCAATATTTAAATAATTAAATAAAATTCAATGAAAAAATGTTTTAAAAACTTTCTCTACTTTCCACTAAATCCCAGAAAATGCCACAAAATGTGATGAAAAAGTGTGAAAGTGACATTTCCATTATGGAGCATTATGGCCATCAATTACAGTTATCGCCGGTTGGGACGCACATAATAAAAAATGGCGTCAAACTTAAAGGTCAGCAGGACTTTGCCGCCGCGTGAAGTCACACAGAGCCCGACACAGCCACACCCACACACACACTCGCCAGAAACAAAAAAAACAAAATCGAAGCACAAGGCAGCAATAATTTTTGCGCTTTAATTGAAGCAAAATGCGCAATCGAAATGCCAAAGCGTCACGCCAAAAAAAACACACAAAAACGAAGCAGAAAACGTTCTAAATTTAAATATTACCCAGATGCGAACGTCCGAAAATATTTTGTATTTATAAATACAAGAAATGCGGGCAGTTTTCCCAATGGGGAAAAGTGCGAAAGGAAAATGGGGAAGCGGAGGGGAAAGGGCGAAAATTGAAAGGTGCCGAAGTAAAGTGAATCAAAATCAGATTAACTTAACTTAATAATCGTCATAAATGGCGCCAACATTGCCACACACGCCCCGGCCCCGCCTTACCCTCCACCCCCTACGCTTGTGTGGCCCTCGAGTTTTTCATTTCAGTTCGTTTTTCGCCATGCTACGTAATGTGTGAAAACCGGCAACGGCGCATGAAACTTAAGTAAAGTCGTAAAGTGCGTTGGTGTGCGAGTGACGACGACTGACAAGATACAGATACTCGGCTTTCGAACTAAATATTTTATTCGAATTTCGAATGCGAGATTTTCACAACACACACATGCTCTCGTGAGCGAATTCGCCGCAATTTAAGCCGGCTGTTCGGCGTGTGTGTGTGTGAGAGAGATTTCGAAATCTCAGAGAGCGAGCGAACGAGTTCGAAAAACGCGGAAAATTTCATAAGCTGCTTCTTCTTCGCTTCGCTGCGCGCCACTTTTTCGTTCCGTCGTCGTGCCGAAGTGAAAAGCGGCAACCATGCAACACACACCATTGCATACACAGCAAACCGATGATTTTCAGCCCCAAAAAAGCTTGCAGCTCTCCGCCAATTCCGCCAATGTTAATTGAACGTTTCGGAACAACAGAAAAACAAGGCAAAGCCAAGACAAAAACAGGCCTCCAAATGGCTTTTTCGTCTCGTTCTCCGTGTTCCCCTTTAGTTTTTTGCCTCACGACTCCGCTAATTATATTTCTCCGCTGAAAATTCAGCTCATTTTGCCATTGTTTCCCCCCCGAAAGTTGAGTGTCTGCAAAGTTTGCCTTTGTCTGCCCGAATTTGGCCCCAAATTGCGAGAGTTTTGCCATTTGAAAGGCCTTTTTCAGGCCGACTTTTCCACCAGAATCCCACTTTCACCGACATTAGCATGAATAGAAACTTGCGCGATTCCCAAATGACAGAAAACTCATAAATTTGAGGGGTATTGTTGGGAAATCAAAGTGGTAGGAGCTCATGAACATATTATTTAAATTTTGGAAGTGTCCTTTTGATGCTGGCATTATACATTTAAGGTGCTTTTTCCTTTATTTACTTTCCTCTCTTTATAAGCAACGATTATCAATATTTTTTCTCCCTTTGGTTTCATAAAAAGTCATGTAATGTGATATCAAATCTCTGTAGAGAATAATTATTTAAACAAAAATAATGGAACCTTTAACAATAACCCTGTTGTTTGATATTTTTGTCCGGTTTGTGATTCGAAAATCATTTAAAATTATCGGAGTAGATGGAAATAATATGTAACAAGGCTATAAGTTTTTAAATGTTAGATTTTAAAATTGTTTTTATGGCAATCATATTCCATACTCTGCTACCTTCTATCAATTTGCAGTACCCCGCCGACACAGCTTGGATACAGATTTCATTGGCTTAAAATGTCAACCAGGACATTCTATGCCACAAATTACAGTGGGAAACATTAACTATCCCCAACGTGTTCTTATATACGTTATGAGGACCGACTATGTATCTTTTAATGTCTTTGACAAGAATATAAAAAGCATTAATATTATTTATTAATTACATATGAACAAACATATAGTTACTGTTTATGCTAACATGAAGTAATTTCTCATAACAAAATACATTTAATATTAAAATCATATTTTTTATATATTTTATAAGAAAATATGATAGATGGTGGCCATCTACAAGGCCAATGCATTTCGTCCCGTCCCGCGCGTGAGCTGCCGCCGACGATTCCCTGCGACGGAAAGTGGTATAATTTCGGAGTCAGTTGCATCAGAGGAATGAGAGGCGGCAGAGGAGTCAGAGGAATCAAAGGAATCGGAGGAATCATTTGAGTCTGAGGAGGTGTCCGTGTAGACGATGTCTACCGGTTCGGAGGCCAGATCTCAAAGCTCTGTCCGTTGGTGTCATCTCCCTCGGTCAGCGGCACCAGGCGGTAGCCCAGCAGGAGCTTCGTCTTGATTGTCTTGTGCAAGTTACCCTGCCGACGGCGCATCCTTTTCAGCATGCCAAAGGACTCCCCAAACGTCACATTTTCCAAGTCCAGTTTGGGTTTCTGCGGCTTCACCAGCGAAGGAGCCGGCGGCCGCTCCTCGTCGTCGCTCTCCGCGCGCAGGTGGAGGCTGGGGGCCTCCGCCAGTAGGCGCAACCTCTTCTCCTCAACAAAGTGATTACGCCTCCATATGTATTTCAGGTACCTCTGGTAGCTCTCCGCCCTTGTGCTGGAAGTGGGCCGGCACGTTCTTTCCCGACATCCATGGCAAATATGTGCGCTTGAAGAAGCAAAGGATATAGTTCTTGGCGAGTTCCTGGCATCTCGGACGGGCTTTAATGGCGGCAAGGAATGTCTGCACCACCTTGAGTGGCGTTATGAACGGGTTATCTCCTATTGGAAGATTTTAATTAACCCAAATTTTGACATCCAACCAATTATGTATCTCCCAGCGACCACTCACCATAAGCCACAGGCACGGCTTGATCCTTTTCACGAGGGGTTTCCTCCATCTTCTGGGTTTCCTCCATTTTCTGAGTTTCGGACATTTTCAACGGACTGATGATTATGCAAAAGAAAATATAATGATTGTGAAAATATAGCAATTTCTTGAGAAGTCAAAGCTTGCTTGGCAAAAGTTTCGAAAAATTATGAAACAAATTCAAATTTAACGTCTTAATTTGCTGCAAATTCGCAATAAATACATTTATAACGAACTAAAATATATCTTTCTTTTAAAGTTGTCCTAATTTCTGGTTATTTAAGAATAGAGTTTTTAGGTAAACCCTAGTTTCTAGGTAAACCCTATTCTTAAAGAACCAGAATTAGGATCTGATTTTAAACATATTTTTTAAAGTTTTTTACGTTGTAAGAAACCATTAACAGGGCGTTTAACGTATTAATAATAATTAATAAATAATAATAAATTGTATAAAGAGTAAATCAAGATATAGCCAGTTCCTATTAGGAACCTAAAATTGGTCGAAACACCCATAAACGAGTTTACTGTCTGTATTTTATTGTAAAGTTTTTAGAAATAATTTATTTTACAAATAATTTTGACTTTGGGATGTGCTTAAATTAATATATTTCAGCTTGCAATTAAAACACAGTACACTTCCTGTAATTTATTTAAGAAATTAATAAGAGAATGTAAATGTTGTAGGTGAATGCTATGTTAAACACTAGATTTTAAGAATCAAACAACTGTTTATGATTCTTTTTATGAAGTACATACATAAATTTAATACAATTAATTTAATTAATATGCTTATAATTTAAAATATCTAGGCTTATAGATGTAAAATGTGTTTTCACAATTTAATAAAAATAATGGCAAAAATAAAATATTCAATATGTTTAATGTTGGAAACGTATTTTTAAACCTAAGTTAAAATTTTTGTTTGTACTATTTGTTGTTATTTTTAGTAATTAATAGCTACCTAATTAGTTATTATCAACTTGCTAATTTAAAGGTATGAGTATTCATTTAAAACTGTTCAAAATACGCTCGTCTTCTATTAATAAAAATAAAATAAAAATAAGAAAACAAATAACAAAAAATGTAATCATCCTTCGAGCCGGATTTGAACCAGCGACCTATGGATTTCTATTTACTTTGCGTCAACTACAGTCCACCGCTCTACCAACTGAGCTATCGAAGGTGCAAGCGGAGAGCAACCCAAAGGCCGTGATAAGCTGGCGTGCGAGCGAGATGGCTGCGACCGCTGACCGCTGTCGTCGCCCGACGTCGCAGCAACAATAACAAAATGTATGCACATAAAAAGTAAAGCGCTCGAAGAGCAGGCACAAATCAAAGTATAAAGTATCTGTAAAATACGCACATAAATTTTGCGTTCATGTAAATGAATTTTTGCGTATTCCGCTTTGCGCTGGCCGCAGCTAAGCGAATACAGTGGAAGCGAGAAACAGAGAGAAGCGAACAAAAAGCGAGAAGAAAGAAACAAACAGAAGCAGCGGCGAAACGCTGATGTTCCAAATTCAGCGCAACTTTCGCTAGTTGTCGCCGCTGGGGCCCACAGCTAGGGAGTGGGGAGGGGTTGGGGCTGGATGGGGCTCGGGCGCTGTGCAAACGTCATCAACATAATTTTCATCACTCAGAAATATGCTGATGAAAGACGCCGAACAGCCGCCAGACGAAAGAGCCGAGCCCAGCCGAACGATTCCACGAAGTGCTCGAGAGAGCGAGAGAGAAACAGTCCCCCACACCCCCACCGCCCGAGAGTTGGGTGGCACATTGGAGCAGTGATGACCGTTCGTATGAGATAGATTCAGGGCAACATTAAGATATTTTATCTTAAAGATAAATACAAAAAAATGTATGCTGAAAACAAGATATAAAAAAATTCAAAAAAATTATGCATTGTTATTATTTATTATTTCAAAATGTTGTATTTTTTATATGCAATATTTTCAACTACCCCGAAAAGTGCTAAACCGGCAACACTGGGTGGCCCAGTGGGAAGTGGGTGAGAGGTGAGTGCCGTGCAATTGAGCAACTGTGACGTGGCTGGTGAGGAAGTGCGGCAGCGAGAGGGCGGCCATGGGGCACAATGCAGCGGAAGCAACTCATCGTGGGCACAATGGGGAGACTTTGTCCGAGGGCCCCAGAACCTTGCCACCTCCTCAGCTCTCCGTTTCCCTTGCTTCCCTTGCAACAACAAAGCGACTGCCGTGACACTCCATTTTTATTTTTCAACGCTGCGACGCTGGCACAAAAGCAATTTCCCTTTCCCCCTGCCCGCGCCACCTCCCCTCCTCGCTGCACTAATTGGAGCACATGATAAAGTAACTTTTGGGGCAGCACTAAACTTCCAGCAGCGTCTGGCACACACACTCAGAGGTACAGTAAGAAAAACTATCTCAAAAGTTGGCGAATGTGTTGTATTTATAATCAGGGCATTTTAATTTTTTGGTGTTCTTCTGCTCATTAAACTATGGTAAAAAGCTATTTCAAAGTAGAAATGTGTATCTTTTCAAATTTGTAACTTAAATACCAAGATTTAGCTTGCTGGTGCTGATAAAACTATAGTAAAAAGAAATTTTAAAGAAAGGTTTATGTATCTTTCATTTTCACATATCAAAATTCATCATTACCTATGATATATTGTGAAAAATTAATGGAATATAAGGTTTTCTCTTATACTATCTTTTAGATTTGCATTCATATTCATTTTATACCTTTTAGTTCTTATTAAATTATAGAAAAAAAGTAATTTAAAAGATGAGAACATGTATTGTAATTAATAAACTACGAATTATAATCTATTTATACACATAACTTTACTGGATTTTGCTCATTAAACAATTTTAAAAAAATGTCAATAATTTACTTAGTAGAGTTAGAGGTCTTTAATACAAATATTTAATTATAGGTCTACCGAAGAAATATTATGGTTAATAAGAGTAAATCCAAGGCTTCCCATTTTTATTTCGTCACAGCTGATTCCTTACACTTGCTTTTATACTATTTTTATAGCATGGACTTTATTTTAAAAGGATATTTAGAATCTTTATAAATTTTCATCCCACATAATACTTTATTTCAGATCAGTCGGTGTTGTTATATAATACTTTATAAAGCTTGTTAAAAATTTCTTTAAAATGCGGTAGTAGTAAAAGGTTCTATTAATAGTAGTTTAATAATAGAAAACTATACATACTCTTTGCAAAGGAAAATAATATTGCATGGAAAACTAAAATGTACATACGTCAAATAAAAATCTCCAGGCAGAAATATGTAGTTAATGTTGATTCGTTCCTCAACACTACAAACAAACAGCAAAATATATTATTAAAATGTATATATAGTACTCAATAACATCTCAATAACAAATGATTCTGAAAGTTTCTTTAATTTAAGTATAATAATTTACAACGCAAAAAAGTATTTGGTAACTAAATAATGATTGCACAAAAAAACCTAAAATATTCATGTTTTAGCTTTGCTCTAAGTAAAACTCTCCTAAAAGCTTTTAGTTTGACATTTAGAAAAGGTAAAAAAATAAAAAGAATTACCCGAAGTAATAACGTTTTTGCTCTGTAAAGCCACCCACAGCATTGACTAACCCTGCCACTTGTCACGAAAGGTCTCTGGAGGTGCAACCTTTCGAGTCCGCCGATGTGGCTGCAGCTCCGTTCCCCATTTTTTTTTTCAGGTTTTCCCTCTTTCGCCTTTTTGCGCAAAATGTCAAAATATAAATCAATTAACTTTCCGGAAAACTTTCGGTTTGGAACTTTCAAAGCAAATTTATCGCTGCCACATCGTGTTGCAGTTGCCTGTCTGGGAAAACGGCGGTGATGGAAATTTTGTGTGTGTTGCAGTGTTTTCCCTGCGGCGGGAGAGGGTCGTTTGGGGTCACTGCTGGGATGTGTGTGTGGGGACGAGGGATAAGTGGGATCCTCCACCACCTAGTCGGTTTGCCAAACTCCATTTTGTAGCCGGAAATCTGCGGGCTTATGAATTTACGCAATTTATGGACTTTTAATGCACAAATGCCATTCGAATGATAGAAAAAATTACAGAATAATGGAACGTGTGTGTTGTGTGGAATTTATTGTCTGTGCTGATATAACAAATTAAGCCTTTGGCATTACAGTTTAATTTTACATTTTGTATGATTGAGTGGCAGTTTGAAAAATAAAGGAAACATAAATAAAAGTTACATAGGGATTTTAGCATTAAAACCATTTATTAAAGCCATTTACTTATAGCAAATAGTAACCCCTATCTTTAATTTATATTAAATTAGCCTTCATTTAATTAGGTAATTCTTGTAAAGTTAATATTACAACTTTTATCAGCCAGTTGAAAGCAATTAAATAAGCCAGAAGTTCAGTCAAAATGGTGGAAATTCATTCATTCATCCATTTATTTATTGATTTTAAGATACAAGAAAACATATCCATTTCCTCAGTTATTTGCACAAACCCCCTGAACTTGGTTTATTTATGAAGATCTTTATCTATAGCCATAAAGCATTTAATAGATCCATCAATTACCGACTTTGGCTCGTGCCAACTTTCATTCCAAATCAAACAGAGATCTAAGCGACGCGAAAGTTCATTAAGTTGCACCATGTTTGGGGAAAGAAAGTTGATTTTCGTTAGTTAAATATCTACAATATTTTCAAAGGCTATATTTACAAACATCTGATGTATCTTCGATTTATGTATATTTGTTCATAAACGTTATTATTTTAGAGCAATTGGTTGGAAATTATAGGGAATAATGAATGATAAACAAAGAAATCATTTCAAAACCAATTTCAAGGCAAGCAAATGTTTACAAAGAGATACAAAATCCACATATGTATGTATAGGAGGGAGATTGGAAGTGAGAAAGAGAGAAAGAGATTTGAGATTGGAAGTGAGAAAGAGATTGGAGGAGAGGAAACGTTTAATCGGTGGAATTCATTAAGTTGAACGAAAATGAAATGAAAACATTGAAATAAACAAATTGAAAATGCGTTGGGTTAATCTGCTGATCTCAATGGAATTTGACTCTCTCTGGGAAGTGAGATATATTCTTACATATGTACATATATACATTTCTGTCAAAGCGATTAGTGCAGAGAAAAAAAATGTAAGTTTATATTTTAAGGTTCAATGAATGGTTTTATTTGGTTTGGAAATCATTTTTGTATATAAGAAAATAATATATACAAATAAATAAGGGTTTAAATATTATTTAGGCTTTTATAGAAGGTTATAATTTAAATCAAATTATGAATATTTGAAGGCATGGTCTATATCACATAAATTATAGACATTTTAAAGGCGGAAAAGAAAATCAACTCTTAAAACTTTTAAGGATGATCTATGTTATTTTTTATTCCTTATTAGCATCTGCAGGAGAGTCGAACTAGTCATGTTTGCCTGTTTTTCCATATGAAACAATATAACTCAGAGAGTTTATAACAAGGCTAGTAAAGATTACCTTAAAAATCATTACTTAGGTAACTTGAATAAATGAAATTAGATTAATTTTTAGATCATTTAAAAAGAACCTAATTTTTAAGACATTTTTAAATATATTTTGTAGATTAAATGGGAAGCTTTGGAGATTATTTTTGCAATCATTCTACCTTAGGAAACAGATTTTCCGATTTATTGTTAAGAAGATTTCAAATCAGACTTAAATCAGTCTTCAAAATGCAAATTCTTAAACATTTTCCAAGAGAAAAACATAAATAAATAAGTTATTACTTAGTATTAAACATATATTGATCTCATAAAATCATCATCACATTAAATTCGTATTTATTTTCCCTACTTTTGTAGCCAAATCGCTTGCTAAACCATTTTCGTGCTATTTGTTCATTTTGTTTGAGCTTCCACTCTCGTATTGCCTAAACGAAATTTGATACTTTTTGCCAAGGAGAGCGGAGACAAACAAACAAACAAACATAGTGGCACAAACACTCAAAATACTGAAAGATACCCGCGAAACGGGGCTTCGAACCTGGTTTGGCTCCAGCTCTGGCTCTGAATTTGTAGATGCCGATAAGTAAAATGTATCTGCGCGGCTCTAAAGCTAAAATCGAGGCGCAAAATTCAATGCGAAACGGCAACACAAACAACTAGCACACAATACCAAAAGCGCACAACATCGGCAAGTATAGTGTATAGAGCACAACAACAATAACAACAGCGACAATAAGAGCAACAACAATAATAATAGCTTGCATAAATGGAACCAGTTTTGAGGCCGAGCAAGCAGCCAAGAGCCAAGCAAAAGTCGAGACTTTAGTTAGCGTCAGCTTTTGAGTAAATTTATGCGGCCAGTTGAGAAGCGCTGCGAGAAGGTTGAGTGGTGCGGCCTGAAGGGAGGCGGTGGCTCTGGCTCTGTCCCGAGCCCGGACCCGGGCTCTTGGGTCTTGAATCCAAAGTCTGAGAGTCTCTGTGAGTCTCGTCTCTGAAGCCCAAACAGAAAAAGACAGACGACGGCCTCTGTTTAGACATCCAACTTGGTGGGGGGAGCGGAGATAAAGACGCTAAAGGGGAAGCGCCTGAATCTCAAAAGCGATTCCGGAGACTTCGTTTGAGGCCTGAAAGTCGAAGATTTGCACGGAGAGAAAATAGGGGGACTAACGCATAACCTTAAAGGTTTAATTCTTGTTGCCTTAGGAAAGGGCTTTATATATACATTAAATTTAATAAAATTTGATATTAACAACAAGATAAGTCTAGAGGGAAGGCAGAGAAAAGCCTTCAGGAAAATTAATCAATCAAAAAGGAAGATTTTCTTGAAACCTTTCCTCTGCCTTATGTGATTTGCATTGATTTCTTTATTAAAAGCTAGAAAGAAGTTAGGCTCTTTGGCATTTTCTTAGTTAATTTTATTGTTACATCAAAGTTTGTTGAATATTTAATTTCAGTCTGAAGGGTTTTAAGCTAAATTACCTTGATTTTATATAAATTCTTTAAAAAACAACTACCAAAATTATATATGTGTGATCTTAGCACATAATTTATAACCTATAGATACTCATAGAAATATCTTTTATAACCATGATTGTCCAGAAGAATCAATTTACATCCCTCGCTCATTTTTCTAGGATTAAACTTCTCATAAAATCCTCGAACGTGTCCTAGAATCCAGACTTGAGAATAATTCTAAGCCATATTTATATTAAATATAAGAATTAACACTTTTTAAAGAACCCATGCCAAACAAAATGAACTATTAATTGTTTATTAAGCAATATTATTTTGAGATTACGTTTTAAAAGTTGCTGTTTTGTTTTCAAATTTAACATTTTCAAAAGAAATATAGCTTTTATTGAACCTTTATTGTTCGAATGAGTGTTTCATTAGACTTAAACTTTTAACAGGTAAGATAGCTACTGAAGTGTTTTATTTTATAGTTTTTCTTGAGTGTTTGGTTACATGATTTTTATAATAATTTTATTTGCTTTGTCAGCAGCTAATGTCGGAGGTTTCCTCGAATAATTGTCCTTGTTTTGTGGAAATATTGTATAATATGGTCTTAATTAGTATTTAAATTTAAGTTTAAGGGGCTTTATCTCTCTTTATAAGAAAATATATATTTTTTTTTCTATGTGCACAAACGACATGTGAATATTAATGCCGCGATTCGGATCGCAATACCAAGTTCTGGTGACAAAATCTGTAGACTGTTCTCCCGCCTCTGCGCGAGTCTTTCTCCTGGCATTTTCGTGTGCAATTTCAGTTTTTTATTTTTCCTTTTCGATTGTGCAAATTGCAAATGAGAACGTGAAATGCCAAATGGGATATACGATGGGATGGAATGGGCTGGAATGGGTTGGCATGGGCTGCGTGTTAAGGATCAAACGGGTTTCCACAGACGAGAGACTCTTCGGGGCCCCGCTTGACAACTTGATAAAGATTTCATGCCTTTGATTAATATGTTAAGTCCCCGGCCAAACGGACAAACGGGACTCCTTGCCGGCAAAACAGCAAACGGCAAAAACCGCATCGGCGGCAGTGAAGGAAAAGTGGGGAAAATCGGCAACACGCACGATACCAAAAGGTGTCCGGCGTCCAGAACATGACAATAAATCAACAGCCAGTTCCAGGCGAGGCAAGCGAACAAAAAAAATAAACCCAGGATGCGGATTAAACGAGGAGTGAACCAAAGGCCACTCGGGAAATTCAATTGATCAGCCAGCCACTGACAATGCAAACATCTAATTTACTCGTAAAGGGAAATGAGTTGGGAATAAGTACAAAGGATTGCCGCTTTTACAAAATAAAAAGGTTTGACCACACTTATTATTAATCAGTTTTATTTGGTTAAGAAGGTCTAAGGAAGATTGGTAACTTAATATCGTTTATTTACGGGATATAAGAGCTTTTATGGGGGGTTATTTCTTATAAGCTTAAAAGTAAAACGGTCTGAAAATGTATTGAAATATATGAAATCTATTGAAAATATAATAATAGGAAAAAGTGGTTAGGGAAGCATTCAAGGACAATGCTGAAAATAGTTAGGACTCAGAAGAAGGCTTTAAGGATAAGGCCAAAAATTACTTGGAAAGGATTTAAATTAAGATTAATGGCATTTCGTGTACAATGATTTAAATTCGTAATTTCTTATTTCTATTTATATTTCTCCTAATTAAAGAAAGCACTTATTTTCCCAGAAATATTCTGCAAGTAATTGAAGTCATCTTAAAGTCCAACTTTGAAAATGTAATATATGAAAGACCAAGAAGTATTTTGCCAATTTTAAATAATATTTACTTCATCTTAGTATTTCAAACTTACAATTGAGAGATCTTGTAATCTTTGGGAATTTAAAATGCTAGAAAATTTTTAATACTTAAAAGAGTTCTTACAAGGTTAAGCCTTTAGATATATTTCGAATCCTTCTTTCAGCCCAAAACAATCAGTATAGAAAGCCATTTTAAACCATATTTAAGATACATATATTTCTCTCATCGAAATTATAAAATATCATTTATAATATAAGGTATACAAAATAAATACATTAGAAACCCACAATTTAAGTTCATTATCTCCACGATTTATTTCTAAATAATTGACTCTGAATGTTATAAATGTTATTTTCGTAAAAATGAATTCGTTTTTCAAGGCAAAGCAGCCACTAAGAAAAAACTAATAAATTAAATTATTCGGGGATAGCAATAATTTCATGTCGAAATGCCCACTAGACCATTGGAAAATTGATGGAGCGGCGGAAAAGTTTATTTTCCGCAGCAATCATTAACTCGCCTAATTGTAGCTCTGGGGATTCGGGCCTCAGGAAAAATCCGAGAATATCTATCGTAAATATAATCAAATGTCGAACATATAAAATGGAAATGGAAATGGAAAAGCAAAGGGAAAGGAAATTGAAAACGGACCGAAGCGAACGGCAAAAGAGGGTGGAACCACCCCCAAAAATGCATTCAGCAGGCCATGCAATAATGTCCTTAACACAAAAAGTCAAAACCAAACGAGAGTGCTGTGTGTGACCGTGTTTGTGTGCGAGAGGAGAGTGGATGTGTGAGTGTTGTTTCTGTGGGTGTTATTTTACAGAAGGGTAAAGGAGGGTTTTTAGTAAGGAAAATGAGAGCAGGGAAGGCCTGAGGCGAAGGCGAAACAAACGAGCATAAAGCACGCGTCACAAACGTTCCGTGTGCCCAGCCTCGGAAAAACAGCAAACTCGCACACAGATACATATATATTTATATGTATGTATGTATGTATACATAATACACTCACACACACCCACACACACAGAAAGAAGAACAGGAACAAGGACAGCAGCGAGGACACACAGCGCATCAAAGAGAAGGAAAAGTTTTTGCTGCTCTAACTTTCTGTCGCTCGCTGTTACGACGAGCACATCCTGCCCGCCTCCGCCTCCTCCTCCGCCGTCCCCGCTCCCCTTGGCATTTCTCCTGTGCAAATATTTAATTTTTATAAAGCCTTCATGCTCGCCCCCTTTTCGGTGTCCTTGTGTATGTGTGTGTTAGAAAGGCTCCCTGGGCTTTAAAAATATTAAAGGATAAACGGCAGGCGCACATAAAAATGTAAACTTTATGACACAGCAGAGAATATCCTGAAAGCTTAGCTCAGGGATAAAGTGGAATCACCGGAAATGGTGGGAGGGTACTTGCCGGGGAGGTATTTTTGGGGGACTCTATTAGCCTGACTGCTAAATAAGTAAAGACCTGGAATAGGTTCTATCATAAAATGCGTGACTTGTGGCTTTCTCAAGGCGACAGTGACTGTGTGTGTCCTGCCCCTTTTCATTGACAGGCATAACGGGTAACAGGACATTTAATAAGGACTATGCGTGACGGTGTTACCAGGTTTGAATAATAAAGATGTTAGCTGATAGGTAGAGTCAATCAACGTTGTCAAAAGGTATTGATTAGTGGGAAGGAAATTTAGTGGTTTAAGAATTAAGCTACAAATAACTAACTAGCATTAATATATAAAGTCTTTAAAATTTGTATTTAGTTTCCTCAACTTTTCACCTTTTTTGCCTTAGGCAACCTTTTATCTTGCTTAAAAAACACCTTTTAATTATGTAAGACATAATTTACATTTTCACTTAATTATTCCTCCCCCCTCCCCCTGAAAACTTTTCCAACTCTTTGACAGCTCTGGTCACCCTAAGCCCAACGCTTACAAAATGGAGTTGCCCTGCCTTCCTTGTGCAAGTGAGGATTGGGCTTGCGTTTGTATGAAGCGTGTTTCCGAGGAACAAAGCCAAAACCAAAAATAAAGGCAAAGCAGAGAGGACGAGGCAGCCAAGGAAGGTAGCAAAGGCAATTTGGAAAAAATGCTAAAAAGGGACGAGGACGAGAACAAGGTCTGGCACAGGAGAATCGAAGGACGAGGCCCGACCCAAGTCGCGGCGAACAGCGGAAACATGTTCAATTATCTGAATTGCCGCTGCTACCCCGGTGCAAGTCCTACCTACATATAGATGTATGTATATATATAGATATATATGTATATAGCAAGGAGATACAGAGAGCAACTGAGAGAGAGCGAGTCCTGGCAGGACGTAATGTTTCGGGGTTAAGCCAAATTCATGCAATGCGGTCGTCCTCGTTCTCGTCTAAACTGCGGGGGTTGAAAGGAAGCAAGGATGGAAGGATGGCAGGCTAGAAGGATGGACGGATGGATGGTTGAATGAATGGATAGACAGTCGGGCTGTCGAGGGCCAAGGGGTCCTGCCAAGGACCCAGTGTGCAACATATGGAATTGGCGTGTCGAGTGTGACGAGGTCGTTGTTGCCACTGTGTGTCTGTGTCTGTGCCTGTGTGTGGCTGCTCCAAAAAGTGGGGTGCACATAAAACACTCAACACGGCATGAAAATCGGAATCGGACTGGGAATGGGTTGGGGTATATAGGAGTGGGCTGCCCACATGGAAAACACGTCACTCGTGAGCCGTAAAGCGCCCCTGGGAATTCGCCAGATATAATTTATTTTAAATCTCGCCAACCGACCCCGTTCCCCCTCTGTCCCTCTCTCCTGTTCGCTTTAAATGAAAATCATTTATTTATGCCCGCATTCCCCTGTCCCCGGATGCCAAATAAAAACAAGAAACACGCTGCCAGCTGAGGGGGGAAAAGTATTAAAAGCGTTTTCACACACAGATCCTAATTAGCTGGCTGGTTGCCTAATTGGCAGAGGGGATTGTTTGCTGCCTGCCTGCTGGCCGGTGTGAGTCGAGCAATAATCTTGGAATGTGTAAAGTTTAACGCTTCCGGTTGGAAATTTTTAAGACAAAATATGTAAGTTATGTGAGGAATAAAAAAAACGCAACTAATTACAATTGTAATGGTTGTTATAGTTGATTAAAGAGTACACTTTTATATAAAATATAGAAAGCTATCAATTATGTGTTTACTATTTTAGTAAAATTACTTTGTAATCTTTATTAGAAAACTTATTTAATTCTTGTATTTATTTGGTTAACTTAGAATTCGAGCAGGAGTACCGAGTCCTAGCACTTTAGGTTCAAAGACCTTCAATTGCATTCATATCTTTTTTTAGAAATTTTTAGATTTCGTAAATATTTCAATAAACTTTTTAATAATTTAATAAAATTCCTCTTAAATTATTATTGGATTGATCAAACTCTTTTATTTCTGTAGCTTAAATATGATTTGAAGAAGGTCTCCCCAGCCTTAGCACCACTCCCTTTATTATTTCTTGCCCAGAAATTACAGAAATCAATTTCCAGTTTATATTTTGTAAATATTAGTAAAAAAATACTATTTGGTAATTGTTTGAATATGATTAAATATTTAAATTTTTTTGGTTTACAAATACTTAAAGCAGGCCTGGCTTGTCCTAGTACCGAAGAGACAAAGCCCTTCGTATTTAATTCGTTCTTTTTAGCAGGAGGTAATTTGAAATTGTAAAATTATATCTATTAATATATATTATATATATATATTATTAGAAAGTTATTACGCTCTTTTATTTCTGTGGCTTAAATATGATTTAAAGCCGTACTGTCCAGTTGCAGCTCCCAAGGACCAAACCCCTTCGTGTTTTAGTCGTGCTTCGTACAGGGACGAGACGAAGGTAAGCCGAAGCTAACTTTTTTGGAAATTTTAAAGGAAAATTTAATGTCTTTGCCTACATCTAATAGAATACTAAATGTATTATTTCGGTAGCTGATTTAAAATTAAAATTAATATATATAAATAACACTTTTTAAATCTTTTAGGTACTCAAACATTAAATACAGTCAAAGGTAATAATAAATTTAGCACTTTCTATACTTTCTATTGGTATTGTTAGTTAATATATTTAGTCAATTCTTTTAATATCATCTTAAGTCTGAAGCCAAAATTAAATAAAAAGTGTTAAATTACTGATCCCCTAGAAAATTCTATTTCACTTTTCACATTCTATATACTTATTAATCCTTAAACCTTCAGAATGGGCTATGCCACCGCCACGGTTGTTGTTCCATCCACACAGCAGGTTGCCAGGGGACAATGGACGGGGAGACCCTGGCATTTGACATTTGGCGTTTTGGCTTTTTGACCCCTGCTACACTCCGCTACCCCCTGCTAACCCCCTTCAATTCCTTTAATTTTTTTCGTTGCCTCGCCGTTGCTGCCACTGTTTGGTGGTGGTGCAATTAACCGCAAAAGGTTTCCTTTTGTCACTCGGTCCGCCCTTTTGCTCGAACTCCGGCATATCCGGCCAAAAAAGGACACTGGCCAGGCGTTTCTAGGATAGCGTGGTTATCCGCCGCGTTTCGGCCACATTACTTCAGGTCATGAAATAATAATGGTCTTCGGGCCGAAGGCAACTTTAATGGCAGAGTTATTAACTTTCGTCCTGTTCCTGCCATCGGATTGATTGCCATTGTCCTTCCGCCGGCATTCCCACTCGGCGTTCTTATCGCCCGACATGATTATTATTTTTTCTACATTTTGTTCCCGTCTCCTTTTTGTGTTTTTCCAACAAGATTGCTTTTTTCAACAAAAAAGAAAAGATAAACGAAAGGAAATGAAAGTTTATTTGTCAAGTGGGAGAAAAGTTTTGGGTTGCTTTGTTATCCTGGCAGAAAAATATGGTTTGTGAAATAAGTAATTGTATGAATTATAATTTATTAGGATTAATATGATATTTTGTAATAAAGAAATAATTTGTTTTTTTTTTTTAAAGCAGCACAGAAGGAATTTAAATTGGGTAAGACGTTAAAAACTAAGTATTTGAAGATTTTTTTTACATTTTATGGGAACTTTTCTACACTTCTACAGTGTTTTCTACTTCCTTTGACAAAAAAAATTCTGAAAATAATTGTTTTTTCCCAAATTTAGCTATATTTTCCTTTTACAACAATGTATAGTTACTTCCCCAGGTTTATGAATCTTTAATAAATTTCACATAGTGTCAAGTAAGTTGAGTTGTCAGAGAAATAAATATATAAACAATAAAATTTTAATATTTAACGGTCAAGTTGTCAACAAATAGATATTTTATCCCAGATATATATTTTCCATTATCATGGCCGTAATTTTTATAAATTATTCTCATAACCCCCCATCATACAGCCATAAAGTGCAATGATCAGCATTCAGCTTACTGGGCTTATAATTTATTCCTTCTGTTCACATTTGGCTAAAAGTCAAGTTCACTTACTGACTGCTGATTGTGTTTTTTCATTTTTACAATTCGAATGACTTATGTATAGTATAGAAAGTATATTTCCTATAAGGAAAAGACACAACATTGTATTTTTAACGAATATTTAATGAAATATATGTATAAACAAGTAAATCCATGTACTAAATAATTATGCGATGAAGATTAATCCGAAAGAAATTGAAGAATAAAGGAAGGAATTGAAGAACAAAGTTATAATGATTTTTATGATTTTGTTTTTCATTTGGCTCAATATTAGATTAATTCCTTTATAATTTGTGTTCCCAATCAATTAATATTTTTTTAGCTTCAATAAAATACAAGTTCAATAATATACAATTTATACTATAAATCAAAGGCAGGCTTTGCAAGATTATAATAGAATTTGTTACCAATAAAATTAGTTTAAATGACATTTAGACAACACTTATACGTAAATACTTAGGCTTTACGGTTTTATTTAAGGGAAATCTGATAAATATTGTAGACTTTATAGTTTATAAAAGTTTGTTCTTAATTTTGTATAGTACAAGTATGACTATGTACTTTGTAGGCTATTTTAGGACTTGTAAATAATAAAATTAAATGCATTTTTAAGAAGAAACAGTGAATTTCAGCTTAACCATATATTTAATAACCATTTAATTAATTAGTTACACAGATGTTTCAGCAATTGCCTCCCAAATTAAGTTAAAATTTTAAAGCCACATTCAAAACGAAACTTTAAATAAACAAACATTTAAACAATAAAATTCCCAGACCGTAAATTTCCGAAACTTGGCAGATTTCACTTTCCTGCAATTTAATTGCAATTTCACTGCGGCAAACAGCGGAAGCAACCCAATTCAGAGGCGATTGCGATGGCACTGTTCTGGCAGAAAGTATCTAAGTATCTCGCTATTTATGTATCTAATCGACGTGGCCTGCCAAGTTTTTCAGTTGCTCTGCGGCCTTGCCACCAAAGCGAATCAATACGATGTGGAAATGAATGTGGAAATGGCTGTGGAAGTGGCAGTGGCAGTCCCAGTGTTTGATTATGGCAAACATTACCTAATCAGAGTGTCAACACACTCCGCATGGCTCATTGTGGCCATTATCTGGGTGTATCGATAAGTGAAAATGCATTAAAATGGGGCCCGGAATGGGGTCCATAAACTGCGACGGCGAATGCGAATAATTCCAGAGTCGTAAAGCGAGAAGAAAGTCATAAATTAAATAATTAATGCAATAAAAACATTTTATAAATATTGCAAATGTGTGTTTGTTTTTGAGTTGCGCCCAGCGTGAGGCAGCAGCAACCAGTTTGTGGCGCAAAATCCACACTCAGATATATACTATATAGTGTACTATATATATATATGCACACGAATGCAAAAATCGCAGAGACCCAGAACGCAAATAAAATGCAAAAAGGCCTTCGCTTTGTTTGCAAGTACAACAACAGCGAAATTGAAATCGAAATGCAAATTAAAACGATCAATAAAAATGCGAATATGTCAATAAAAGTCAAATGCAAATTTGTTTGCAGCCAAAAAAAAGAGGGGAAAAAATAAAAATAACGAAATAATCGAAACACCAGCAGCAAACGAGGAAAATCAAATCACCTCGGGGTGTCGAGAGAGGGAAAACATTCTGCGGAAAATGCTGGCCAAAAGCGAGAGAACAGATTAAATTGAAATGGCTTGGAAATGTGGAAATGGGAAAACAACGACACACAACAAGTGAACTTGACTTTTAGCCAAATGCGAACATTACGAATAAATTATAAGTTTAATAACTTGAATAATGATCATTGCACTTTATGGCTTTATGATGGAGTCATGGAACAATAAATATATAATAAAAAGCATGGCATTATGGTTATGATCTTGAAATACATTAAAGTTGATTTTATTTAAGTAATCTTTTTGGTACAAAGTTGACTGTGAAATAGTATATTTTAACAACTTATATTTACTTCTTTGACAATTAAAGCTACTTAGACTTTATGAAACATTTTTAAAGGTATTTTTAAATCGGCAAAGAGATAATTATGTATTAGAATAAAGGGAAAATAGTTCAGTTTGAAGAATACCTAATCAATTTGATAACTCTTTTACTTAAAGTTGCCAAAAATTATGTTTGAAAAGTACAAATTACTTTATAAAAGTATAAAATTCTGTTGAAGATTATAAAAGTATTCAGAAACAATAAAAGAATTCTTATGTTGCATGTTTTACTCCTCTAAACAAATTGTAAATCTTTCTGTCTATAAATTTATTATCTCCACGAGAAAACGAAATTTAAATTACTTTAAAGAAGAAACTCACCTTTAAATTTAATTCTTCCTCTCTTTAAATTTAAATTATCTAAGCTCGTGCATATTTTTTTAATTTCCTAGACAACTAGCTTACATAAATCCAATTCAATTCGCAGAAAAGAAGTAAAATATAAAGGAACAATATAGAACAATATAAAACAATCAAAGTACTGATTGAAGTACACAAAAAAAACAAATAAAAGCCATTAACTGATTCCAAATTGCAGGACTCTTCCATCCCATAACCATATTCAAGTAACTCGTACTGTTTCGCAGTTGCAACTTCCAATCCGAACGTGCCCCTTATGGGTGGCAGGCAAAACCGCAATTCGATTTAGTTGGCTCTTGGGCAGAAAACCTCCTCTTAACCTCACGTGTTTTGGCCCGAAAACCGCAGAGGAGCCTGCCTGGCTTGCCCTGTCTCGGCCTGGTCGAAACGATCGATCGCTTGGTGGCGCCGCTTCGTTTCAGCCACACATTGTCGTCGGGTCCTTCTCGTTCGCGGCGACACAGGAATTTCAATGAGCTGCAGTTGCATTTTGTGGGCTCTGTTTTTATTTATTTTTGTACTTCGTGTATCCCATCCCCCCAGTGGTAGTGGTGGTGGTGGTGCCCCCATGGGTGTTAAAAATCGAGAAGCGAATAAATTTTATTGAAAATGAGTGTTGGCGAGGTGGCTTTTTTGCCTTTTTTAATGGATCTTATTGGGAAAAGATTATTATAATATAAAATATTTTCTATTTTGAAACAATTCACGACTTTCTTTTCTTTGTTATTTTTTTATTCTAAATTATTCCAATTAATTTCTCAAAAATTAATATTTAATCTATGTTTTCAACAGCTTTTCTTATCTTAGAAGAAAAGTATGTCGCTTTGGTAAAAGAAACTTTATAATATAAAGTTATATATTTACTTACCTTTATACAATTCTTTGCTATATTTCTCTGATAAAAAATGTCTTTTTATTTGTTTCAGATTTCAATTTGTAAATTTTGACATAAGGCTCAAGAGTTGTCAACTATTTAAAAAGAAAACCTTATAAGCAGGGTTGCCATTGTAATCTAAGTATCATTTATACCTTAAAAACCACTCAGTTTGATGTTTAAAATATCTTTGTCATATAAAAAATAATCACAAGTGACTTTAATATGTTATTGATTTATTTTTTGATCAATTTTTTTTTAATTTCAGATTTATATCAGATTTATTTTTGATTAATTTCTGTTTTATTTCCAAAATATTTCCCCCTTAAAGTTCCCTCCAAGACAAGCTGCTTTTTTCCTATAAAAAAATCAACGCCAACTCTGTACCTTATTTACACACACCGAGACAGGCATTCGTGCATTGCATTCCCTGCAGTTGTAGCGCCCACTTAGCGCAGATACAGATACACAAGATACGCAGATACATGCGGCGATACACGTCCGACTCTGGACCAGGCCCAAACCAGGGGGGGACAATGACAGAGAGAGGGCTATATAGAGAAAGCCAGAGAGAGTGAGAGGTGTATACTGAGACAGGGGGGAAAACAGATTTCAGGCGGCAATCAGCGTCATTAGCAATTGCCGATGTGGAAGTCCAGCAACTTGGCGACTTGGCGACTTTTTGGCGTAGGCAGCAGAGCAGCGTTGCAAATGGGGCAGTCGCGTCGTTGCTAATTAAAAAATGCTCGCCACAAAATAAAACTTAATTGCGATTTCAAATCGCGATATGAGGCTAGGAGCGAGAGAAGTTGAGAACAGAGAGACGCCGGATTCGGGGCCGAAAGCCAGTCAGTTGCCAATTGCGACGGCACACGCGGCGTATGAGCGACAATTGTTGGCTTAAAACTGGCTGCTGCTGCTGCTACCTCAAAGTTGCACTTTAAACTGGTTTCTGGCTTAGTTTTTGTTGCCACAGTGGAGCCTTGCACTTAATAAAGATTGATTTACACACATTGCGGCCGCCTGCTGCCGACGGGGAGTCGTCCAAAGCCAGGAGAGAACCAGGCTCAACGATGTCCGAACTACGGACACCCAAAGTTATTGCAAATGAAGCTCAAGCTCAAGTGGTGGTGAGAGGAGGGGGGACAGCTCTCCTGGAGCTGGGAGCTCTGAAAAGTACAATGCATTGGATGTCTCTGCCTCCAATCAACCGGCTGTTCGTGCTGCTGATGCTGGCGCTGTTGCCATTTATGGCCTTGATTTATGTATCGCAGCTACTGGATCTCTAATGCGCACACACAGATACGCCCCAGCACACACACATTTACAATGGGGCATAAAAAACAGCAAGGGAAGCCAAAAGGCATATTGAATTTATTTGCAATTTATTTCATTTCCTTGAGCTTTTCGGCAGACTGAGGGAATCTCCAACGACTCTTGAGGAATCCAGGAGATTTACTACATTCCGACATTGAAGTGCACAGACAGAAACATGTACCATATAAAAGTAGGTCCTTAAAAGAAGGATATTATAATACCATTACTTATTTTTAAAGGCAAATAACGTAAATTCTGAACAGGGAACACAACATGGTTTAGGTATTATCTTTTGACACAATATATTTATCATAAAGTAGTTTTTACAAAAATAGAAAACAAATACCATAAAAGATCAAAATCAGCAGACAGCCTTTTATCTTTATTATAATGCATGCATTTATATAAATAATAATGTTGATATACATATATGGGAAACTGCCAAATACAAAGGAAAATATTGTTTTATATTAACATTTTTTCAAAGCAAAAACTTTTGAGACGTCGATTTTTTACACTAAAACTTAATTTTTTTAAGGCTGTTTTATAGCCATATTTATTTATATGGTTTCTTTTGTAATTTCCTTACGAATATCTATATCTTATCTCCTTGCATTTAGTATATATTTATATTTCAGAAACCTTTTATACAAATTAGTATTATGTTTAAAGATCCAAATATCTACTATATAGTAAGTATATTTATAAAAGGTTCTTTCCTTTAAGCATTTTATTTAATTCATATATTTAATCTGTATCCCTTTGATTCTTAAAAGGCATCATTTTTTTATGTTCTTCTCCTTAAAACGTATTGATAAAGGCTGTAATTCAGCTGAACTGTGATTATTTTTTTAAAATTGATAGTAGCATTTTATTTGTTTGTGCATTGTGTGTTTGGTTTTACATTTGCAATACCATAAGTAACGTGCTATAAATCAGAGATAAAGTGGTGCAAATAATTTCATAAATAAGTCTGTTTTTACATATTTAGTCCTAAAAATATAACCTAAAACCTATGAGATTACTATTTACATATTTTGCATGAAAAGTTGAAAATCAGCTTATGATTGAAAATATTTGGTCTTAATATTACTTATTAACATTCATAACATATAATATCATAAAATATTGATGTTAAACGTGTCATCGTCACTTTTACCTCACCTCTTTAAGAGTTGTTTTTGTCTGAGGTATATAATAACTCTACAGTAAAATCAATCAATTAATGATCATGTAATTAAGTTAAGCTATCTATAAGTTGTACCTAATTTTACCTTAAAAAGACTTAAAAACCACATCCATTCTATAATTTAGGAACCTTAAAACGCACAATCCACCGAAAATTACACAAATTCCCCGAGATAAATCCCCCTTAATGGTCATATCTCAGTGGATTAGATTGGCACATCGTTAGCCGCCGTTTAGCAACCCCAAAACAAGCCCTCGAATAATGCCAGTCCCATTTCGAATCGAACAACAACCCCCGAAACCGAGAATCCCAAACTGAAACCGAAATGTCGAGAACCCATAATCAGCACACAACCCAAAAAACCAACCGAGTCGAGGACGCTTCCTCGGAAGAGGACAAAGCAAATTGAATTGGAAGGAAAAGATTTAAGATATCGGTCCGAGAGGTCCCCAGCAGCATCATTCCCAGTTCTCTCGTCTCCAAAAGTCGCCATTGGTGTTCAACTCTCCTCCGGATATCAGCGGCATGCATCCACATCCACTTCACTTGTTTTTTATTCGACGAACGAAATCTGGAAATCTTGTGTTTTGAATCAATGTAAATGAGGAGGCCAATTGAGGATGTGCAGGATGAGCAGGGAATTCGTTCTTAAAAATAATTTAATGCTGTCTTGTTAGGGTTTTTAATTTAAGATTACTCAGAAAATGGTTAAGAAACAGGTTGGGATTAAATGGATATCTTGGAAGGTTTTTTCTTTTATACCACTTTCTTGTTAAATAATAGGTTTAAACAAACAAATTAAAGATTTCAAAATAATATTTACAAGAAAAGCCTTTCTTTTAATCTTAAAGTTTATAGTAGGGTTCGCCATATTTAGGAACTGAATTAGCATTGCAAAATCAACTAAACTATCTCTTAAAAATTATATGACATTAATTTATAAAAACAACGAGAGGAGCACTATCCTAACTTCACAAAAATTAGTTAAAATTCAATGAAAAAAATTCTGATATCGAGATCTTAAGCATATCTTGAACATATCTACTTTTCAGGTATTTAGGTATTTCCCAAAATCTGCTTACAGATTACAAAAAAACAACCCAAGAGAAGCCTATCCGAAATTGGATACCATTAACCCACCGAAAGCACTCCAAGCTCAGGCCATCCGCATATATGTACATACATAGTTTGCTTTGCCCTCGACGATCAGACAAACATAGTTTATTTTTAGTAAAGTCAACGCCAGACAGCGGCAGCGCCAGCTTTTTCCCCGCACAAACCAGCTTAATGAGTTCAGTGAGTGAATTTAGCATTTAGTTTTTGGTTTTGCTTTTTTGGCAAATGGGTTTTCTCGTTTCGGCCTCAATTAGATGGAAGTGGCAAGCATTTGTGCACATATTTGCCTATTTTAAAGGCAGGCAAACAAATATAAATTATAGTATGTACGTGTGGCGAAATGAAAATAAAGTTGGCAAATCTTGAAGCTGCTTTCCACTTCAACCCGTTCTCAGGTAAACACTCTCTTAGTGTGTGTGTGTGTGTGTGTGTGTGTATCTGTGTAGCTTTCGTAGATTCTTCAGATTGCAGACGCTAAGAAATTGCTTTGGGAAATTTCTGCCATCTCATGGCATTTAAAGAGCGAAACAAAGGTGAAATTTTCTACTCCCCGGGTCAGACAGCAAAAACCTCAAGAAGATGCCGAGTCCGAGGAACTTTGCTGAGAAAAAAGCTGCTAAATAACAGCGCTAATGGGACGACATCGCACTGAAGAAGATGAACAATGAAAATGCCAAAATATGTACATACATATATGCATATAGCGCAGCACCACATAAAAATTAATTGCCTTTCCCGAATATAGGACTCAAATTTCGTAAAGTCACAACTTTAAATGTTATTTGTTTCCAAAAAAAAAATATATAAATATAGAAATTCACATTTTTATATATTCTTATAGAAAAACATTTATTTTTTTCCAGCTTTCCAGCTCATTCGGGAGTAAAATGGGCAAAACATAGTTTTATAATAATTAATTGGTAATATATTTTACATACAAGTAACTTAAAATACATGCCAAAGTTAAAACTTTGTCATTTAAAAGAAACAATTATTTTGTATTAATTGTCGTGCAAGAATTTTATACATTTATGGAACTCAGATTAATAATAAGTATTTTGCAAGTAAACATTTATTATTGTAATTTTTTGGAAAAATTAAAAACGTACTTCCATAAGCTTTACTATGGAAAAACAAGTTTTTTCTTATTTTTCTACAATGTTTTCAAACTGGTTCGTGCAGAAAATCTTGGAATTTATAGAACATGATTTAATAATAGAGATTTTTAAAACAATGTCTTATATTACAGGCATTTAAAAGATATAACAAAGCTGAAGTATCAAAAATACAATTCAACTATATTATTGTCAAATTTAAGTTAAAACTAAAAGAATTTATATATTTCTTAATAAAAATTGTATACTTATACAAGTATCAAAAATCTGTATCTGTAACCCAGTAAATAAGTAAATTATATTACTTATACTTCTTGTTGTATTGTTAAATAAAAATATTCACTACTAAAAACTTTGTGTTACCTAAACTATTGACCTCTATTGTAAATTATAAACATCCGAAAATCGGCCCACGAGCGCATAAGTTTGGCAAAGTGTGTAAATAAGTTTTTCTATGGCTTTATTTTTATTGCACGGCATAGGCTTAAGGTCTAAATAAAAACAAACCAACAACAACTCGCCGAGCGGTACGAAAAACAGCAGCGAGCAAAAAAGTTTCTTATCTTTAGTGCTCCGACGAAAACGTCGCAAAAAATCTAAAAAGCAGCTGACGTTGGCGCTGAAAAAAAAGAATGAGCTGTAGATGAGAGCAGGGAGCTGGGGAGCAGGAAGCTGCGAGCTGACAAGCTGAAGCTGTAGGGAAGCCGAGCGTTAAGTCGCTAACTAGCAACAAGTATCGAAGAATCTGTTTCCCCAGCGGAGGAAGCATCCTATCTTTACTCTTTTGCCAGGGCTTTGTAATTTGCTGCTTTTTTAACGATTTTTTTCTTTTTTGCTTGTTTTTTTTTTTTAAATTTGTGTTGTATATAAATGCAGGTTGCTTTACTATAAAAGTTATCATGATATTTCAAAGAGATTGATTGATAAGAAAGCATAATTGAATATTTTTTTTATGTTGCGCTTAAAAGTGTCTAAATTCAAATAAATTCTTAGGTGTCCTTAAATAATTTGCATTTTGTTATGAGATGTTTCCCTAAAACTTCCTAAAAAGAGGATTAATTAATTAGACTCTAATTAATCGAATTATTAAATTAAGCTTGATTTTCTATTTAGTGTAAAATATAGTAATACAAATCTATATAAATGATTTTATTTCATAGATTGTTTTAATATTAAAGTAATCATTTCTAAATGAATGTTTCAAGTTCTAAATTTATACAAAAAACGTTCAAGTTTGCAGTGTGCTTTGTAATATTGATAATTGTCATTCCCAAGTACTAAAAGTCTGTTTAAAATATATATTTATTAATAACTGATAAGCGCAGACAAAGGTTGCACCTAAGGTTCGCTAGTCTATAATCTGTGACTATATAAATATACATAAAATATATATATTAAATATAAATATAATGTATATATGGATACCCTTTGAACTGGATGAAATACATAGTACTGTACCTAAATCTGATGACTAAAAATATTTGTAAAAGACCTGCAAACTATAATCGAGTCTCGCATTCTGTGGATCGAAATATAACCGACGTCATATCAAGTTTAAACTATCAACCTTTGTTCTTCTTAATTAATTCTCTCTTAAATAAACTTACTTTCGGGATAAAATTATAAGTAAAAGTTTATATTTAATACAACCAAATAGATTAAACAAATATTAACCAAAAAATACAATGCTTACTAAAGTGGTATTTCGTAATCTCATAAGCTTTTAAGAGCATTTAAACTTCGTGTAACTGAGCTTGTCTACCCGTTTTTTTCCCCATTGAATAAATGTATCTTTATGTCTGTTTTTTTTCACACATTGAGCCCACCCACAAGTGTGTGCGTCCGTCCATCCATCCATCCGTCCGTCCGATTTTACCTGTCGTCATCGTTAAAATGAATACATAAGTGAATGAATGGGCGAGGGAGAGCGACTGCTGCTGCTGCTGACTGCTACACTCTGGCTCTGTTCTACTTAATGTCTGGGATGACTTTGTCGGTCTGGGAATCTTTATGTATATATGGATATGTATTCATACATATATCGGATTGTGTGTGCAACAGCCTGGCTCTTACCTGCTGGCGGGTCCTCTTCGTACACAAAATAAACGGCGGGCGGTGGCGTTTTTATGGCATTTTATCTCTCAAAAAGCATTAACACACAGCAGCCGCACAAACAACAAGAACAACAATATTAACAACAACAACAACAGCAACAACTATAGTCCGGATATATAGCTTTGTTGCAAGAGCCTCGGGATGGATGCTGCTGGGAGTTCGGAAAGTGTGGAGTTTTTGGTTAGAGGAATCACAAGCGAGTCATTTGCCCGCCGCCATTTTATGTCTGAGTGTGTGTGTTTGTGGAGGAAAAAGGGAAAAGGTCGAGGGCCAAAACTTGTTCTATTGAAATTCCACTGATATTTATCATGAATGAAGTTCTGGGTGTGTGTTTGGGTGGCGATAAAACGTGACGATTACAAAGGCTTTGCGGGTGGGACCAAGCTCCATTACGCCCATCCCTTCCCCAATCTCCCCTTGTAAGCAAATTATGGCAATTGTCGGGGAAAAAGGTATTTGGAGCCACCCGGGGGACCTTTCTGATTGAGAAATATACATATATGCTGGGTATAGAATTCACATTTACCCAGGAATTATTATGCAGAGTGTCCCGAGCTGGACGATTGTTAACCTGAATCGTTGACATAATTTCCAGGGAATTGACATGACAGAGCTAATGAAACGTGTGAATGCTGATTGTGTGATAATCAAGTAATCAAATATTACGAGTTTAACACATGATAATATTATTTTATTATGCTTTCAGACGTCAGACGTTTATGGTTTATGCTTGGGGAGAATGCTTTTTTTGGGGCACCGCAAAATTCAGGGAGAATTTTGATAGTATTTTGATAGAATTTTGAGGTATTAACACAAAGAAAATTGTTTATTACATTTATAAGAATCTGAATTGAATATTATTAGTTAGTTTGAAATGTTTAAATGTAGAAAAATGCAAAGAAGTGTTATTTTTTATTCAGTTTTGTTGCATCTTTTCATAAAAAATACTTATTTAGTATGGTTTATATATCCTCCAAGTGTTTTTAAATCATTCGTAATCATAATCACAATATACAGGTTTTCAACTCTTAAACCTCTTTTAAAGATTACAAAATATGCAAAAAACATTCTTATCATCCATACATTACTCGAAATTTTATAATATTTGTTCTAAAGAGTAAAATGTTTAAAAGTGCTAGAATGTTATATTTTTATGAATTTTTGTTTTGTCTTTTAGTACAAAACATTTATAAAATATGGTTTATATATCCACAAAATATTTTAAAATAATTTTAAGTAACAATTTAAGGGTTTGCAACTCTTAAACTTTCATAAAATATTACAAAATATAAAAACAAAAATGGTTAGTACCATACATTTTTACCATTTTCATTATTTCCACAATTTATAATCATTACTCTTACAACATTAACATTTACCTTCTTTTAAATTCTGAATATAATTCAAAAACTCTTTCAAAAGAAAAGCTTATTAAAAATATTAAAACTTAAACAAAAAACACACCCAACCAAATATGGAAAACAATGAGAAAATCCCTCTTTTTCAATTGAAAATTAACCAAGAAACCATAAAATATAAAAGCGTCTCACACAAGAGAATTGACGTTTCCATAATCGTTCCCCGCACACAAGTCATAGGCCTCTTTTGGCCTTCAAGTTGACTGAATATCAATTCATTAAAGTTAATGAATGTAATGAGCCAAAACACACTCACTCACTCACTCAACTCATTCGGCTTGTTTTATTCATTTGCGCTTATAAGGCAGCAGCAGCAAAGCAACTTGGCAATTTCGAAGGCCTCTCCTTCCTGAATATCAATTCGAGCCAAGTTATTTTTTATGGATATTCTGGCTGTCGCCAAATTTAATGCTTTCGGTTTCTATATTTGTCATAACCCCAGAGAGTTATGGCCAATAAAAAGCGTCTCAAAATGGCCGCAGCTGGTTTTCATATGGGTTCGTTTCACTTATAAGGCCCGATTTTTACGGGGTTCCATAATTTATTATAGGAGGAAAGATGGGAATAAAAGTGAAGATGATAATGATGTATAGGATATATGTATCTAAAAATGTATATTTGTAGGACTTGTAATCATCAATTTTTGGGTGGGATACTTAATAAGGTAACACTTTCACAATTTCAGTACTAGAACATTATCTCTAGTCTTGCTGTTAAAATTTATCAAACAGGAAATATTAATAAATTTCAATAATCCAACCTTATCTTGCTTTTAATGTTCAACCTTTTTACAATATACACAATTTAAAGCAATTTCCTGTGCTCCCTCCCAACCCAGATTCCTTGTGCTCAACTCGATGGTTTTCCTTTTGAATTCTGATTTGATGTAGGCGCATACATTTATGTAAATATGAAGCCCATGTCAAAAGTTTCCGCCTTGACCAAATCCTTAAAGATTCTCCCCCGTGCAACCTTGGACCTTTTCAAGCTGTCTGCACCGCAAATATGTTACATATCAAAAAAGCAAAGTTTCCTCTAAGCTGGAAGTTTGTAAACTTGGTTTATGTGGGCATTTTAGTAAGTCTTAAAAGAAGTCTTAAACAAACAGAGCTCACATACGAGTGTGTGGCTGCCATAAAATACTTTCAGAGATTTCAAAAATCAATTCGGAGAGCGCGGCGCTGAGCGAGCAAATCGCATGCATAATTGAACTTCCTTCCTGGATTCAGTATCCTTTTCATCTGCAACACCTGGCTTTTTCCTTCGCTGCACCTGAGGTCTGTCCGTTGCTTCGGCGAATGCCAATCAAATTGGCGCACGTCGCTCCAGGGGTTATGGTTATGGCCTGGAAGCCAGGCTGCGGGCTCCTATAGTACGTGCACCTTGCACGAGGCGTCATCAAATGGCTGTCAGGGAAGCAAAAAGGCAAGGAGCAAGGAGCGGGCTAAGCGGATGCTGGGGTGTGACGCCATTTTCATATTAGTCTGCAGCTGACTGCTGTCGTGTCATCTAAATCATATCAATTTCATTTGAAATCACATCAGAGTCAGCAAATGCAGACAAACATTTTCAACTTTAAATGCTTTTCGGGGTATAAAAGTGTTGAATTGAATTATTTTATTCAGGAAAGAGTTGTTAATCGTGTAAATTTTATTGTAAAAGGTTTGAGAATTTGTTGGTATTAAAACTTCTTGCCTAAACTCTTAAGAAGTACTTAAAGCTTAAAATATTTTAAGATTTAAACTGTATTTATTTAAAAATTTCTGGTTTTAAAGTCAAACTACCTTTTTTCACTTCTTTCACTACAATTTCTGATACAACAGTGTTGTAAAGTTCGCTTAGCTGGTCCTCAGGAGCCGAACATCCTCGGCTTTTCACACGAACAACAGCCGAAGCTTTGACGAAACTAATTTTAGTAGAAAGGACGAGGTATAATGTATCTGAAAGTAAGAAAAATCTGAAATCTTGTTAAAGATTAGTTCCTTTTAAACAGAATAATGATAAATGATATTTCAATATTTCCCAATTCACACATGCGTTTCTGTACCCCAAATATGATTCCTCCCCTTTCAAGTTCACTTCAGGCCAAGTTAGCAAAGAAAAAAGGGCCATCGAGGAGCGAGTAATTAAACAGCCCGTCCAGACACTAATTGCATTAACACTTGCGGTTAATTTGAATTTATGAAATGCTCTCCAAATGCTGCATAATGAAAAGCTCCCGGCAAAGTTGATCCGCCATCAGGCTGAATGGAAAAAAAAAAGCAGGCGCTGGCGAAAAGGAAACTTTACGAATATAATTAAAACGATTTTCCATGAAATTTAAAATGGAATTTCGCTGCGCAAAAAGTTGCCAACAATAAGGTGATGGTGGGGGCCGATGGGGGGCGAAGCGAGACGAGAGTGGCAGCTACGAGTGTGGCGTGTGGAGAGTGGAGAATGGAGAGGAAAATGAAAAAATAAATGAAATGCCAAATAAAGCGAAGCCGTTGGCTGATTACGCACACCAGCGCAGATACGTACACACAGATACGTGTGCACGGGCTTCAGCAGAGCAGCAGCGCAGCAGCGCCACCCCTTCGACCCCCCACCACCCACTCAAACAGCCAACGAACTGCTGGCGACGGAAAAAAGCTAGAAAATTGCCAAGGAGACCTGGCGAGCTCTCCACAGAAGGGGGAGGATGGGAGGTGGAGAGCATCACCCAAAGATTGAGAGCACGGGAGAGTGAGGCAAGCAGTAGTGGAGAAAGAGTGAGAAAAAGTTTTTCTGCTGCTAGCTTTGCCACGTTTATGCGTAAGCAAATCGAGAACTTAGAAAAATAGAAAAATATGTAAACAAGCTTGTATTTAATTTGTCTTAGAAACGTACCCATTTGTGAAGATATAAGTTTAATAGTTTATAATTAAGTAATACTTAATTTTTACTAAACTTAAGCCTTAAGTGTTTAACTCCTCCGTATAAACCCCTTTCTTCTAAGCACAGGACTGAGGCAACTCTGCTGAGGAAAGCAAAAGAAATAGCAAGGCAACGGCTGATGAATGGGAGCTAGAAACCAAAGGAGGTGGATGTGGCAGGAGCGGAAAAGGGCCGGAATGGGTGGACAGCATTAACGCCCAAACAGCAAACGGCAGCAGGCTACTGCAACAACAACTACAACCAGCTGTAAAATATAGAAAAGCAACAAAGCGACACATGACAAATGGCGCAGACAGCGACGGCAACTGCTCTGCCGGCAGCGAACAAAATAAAATGTCTGAATGCGGGTGTGAGTGAGAGCGAGCCATATAGCAACTGTTTTTGCTTTTGTTCTTGCCAAAAGCAAAACCTTGAGCTGTGAAAAATCAAATAAAAACAGAAGACAAGGAAGGCCAACAACGGATACCGAACCTTGGAACACTCTAACGGATACAATTGTATCTAGGAATGTAGTATGAATGGATTAATCTTATCGGAACTACAGGAAATAGGAATTATTTATAGCTTATAGGACCTTAAATAGGGTTCTTGTGCTGAGCAATCATACAATTAAGCTATCTTTCTATGCTGTTTTTTGCACAACGTCCTAAAGCTACATGAGTATCTTTTGGACACAGCAACATTGTGATATTTTTATATCTTTAAAATCAAAGAAATATTATAAACTGGTCTATTTTAGTATATGTAAATATGAATTCTAAATATGTAATTTGTAAAGCGATTTCAGATAATTAGTTTAATTATTTTCAGCAAAACAAAAAGTATACAAATTTGTATATTCAAAAAGTTACAATTAATTAAACGATTTTAAAAGCAACAGAGTTTTTGTCTCAATTTCAGACTTTGCAAATATAAGTATAAGATTGAATCATGGGAAAATTTTCATTTACACTTATAACCAAAATAATTTCCAGTGAGTTTCAAAAATATATTTTTAAATCTTTGCGTATTGACGCGCAAATGTCTTTAAGGAGTACACGTCCTTCCTTTTAACATTTCTACTTAGCAGGACGCCTTTCTCCTTTTACAATGTCACAAACCTCTGTTCTAAATTATTATACCCACTCTCTAAAAAGTATAAACAAAAAGAAGAAGAAGTATAAGCAAGCGACAACAACAACAATAATAGTGGCAAGGCGACTGTGCTCCATTTTTGGCGCGCACTGCAATTTAAAATTGCTGTCAGCCAGTCAGTCATGAAATGAAATACGGCAACGAGCGCAAAAAAACAACAACAATAAAACACAAAAAACATAATACAATACAATAAAAACAAAAAACTGAGAACAGCACATCGCTTTCAATTTGTTCATACGAATTTATCGCTTGTCCGAGACGCTCTGGAATTTCGACCGAAACCGAAACTTTTTTCGTGTTATGCTTTGTGGCTAAATTGCAAAATGAATGAATGTTCATTTGAGATGTTCTCGAAAAATAAAGCAACAAATAAAATAAAATAACAACGAAACGTTGGCTAGAAAAATTTAAAAAAAACCACGCCACAGCGCTAAATATTTGGAATTTTAATTTATTGCTCGTTGGCGGAGGGTTGCGACAGCGCTAAAAAAAGGGATGGGAAAATGCAAAATGGAGGCGCCACACGAATGTTTTAACGGTGAATCACAATAACAACTATGATGAAATTCATGGAATGCACATTTATTCATTGTTTTATTTAGTCAGTTTATTTTTATCAGGGATTTTGTGAAACATTTTCCAGTAACTCAGAAAACCTTTTCCCTTTGTTGCAGTGAAATATTTACATATATTAAAATAGATTTTTAAGTGTAATAGAACCATTAAAAAAATATAAATTGTTTAATTGTAATGGCTGTGGGACTAAAAAAAATCATTAATAGAAGTGGTAAAACTTGGTTTTACCAGTTTAAATAAAAAAAGTAGAAGAAAATTATTAAAGTATCTTACTATATGCTCAAAACTAACAATGTATCATTTTAGTTACAAGTAAAATGTGCTGTAAATCTGATTTTATTAAAGCTGCTTAGATTTTTTATTTAAATTCAGCTTAAAATTTGTGAATTATAAAAATTAAACGTCTTGTGGATTTAATTTCAACTTGGAACTTGGGAACTTTACAAATTCAACAGATTTTTACTAACATTTCTACATAAGACTTGAAAATTGAAAACTTTAATTAATTATTTAAAAAAAAGTGAAACCAAACGACACAAGCAATGAAATCAGCGAGTAATTTACTAAGCAATTGAATGCTTTAAAAAGTTAATCCCTAAAAAAAGCTGTACCATCCTACCTATAACATTTTCAACAACCATTTAACCCATTAAATTTATTTATAAACATAACATATGCATTATGTATGACTTAACCTCACCAATATCTCCACACTATGCATAAAACCCACCTTTAATAAATTCCTTACCAAAGAAAATTAAACATTTATGTGCATTTTGGGCATACTTGTGCCATTGACAGCTTTTAATCAAAGACTACACGCTACACTTTGCATAAATCAAAAGCAATAACTAATTCATTGCACTAATGAACTTGAGGTTTCAATTGCAAGATTGACTTAATAGCCAAGGGGGGAATTAAGAATTCAGATGTTACAATTGTTTCAGACTTGGAAATTGGTATGCAATTAATGCACAGACTTTTGTACCGACATAAATTGATACAAAATTGACGATCGATCGAAGGCTGCATCTTTAGCTGGGAGCTTGGCTGCAATTGAGAGCAATTTTGAATCAATTAGAAGTGAATTTGAGGAACTCGGAGAGCTGCTTTCAAGTAGCACCGCCACTAGAGATGGTCAGATAAAGTCAGGGGTTGGCCGAGGGAATTTTTAGAGGGGGATTTCAGAAATAAACTGTTTAGGATTGGAATTTAAAGATTAGGAATAATGTTTACTTGATGTTAAATAATTTTTTAATAAAGAGATGATTTTTTAATACATCCTCTAGCAGATGATACAACGTCTTATGAATCTCAATAGAGTTGCATTTTACCAGCTAATTTCTATATCTTTAAAATAAATAATATTAAATCTATAACTTAATATAGTTCCTGAACAGCTTGTTACCTTTAAAAACCCCTCTGATTCCGCCTTTGCTTATAGTTACAGCTACAGATACATAAGTATCTCACAGATCCAACCGCTTTTCTCACGCACCAAGAGCTTTCTGGAAAAGACGGGGACTGGGAGAGAATCGGGGTATAAGAGAATCAGAGAATCAGAGAAACGCCGCGCACTTCACAAATGAGTGCACATAATTTTTGACGAGGCGGAGGAGCAAAAAGAGGTAATAAAACAGCAATAACAGAGCGCCAAAGAAGACGAGGCGATGAGCGCGGAACAGAGGAGCAACGAGGCTCGTATCAACTTCCATTCCCGCTTTTTTTTTCGAAAAAACACGCCAATTGGTCATGACTCCGACCTCCGAGGGGCTGCAGCCACATATATACAGTACTAACTCATTATAATAAACCATAAAAAATAAAGAAATCAAGAAAGATTAAACAAAAATCAACTTGGGAAAATTTTCTGGAAAATATTTGTATAAATACTAATACAGGGATCCCCAAAAGATACAAAATTACTCGAAAAAGATTACTGCAAGTATTTGTATAGTAAAAATAATAGAGGGATCCTTCAAAGATACAGCTTTACTGAAGGATTCAAGGATGAACTAAGAAAAATTGTAGCTAGAAAATCTTCTTATAGTGAACATAATATTCCTATCGTAAAAAGTTCACTTTTCACAGCCTCCACTGTATGTATCTGTATCTTTCAACTCTCATGTGTGTGTTCTTATTATTCGATTAACTCGAATTCCCCTGCAGCGGCAATATAACCTTTATGCGAGCTACGCCCTGCGACAGCATCCGCAGCTCTGCTAACCAACAAAAGTGCCCGAAAAATAATAAAAAAGTAACCAGGCTCAGCGGCAACCCGACAGTTAAAAGCCGAAGTTCCTCACGGAAGGCAAAGTTCAGCGAATATGGAAAAAAAGAGAGAAAAAAAAAGAGGAAACACAAGCCGAGGAAGTGGAAGCATAAGCAGCAGTCGTGACAGGTGCACGCTCCCACACAAACTGACAGATACAGATACACTCACACAGATACTTGCATAAGATACATTCACAAATAACGAGCTCTGATTGAATCACCTTTCCGTTCACCTCCATCTCGCTGCCCATCATCACCTTTTCAGAATACGACGACAGACCTGTCAAATGGCATTATATCATTACAAAAAGGTTGCAATTTGTAAAACATCAAAAAGGATGGCAGAACTGAGCAGAACTTTTAAAACAGCAACTCTGCAAAAGTTTTTTAGTCTGCAAAAACTTTTGTTGCTGCAATGGAAATGGGTAGTTTTTTCCTAAAGTAGTTTTCTATTCTTTAAAATCTAAATGAATATATATATATAATATATATATATAATACATACAACATTTTTAGATGTTTTGAATAATATTTGAATCATCTGCATAAAAAAAAACTATGTATATTCAGATAGTGAAAATAAATGAGTTTAGAAACATAATATGTATTCATTAATTAATAATTTATATTCAACTTAAGTTAATAAACTTATTTAAATTCATACAAGTATTTTTTAAAGCCTTTTTTAGGAGTTTCAAACCATAGAAGAGCCCTCTTAGCAATGGCTAACTTATAAGTATGTAGAACTTTTATTCTCAAAGGGGTTAAGCCTAATATTGCAAACTGGTAGAAATCTCGCCAAAAACGTAGTGAAGAAGACCATTAAAAACCATGGCAATAAATGCAAAAATATGTATCTAAATCTTTATTTAAATTCACTGCCCGATCATTGCTTACACAGATAATATAAACGTTTGTATGCACTCACATAAGTGAACTCTGACAGCTTTACAATTTAATAAGAGGATAACGATAGTCATTTTGTGGATATTTTCTGTTGTTTTTAGATTTTTTTCAACATAGAATAGTGTTGTTTTTTCTTCTCAACCACCACTAATGTTGATCAAGCTTGTTAGATATTCAGATCGCAAGATGATTTTTATTTTGTTAAAAAGTGCTTAAATCCATTTCAATTGATATCTAAAATTATAAAATAGAGTGATGTGGTTTAAACAAGGGTGGTTGTACAGATGTTTTACAAAACTTTTATTTCAATCTTAGTTATTCGAAGAATATTTGGACAATAAAGTCTTTTAACAATGCTAAGAATCATGGATTCCATGTTTTCAAGCCATAAAATGTAAGATATTGTCAAAGAGTCAGGAACTGTATTCTTACTCCATATTATGTAATTATGGTTATAAAAAATGGTTTTTAAAAAGGTTTTTACTTTTGTATATATTAAATATGCATTCAATTTGAATAAACGCATTTTCTTTGTGCTTATTTATCATATAGCTAATAAATTTCTTCCCTTTAAGATGCGTTTATTTTATAAGCATGCATTATAAAACCCAAACAATTCTAGTAAACTGAGCTGCATTTTAGAGGTAAGGCCTCGTTTCCCTCACTCTGGTTTTTTAGGAAAACAAAACTTCCCTTTTGTCGGGATGGTTCAAAGCTTCTCGTTGAAACTCTGAAAATATTTTTGGAGAGCCGAGAACGAACCAGCGAGGCCGAAAGCCACCTTTGGCTGCCTTTTGGCATCCAATGAAGCCGCAAAACTGCGGTTCGGCCTCCTCGCTCCTCGGCTGCTTGTGTGTGGTGTTCCCTCTGCATCAGGCACCGTGCACCCCTCATTTTCCCTTTACTCCGACTCCAACTCCACCTTCACCTCCACCCCCCTGATAGAGTCAACCCTGGAAACGACGCCTCTGCTGCCTGCAGTCTCGTTTCCCTTGCGCCACGCTTTGTTGTGTTCAAAATGGCAAATTGCCATGCTATGTATATGGCAGGGGCGGAGGGCGTAACAGGGGGCGGAAGGGGTTGGTTGGTTGTTTTGGCATCGTTCAGCATCGTTGCAACAAAATCGAATATTCGCTTTGCGTGTTTCGCATAACGTCTGCTCCTGCCTCTCTCCCCCCATTTTGGAAAAAACCCCATTTATCCTCCAGTCACGAAGAGCACACACCTTGGTTGAAATAAAGCCCCTGGCCCCCGATGCTCGGACCCCCTTCACAAACACCGCTCGTGTAAATTCCAAAACGTGCCGAGGATTCGCTTGGTTAACGCTCATTTTGTTGCTCCCTGTTGGCCATAGTAAGCTGTCCATCTCTCCGTTGTCCGTCTGTCCGTTGCCTGTCCCTTTCTGCCTTCTTTCCCTTTACTCATCATTAATTTTAATGGTTATACAAGAGCATTATGCCCTCACGGATCCGGGGATCAAAGTTGGAGGCTCTTATTTTCGGCTCCCCCTTATCGGTGGCTTCGATCTCGCGGAAAGTCGATTAGATTCGGCCAATTCGGAGTTTTATGGCAACCCTAAAACTAATACGTTCTTAATTGCAAGTGATTTACGGCCAACGAGATTGGCGCAGTGCCAACAAATTGTTTTACAATCTTGAGGTTAATTTTTAAATAATGGTGGCTTGTTATGACCTTGATGGGAATTGAGATTTTTAAATAGAAGATTGTTATATATAAAGTAATCTTCCCAATATGCCCACACTATAAGGATTAGCCAAGAATACGGCATCTCTTTGTTTTTCGAACTAATGAGTTAGAGGTTACTTAAAGGTTGTAGATAAGGCAATATCACAAAAATAGAATCAATACTCAAAAGTGATTAAATAAATATAGCTGTCAGAGGAAAAATCAAATCAAGTACTTACAATTTATTTTGGTTTTAATAGAAATAAAAGCCATGACGTTTCAAAAATCGTTTTTCAATTCAACTTAGAAAGACTGCTTAGTTGTATATAAAAATACTACGGAAAAATCTATATATAAGCGCATATATGTATTAACGTTTCAAAAAATGCGAAAAATGAATATTCTCTTTAATATAGAAAAAACAAATAAATTAACTACAATTATTTATATAATATTATGACTCAATAATATGAATTTTCTAATGTTAATTACGATGCTTTTCGATAGGCAAAATTTATAGTCTTTAATTTTTTTTTGTGATTACAATCTCAAAAGGTTAAATTTCGATTTGTTTATGATTTGTTAATGACTTAAGACTTGCCAAGTTAGGATCTTGGACTAAGAGCGATATATTCAACAAGCCATCTTTAACTTCACAGGTTATTCAGAAACGAAACCCATTTCAGCGTAAGTCAAGAGAGTTCTTTAAACAATGGATTTCAAGCCAATTCTAGTTCCCACTTGATTGCTTTCAAATCTTATAATCTTAGTAAAATTATGTAAATATTTTATTGCAAACTGAAAAATAAACAACTTTATTTGTTTATTTAACAAAAACTTGACTAGCAATTGAGAACTTGATGAAGAAAGTGGAAAACTGAAAGCAAATATTGATATATTATAAAACACCTTTCAAAGTATCTTCCTTCAAATTTAAATACTGTCATATTTTAGAGAAATTTTCCGTAATATCTTCTTAAATTTAAATTTCTTGAATTACTCAAATGATTCATTAACCCAAAAATATCCAGAATATACATACTCTAGAAACCAGTTATTAAACTATGCATATCGATTCGATGGCCCTAGGCAGTGGCCTAATTGTTTATGCATATAATGGATGCAATCCATTAGCATTAATAACTTTGCGCGACAAATCGCCGGCACGAGCTGCAAAAATGCCAGAGAAATTGCTACGGCACACACACTAATAGCCATTACGTAAGAGAGCAGCGGCAGCAACGTAAGTAAGGTATAAAACACGTGATTAATTAGCATATTTATATTGGCGACAGTCTCTCGGAAAGTTTTTGCATTTGGTTGAGCAATCTATTGAAATTGTTGCTGCTTTGTTTGGACGGAATAAGGGGCAAAAATATGTGGTTATTCGGTTTCTAAAAGGTGCAAAAAGTTGTTATTCCAATCTTTGTTTGAGAACAAACAATACCTTTTGAAAACAACAGAATTGTTTTGGGCATTAGCTGTTTACTGCCACATTCGTCAACATTCCCCACCGATTGTAGTCAATATATGGTACATAGTATATATTGAGATATCTATAGATATCGGTATACAAATTTTTATCAGGGTTTAACACTTGCCATTGGCGATGGACATTTGATTAATTGATTTTTAATCATAGTACAAAGGTGGCATTAGAAGAGATCTTTTTGTTAGCCAAATATTTTGGGAAAAGGTCTTTAATTAAAATGTTATTTGTAAGATATAAAACATTTCAAAGAAATTGTTGTTTTAATATGTAATTAACTTTTTATTTTTCTATTTCTATTAAAAGTCATTTGAAAGTTTGTAGTAAATCAACTGTTAAACATGTTCTGCACGTATTAAGAGAGTTTGAAGGGAAACATGTCCTCAGAAATTCTTGTAAGTGTATATCTTTATATAAATTTAAGTTTACTTCTGGTTCCCATAGATATTTCCTTTCTTTTATTAAGAGTATCTAACATCAAAGAATCTGGAAAATCCACTTTTGCGGATATGTAAATGTTGGCTCTATGGCAACAGAAGTATTAAAAACATTCTATAAAACTTATATTATTTTTATACCCGCTACCCATAGGGTAGAAGGGTATTATAACTTTGTGCCGGCAGGAAATGTATGTAACAGGTAGAAGGAAGCATTTCCGACCCTATAAAGAATATATATTCTTGATCAGGATCAACAGCCGAGTCGATCTAGCCATGTCCGTCTGTCTGTCTGTCTGTCTGTCTGTCTGTCTGTCTGTCTGTCTGTCTGTCTGTCCGTCTGTCCGTATGAAACACTGGATCTCAGAGACTATAAGAGATAGAGCTCTAATTTTTTTTCGACAGTATTTCTTATGCTTGCACGCAGATCAAGTTTGTTTCAAATTTTTACCACGCCCACTTCCGCCCCCGCAAATCATAAAAAAGCGTATTAAACGTATAATTTTAAAGCTAATTTCGGTATGTATATTAAGAACTATAGTCTGTGTGATCCCTGAAAATTTGGTTGCGATCAAATAAAAATTGTCTAATTTATTAAAGAAATAATTTTGTATGGCTACAAACGGCTGCTGGCAGCAGGCTTCCTTTGGTTGACCAATTAGACCAACTAAATATTCTTATCAGTTCTTGGTTGGGTTCGGAAAAGAATCTTATAAGATATTCGAGAAGCAATTTTAATAAATGGTAATAATTATTAGCCGCTTAAATGCAATAATAACGCGTTTTTACACACATAGATACATGTGTATGTATTTTTGTATGCATGTGATTATATTACACTTGCATTTGCATTTGTCTGTTATGTTCAAAATTGTATTAACTGTTTTTTTGGCGTCCTGACGCTTTTCTGGTTTAAGTATGGGTAGCGGGTATCTCACAATCGAGCTCACTCGACTGTAGCTTTCTTACTTGTTTTATAGTAATTTAGTACTGAAGCCAAATATATTTAATTTTACTTTTGCCGTCTTGCTCATTTAGTCTCTCATAATAATTCATTTTTCTGTTAATCTTTTTCTTCCTTTTTCAGTTGATAATTTTTTTACAAGTTTATTCTCTTTACTTTTGAGAATATGTTGGTAATATGAAATGTGACCAATTTCTATATGTTTCTTAAGCGGACTAGATTATTTTTTTGCAGTTGTTTAATTTTTTCTGAGCTTTAATCATTTCTGTTTATTTATTCTTGCTCACAAATTTTAATCTTTTGTTTAATCTTTCTTATATTCCTTACCTATTATATTCCTATTCCTTCCTTCTTATATTTTTATATTGTTTATTAGACTTACTTGTAAACAACAAGAATTAAGTTAAATACATCTTTGGAAATAAAGTGAAAATGTTCACCCAAGTGAATAGTATTTACTTAAAACTTCTGTGCAGTTACCTCCGAATTAATACTCAAATCAACCCACAAAAACTTTTCGTATTTTTCTTGCAAATTTAATTTTAAGTGAATCATATAATTTTAAAAACCCAAAACATTCTCTAAACCCCCTTAAATTTCCAGTGAATAATTTGTAATTGCACTTCCAGATACGTTTTAATATATCATTTAGCTTTTCTGCTCATTAGTTGACCTAATGTCGTTCCAGTGAATGGGTTACATCAGCTCCCCGCCAGTTGCAATAGAAACCAAACAGATAATAAATCATAAGCATTAAGTGTTTTCAATTACCCAATTTACCAATCGCGAATCGCAAAGCTGGGCACGTTCCCGCCGCAGTGGCAGCGGCAGCGGACTTTTTATAGCAACAACTAATACTTAAATGCTATTTATCAGCTACGAGGCGGTGGCGGCGGCCTTGCGGGGTGGGGGAACTGGCAACTGTTGGAGGAGGGGGCGGTGGTGCGGCACATGCCAAACGGGTGGCCGGATGGAGCGAGACAAGGCGAGACTTGGCTGTTGGCAAGCTTTCAAAGCAAAGCAAAGCTGATAAGTCTGTTTTTGCAAACGACAGCGAAAAGTCAAACGGCGTCTGCTCAGCCAGCTCCTTACCCCTGCTCACCCTATCCTCTCTCTCCCACCCATCATCTCGCACCCCATTTTCCCGCCTCGCTTGCCACCGCAGCCCCTTTCACCGTCAAGCTGGCGGGGGTGCGCAGTAAAGTGCGACATTTTGCTGCTGATTAAGTAGCGTTCGTTTTTAATAAAAGTACGACAAGCAAATAAAACAACAAGTTGTTCGGGTAGAGATGGGTGTGTGTCATGTGGGAGTGAGGTCGTGAGGGATACAAAAAATATAGAAGAGGGATTTTGCAAGGGAATTGGGTATTTGGTTTCTTTATAAGTAATGTTATAATAAATATAGTGCTGTATACTCATCCATAGTAATTTATTTAATAATTACGTTAAAATAGTTTGAAAAACATCGCTATGTTGTTGATGTTTTTATAAAAAATATTCTATGATTTTCCAATTCGGCTCTAAAAACCATAAAATAATATTCTATAAAACTCATTTACAGCAAGAAATTTAAATGTAATTCTTTAAATGAACACCTAAACCTGTAAAAATACATTTAAAAAAACACATAAACCTTTAAAGATACATTTCCATATCCAATAGTTTACCTCCCATCTCTAAGCCAAAAACACGACTAACGTTAGCTGATGCACGGCATAAGGGCCATATAAAAAAAAACTCCTAGCTACTGAAAGCTGCCGCTCATGCTGAAGCTTCCTTCGCTTCGTCTTCGTCCTTGTGCACGTCCTCGTGCTTAGTTTGGCTTCGGCGGCAATCGCCCTTGCAGAAGGTTACGCCATCCGTCCGCATGGAAAATGAATGGATGAATGACTGGGTGGGTGGGATGAATGCTGGGTAGTTGGGTGGGTGTTTTGTTGGGTGGCACACTGGCACGTGCCCTGCTATGTGGAAGCCACTGTGGCAAGGCTCTGCGGCTTTGTGAAGGAAGGACAAGCTGCCACACGGGAAGAAAATTGGATTTTGTAGTCACTGTGCGACTGAAGGATATATGTATGTGTTCACATGATAAAAGAAATTACAAGTAATTAGTTATAGAAAAGCGTGACTATTATTGGTATAAAAAATCTCAGAAATGGATCAAAATTAATAAATCATATTTAAATATTAAATAGAGAATGGTTTTACGATAATGAAACTATATCTTTTTCAGTTTTTCTAAAACTTATATGAAGAAAATACTTGTTGAATAAAATTAGACTTCTTCTCTCTGAATTTTAAAGAATTTTGAAGATAAAATGTTATACATTTTTCCACTTACTATTTTGTAATATATTCATTAGATTTATAAACATTATTTGCTAAGAAATATATATCTGAAGTTTTTAAATATAAGGTGCAATCGTCACTTTTATTTTAGCTGGCAAAGAGAGGTTTTTTGTTTCCCAATCTTTCCCAAAATTGAATCTATAAGTTTTTAAAACCTTTTCCTTGTCACTTCAACCACCACCTGTAAAACTCCCTTAACCCACTTACCTTACCTTTTTTTTGTAAAATCTAAATTATCGAACAATTTATCAATTTATCAATTGCATCTAAATTGTTTCCAGTGCAGACGTCATCAGCAACGGCGACAAAGGCTCTGGTTTTAGCGTGCTGCCATATGTTTCCGGCAAGTGCTCGCCCACCGCCTCCCACTCCCTTTCGGATACTTGTGGCACGGGCCATGAAAAGCGTTGAAATCCGCAATGCCAACAAGTACAACTGCGGGGCCAAAAGCGGGGTTGCAAGACAATCGGTGATTTGTGGGCACCAGAGCAGAAGAGTGGAAGGATGGGTCTGAGGATGGTAACTTGAGTCGACTTCCTTTGGGTTGGGAATGGAGCTGGGAGCTGGGGCGACACCTTCTGTCGACGCCGACGACGCGCGTTCTGATTTATCCCACACAGGGCCATAAAAAATAAAAAGCCACAAGACACTCGCATTCGTTATACAGGGTGTAGTTCCATTTCCATTTTCATGTTTTTATTGTTTGTCCAAAATCAGCTAATTTAACTTAGTGTGTGTGGTGTGTGTGTTTTGGATTACATTTCGAGGGTTGTGTGTGTGTTGTCTAACAATATTACATACAAGACGTGCATACAATCAGATTTCTAAACATATAATATGCTGTAGCTTTATATTTAAGTATTTTAATAGTTTTTAGTTTCAGTTAAGGTTTCCGAACAGTACAATATCTCGAGCGATCTTTACAACTAGAAATATATATATATATTATATATAGATAATAGGAATAAATAAATATACAACAATCAGGAGAGTCGAGCCGAAAGTATTGGGGTTTATAGCTGGGTCTCTGGGTCTCTGTGTTCCTCAATTTGTTAGATTGCCTGGAAATTATGTTAATTTGTAGCGCGATCACAGGGGATGCCAGGGATTCAGGGGGTTGCAATCGGTTGTAGACACAGGACAAGGGGTGGATTTACCTCCCAGCTATTCATATCCCTCGAGAAACTCATACAATTTAGTGGTTTTACATGTTCTCTCCCTTTTATATAAAAATCTTTACAAACTTTGTTTAAAAAATATGTACAATATAAATAACAAAAACAAAAAATAAAATATATATGGATATAGATATATAGAACCTAAAGCCTTGGCTACGAATATCGTAAATATATATAGGAGAGGGGAGTATATCATCAATAATATGCCCATATGTGCCGTATTTATAAAGTATTTCTTTTGGTCGAAGCTCTAAAAATTAAAATGTATCTTGTGCTGGGTGCGGGTTTAATCATCAGTTTTTCATTCGATTTTTCATCAGTTTTTTGTTATCTGCTTCTGTTTTTTGTTTCCCCCTTTTGTTTGAGGCTTTGATTTGAAATTTATGTACAAAGTTCGTGCTGCAATTAAACGTAACTCGCTTAAACAACTAATACGAAAAAAGTATCTACAAGATATATATATTTGTATAAATATACGCATGTGTGTGCTGCCAGTTACTATGTGTGTGTGTTTATTATTCAGTTTTTGTTTTTGTTTGTTTTATTTTCATTTCATTTTTCGCCTTGCCGAGTATTGTTTTGTATCTTTATGCTTGACACGCTCGCTCAAAACGGCGCAAAATCGTTAAAATTTTATCGCCCCGCCGAGGAACGTGTGCGGGTGTGTGTGTGTGTGGGTCGAGTATCGAGTGTATCTTTACCGTGTTCCAAGCCCAATCCTATCCTAACCAACCGAGAGAGCACCGCAACTCCACCACCGAATTTTCACACTTCTTTGTCGGGGGTTTTTCCGGACCGTAATCAAATATTCCTGATGCGATTTCGCTTTTCCTATCAGTTTGTTGTTTTTGGTTTTTAAAAGTGGTTTTACTATCGCTTGCGTTTGACTTGAAAATTATTTTTTTGCTACGCTTTGGCTTTGGACTTTCCCCAAAAAAATAAAACACAAACATCTTTGTGTCTATCAAAAGTCTGTGTGTTTATGTGCTGATGTGTAGTGACCTTATCGCGGTTTTAACACACACATTTTTCCGTTGATATATTTTTTATAATTAATTTGTTGTTGCTGCTTTTCTGCTGTTTCTGCTTTTGACGCCACAACAAAAAACAACAAAATAAAAAGCAAGCGACTGCTTTTGATTATTAATTCCGTCGCCCGCCGCGCGCCTCTCTCGATTATATTTTTATTTTATGTGAATTTTGTTTGGCTGGCACTTTATTTATTTATTTATTTAGACGCGTACTAATTCGATTGCAAATATTTGCACATGCAAAAATGTTGTTCTTGTTCTTGTTATTGATGTTAATTTTGTTGTTGCTTTGTATACTTGTATCAATTGTAGATATTGCTTGTCTATATGAGGCTATTTCGGGTTAGTTCTAAGGCCTATTTTCTTGTTTACTGATTACTTAAATTGCACTTTTTTCTTCGGGAGCGAGGTTGGAAAACTTCTTGCTTACTACTGCTGCTGCTTCTACAGGTGCACTGCACCGCATCACCTCAGTTGCCATTGTTGTTGTCCGTGTTTTGTAGATTCTCCAGCGGCGCCACAAGATACATTTGCGTTCCGCACAGCCAAAGAAACGCTGCAAAAGATACACAGAAAGAAGATTATTAAGAGTTTTTTGTGATTTTTTTTTTTGTTATAAATATTTTAAAGATGCATTTTGAATTAGAAAACAGAATAAATTTACTACTGAATGATTATAAAACAGAATGAACTTATAGAGGACAAGAGAAGTCTTCGATTTTGCTTAGGAAAAGTCGGTTAAATTTGCTATAAAGTGTGGCATAAATGCTTTCGGCCGCCGAATTCATTTATGCAAATGAATACTTTTAGAGAATGAACATGCTCAATAAATAAATTCACTTTGAATATGAAAGAATAAATGAGTTATCTCTCAGCCAGTTACATTTTTGTATATTTCTATTCTATAAATTAACTATGGTTAAGAAAATTAACAGTATCAGCAAATGAACACGTGAAGAAAATGAATTCTTTTAACTCCGATAAAAAAGCAATTTAAATTCAGAGTTAGCCTTTAATAGACATTCATAAGATAGTAATCAATGGTAATACCTTTAGAGATTCTGAGAGAATTATAAAATTCTTAAGCCCAAAATTAAAGTCTTATTGTGACTTTCAAACATTAACATCTATTATAAAGATTAAAAAAATAAAAGTTAAAACCCTTATTTTTTGGCTGTGCACCAGAATGAATGAAAATGTTATTCCGCGCCTTTCTATGGGTGAAAATACAAAATGATGTAATGACTCTCTACTCGGGCCGATGTTCATTAAAAGGCCAACCAAAACAGAAAAAACGCCACGAAACGGACGGAACAAAATACAAAAAAAAGAAGAGAAACTGAAAAAAACACAGCGAAAAAGTAAAAAGCAAGTGTAGAATGTTGTTGTTGCTGCTGCCTATAACGGCGAAAATAAAGGCAACGCGGCGTATGAATGACCGACCACGACCGCTGCCGAGTCAAGTGACGAACGCCCGAGCGCCGAGTGACGAGTGAAGAGCAACAGAGAGGGCGAGAGCGGGGAAGCGAGTACGTTGAGGAAGATACAAGATACATTATTTCTGGTATAATGACTACTTGAGAAAAGCCAAAAAGTCGGGGGAAAATGTGTAAGGGAAATAACAACAAAAACAGAAAGAAGAAAAACAGAAAAAACGGGGCAAGAAAACGCAAAACACGAAATGTAATTTGTATAATTTGAGTCTCAATCCCATCAAGTGTGGGAAATGCGCCAAAAAGAAAAATTATATGTATAAACAACTCATAAGGGAAGTGGGAAAAAGAACTGGGCAGAAAAGAATATGAACTGAGCCAAGTTTTTAATAGTTAGAAGAGGTCACTCGAGTTGGCTATAAAAAAACAAGAAAGTTTTAAATGTGACTTGAACTCTTCTAGGAAATGAACTTTGGAAAATTCTAGCAAATGAATTAGAAAATTATTTATCTCAGCCAATGAAATGTATTAGAAAATGTTGTTTTCCTCAGCAAACCAACTTGTATTACAAAAGAAGTTCTCTTAGTAAATTACCTTTATTAAAAATAATAATTATGAACTTTTGTTACAAAATGAATTCTCTCGTTAAATGAACTCTTGTATATAACCTATAATCAAATCATAAAGAACCTTGAGTAAGTTTCGAACATATTCTAAATTACTTAGAAAATCACTGTAACTATATTAAGTAATAAAATATAAAAAAGATTAATTTTTGTATGGCATGAATTCTTTTAGAAAATGAATACTTTGCAGCAAATGAAAATGAACTCAAAAAATTAAGTGTTTCCAGTAAATAAGCTCTTATAGCTTACGCTTTCTATCTTTTAAAATTTATATATTTTTTTTGTAGTAGTACGAAAATGGACAATGGTTGAAGCATAAAATGTAGTATTTATTAAACTAACTCCAAAAATATTTTATATGCAAATGTTATAAGACGATTATAAGATATAAGATGTTTTCTAAAAACAAAATATTATTGAATGCTTCACTATGATAACCATTAAATTTTTAGCATAATTAAAACTTTTTTAGCAAGACATTTAAAATTCAAATAAAAAACAAAAATAATGGTGACACTCACCTTGTGACTAAGCGGAACTTGCCACCGGAGCCAAGGTGTCGGTGGCAGCGATTTGTACGGGCGGCTTGGACAGTGATTCCGGCAGCAGGGTGCTGGCCGCTGATACTGTAATGGCTGTCTCCTTGGGCTCCTTGGCTACTGCAGCTGGTAATGGTGCTGCTGCTGCTGCCGCAGTTGTGGTCTTGGCCAACTCCGGCGACTTGGCCGCATCGTGGCAGCTGAGAACGGGTGGCGCCTCCTCTGCCAAAGCAGCAGCCTTGGCCTCGGCTCGAATATTCAAATTGGCAGCCACTTGATCGATGGTGGTGGGCTTCTTGGTCAAAGCTCGTGGCGAGGTGGCTGCACTGCCTCCGCCAGAGGTGCTGCTGCTGCTGGTGCTGCTAGTGGGACTGAGCAATCCCGTTGACATCTTGGGTCTTGCCTCCTCGGCACGCACAGTCAAGGGTTTGCTGATGGTTGCCGAGGTTGTGGCTGGTGCTGCTGCTGCTGGAGTGGCCACCACTGGCTGATTGCGAAAGGCCAGAGCCGAGGGATTGGGTATGCTTCTAACGGAGGCATTCTGTGGCCTCACCAATGCATTGGCATTCTTGGGTTTGCCCTCGAAGATGCTGTTGTTGTTGTTGTTGTTATTACTGCTATTGTTGTTGTTGTTGTTGTTATTGCCTGCCTTGGCAGCAATCGAAATCTTCTCGCGGGCCGTCGCCGATTCGGAAAGCATATGCAGATTCTGAAGATCATCGCCCGTGCCATTGCTGCTGGTGCTGCCCGATGAGGAGGTGGTGGTTGCTCCTCCTGCTCCTGCTCCTGCTCCTCCTCCACCATTGCTGTTGGCGGATATGTTCTGCTTGATCTTGTTGAGGGCTGCCTCCAGGCTGTTGCTACTATTGACCACCGCTGCCTCGGGCCTGGGCGATGTGGGCGCCTTGCTGCTGCTGCTGCTGTTGCTGCTATTCCTGCTCGGGTTCGCTGATAAATCAAGTATGTCGGCATCCTTGGCTGCTCCCGTCGTCGCTGGCCTAAACTCACGCAAACTCGTTTTCATACTCTTGTCCAAGCCATTGGCTTTGGCTGGACCCACGGCTGTCGGGGATTTCTTTGAATTGCCCTGCTCCAACTTGGTGGTGGTGCTGCTGCTGCTGCTCGACTTTGATGGAAACGACGAGGCTGGAGCTGTGTTGCGCAGATTTATTAATGCAGGCGGCGATGTGCGATAAGCAGCATTGTTGCTGTTCTTGCCGGGATTCAAACTGGAGTGGGAGTTACTACTCCTTTGCCCGCTAAGCGCAACTGACAGCGGCGGCGACTTGACAATCGTTGGTATCGTGGTCATTGGCAATGGCAGCGGCATTGGCATTGGCGGCGACTGGCTGCTCCTTTTGGCTGCTCCACTGCTGTGTCCCTGCTGCTTGGGCAGAGCCATTGGTGGTCCCATCAGCGGTGGCATTGTCGTCATCTTTGGGCCCTGCTGCTGCTGCTTGCTTGAAGGCAATCGAACGATTTCCAGTGCGGGCACATGGCTCATATTGTTGGCCTCGGGAAAGTTCACCGCTGTTGTCCTTGGCCTGGCCGTAATGGTCACCGAGTTGCTGCTGCTCAGCGTTGTGCTGGGCAGGCTGAGACTTAGGCTGGCGGGACACAGCAGCGGCATGGCCGCTGGCTTGCCCACCATCTCGGGTCCGTATAAACGCTGGGGATTGGGCATATACGAGGCTGCTGCTGACTTGCCGCATCCCTGCTGCATCTGGAACTTGGCCGCATAGCTGGACATGGCCATGGCCTGCGCCTGGCTGTGATTCAGGCGCGCCTGCTTGGCCGGATGCGACTCGTCCAGGGAGAGCGACCTCTTCGGCTGCTTGTGGACCGCACTGGCAATGGAACTCGGCGTGGATAGGTAGCGCTGCATGTGATTCAGATTCCGATTGTTGCTGGGAGCTTGTGGCACCACAAAGTGTCCGCTTCCCGGCTTCCGGTTGTTGTTATTACTCAGCGGAGGCTTGGCTACGCTCTTATTGGGCAAGGACTGGGGCTGATGCTGCTGCTGCTGCTGCGGAATCGTGGTCATCTTTGGCTTCAATTGACCCGCTGTCGTGGAAGCAGCAGCAGGAGCGGCAGCAACTCCCCCTGCTGTTGTCGTCGTCGTGGGCGTGGGTATGAAAGCCTTGAACAAGCTGGGCGGCAAGGGTGGCGAGGTAGGCAATGCCAGCTCCTTGGGCCTTGTGGCCAGCACTTCCGGTTCCGCTGTGGGCGTGGGCGGTGGCGTGGGTGCCCCTCCCGTTACCAAGCTGCTAATGCTGCGCGCCTCCTCACCCAAAGTGCGATTTAAAAGCACCTCCGATGTGGTGGTGTTGTTGGTGGCCAGCAGCTTCTCGTCCAACTTAAGCTGCTGCAGCGCCAACTCACTGGCACTGGCCAGCGAATGGGAACGCTTCAGATCCACCTTGTGCTTGGTGGTGATCTTCACCTTCATCTTGCCATCCGTCTGCGAGGAGATCTCAGCATGCAGCTTCTTGCGCTTACCATTGGCATCCTTGGGCTCCTTGGAGTGCTTCTTCTTGCGCTTGCGATGCGAACTGGAGGCGTTAGTGGAGGTGCTGGCATCCGCAGTGCCCAGACTGCAGCTGGAGCCATTCGTGGAACTGGAGCAGGAGGACATGGGCGAGGCATTGGGGCTGTATTTGCTATCGGGAACCTGCACAGAGGAGGGTTGCTCAATGGGCTTTAAGCCTATGTTCTTGGCATATGTCTCCAGATCCAGCTGTTGACTGTTTGCCGAGGAGGAAGAGGTATCCTCCAGGCGCGGACCCGCTGACATGGGCATGCTCAGCTTACTCCTCATGCTGGCCAGCTCGATCTTAAGCTTGGGCAAGTGGCCACCAGCTGCTCCCTTGCGGTTGGCCGTCTTCAACTCGAAATCCTCGGCATCCACATAGGATTTGCCCAGCTGCGAGGGCGGAATGCTGACCACTATGTTCGTGTTCGCCTCCAGTGGCTGCTCCCTTGCAGGATTGTGATGTTCCTGCTCCTGTCCCGGCTCACTCTTCACCTTGGACACAGCATAATCGCTGTAACGCATATCATTGCTCCGCAGACTCTTGAAGCTGCTTACCGACGCCGCCTCTAACTCCAGCTCCCGCTTGGCCATTGACGTGGTCGTGGAGGTGCCAGCCAATCGCTTGTTCTTCGACGGAGGCGATACCTTTGGCGATGACTTGCTCCTTGGTCCGGTTTTAGAGCGCGGTGATTCCATTTCCGACTCCAGGTCCTCGGCAAAAGTCACCGATTTCGCTGACTTGGAACGACTCCTGGCCACTGTGTGCTCTGATTGCTCCGGTTCAATGTCCTGGTTAATCCTGGATAGATTATTCCCATCGTTTTTTGTCCGCTCGCTCTCGTGGAGCAGAATCCGGTAACAGAAGGCCATCGGCGATTGCTAAATGGGTTTTCCACAGATTGAGGGGAGAAATGGGAAATAGAAAAAGAGGGCAGGTTGATGACAAGGGTGGAAAATGGAAGCTAAACATCCGGGACAATTGGATTGGGTTTTCCCCCTCCCCCACCAACGGCACCCAAGAACCTTTATCGAGTAATTGGGATAAACCGCAAAAAGGGACAATAGATTGCCGCACAGAGGACAAAAAAGGGCGTGTATCCTGAAATATTTGCACATTCCAGGCGAGACCTACCTTAAAATGCTTAAATCAAGTCTGAGTCTTGTTTCAACCCTGTGTTTCCCTTGGCTATTTTCGCAAACTGTTTGGTAATAATAACTATTGGGTGTTGAGGGTTAACCAAGAAACGATTTAGAAAGTGCCAAGGCAACTAAATAAAGTGTTAAGTGTGAAATGTAATAGAAAACTCTTGGAAAAGGGTAGCATTTTTGGTTCATTTAATATTAAAATGTAGGTTTAAGTTATATACTCTTGGCTAAAATAACTGATTTCGACTTTGATTCTTATTATTTCAGGTTAAAGTTATTCGAATGAATTGTATTTTCCAAGTTTTTTTCCTTGTTTTTTTGAAACTACAAGAGGAATAGGAACCATTAACACGATTTTTAGATTTTTAGACTGAAAACATTAATAGAAACCCAGAAAATTAAGGTTTAAGATATGTAATCTTGGCAAAAGTAGTTTATTAATGCTTTAGTTTTTATTCTTTAAGGTTAAAGTTTTACATATTTATTATATTTTTCGCAAGTTACTTTCTTTTTTTTAACTAAAAGAGGAATCAGCACATTTAACAAATTTTTTAGCCTTAAAATATTCATATGAAGCCATAAAACCAATCTCGAACCTTATGTTCCTTAACCTTGGCATTTATTTTAGACAAATTAAGTTGTTCATTGAACTAACAAACAAAGTTTTATTTAAAAAAAAAAAATAAATATATTCTCACTAATTACAATTCTTTTAACAAAATACAACTGATTTTCAAAATATTTATATTTTTGTAATTAATTGTTTTTAAGTTTAAAAATCGATTAAATTTTAGGGCAAAATATTCTTAAATACAACCCCCCTTTTGGCCTCTGTGCTAGCAACGTTTTGTAATATTTATAAAAGCCATCAAAAGCCTTACTCACCCGACTCCAATTATAGCAATATCCCACATCCATTAGCGTGAAATGAGAGGGCAGCACCTCATCCTCGTAGGTGACCTCCACCTCTACCAGTTTATTATCCACCTCAATGTTGTACTTGGAGCAGAGAAATCTCTTTAGAAGCTCCACACGCAGCCCAGCGGGACATTGCAGGTAAATAATGGGTGGCACCTCGCCAGGACCACACTGAGCCAACATGGCGGGATGGTATTCCAGGGATAAACTATTCAAAAATAAGAAAAAATAACAAGAAGGGGGCAGAGTTAGTCTAAAAGCTATAACCTGAATTGTTTTCCAATTTCCCTTTTGCTTCTAGGATTTCCTCCAACTCACCTCACTAGCTCCGTGGCAGTGAAAAACTCCTGCTCACGTGGCGCTTGGTTTTCATCAACCAGATCCTCATGCTGCTTCTCAAACTCCTCTAGTTCCTTGCACTCCCTTTGGTAGAGACCTGGCACCAGCTTAAAGATCAGCGATCTCAAAGTGTCATCCGATCTGAGGTTGGTTTCACTGATCTCCTTGCCACCGCTGGCCTTGCAATCCGGACAGTAAACCATGCGGAGCAGGTGCTTCAGTATGCAACTGCGGCAATCTAGAAATCAAGGTGAAAATATTGTTGGAAATGGTTTAAGTGGGTGTTGCCTCAAGGGTGTTATTAACAGTAATTAAATGTAATTATAAACATTGAACATGGAAATTATATTAAAAGCTTTTTAATTGTTAAATTGGGTTCGTAAAATGCTGGAAATGTATTTAATTAAAGTAAAACTTTTTATTTCTAGAGAACAAGACTAGATATAGATGAATAAAAACTGGTTTCTTTATGTAAACACTCTGATAAGAAACTTTTTCTTGAGCGGGAATAAATATTGGTAAGATTCTATATTATTTATAAACAAAGTTCCATTAATAACAAGTTGGCTAACGACCAAACAATATTTAAAGTATAAAACTAAAAGTATACAACAAAAATAATACTCTTTCTCTTGATTTTATTAAAATGCAGTTCGAATTATAAATAATTTACTAAAATATATAGTACTTACATGTGTGATAGCAAGTATCCACTGTGGTTGGATCGATCATATAACCCCGGCAAATGCCGCAGGTGATCAGATCATGAAACTGCCGGATATCCCGGGAAGCTAACGAAGCTTTATCCATAATTGTTTGTTGCTCCTTCTTATCCATCATTTTGTGCGTTGTTTGCAGGTGCATTCTAACCTGCTTACACCTAAATCCTTACTATATTAGCCTCTTTGGGGGATCCTGAAAAGAGAAACCGAAAAAGTGTTATAGCAATGTCATAAATGGCTGATCATCTGTGGAGGATATAGAAGAATCCCTGGGCAGAAAGTGGGAATAAGCCCTCTAAACATTTGCGTGGGAAAACAACAACTGTGGACTGACGGACTGACGGACCGACAGACTGACTTGACTGACACTGCAGCAATCCCAGTCACATCATCATCGTTGTCGACATCGTTTGTGGTTGTCGCTTGTCAACGCAAAAAAAGCCACAAAGCAGCAGATATATCAACGTTGTATCTGTATCTGCGGCCGAGTATCTTGTACCAAAAGATATGGCAGCGGCATAGAAAAACTGTAGACTAGTAAGGCAGCCATCCATATCCGTGAATCGGAACAATGCTGCAGGGGCACACACAAAAATATGAAAAAAGGCAGAACACAAAAGTGGCAAACTTTGTGTGTGCAAAGGGGGCATTACAAGGGGGCATTACGAGGGGCTATTACAGAGCACGAAACGCCCTTCGTGCCGCAAGAGGGCACCTCTAACCGAACGAAGAGCTGCCGAGAAAAGCCGAGGAAAGCCGAGAGAAAACCCCCAAAGCGAAAAGCTGTGTGATGTGTACTTGAAGCTAGTTTTAGCTTAGGGTCCCCCTCCCGGAGTACCCCCGTATTTTTGGGGTTGCCTGGCAAACAAACGAATAAAACTACGAAAATTACGCTTTTGTGGAAACTGAATTTCCATCATTATGGCGATGATGCCCTGACGATGATTACGCTATGATGATGATGATGATGGCAGGCCACTGGAGCTGAGAGTTCAGGGCAAAGTTCAGGGCATTGCGGATCAGCCAGCAGCAGCAACAGCAGCAGGTTGCTGTTGATGGAAGGGTTGGCTTCTTCTATGTAGGAATATATTGGGTGAATTGTTTAGGAAACTTTAAAAGAAAACTTTGGAGACGTACGAGGTTTTTGAGATTGGTAATATTTTTGTAAACATTCAATATTACTCAACTATGAACTCTTTAAAGTAATAATTAGCATCCTAACTAAGAATTTATGACATTTATTAAACCTTTCTGGGATTATTATAGTTTTCGGTATATTTTTTTTATTTTCCTGTTAGTAAATACGATTTTTCTAAGCATCTTGTATACATCTTTTGAAGATTTCGAATATATAATCAAGTAATTTTATACATTTTGTTATATTTCATATTTATAAGGAATAGTTTGAAAAATGTATGTACATAATAAATTTTCCTAAGAAAAATTTAAGAAATTTATTAAATTCCAAATGTTTATCCCTTAAAATTTATTAAATTTGAAATTATGTCCCATTTCAGACACTTTTAGTGTAAAAAATCAGAATAGAATTAAGAATCAGTGAGTTAGTCACAAATAAATAAAATCTTACAACGAATAATTAAGTATTTATTCTCTTTTAGTATAGAAAATAGGTTTAAAATTGAGGTTTTTCTTGTTAATTACAAATGTGAATAATCCCTGCAACAATTAATTAAGTTTAAGGAAATTGAATTTGCAATATTTTAAAAATAAATATTGTTTGTGTGTCGTTTTATAACATTTTGATGGAATTGTGTTTCTATCGTTTTCTAAAAATGTCCTAATATTCACAAATAAACTCAAATAATTCATAACATTTAAAACTTTAACGATTTTTACCATTTTTTTTTTATATTTAATAATTTCAAAAACATAAAATCAGAACAAATGTTATGTAATTTCAATATTTTTTTTATTACTTATTTATTTATTTTCAAAATCATTTTTTATATTTTAAGATTAAAGAATTTCCAACTACATGTTTTAATAATTTACCTTTTACATGTCCCCAAACTAAAAGTCACTAATTAATCGCTTATTCCCCGCCTGCTAATCACCCATGTCCGCCTCCTTAGCATCTAAATCATAAACCCCCCTCCGCCACCCACGGCATAGCGCAACCAAAAGTCGCATCACTTTGCCCATTTTTTGTGTCTTCCTTTGCCATTTGCTTCTTTTTTTTTGCTCGCTTGCCGCTCACGCGAAACTGGCACAAAAGAGGCGCAAAGGGGGAGTGGAGCAGCAGCCGCAGCAGCAGCAGCAGGCGGAGGAGGCTGTGCTAGCAAAACAAAAAAGCAAACAAAACAAAAACAAAGGGCCGCTTGGGCGTTTGGCGGCTTGAACTGAAACTAAGCCAAAACGAAGAAGGGAAAACAGGGCATCATAAAGAATGAGGAAGCTGTGTGTGTGCGTGCACACGCCCACTCAGCTGGAAAATGCCTCCCAACATTTTGGTGACGTCGAAACTGATGACGTTTTTTGATTTTTCTCTTCTTATTGTGCTTTCTGTTTATACGCCGCAATTTCGTAAAAGGCGCGCACTCACACTCACACACGCCAACGAACAAGGTGTGAGAGAAATAATAACAACAACTGTTACGCCGGCCCGCAGGGTGGTTCACACACACAAACCATCCCTCTCTCTCTTACTCTCTTCACAACTTACACTCACAGCGGATAGGAAAAAAACGAAATACGAAAACATGGAGCGCAGGCGGTGCCGAAATGTAACAAGAAACTCGTAAACCCAAAAACTCGGCGACGAATTTCGAATTTCCCGCGTCCACGTCCAGAGTTCAACTGAAATCCAATTCAACGCGAAAACCGAAATCCAAATCAATTCGCCGCCGTGGCGAACCAAGCTAACGAACGCTCACGACGACGACACAAATTTGTATCTATTCGCCGCGGCGAGAGAGCGCTGGGTGGTGGAGAGGTGGCGGCGAGATAGAAGCCAACTTTCTACTTTTGCGCGCGCGCAATTTCGCCGCGGCCGCTGTTTTTCGCCGCACGACGAAAATTCCAATACGGCGAGTATGAAACACGCACGCACGGCCGCACGCACACCAGCTCACTTGTCACGTGTACGTGTGTTTACAAAATTTCCACCAACACTCACACAAACAAACACACATAAACGCGCAATAAGAGTACTTTTTATTTTTGTCGACAGAGTGAAATTTTCCCGTTGATTTTCTACAGTTTTTCGTGAACCGCTCTCATACGTACTCAAAACAATTGCGTCGCAACGGTGCTGATTTTCCTGTGTAGCATTTTCCTTCTCAGGCTCTTTCCATATTGATTTGCCGTTAAATTGAAAATTTCGTTTACAATTGCCGACAACACCCACACATACACGCGCACTTCTTTTCAGCTTCTCTGCTGCTGCTGCCGCTAGCTCTTCTTCTTTCACTGCCACTTCAGCTGCTGGCTCTTATCGATTTCTCGTACTATCAAGCAGAGATTTGCGCGCCCTCTCTTTCGCACTCACACTCACACTCGTTGTAGCTGCCCCTTTGGAACGAACGCGACACAAAATTTTCTCCGTTACAAAGTGCACGGCGCGAAAAGTCTCCACAGACTGATTCTGATTAGACCTGGTGGCGCTGTCGCTGCCTCAGTTCGTCGACGCCTGCGCTCTATAGTCGCACGAGAGAGCGTGCGCGAGCGAGACAGCGGAGCCGAACGCTATTGCTGTCTCGCACCATTGCTGCCTTCGACGCCCCCTCCAGCGTCTTGATTGGCTGCCACAGCTTCGGCTTCCATCGGCTTGCGGCCCGAACGTGGAAAGAGAGTGAGAAAGAGAGAGAGAGCGCAGAGGCAGAACTTGATTTTTGGGGTGGCTGGCGTGCGGCTCACGCACATGTGTGGGTGGCGGCGGCGGCGGCGTTCCTAATTGAATCCAACTGTCAAATGAGAGATTAACGCACCGCATCTAAGAGTATATGTATCTGTATCTGACTGCTTGTGCGCTTGTATGTTGTATGCATGCGCCTGTATTGGCCTTGGCGCTTATAATTAACGTGAAAAATGCCCGTTTTGGCCTGGCCTGGCCGCCTTTTGCCTCATCTTGTTTTTCGGCCGATGCCGCTGGCGCATTTCATTTTGTTTCAAATTCGCGGCCAACCTGTTTTTGGCCATATGCAAAGTGCGTGCCGTGCCCGCCAGCTCTGACATCATTTGCCGTTGACTTTGTTGCCGTCACTTGATTTTCCACTGTCGTTCGGAAAAAGGGGGAAATGAAACAAATAAAAAACTCAAAAAAGCGTCGCTACATTTGCATTTCAAAGGATTTCGGTTGTACACTCTGAATAAAAGTACCTTAAAAGGGTAACAATCTGGGGAAAAAATATAATCATCCATGAAAAACAAATATCTTTTATTTTCTTACATAAAATATATGTTATTCGAGATAATTACACACTTTAAAGTACAATTACAAAACTTTTTTATTCTCAGTAAAGGTGCCACATTCTAAAATGTTCAAAAACCACAAAACTAATGTAATTTCTGCAATTCTGTAATTTAAATTTACAAAATCATTAAAAGTTTTTTTATTCAATTGTTATCATCTTGTTTTAAATAAAGGAAAACATTGATTAGGTAGTTTAAGTAGTTTCAGGTACTCAAACATCCGATTTTACTAAGAAAAGCACTTTATATACATCGACTTTTACTCTGAGTGTGTTCAGAATGTCCTTGAATAATTTTCCACACGTTTCACACAAGTTGTTCCAAGCTCAATTTACAAAAGAAACAAAAAAGGACTTGACTTAAGGGCAGTACGTTTGATCGACTGACAAAGATAAATGATGATATCATCCGCAGGACCGCAACGCCCCTTTTTACACACATCTTTGAAGGACAAGATGGATGATGTTCAAGTCACAACATTATGGTTTTAATGTCAATCGAAAATTCTAGGCAATCACATTTACATAAGTGTTAACTAATTAAGTGTGTAAATTTCAAGATAAACCGAAACACACAGAATAAATTACATTATATTTAACAAATAAAAATTCATGGAATATTTTAAAAAACCTTTAAAACATGAAATAAATATTCTTACATAAGAATATATAAGATTCTTTAATTTCTAAATTCTATATTTATGTATTTGTAATATTATATTAATTTATTCTTTTGATTTTTTGCTTGAACGACTTCGTGAGTTCCGTTATCTGCTTTACACTTATCAAAAATAAAACAAAGAAAAAATTTTAAATTAAATAATAATTGAAATAAAAATTTAAAACAAACTTTAAAAATTTCAATTTTGTAATTTAAAAAAAATGTACAAATAACTAAATAATGGAAGAAAAACGAAATAAATAAAATAACAAGAACAATCGAAGATAAACAAAATAAATAACAAAAAAAAAAAACAAAAAAAAAACAATATGTGTATCGTTAATTCACTAATTAAATCCTAGAACATTTTTGTAAGATCGTCCAAATTAATCACCCCATTAAATTCTTTTATTCGCAAAAGGTCTGAAATTTTGCTTAAAAGAATTTTCATACTCGCCACTTCGCAGTTGTACGTGGTTCCAAAAATTGAATAAATTTTATATATTGTGTTCTTCAGGTTCGGATATTTATTTTCATCAATCTTAACCCAAAATTCTTTTCCCATTTTAGTTGGTATAAATAAGTCACTGCGAATAGTAGTTAGCTCTTCGCATATGAGGTCGTCTAAATTATTCATATCACAAGTAAGGGGCAAATTATGTACATTACAAATATATCTTAGCGAACTTAAATCCTGAAACCTATTATCTATATTACCATTTAGGGTCCTAATTATGCCTAGAAATTTTTGTAAGTTATTAAAACTATTCATATTTAATTCTACAAATATTTCTTGTTTTTTTTTTTTAATTAAATTATTTTTTCTAACTGATTAATTAATACTATAAGTTTTCTTTGAAAAATATCATTGGAATGCAATAAGCCAAAAATTTGTTTATTCTTGCCTTGAAGGCTTAAGTTTAATTCATTAAATAGGGATGTAACATCACAAAGAAATGCAAAATTAATCAAAAATTCAGAAATTTCTAATGCGGAATAAAGCTCCTCAACATCCTTGCCGTTACTTTTTAAAAAACTAACTACTTTTCTTACACTAAAAAGACGTTCAAAACATTTTCCACGACTTAGCCATCTAACTTGTGGGTACATAAGTAAATCCCCATATTCTGCGTATACCTTCTGCAGGAACGTCTTAAATTTTCTGTGCGTTCAAGCATTATGCCCTCCTCTTATTGTACTTATTATTTTTACACAGACATTCATGACTTCAACCATTTTTAATTCCCTTGCCAAAAGGGCTTCCTGATGAATAACGCAATGAATAAATAGGCTTAGGATACCGTGGCTTTTAAAAATCCCTGCAAGTTCTTTATTTTTTCCAGTCATCAGTAATAAGCATTAAACTAATAAATATATAACAAAATATATAGTGTGTCATTCATTTTTTCGCTTAAGTATTCAAAGAGATCCAATAATTTAAATTGTAATTGTGGGGGAGTCATAGGAACTGAAAAAGAAAAATTTAATTAAAAATATATTACATTATTTAATTACTAAAAATAATAAGTTGCCAGTTTTCTTCAGGCCATGCTTTAAGCCTTTGAATTGGCATTCGTGCCTTAGAAACCTTGCACGGGTTTTCATGTAATTGTGGCATTTTGAACATCTCCGAGTCTTTTTATCCAGTGTCCTTTCCTGGTCCTGGTCCTGAAATTAAAATTTAAAAATATGATTTCTATTTATGTAGTTAACAGAATTTACTTACATCTCCAATATTTCCGACAAAATCACGATTATTTGCAATGATTTAATCTATTCTCTAAAAAGAAAAAAATAATAATAAGTAAGATATCGGTCTGTATATTGCTAGTTCGAAAATCAAAAAAATTTCTCACTTACCAATTTTGAGGAAATCGCCCGTAAAGTACCATAAATGACCTCTTTTGGCACTTTTCAAACGCTAATAACACAGAAACCGCGCGTGTACCAAATTGAATTTGGATTCCTCTGACTCTGACTCCTCAAAAAAGTCATTTAGTCTTTTTTAGCCTTTTCGACGGCATTTTTGAAAAGACTATCTTTATGTCGTCTTCTTCGTCTTCCTTAGGCATTTTTTTGTTTTTTTTTTTCTTTAAAATCCGTGTTACCAGACCCGAAAATGTGATCGATAGATCAAATAAACTTTAATGGTTCAAAAAAATGTTACGCAACAATTTTCCAATTGCTGCGTACCACAATTTGGATGACTGAAACGGAATTGAGATTTTTTAAAACCTTCGTTTTTTCAAGCAATTTAATATTACAGGTTTATAAAAAAGAACCCCTAAAAATGTTTGTTCCCCCTAGGAAGTCAAAAAACATCTAAAAACAAAAAAAAATCAAAATTTCATTAAAGCTTATCAATAGTGATAAGTAAAACCCTTTATTTTATTTTTTAACCTGTTCAAAATGTTAGAAGTTTAAATAATTCATCCTGGTTTTAATTTCATTTAAATTTACCAATTGGCCAATAAAAGACCGTCACGTAGTAAATTGTTATTTTCCCCATTTCTGTTTCATTTCCTGTTTCAAAATGTGTTATCACTACTTTAAATTCACTAATGCGAATTTAATCGATTGTGTGTGTTAAAAAATTGTATATAATAATATTGAAAGCCTTTTTGGACAAATTTCGTTTTTAAGAAACGAAACCAATTTCGCGATCCGCCTCAATAAATATAAGGATGTCATAGCAAAGTGCACGGAGCAAGGCAGTATTAATCTAGTGCCCCTAGCAATAGCGCAGTGGACGAAGCCCGCTTCCTTAATATTTGATGGCCTCCACATGACAGAGGTAAGTTTTGTTATATGATAATATGCACCTTTTTTTTATATATTCTAACTCGTACATATATGCATACATATGTATCCAAATTTTTAGAAAAAAATTATTATTTATTGATTTAATTTCAACAAGTTTCTTTTATTTTGTTATTGATTGCGTCGAAATTGTCAACCGCATTTACTATATGCGAAATGTTTACTATTTTTTATTTAATTATTTTTTTTTTTTTTATTATTATTAATGATTTCAGTTCTCTTCCGCAAGGCATAACTATATTGCCTATACATTTTCCCTACAGTCCTTAGATAAACAAGACTTTCAAGTCGTTTTTATGGATGTAGTTTCGCAGTATAATGAACAAAGGCTTTTTAGCGTAACAAATTTTATTTTAAATGAGTTTAAAAGTTGGCAGAAAGATCATTTAATTCTAGCGTTAGTTTCCGATCATAATTTAGTAAATTTTAAAACTTCTGGGGGATTTTCGCCACGCAATTAAAATATTGGGGAAGCATTGTAATACAAATTTCGTTTTTTTCTCATTTATATAATTCACAAATTTCTAATCTTTTTGTATAACGTATTACAATGAAGCAGTTCACGATTTAGTTTTTGAAGAAATCTATTCTGCCCGTAGAGTAATTTTAAAATTATTTTGCCGAATGCCCAGAAGCCACCTTTTTTTGGGCGCATTTTTAAAGAATGATGATTCGGAGTTTGTAGGGCAAAAATGGAAGACTTCAGTTTTTGATGAAATCTATTCTGCCCGTAAAATTATTTTGACGAAAACTCAAGAACCGAGTAGTGTCCTTTTTTTCATTTCAATATTATATTACAGACAAAGTGGATTAGGTCCACTGGGAAACCACTCGGATTTGAGCTGCTACGAGACTCACCAATTCCGATCACGGTCAGCAGCTAAGTGCCGTTCCTAGTGCCCGTGGCCCGCATTATATAGACCCCCGCGTTATCTAGTGTGCCCGCAGCGATCGGCCCTCTTCTAGTGTGACCCTTCTCTTTGATCCAGTGTTACTTCTTCTTTTAAGCATAGTATAAGACAATAAATAAAAAAAGTTTTTAAGCAGTGAGAGAGAGCGAGAGGCAAATATTTGAGAGCGGCGCACTATAGGCTGGTTGACCACTTTTTCTGGCCAAAAACCCATTTTTCGAAAGTCTTTAAAATTAAGATTTTATGACATCAGACTTCAATGTTACGTAACAGAAATTTTAACAGAGGCACTCTCTGTTAAGTTATCGGCTGTTAAAAACAGCTGTTTGGAGTATCGTGACCAAGTTCGCTTCTTATCGAAAAAAAAGAGTCAGTTAAAAGTTAATAAAAAAGGCACTAAATGTAGTACTTATTAATAAAGTTATTATGGCATCGAAAAATAGTGGTTTATACTATATGTTTTCGATTGTCAAATGTTGGATTGCTTGTGATTGTCCCTGTAATTGAGTGTTTTTAGCAGAGCTGTTGGGGGTATTAATCAATAACAAACAAGATGGACATACAGTCGGGTGTCCCGACAGTAGAATACCATGTACCATTACAAGGCGCGTCCCAAAATTATATAAAAGAAAGAGAATAAGAATAAAAAACTGAGACAATTTTACATATAATGCAAATGTCTTCCCATTCAAGAGCAAAGTCGATAGCTCAGTGGGTAAAGCTACACATACATTTTTGTAAGCAATTGGCCTGGGTTCGAATCAACCGCAGGCATAAGGAATTTTTTCATTTTCAAAACATTAAGTATAGTTCTTTGCTTGCATTTTTTTATTTTTTAGTATTAAATACTGTAATTATTTTAATGTACTGGAAAAAAAAAAAAATTGCTAAAAATAAAAAAGATTTCGCTCGTCGCCGACGGGATTCGAACCCGTGACAACTAAAATTTGAAAAAGACTTCAGCTTAGCCAGCTGCGCCACCAACCAATTCAAAATGAGTAATCCTATTTTCATAGTAATATGAACATAAGTAAAATGTTTAATGAACGTTTTGATTTATTTGGAGCCCTCTGCCTGGGCTGCCTCTTGTACACGTAATGTGTATAAAGTAAAAAGCCTATATCTCCGCTATTTAAGGCACGATCGCAATAAAATTTGGACAGTCTGTGTATTTTGATAAAATGCATTAAGCTTTTTGATATGGTTTACATAACTTTATAAATTTCGGAGATATACGTTTTTTTCAAATAGCTCCTCCAAAAAGGGGAGCAGCAAAAATTTAAAACAAACTTGATCTGCGTGCAGATATAAGAAGTCTAAATCCCAAGTTTGATGTCTCTAGCTCTTATAGTCTCTGAGATCTGGGCGTTCATACAGACAGACGGACAGACGGACAGACGGACGGACGGACGGACGGACAGACGGACATGGCTATATCGACTCCTTTAGTGGTCCTGACCAATATTTAGGTAACTTTTGGGGGTCTGCCACGCCTCCTTCTGCCTGTTACAGAAAATCGCACTCGCACAAAACTATAATACCTTTGTACCTTTGGTACGTGGTATAAAAATAATGTTAGTTAGAGATATAAACGGAGTTTCACATAGTTTCACCTTAATATTTATACTGGGTTGTAGGTAATTCAATTCTTGTTCCTATGAATTAAATATTAAAATGCACTTTCTGCGTAATTCACTTTTTAAGGTCACAACCTCAGGCTCGCCAATGTGGATGTTTTTTAGATAAATATCCTTGGCTACCTATGACTGCAACGGTTCTTAAAGTCCTTGTTCACGCAAGTGATATTATTGAAAATACAATACTTCCCGTGGGATATTTTGGGGAGGAGGATGCTGATGACGGGAATAAAATCTATAAATCGGATCGTCTTCATCATGCGAGAAAAAGCAGTCGAAGCAACAGGTCGAAGGACGTATTTCACAGATACATCAGACCCTATCATATCATCGGTTAACCTAGCTAACCGTATCAAACTACAAAACAGATTGCTTCTTCCAAAAGAATTGTTAGAATTGCTCGACTGTCCCCTAAGGAGCGCTATCATTTTGAAAATATTGAATAAATGAAATGAATACTAGAGTTTAAGACTCCGGAAAAGCCAAAATATTAGTAAAATGTTGATTACTTTTAGCTGCGAGTAACTAATGCGTCAACCAAGGCTTTCAATACTTTAGAAACCCATCCCTGATTTTGTAGCTACAGCTAACGATTTAAAAATCCAGCAATCGGGTTATTATTTCGATTCTTTATAAATGTATATCATCTAAAATAAAATATTTACTAATTTTTTTCAAAGAACCCCAGTAAATAAACCTTATTTTGGTATTTAAAAGGTTAGTTTTAAGTTAAATTGACTCATAAAACGACAAACCGTTCCCAGAAAAAAGATATTCGATGTCGGCGAACTCTTTAGCCATAGAATCTTTATCAACCAATCAAAAATCGCCCTAAAAAATAGTTTAAATCTCAAAAATTGATATCTACCTGTTCATGTGGTATTTGTTTTTTATATTTTGTTGTACATTTTTCAAAACAAATATATACTCTTTATGTTCTCTTACCAAGCATGACAGTTTTAACTTCATTGAAAATTATAAAAACTTTTCAGGGAGTGACTTAAATATTTAAGAGACTTCAAAAATACAACTGTAAATCTCCTTATTTTTAAAAATTAAATTTCGACCTGTATCTCCATATGAGATTTAAAAAAGAAGGAATAATAGATACTTTCATCAGTTTAGTTACAATTTAATTTAATGATAGCCTTTAAATAATTTCACGGTCGATGGATATGAAAAAAATCATTTAAGGTAATTGTAAAGTTAATTGCGTATATACGTGCATATGTATATCAATTCATCGGGAAACCACATGAATAATTATTTTTTATAAATAATTATTATTTAATGACGAAAAAGGTTCAATAGATGAATGAATAAAAATGTAGTTATATGTTATATGTTTTCATAAGACTCTCACGAAAGTGAAAAATAAAACTTAGTTAAAGCCTTTTCAACGTCCGTGAATTTCCTATGGGTTTTGATCATGTAGTCTCCCTCCGGAAAAGGTAAAATATGGGTAAGTCGGTGATTCATAAAAGCGGTGGACAACTTATCCACCACAATGTCATGCTAAAAAAGTAATTAGTTTAGTTTTTATTTAGATTGGATAAATAACCACTTACATCATAGGGACAAGAGTGATTCATGTTGGAATATTCCGTGAGAAAGCCATAAAAATAACCAGCAATTGGTTTGGACTTTTGATTTTTTAGGAATTTACAGGCATCCAAGGTGAAATTGTAAAGAAAGGGCTTGTACCCATTGAGTCGCTGATACAGGGCCATATTTACCTGTTTTGTATAAGAGAAAATTTAGGAAAATCAAGGGAGTATAATAAAGACTAACCTTAATATTGGTAACTGGTTTTTTTAGTAACTTGACCCTTCCGGAAACATATTTGTAGGTACGATTCACAGATCTCAGACGGCAAAACTCGAAATCAATAAATTCTTTGTCGAAAGACTCACATTTGACATTCGTGAACACAACTAAAGAATGAACCTAAAAATATGTTAACTTTTTTATATTTATATATTTCAGGATCTTATTACTTCTCTGGCCAAGTATCCAGTCCCCAGGAAGACTACTAGAAAATTTAGCTTTTCTTTCATATCAAAGCATTGATGGGTTTCGGAAAACTGATATTGATTTTCAGCTTTTCAGGTCGATCCAACTAAAAACTCATTAGAAACCAAGTAAACCAATTATGTGGGGTTCGCCAAGCATGATAGTTAAACACCGAATCATCCCTATCGAAATATAGAATACCCTCTAAGTTATTAGGCTTTAAACACGTTAACTAATGTTTTTGTTATTAATAATACTGACGTTTTCAATTGAAATAGGAGTATTTTTTATAAAATTCATTATTATTATCCATTTACATCTATCTATACATTGTTTAATAAATTTTGAAACAGCTTAATGTACCTTTTTTGACATTACAAGGTAGCAAAGTTACATTTAAACTGTTTTTTTTTTTTGGGTTTGAAATGGATTTGTCATTAGTTGTTTTGTATAAACAAAGGTATAATAAATAACATATAATCATTAACATGCTTACGAAGGCCCCTAAGCTAAAACATAAATAGTTAATCTATAAAAAGCAAATTACAAGTCATAAAAGCAGAATCGCAATAATGATTTTTATTTACAAATTTAAAAATTATTCATACCATATATATTTTATACTTACAAATTTACTTCATATTGAAGCAGACTATAGTAAATTACATTTTCCGACAACTATTTCATGTTGCCTGTTTCCATTTAAAATTATTTAAACAACCTAAGAATATAACCTCTCTAATTCTTTCTTTACTTATTAAACGCCAAATCAATCTAGTAAAACCTCTTTTTCACCTTTTTAAAGCATTTTAACGCACTTTCCACATGTCCTTTGCTAGTTCACATTTAAATGAACTCATTTCCAAGCTCTTTAACCCCTGGAATATATGATTACGTGTGCCTGCCCCCAAAAAACTCTGAACTTTGAACTGGCACCCGGCACCTACACACATATTCCAAACTGCCTGCGGATGAATCCTTTAGAATCCTCTGGCAAAATGAATAATTAATGTCGCAACTGCTCTGCGGTTTTGTCCTGTGGTTACTAAGGACCAACACCCCCCACACACACACATGTAATTTGGTGTCTGTTGTGGGCGGCAAAGATACTAATTGCGTTTTCGCTTCTATTGGATGCAATGGGAGAAAAAGGGGGTTTTACTCCCGATGATGATTCATTGACTTTGCGGTGGCTTACATGGCAGGTAATTTATGCCCTGGCAATACATTTTGAGCGGATTTCAATTAAATCCAGGTGGTTTTTCTATTCCGATTGGGTATCATAAGTGAGCCATACGCCTAATTATAACTTTGGGAGCTTATTTTATATATTTCATTATTATAATTTAGGTTGCTAAAGAAAAGGAAGATTTATTTATACTGATTTATAATAAATATTTCGATGAATTGTTTCAGATTTTTTTCTAACAATTGAAAAGGTTCATTAGGGAGAATACTGAAAGATTTACATGAATATCATGCTGAGTTCAAGATACATATTTAAGTTCTAAGAGTACTAAGTTTGTTATTTTGTAGTTTTTTTCCTTTCTGGACCGAAGAACTATTACAGTATTTCAAGAGTTTTCAATTTCAAATCATGATTTTTCTAGAAGTTATGGTAAAAAATCAATTTAAAGGGATAATAGATTTATATTTCTTAGATACTTAAAGTAGCTCATAGGACATACTGTATTTTTAGATATTATTATGATTATGAAAGAATATTAAAGAAAAAGGCAATAAATATGATATTTATAGTAAATACTTTAATATAGAATATAATATTCAATTTTAAGCATTATTGCATTAAAATACCAGGATTTTTATTAGAAATATATATTTTTAATGTTTTTCAAATATTTTGTTGTTTTTTTTTAGCTAATAACTTATCTTTTCGCAAGCCCAGGACTTAATCCTTTAATTAACCAGTGTTAAACAATGCTAAAAATCTCACAAACTTTCTGTCCTACGTAGTACCTATTACGTAACAGTATTAACCAGTACCTAGCACGTTATCCCTCCATATGGCTCTGCCGTAATAATTTTAACAGGTGCACTTATTACTCAGCTTTTGTGGCAATTACTCTCAAGCCCGCCCACTCACCGCTCACCCACCCCACCCTACCGCCCCCCGCTCACCACCCTTCGCTCACAATTAAAGCCAAATGTATGCTCAAAGTGACATTTATAAGGAAAAAAGGGCGCATAATTTATCAAGTGCGAAAGGGAGGGAAAAAACGCTAAGAGGGAAGAACAACAAACAAAAAGAAAAAAAATACCCCGCATTTTATTAAGGGTACGAAAGATGAAAGATTTTGCATTGCGAGCACAAATCTCTGAAGCGCAATGAAATATCTTTTCGTTTTCGTAATTTAACCCTCGAAAAAAAATCCACACACACACGGTTTTTCTGTGCTCCGGGTGAGCGTGTGTTAGTGTATCTGTGTGCATTCGTAATGAGCACTTGCGGTACACGATAATGCGGGGTTATAGCTACAGATATAGCAACGTTTATTCCGATGCCGATTTCGAGTCGGCTGCGAAGAACGCACGCCACTCGCACTCACACACACATACTCGCTGGTTCGCTCTTCAACACACACAGATACTCTCGCTGCTTGCTGTTGCTTTTGTTTTGCTTCGTTCCTTTTGTGGCTCTCGTTCATCGTTCCATTTTACGACGCCAGCATGCCATCTGAAGCAGTACTCAAGCCCAAAGTAAAGTGCCCAGTGACCAATTTGCTGTAATATTACATTTTGCTTTTATTGCAAATTATTAAATACATAATATTTTCATACTACCGAGTTCGAGTTTTAATATTAATGACAACGCTTATCAAAAAAGTAGGCAAGACTTTTTGCAGTGTCAATTAGAATTTTCCAAATTCTTTGAATTTTTTAGATACAGTTTTAATTTGAATTACTTTTAAATCTTTTCAGTGTTAATTATATTAAAAAAGTACTTTTAAAGATTCAATATCCCTTAAATTTCCAATTGGGTTCTATGTTTTTCTCTTTTCGCCTTGCGTGACGTGTTGTGGAGAGTGTTGGCCAAAGGAGGTTGCGGACTGGTGGGGGCGGAGGGCGGTGGGCTGGCTTTGGTATTGGCATATTTGCTGTTGACGCCAACGTCGACGTCGAGAGCTCTGCTGACGTTGTGCGCAAACATGGCGTTGCTGTTGCTTTTGCCTTAGCTTTGCCTGCCTTTTGCATTTGCTGCCAACACACACACACACACACATTCGAATGCGAATGCAGAAGAGTGGCAGTGGCAGGCAGCGACACAATATTTACTGTTGAATTACAGGCCGGCCAACCCCCGCCCCCACTCCCGCCCCAGACAGCACGGATATTTACATTTTGATTGGGAAACTGAAACGGCCGAGGCTCATTTTACGGCTATACACACAGATACTCGACGGTACAGCAATGTGGCTATGATTGTGTGTGCGTGGGTGTAGTTTAACATTCAGCTCTTGTCGTTTTGTTGCTTTTTTCTTCTCTCTGTTTTTTTTTTTCTGTCCTCTGTTTTTTTTCTGTTTTTCCTTTTTTTCGTCCGCTGTACGTGCTGCGATTGTGTGTGTGTGTGTGTCCGCTTTTGTCCAATTATAATTTGTTTCGATTTATCACACGATGTTTTATCGAGACAACAACAAAAACAACAACAACAACAACAGAGAACGATACCTGAAACATGATTAATTAACATAGCGCTAATCTCCAAACAATCGGTCAAAGCAATTTATTAAATTCGAATTGAGCTATTCCAAAAATTTCCTCTAGTCGATACATTTTGGGGCAAATGGGGATTACGTAACCTTCCTTGAGCTTTTAAGACTTGTTTTTATACCCTTGCAGGGTATATTAGTTTCAGTCAAAAGTTTGCAACGCAGTGAAGGAAGCATCTCCGACCCTATAAAGTATATACATATATTCTAGATCAGGATCAACAGCAGAGTCGATCTCGCCATGTCCGTCTGTCCGTCTGTCCGTTTCTACGCAAACTAGTAACTCAGTTTTAAAGCTATCTGAATGAAACTTTGCAGTTAGGCTTATATATACTCTCACTCGTACATAAGTCGGAACGGGCCGGATCGGACGACTATATCATATAGCTGCCAGAGGAACAATCCGAAAAATTTTCAAAAAAAAATTATAACTTTGTCAGTTTTCAACCAATTTTCATCAAATTTGATATTTGCCCATTTAGTATTATTTCCGAATTTCGGTTTTAATTTCATGAAAATCGGCTCACTATATCCTATAGCTTCCATAGGAACAATCAGGAAAATAAAAGAAAAAACCATAACTTTGTCAGTTTTCAACATATTTTCACCAAATTTGATATTTAGCCATATTTTATTATTCCTGAATTTTGATTTTAATTTCATGAAAATCGGCTGACTATATCCTATAGCTTCCATAGGAACAATCAGGAAAATAAAAAACCATAGCTTAGCCGTGTTTCAAATCATTGCCATCAAATTTGAGATTTGGCAACAAATTATTATTTCAGAATTTCGTTTTTAATTTTTTGTTTAAACTCTGCTAGGGTATACAAACTTCGGTGAGCCGAAGTTAGCTTCCTTTCTTGTTTGTAGATGAATTTGTATAAATTGTAACTTGTGAGTATAAAAATATATATATATAATAAATAGCCAGGTTTTTATTTTATAGCCAAAAAATTTATATTTTGTATTTATTTTTTAGGTAAAATAGGGGATTACATAACCTTCTTAGCTGTGGATTAATGCTTTTTATGGTCTTACTGAAATTACAGCCCTCATATAACCTATTTCCATAAATAATTCCCATTAAGAACCCTAATGACTTCTATATTTACATGTTCTTATTAATATCAACCCTCGTATACAAAATTTCTATAAACAATTCTTACTAAAAACACTTACCAAAAAGTATATTTTGAAGTAGATATATTTATCAACTTAAAAGAGTAACAAACATAGATTTATTGAAAAATAAAACAAAATGTTTACATGTATATGTATATGTATGTATGTATGTATGTATGCAGAAAAGATAATGTTTTTCTTTTTATATTAAATATCTTAAAGTAAATATAAAATTTGAAACAAATATATTATATAAAGTTCCAGTATTATCACATAAATATATGATATAACGCAGCATTTCTATATTTTATTTTTAATTAAATTTTCTGTGAAAAAATAATTTAACATTTCCATTCTTTATTTTCAAATTTTAGCATAGATTTTATATTTCGATTTTAAATTTAGCTTATAAACAACCTGCAATAGAATAAAAGTATTTGAAGGAAAATGATAAAATGCTCGCTTTATAACTTTTGCTTGGTTTATTTCTGATCAAGATTCATCGCTGAACTGCCAATTCTGGGAAAAAATAAACCAAAATCAATATAATACAAATTAAATTAATAATAACAATACGTAATACGTATCGTACGGTTTTTTGTACTCACATTTATTGACTTGGCTTTAAAAGAGAGTCTGAACTTTCTTAATATATATGCTTTAAGTACACTCTAGCCTAAAACCTATAACTTATTAATGGATTTATATAACTAAATAACTGAAATTAAGAAGCGATTTATAAAGGTCAAAAAACATTTTCCTTTACGAATCTAAGCCAATTTTAAGCCCCTTAGGAGTTGTAAAAATGCTAAATGTCTGTGTTTCAAGGAAGTTAGGAAATTTTCTCTTAATGTATGAATATGATCATGAAAACAATGAGCTAATATATAGACTAAATTGGCAAATTGCGAGAGTATAAGTATTAGTTGACTTTTGATAAAATAACTTTTGCTTTGATTATTGGTTTTGGATATTTTACTCAACTAGAATGAAAAAATATTATAATAATTTATAATTAGGAATACAGTGTAAAAATAAATACATTTTCCAAAAAATTACATGACTTATTGTTTAATTTTATCCTGAAAAATGTTTTAAAACAAGCTGTTTTCTCTAGAAATCCTAAAATATATTATTTGATGTATGTATGTAGATATATTAAGAGAAAAACAGATTATATTTTCATATGATTATCTTTACTTCAGTCTAAGAGATATGAAAGGTTTGTATAAAATCTTTTTTAAATTGTTTTTTTTTTTTTTTTTGAAGCTATGAAACTTTGCAGGTTGTCTAACCCAATTGTTAACTTTTAACTATTATTTCATGAATACTTTCTTAATCAACACTTCTGAGAACTCAAATTTAGAGTCTCACAAAGTTAAGGACTGTCAATTGTGTTCAAGATGAACCTGCAAAAGCAGCTTTCCTGGTTAATTGATGAATGCCAGATGGCTTACTGGCCAGTTACTTTGGCTCTTTTCTGGGCAGCTTTAACAGTTGACCAGCGCCATCAGACATCAGACGAAAACGGATATTTAATATGTTCCGACATCCTCCGACATCTGCCAATCTTCATTTGCCGAATGCTTTTTTCATGAAACGAGTTCTGCTTTTTGCTTTGTTGCTTTTCACATTGAAACATTTCAACTTTCCTTTTGTTCAACTAAATTCAAGTAAATGATGGCTTAGCAAAGTGATTAAATTTAATGGAGAGATTCGCGGGGACTTTAAGCTTTCCAGAAATTACTTTTCCTCGGGTAGAGGCTTTATTTGAACCTCGTAAAACCCTTGTTAGGACAAAGCAATTTTTCATAATTATTGTGTAATATAATTTTGCCTGCTTTTGACAACCTGCGGGATTTTTATGTCACACCCCCGACGCCTCGTATCGAGCAGTCGCGACTTTTTCGAAATTATGTCACTAATTAGTTTATGCCGGGGCGACATTCGAAAATGGAATGTAGGAGGGAAGAGAAGGTAGTCCTGCGAAGGGTTTTATTTTTTGGTGGGTGGAAATCGAAAATGCCGGTTAGGCAGGAGGGTGAAAAGCACCAACGTCCTTCTCTTCCTCGAAAAATACAACTTGAATTGACTTTGCTTCGCTTGACGTTGGTCGTGTCCCCGAGGATATTGCGAAATTTGCAATTTAAGAGCTTAAATTGTTGTTTGTTGCTTAATCTGTGATGCTGTTAACTTTAAAATTCCAATTAAAGTGGATTTAAATTGCCAGAAATCGCTGTATTCTGCCCGGTCTGCTTCCTGCTTTTGCTTCAACGCCAAAAATTTGCATAATTATGGCCCCAAAGTTTCAATATAAAATGCCCAGTGACTGTGCTGTGGTTTCAACTCGATAATCAGCTTTCAGTGCGAGTTGTTTTTTATGCCTTGCCAATGATTAGCTAACCGAATGGGTGTGGCTCTTTTTATGTTAAATTTCAATAAGAAAATTTTGATTCTTTAAGAGAATTAGTAAATACTCTTCTTTTATAGTAGATAATATTTGGTTTAATTCGAATAATGATAAAGGAAAGAGTCAGAATAAAGCAAATGAACTTTAGATGTCCCGCAAAACAAAATTGATTTGGTTTTGAAACCTCAGGAAAGCGGCGTTGAAGGATTTTTGCTGCCACTCTGGAGCCTTCTAAAAAGAGAGGAAAGGTCCACGAATCCTGAAAAAACCTCTACTTGCCCACAAAGATCTTATATGATGAAAATTAAGGATAATATTAAGTCAGACTCCCTGCACCCACTTTAAACATACAGCACATAAACATCATCATCACCACAAAGATTTCTTCATTAAAATATCCAAATGAATTCATAATTTAATAATAATATCATAATTTATCTTTTATAATTAATAAATTACATAAAGTTAATGTTATTTTTACATTTTCCAATAAGATTCTATTTTGAGAGCTAGTCTATTGTGGATTTATTATTGCAAATTCAAATTTTTCTTCATTAAAATATCAAAATTTATCCAAAGTTCCCATAATGTGTAATTTTTAATTAATAAATTATATAAATTAAATAGTATTTTTACATTTTCCCTTAAGATTTCATTTTGATCAGCCAGTTTGTTCTGCATTTTTTTGCAAATTCCTGGGATTAAAATATGCCTTCCTTTGCGCAGGGCCTTTGTAGAGGTCCAAGCAACCCTCTTCTTGAAATACAAACCGTCTCTCGATTTTTCATTTTTCATTTTATTTAATTTTTTTTTGTGCCCTGGGGCATATGTGCTCAAGCCATGTAATTGAAATAATCCTCTTAGTTGCGATGACGCTTGAGTTCTGGTTCTGCAGTTGTCAGAGAAAGACCTTGGGAGTGTCCCTTGGAAAGGCTTTATTAAGTAGTTGCTGTTGGAATTTGTGAATTTATTTTAATACGGTATATATTTTTGTATATTTTTTATGAGTTTTTTTGTGAGTTATTTGGAGTTTGGAGTATGTTTTTTATTGAAATCTAAAGTAACGCTTTTTTTAATATTTTTTTAAATATTTTTTTAAGATTTATTCGAAATTAATTTGAATTAGAAATTAGTTAAATATAAAAAAAATATATAAATATAAAAGATAGTAAAATTAAAGACTATATATTTTTAAAGTTAAATTCTCCATAATAATAATAATAATAATTAATGTTACTAGAATAACTATTAATCACAGAATTTTATATTCAACATTTTTTATGAATTTTTGTCAAATGTATCTCACTTTCTTTAGAGGTGTTTATGTTTCATTTATAAACAATATAAACTTAATGAAAATTATCCTAATTTTTTTAGGACTAAATGTATATTATATTATTTTTGTTTCCTAACAGATTTGATAAATGTATGATCTCAAATTAAACTGCACAGTTATATTCCTTTAAAATTTAAATTGTTTTATTTTGCCACTTATTAATAATCCAAACCTAAGAGAATCTTTATGCATTACAATTTTTTTATAAACTTGAATGAAAAGTATTTATTTTTGCATGCAAAGTAAAAGCAATAAGGTAGAATTTCCAGTGTGTAAAGTGTTTCTTGACAGTTAAAATAAAAAACAATCAATAATATCAATACATTTTATTCAGTATCTGTAGGACCTTGACTTAATTCAACGAACTTTAAATTAATATTACACATATCCAAATCTAACAAAATAAACAACAAAAATCATTAAAATTCTTTTGAAATATTGCCAAATCAAACTGAGAAATGATATTCATGTTGATGCTAAAACCCGATACCGCCCGACTTCCACTCAAATGTTTATGGAATTCCAACTGAAATACAAGAAAAAGTTATGATTTGTTTATTCCGATATTCTCGCTTTGATGTTGTTGCCACGCATGTGAATCATGGGGAAACGGGGAAGTTCATCATCATCTTTATCGGAGTTCCTTTTTCTCGAGCGAATCCCAAACAAATTGATTTTGCATCTTTAAGTGCGTCCAAATCCGCTTTCAACTGTGAAATGGGCTGGTTGCTCCGGCCTTGCCATCAACTTGAAACTTTCGGGTTGCCAGTAAGGCTCCGAGCTTCCCAGCTTCTTGGTTTTCCGGACCCTCTCTCGCATTGATCCGCCGCCGGATTTCCCTTACGTGTTGCGCTGATTCCCAATCTCTGAATCCCCGAATCACAGTCCTTATCACCCCTTCTTCCTTCTCTCCTCGGAGTTCCCTTAAGGCTCACTTCCTTTCCTGCCAAAGACATCGCATAAAATCGGCGTGAACATAAAAGACTTGCACGTCTTTCTCTTGCAATGAACTTTTGGCACGTCTTGTTCAAGTTTTTTTTTGTTGGTCGTCTAAACTTTTTGTGTTTAACTTTTGAGACTTATAAGTGGTGAGGCTACGGGAGCATCGGAGGTATTCGTTCTAAAACTTGGGCTGAAGCAGTCTTACTTTTAAGCAGAAGTACTGCGTACATATTTTGTTCTATTTTACATCAAACAAAGAAAAGTTTAACCTTTAAAACAATTGTAGTCTATAGAAATAGAGGATATTTTACCATTAATTATCTATAAACTATTTTTTATATAATATTTTCAAGTAACTAAGGTTTCGAGACTTAAAGTTTGTGTTTTTTGATTTTAAAAAGAAATATAAATAATACTTCTTAAAAGTTACCCTTGATTGGTACCCTTGAAGTCTTTGAAAACTAAAATACAAAATATTATTTTATGAAGTTTTATAATTGCACGGCAAGATCTTTTTATATTCAAATTTTATTCCTTGTTCAAAAATACGGAAATATCCATTTATTGTATAAAAAAGCAATATTTCAATATTCAATGTAACTTTTACAGTCATAAGAATATATGCGGATGCGAGAAAAATTTTATACATTTAATAGTAAAAAACTATTAAAATAATTTAAAAAAATAAAAGTTTAAACTATGTAATATTTTATATAAGACATTATCCCTTATATTTCTTTGATAAAACTACCTTTTTTACGTATGTATGAGAATATGGCTTTTAAAAATAACCTTACGACACTTACAGCCGTAGTTTTTATGTGGGTGTTCAAATTATTTCTTCATCATGTATACGTATTTTTCAATCGAAAACATAGCGAAAATCTAAAAATTATAAATCATCTTTCATATTTGATTGATATTTATCCTTAAAATGCAGTTTTTAATGCATTTTCGTATCGAACTTTCTTGAATTTCCACCAGATACAAATGTATTTATGTATCTTTAATCTTTCAGAATCTAGGTATAAATATTTTAAATATTTAATCGGGAAGATATGTATGTATGTACGTACATATGATATATATATAATAAATATATATGTATAAAATATAGATGTATAACATATAAGCAGCCCTGTACATATAATAAATTCCTCTAAAAATTTTGCGTTTACATTTAGAAAACTGGCAGCTGCAATGCGTGGAATGGCTGGAACTTCGGGCGGCAGTTTATTAAATTAATAAAAATGAACTCGAAAATATTTTTGATTAATTATGAGACGACGCAATAACAACAACCAAAACAGCGGCTACCTTTTGTACATTTTTATTGTTGTTTTCATTTCACACTGCAGCAGAAGCAGCGACGCCGACAGCGACGTTCCCATGCTGAGCGCAGCCAACGTCGCTGCCGGCGTTACCCAACCTTTTGGCCTCCCAGTCTCGAATATTTCGGTGTCTTATGTATCCGCCCCTACGCTTTGTGCTCGCTTCCTCCTCACGGCTCCGCTTTGCTGGCCGCTTTCGTATCTGTACTCGCTCCGCTCGCCGAACGCTCATTTCTCTCTCACTCTCCGCCCTTACTCTCCCTCTTCCACTCTTCGCAGGCGCCAGCTACCCTCGCACACACACACCAACTTCATACATAAATATATCGGAGTTTTGCTTTGCTTGCTTTTTTCGCCTTTTGGTTTTGCCTTATGCTGGTGGCTTGGCTTCTTCTCCCTCTGCCTCTCTCTTCGTATGGCTTCGTTCTGCCGACGCCGCTGCTGCTGTCGTCAGTTATTTCTGCCTTCTCTATTCCACACATCTTCGTGCCCTCGGTGGCAACCAGTTTGCTATTGTAAATATGTAGGGTGTGTATGTATTGCATGTGGCCCGTTCCGTTTGGCCGTAAATATGTATTGTATATCTGGCATCTCTGGCAACCTTACTTATAATTTTCCAACATTATTTCGCATTATGTTATCCCAGTGCCTTCTGCCTCCCCCCACTCACAACCCCTGGAAAAACCGTGTGTGTGGAAAGCGGCTGTAAAGCGAATGCGAGAAAAACTCATTATTATGCTCGCAGCAGCGAAAGCAGCAGAAATTCTGACTCGACTGTTGGCCTGTGTGCGCGTAGATAAAAGCAAAGCAAAGCAGCGCAACGAGGCAATAACAAATGTGACAGGGTTGTCAAGGGGTTTCAAATAAGTGCAACTTGGTGACGAAGATAATTAATATATTTAGTTTCATTAAAATTCAAATGCTTTTTAAAAATAAATATAATTATAAAAAATATTTTCAACAACAATGCACCAATTTTGCTATATTTTTTAAATTGAATGACTTCACAGGCTTCATGCCTATGAAGCCTGTGAAGTCATTCAATTAAAAAATTTTAGGGGATGATACATACATTCCACTTAATACAACCCGCACCTTCACCTTCCTGTGAGTTGACAACCCTACCCGTACTATTTGCTGTGTGCCACCACACACAGATGCACCTTTTCACACATACACTCTCCAACACTCTCTCATTCGCTCTGGCACATAAACATCTGCTGTTGCTTTTGTGGCAATTGCGATGCTATGCGATGATGAGCATAATGATTATGACGATGCTGCCGAGTCTTGTTGTTCTTGTTGTTGCCGTGACGTCACAGCAGTGCGTATTGGGAAAACTCAACTGGCGGTTATACACATACATATGTATGTACAATCTACGCTTACAAACACACAAACCTACGGCTGTTTTTGTTGCGTTTTCCTTTTGCGTTTTCGGCATGCGCCCTGAATGCACGACAACAACAACGAATCTCAATGCTTGTGGGGATTTCTGTTATGCTGAAAGGCAGAAAGAGGAGGAGAATGAATATGACGAGGAGGAAAATGAGGAGAGCCAGAGTGAGCCAGAGGCTGGGGAAAAGAGAGAGGGAGGCCAGGGCAGTGGCGGCGGCTCACAAATTAAACTTAAATGCCCCCCATTCACTGGCGATGCTGCTACCGGAGTTGCTGTGGCTGTTGTTGCCTCTTTGCTTGGTTATGTGGCTCTTGCAGTTCGCCCCGTCTTAGTTTTTGTTGCTGCCTGTGTGCTGTGCTTTGGACACGACTTTAGCATCCATTCCCAACGTCTTTCGTCTTTTCACTCGGCTTTGTCGCAAAATGTACAGTGCAACTTCTGGAAGTTGCAACGCCAAATGTGATAAAATCCTCTGGAATCCCTGGTATCTTGAAATATATTTTAATTATGAATAAAAAAGCTTATAATATAATACAAATTTAAACACAAAACTTTCAATTCGCTTTATTTATCTTTGCGATTTAAAAGTATAAATAAATGAATTCATTACAGTTATTTGTTAAGATCTTAAAATTCCACTACAAATATTTAAAACCATAATTTATAATACATTTTCTAATCTTTTTCGATCATAACATAACCAACTTCTTGAAGCTTGACTGTAGTTTCTCTTTCTCTGGTCGCGGCGTCTGGGACGTGGCGTCCAAATCCACTGCAAGTCCGTCGCTTTATCGCATTTATTGCTTCATGGGGTCTCAATTAAGCTGTTAAAACCAGTTGAGGCAATCTATCGCCCGGCATTAAAGCCAATCAATAATTTACGGCTCTCCGTGCCCAGTAAAGACCAGTGTCCAGGGCACACACAGGATGAGCTCAATCAGCGTCCGAATGCGATGACGCTGACCAACTTAAGATGGCGTCCAGTTGGTGTTACGGGGATCCGGGAATCCGGATGATAGCTGGCACACGCTTGATGAGCCACCACTGGCTCAGGGATTAGCGTCAGCTCGAGTGGTTCTAATTGCCAGGAGAACGGAATTGATACTCCTCAGCCGAGAAATTGGGTATAATTGCGATACGAGAAGAAGAACCAGCGGGGGTCCCGTTCCCCCATATGCGGATGAAAAAACGGGAATAACACAAAAGTAACTACCAGTTGATAGAGAAATTGGAAGGATCCCTTAATTGGATTTAACGACCTTTTTTATAAAATATATTGAACGTTCTTAGATGTAGAATCCGATTGAAGCTCGAATTGATTATATGCATATGTATGATTTCTTAGAAAGTCAAATAAACTCTTTCGATATTTCTTGGAATTTAAAGTTTATTGGTAATTATTAGGTAAACTAATTATTTGTTATTGTTTATTTTAAGGAAAAAGAACTTTAAGAAAACAAATCAAATGTCAAGCTAATTTCAAGTTGCCTTTTATTTAGCCTTGCACTGTTTTATAATTTTAGTTAAAAGTTTGCAATCATATAAAAATATACACTTTTATATTACTTATCAGCAGCAGAATAAATCAAGGACTTGTTCGTCTCTGTGTTCTTTACTATGGTAACTTTAAAGTTACACTTCCTTATGTTTTAGGGCGAAAATTGCTACCATAAATTGTTATCATATAATCCAGCTATAGGAACAATCGAGAAATTAATATACAAATTTTATAACATATTTTTATATATTCTCATATCGACATTCTTATGATTTCAGAATGATTTCAATATTATGGAAAGACTTTATAAATTTTTTTTTTACATTTTATCAAGAGTTTTTCGATCAATTTATTTATCAATCCAATTGCACACTAGAAGGGTACATAATATTCTTTCTTCCGAAATTAGCCGAAATTCCCTTTTTGCTAAAATTTATTTATTCTTTAACCGAGACCTTGAAAAGAATGTGCTGATTTCTTATTAAAATTATCAATCAATTGCTTTTTTTATAACATTGTGCAGGAATGTAGAATTCCGTATAATTTTGCATATTTCATATCATTTCTTAAAAACTTCTAGCATTAAATCCTCTTGAAAAGCATTACTCATCCGCTTTCCTGATAAGAATTTTATTCTGATTTATTTACTTCGAAAGCTGCGTGCCTTGAATGAGTCATAGAACCCAATCGAAAACCTCCTGGAAAATGTATTCTTATCAACTTGATTAGCTACCATGTTGAGATAATAGTATTGTTTTTCTGGAAGCTTCTTTGGTGATGAGATTTGCATTCCATTTATGTTAATACGTCAAGATTGTGAAGGGCGTCTTATTTCTACTGGTATACTGATTTTGTTTATCAAAATAGATTTAATTCATGCTCCTTTATGCTTTTCTTTTTCATACAATTCAGTTTAGGAAGTGGATATCATTTGTAATTGTAGATTAAAAGAATCCTGAATAATGCTTTTACTCTTAATGCGAGTTTTCTGTATTTTCAAATTTAAGTACGATTGTTATAATGCTTACACGTGTGTATATATTGTACATGTATTTAGAATTCCATGTGCGGTGTTTATGTTTATAAAATGTGTGAAATCCTATACTAAATATACTATCGAGTTACTCTCCGACTAATTATATTAGTGGAAGTTTTTATCATAGTTTATTAAACAATATTCGGACTAGAAATTATGATAGAAATCTTAACTAACTTTTAAATTAGTAAATACAATTTAAAGTTGTTTTATTAATATGAAATACAACAAATTTCCTCTTATAAATACGTAAATAAATAAATAATTATACGAATAACAAATTCTGAAAGAACACAATTTTTTTTGTAGTTTAAAATACAATTTAAAGGTATTTCAATAATATGAAATGCAATAAAATTCCTTTTTTATAATATAAATACAAAAATAAATAAATAAATATACGAATAACAACTTCTGAAAGAAATGAATTTTGTTTCATCTTTGAATTATTTTTTTGTAAATTAACCAGAAGGCATCTAGCAAAATCAGCATACAATTTAGACAATTTGTAAATTTTTTTACAACAGTGTTACAATTTTAACATTAAACAAAATTATATTCATTTTAACTGAGTCTACAAAAAATTCTCCAGTTTTATGTATACATTCCTTTATAGTTTTATGGCTTAAGTAAACCTTAAATAGATTGAAGAACTCATTAAGCCTTACATTTACAAACAGTTATTTTTTAAATAGAAATTGTTTCGTCTGAAGATTTTAATAGATTTATGAACTTTTATCCTGCTGGCTAATGAATGGGTAAAGTACCAAATAATATCCTAGAAGAATTTTCCTAAATAAAGTTAAAAACAAACATGTTAGTTGCCATTTCTCAACTTTCAGTGGCCTAATTGTGGTTTATTTTGCTTTTAATTTTTACGCAAAATCTCATCTATTTCTCATCTTGGATCTTCAAAATTGAAAGTTAATAAATTAAAAAAAATTAAAGTTAATATCCCAGGAATATCAATATAAATATTAAGGACAAATTCCCTTTATGAGGTTAACAATCATTCTTTTTATCATTTCCCTTCCATGCTTTACCATTAGATTTGTATTTGCAATATCTGCACAGGCATCCGTTAACTCCAAATTCGCCAAGACGGAAACGGAGTTTGCCTTTCTCATTGTTGTTGTTGGTTGCCACTGATTGGAGAAAAGGGAAAATAAATAAGCAACCAGAAAAACAACAATACCGCCAGCTGTAGCGTGCGAGCGAGAAGGGTTATTGGTATAGCTTTTACATACGCCTACGTGCAAATATGCGATTTCTGCTAACGGAAATTGCAAGTTGCGATAACACTTTCCACATAAGTAACGTACGTACATAACGTATGTACATACACATGTACATATGTTTATAACTAGGTAAGCAGTTTACAAACCTCGCTGCCAAATGGGCTTATGTACCGAGTGTTTTGTACATACACGGATAAGACCCGAAAAGAGTCATAAAACCTCTGCCATTTATGTACAGCCCTTGTATCTTGCTACCTCCTCTTCTTCTACTTGCTAATACATACGGACACGAACAAAGAAACAGAGAGCCAGAAGGCGACGGCAACGTCGCCGTCGACTGCGCTGCCGGCAGCGAGCCCGAAGCCGCGACCGAAAAACAGAGCCCGCAAAATGAGCGTGTTTCAGATTCAAACTAACGTTCGACGAGAGCGGTTCGGCGACGCTGTGTGAAAAGAGAGCGCGTGAACGATTGAGAGAGTGACGCCCCGCAACGAGAGCAACAAAATACCTGACAACGAGCGCGAGCGAGATAGCAGTCTAGCCGTCCAGTGATAGGCCCGAGCGAACGAGACGGCCAACGAGTGTACGAGCGACGAAAAAGAAAACGAAGACAGCCCGCAAGAGTAGTTGGCTGCTACCTGCCTGTGTGCGACTGCGAGAAAGAGAGTAAATAGCGGGCGGCAGAATACATAACGGCAGCGTGGTCGTCGTTCGTCAGATCGAAAAAAAATCTCGAAGCGAGTGGACGTGTGCGGTCGGTCGTTGTCGAGACCTTACTTTATCGCTAAGTAAACAAAGTGAACTGAACCGAGGGCGAAGCGTGTTTACATTAAAACTAAAAGTGCTGGCTAAGGTTTGAAAATAAATAAATAATTCCAAAGTAATAGTGGGAAAATTAAAACAAAAGAGGCCAGCTACTTCCTTTGTGTCTCGTTTCTCGTGTGACAAATGCCGCAGCAGCAGCACCAGCAACAACAAATGTCACTAACAGCAGTCGGTTGGCTTATGTACGACGCGCGCGAGTGTGTGTGTGCGCAGAAAACATAGTGCAAAGCATAATACACAATAAAGGTGGCCACGAAAGCAGAGCAGCCGAAAGTGCCAGCAGAGCGCATGATAGTGTGTGTGTATGTTTGTGTGTCTCTCTGCGAGAAGTGAAGTGAGGAAGAAGAAAAGAAGAAGCAAAAGGCAAATGCCATGAAGCGCTGAGTTAAGTAAAATAAAAACTAAACTCCGATACTCCGTGGATTATCAACATCTTTTGGATAACTTCTGCATTGGATAAATACATAAACACCCACGATGCCAATTAATTGGCTGGATTATTAACGGATTAAAATCTGAACGAAGAAAGGTAAGCGAAGTTAGCCAACACTGTTGCCACCGGCAGCTGTTGCGCTCTCTTCCCACACATCTCTCCACTTATGCCTTTCTCCCATCTCTCTCTCCTCCTTGTTAGCCCCATTCCCCAACAAGTGAGAATTTCGATTGGACACACGACAATTGAAAGGGGAGCGAGTGAGCGTGTGTGTGTTTGTGTGTATGTGATTCGCCTCGACGTTGTTTTGCTGCATGCTTCGTTTTCTTTTTATGTTTATTATGTACTTCTTTTCTTGAATGAAAGTGAGTGCGCTGGTGTGAGTGTGTGTCTGTGTGTGAAAGAGGAGATAAAGCATTCCCCTCAGCGTTCTACGAATTTTCGCTGGCTTGTCACAGTCGCGTTATGTTTCGTCCCCTTTGTCCCTTCGTTTAACTTCCCTTGCATCTCCTCACACACACACACTTACGCAGTCTCACACATTTAAATCAGAAATTCCGCTGGTTTTTTTTTATTATCCTTTTTATGTTGGTACTCCTCGCATTTTTTTTGCGCGCGAGAATCCCTGCGACCATGGGAATGGGATCACAAGGAAAAGGGTGAAGGAGAGAGGTGAATGGTGATGTGGAGTGATGGAGTGGCAGAAGCAGAAGAGGTGTGTCGGAAGGAGGCACGGAGAACAACACTTAAATGTGATGTAAAAAGGATTTAAAGAGCCTTCTGCGGCGCACTTTTTCGTTTGCACGCAGAAAAATTTTGATTAAAATTAAGAAATTGGAAATGGGAAATTATGAAATTATATTTTTGCTCAAACTAAGTAAATTAAATTTAAAACAGTAAAAATAATAAATAATTTTCTGAAAATCAATTTAATATGAATTATTTGATAATTATCAGTCAGGAAATATATAAATATATAAAAATATATAAATATATAAAATATAGATATCTAAATAATATAGAACATACATTTCACGAACAATTAAAGTTGTAAAATGATAATTTAACTTAAAATTTTATTTGAAATTTTTTAAGAACTAAATCTCCATTTTACTAATATTTAATTAGACAAAATAGCTCTTCTCTTTTTCTCCCACTGCACTCTTATTCTGCCCTCTCGCATATCCATTCATTCATATTCCATAATGCCATCATATTTCCCAGCATGGAGTTTGGAAAAGTTTTTCGGAAAAGTTTTCTGTTTGTACCTTGACTTTTTAAACTGGCGCGTTGATGCAAAAACAACTTGAAATTGTTTGAAATACACATTTTCCCGCCGCATCTCTGGTTAACTTACCGCCTCTACGCTTCTCCAAAAACAAAACAAAACACCACCCCCAAACCCAAACCCGAACCCATTCTCAACTCTTTTCCTGACTGTGCTGCTCCCCCGAGTGCTGTGGATTTCAATATATATTCGACGTAGGCATTCCCATGGCAACTACAACATCCATTATCGCAGGCCCCGCACATCCATCGACTGATTGCATATAATAGCTGGCAGATTGTTTTATGCCCCTTTCTCTTCTTCTTTTTTTTTTTTTTGTATTGTGTTCTGCCAAAGTCCCAGAAGCTGCTTTAAATGCAGATTTGAACTCTGTTTATGACAGTCTAGGATTTGTCTGTGTCTTTCTAAGCACTATTTAACCATTGGATTTTTTGTCTATTTTTATAAGATTTCAAGGGTTTTTTTTAGTTGTGAGGGAAATTAAATGAAGGTAAATGATTGAAGGGCTTTATGTGTTTACATTTACTTGATTTCTTGAAAATCTGTTTTTTTAAAAGGATTACTTTTGATTGTTTATATAGCAGTTCAATATTTATTTAATAATTAGAAATTATAATAAGAAATAAAATATAGGATTCCTTTTAGAATATTTGGTTTCTTTGAAATTATTATTTTTATAATAAAAATTAAAAGAAAGATCTCTGAACCATTATTTACGGTGCCTGAAAATTATTCTAATTTATTAATATTTTTTATTGAGCTTGCAAAAATATATAAACCCCTCAAAAACACCTCTACAAAGAACCGAGCTAAAGAAAAGATTGCACTAAAAGAAACACAGACAAAAAACACGATCCCACCGAGTTCATTAACACTTGAAGTTTTCCCAGAAAATGTTTTCCCTCTGCCGGCGCTCCTCATTCTTTTGTGAGCTGCAGGCAAAGCGAGCGAAGCTTTAAGCTTTTCCCCCTCTACAGCTTATTTGCTTTTGCCAGCGCTCAGCCACTGATTTATTTATAATCTTCAACACAAGACAACACTCTTGACTGGCTCTGCTCATTTCCATTTTGTATTTTCTATTTTCCAACATGCTCTCCGGCTTTATTCGCATTTAATTTCAACTTCTTCTGTTATCTATTTCGCAGATTGACGACGACTGACGCTTGTGCGAAAAACAAAAGCGAGAGTAGTATTATTACTATGATGACGCCAGAGTCGAAAGCAATATTGCCAACAGCGGCAACAACAACAACAACGAGTGTGGCTGCAACAGGAGCAACAGCAGCAGCAATGGCTCACACACAAAAGTCGCAGTTGTCAACAGCAACAACAACAACACCGTCGGCTACAAAAGCGGCCAAAAGCGCTGTCAGCAATGCAAATAGCAATGGCAAAAAGCTGGCTTTGTCTCAGAAAACAGCAACACCAACAAACGTTGATAAAATGCAAAAGCAACAACAGCAGCAACAGCAACTTTTTGCTGCCAGCAGCATTAAAGTAAAAAGTGAAAACACATTAGCAACAACACCGGCTACACCAACACCACCACTTGCCACCAACGGCAAGGCGGCAAAAGCAATGTTAGAAAAAAGAAACATCAAGAAGGAATCAACGCCACCGGCCACGAGTGCCACTGCTGCTTCCACGGCCGCCGTAGAATCCGTTGAGGCCACCTTTTCGTCCTCTTCCTCCACCTCGTCGTCTTCGTCCTGGTCTACAGCCAGAGCGGCGTCTGAAGAGGCCAGTAGCAATGGTGATGAGGAGAAGTTGGAGGAGGAGCAGCAGCAGGCGGCAACGGCGACAACGACTTCCGATTTGGCCACAACTTCAAGGCCACGCCCCGTACTGCTGACGGCAGTTAATCCGCACATCATCTGTCACCTGTGTCAGGGTTATCTGATCAATGCCACCACCATAGTGGAGTGCCTGCATTCCTGTAAGTACATATCAATTTATATATTTTGCACTCTTTTGAAAAAGTATCTTTTATCTTGTAGTTTGCGGAACTTGCAAAAGTCAATAACCCGAAACTAGCTGCCAAGTTGAGAAGTTGGTTTTAAAAACTTCAAACTTGTGATGTTTAATGCTTGATTTGAGGGGTTTTGTGAATTAAATTCTTTAAAGTTTGATTTAAAACAAGAAAACATGGTAGTACAAATGTATTTAAAATTTTAAAGCTTAGAAAAAAATCGTTTAAAAACATTTCAACTAATTAAAGCTAACTCTTGTGTTGTTCATCTCACCATAAACATCTTTAAAAATCCTCTTAAATATATTTACTTGCTTCTGGCCAGATTCCTTACTTAAAATTCCAAGTTGCTAGCCGGCTTCCCATTAAATTTTATGTAATTTTAAACTTTATCCTGTAAACTTGATTCACTGTTCACAGTCTGGGCTTAGTTGCAACGTCTAATCGCTTTGCCTTAATTAGAATGCCAAGTGCCGACTAGGGCATCATACTACCACTCTTAGCGCCCCTTCCTACCAGCACAGCCAGCATCCCTCTCACCCAGCCCAACCTCCTGCTGTCTAGCAGTTCCGCAAAATTGCCTAGACGCGATGAGTTATGTACGCTTGAGGGATGGGAAGAACCAGGAGGAGGAGGAGGAGTAGGCATAGGCGGAGTTGGCTTACCCCGGGTGAAGGAAGAGGTCCACAGACGACACGCAGATGTTGCCGGGTGCGATAAGTTTGTGGGCACATTAATGGCCCCGGCCACGAAGTACTTAGTCCGATTGATTGAGAAACTGTTGAGAAGTTTGTGTTGCCAGGAACAGAGAGAGAGAGAGGCCAAAGATGATCTCGGGATTTGCTATCAACGACATAGATATTAACACGACATTAGCATTCTGTGTGCAAAAAGAATAAAGGCCATAAAACTAGCGACTGCGGCCATACATCAAGACTCAGACATTAAAAGTTTCCCCCTCTTTAAGGTTAATTTCCCTTCAGCTCCCCACTTGCTCCTTTTCATTGCTCTTTTTTCCCCTGTCTTGTTCCTGTTCCTAGTTGCTGTTGTTGTTTGTAAATCTAGGAAACCAATGTGTTGATAATGGACAGTAAGATACATTTGGTCAGGCTCATTTAAATCTGTTGGCGGCCCAGGGACAGAAACAAACCCCAAGCACAGATACATGCTAAGCTTGTAGTAGAGTATGTAGAGCACCCGGGAGTCCCATCTAACTGTCAAACGAACCGAACCAAGCCGAACCGAACCGGCCTGGTGGATAGCGAGGGGGAAAGGGACTGGGACTGGGACTGGGACTGGACCGGTGACCGACCGGACCTGGCACTGCTGCTGCTGCCACTGGGACCCAGGCCAAAGCCAATACCAACACCAAATGGCAACAGCAAAAGCAAAAAGCAAACCAAAGCGAAACCGGACTGTTGTGTGGCAGCAACAGCTGCCTGCCAGCCAACGTGTGCTCGAAATCACTGCGAGAAAATGAAATTAAATTCGAAATGAGGGTATATTCATCACGTAATTTGGGGGGGTTGATGGGATGAAGAAAGAAATGATATTATAATTGAAATTGATAGGGGATTAATTTTTTGATTTAGAAAGTGTGAAATTTTATACTTGATTTTTACAAATTCCTTTTGTTTAGTTAATCAGTTTAAGTAAAGTTTTTACTTGTAAACACATCTATTTTAATTATGAAATAGTGTGAGATAAGGGCTACAAAATACAAGAATCTATTAAGTTCAATATCACCAAGATTTTTAATGGAACAGCAGAAAAATAGCATATTTGGGAATATTTTAGAAATACATTTAAAATAATCTTATATAGTATTAGTATTACCAAGAACCTATATAAATTAATAATTTTCTTCACAATTAAAACTCAAAGTAATTAAAACCAATTAAAATTCAATTAATTAAATAAATAAAATAAAACATTTTACAGGAAACACGTACAGGATAAAGCATAAAGTAGTAACTTCCTAAAATTCGTTATAAATCTATATATCTATATATTTCTCTCAGTGTCCTGATGCTACTGCACATCTCCTGCATATAATGCTGTGCACACTGGGCACTGTGTGTGCTCTCTCCTACCATTCGAGACCATTTGGCGGGCAGTACAAGAATTTTTTTTCTTGCTGGCCGCCACCCCACAAAAGGCGCTCTCCCAATCCCCAGGAATTGCTCTGTGCGAATTTTTCCTTTTATTTCTCTTGTGTTTTTGTGTTTTTCTTCTCCTTCCCCGCACCTTATTTTTTTTTATTATTATTTCGGCATTGGAGCAAAACTGACGGACAAGCGTAACAGGCGGCGTCGAGGCCAGCTTGGACTGACTGGCTGTGCGACCCCCAGCAGGAGCAGCAGTCTGTGCTATCCTAGTACTCCTGTGCCTCCCCCCGGAGACTCCGCCCGCTCTGGGTGACAGTTGTAGCGTGGCAGGACTTTGACGGGGGTGAAGTGGAGGAGCAGCAGCAGCAGCGACAGACAGACACTGGCATTGACATTAAAGTCAAAACAACTTTTTGCAGTACTTTTTTTTATTCACTCGTTTTTCCCCCGAGTTCTGTTTGGGTTTAATGCCTTTTCCTTCTCCCCTCCTCGCCGGTGCTGCCTTTGGTTATTTTTTGTTGGGTACGTGGGTGGTTTGATTGCGTTTCCTCTTTTTGCTCCGGTGTGGGTTGAGGGTTGAGGGGGTGGTTGGGTGGCTTTGCATAAATATTCGAATCATTGAAAGCTGTTGAATTTATTTATGTGGAAAGTACATCGTAATTTGCCTGTACATACATATCAATGCTCGGTTTGCAAAGCCCACTAATTTATATATATTTTTTCCTGCCTTTTCAGTCTGCCACAGTTGCCTCATTAATCACCTGAGAAAGGAGCGATTCTGCCCGCGCTGCGAGATGGTCATCAACAACGCCAAGCCGAACATCAAGTGAGTACGCCAAGAGCCCTTTACAAGATACGTAATAGTACCAAGTAACCCATGGAATATCAACTGCCACCGCCATCAGCATCAGTCTCAGCATCAGCCTTAGCATCGGTCTCAGCATCGGCGTCATCGTCATCCTCATCGTCTGTCTTTGACAAGAAGCGATTAGATGATAGATACATAATGCGAGTTTGAGTTACTGAAGGTGCTTGAGACTGTGATTCGTCGTTTGTCTGTCTGTGTCTCTGGAAAGTAAATGGTTAGTGGCTCTCAAAGGGAACAGAAACGAGGCAGAGATGTAGCTTAGGATCTTTAATGGGGATGCCGGATGGAAGTACACAATTTAAGCTGTTCACGAAATGAGCCTATTGAATATTTTATTTGCTAAAAAGCTTTATGAAATGCGAACAAGATTTTAATGTACAAAAATCCACCCGTTAGTCAAGGAGAATTAAGATTAATCAGTAGGAAGCATATGAAATATTTGAAATAATTGCAAATCTAGTAATGTTTGAGATACTTTTTAGGGGACTTTAATATAGAAAAGCTTTTTTACAAGAATATATGAATAATATTTAGGTTATATTTTAGTGTTTTAGTGGAAAACTTTGATAAAAGAACATAAATTAATGCATTATGATTTTAAGTATTTTGGGAAATACGATACTGTCACCCCATAAATAGGACTTATTTTATTAAAAATTTAGCTCGGTGATTAATTATCTTATTTTGAGAACAAAAGGTTAAGCCTTAATCAACAAAAAATCAATTTAATCGTTTAAAAATTTATGAAATAATTCCAAATTAGTAATATTTCAACTAAATTTTATACATTTTGTGCTTAAAATGTAAAATCCAAGTTCATTTTAATTTTATCTTCAATTCCATTCCCATAAAACAAAGCACAAAATCCGCTTACTTTACAAATTAATTCCAACAATTTCTTTTGTAAAAGTTATGCTTTTAAAGCTTGGTATCTGGGCCCGGCTAATATAATGAGAAAATCAGTACAAGATTAGCTTCTTTGGCAATTTATTTTCTTCTCCCCCTCCCAAAGTCAATTTTCCCGCCCACAAAGCACAAAACGTCACGGAAATTTGGAGACTCGCTCTTACAGCAGCAATTTTGTTTTAGTTTTCGCTGCGAGATTGATTTTCCCCAGGGGGAAAGGTAAGGAAAGCAAAGGAGGAAGGTATAAGATGTAGTTTTGTTCTTAAATGTTTCTTTTACTCTTTGGAGGAGGACCACACACAACTTTTGGGCATTTTTTGGTGGTCTTGTGGCGGTGGCTGCGATGGTTCCTTGGTAATTGTGGTTTGAGTTGAAGCAAAAGTTGATCAAAAAACCTTTGGCCCGAAAGCAAAGTGACGGAGATGAGGAAGACAGTCACCTTCTTAGGGGTCTGGAGTAAAAGTTTTGCCAGTGGTTAACTTTATTTGACGGGCAGGAGGCAGCAGGAGCAGTATTTTCTTTTGGGGAATACGATTACTCGTATATCTAACTGCCACTCGTCGTTGTCCTGGTCGCTGTGGCACGTTTCAATTCGTTTCATTCCTTTCCATTTCGCTGGGCGTAATGAAAAACACGTCTCCTGTTCGTAGAGCTGAACCAGCGAATATATATATATATATATCTATTTAAGCCTTGGGCCCTCGCGCACAGAACTTTAATGGGGGGAACATGGCTGGCATTCGCATAGAAAAGAGCCACCCGCCGGGCACCCGTTGCCCGTTACCCGCTGCTCCTGGCCCCGCTGTTCCACCATCTCCGTTAAACCTATCTCCATCTCCATCACGTGGCGCACGTTGTAATCTCTGGCACACACAGAAAGAGATAATGAATACAAATTCAAAGAGCGGCAATATCATCGTGGGCTGAGCAAATGAAGAGCAGGTGAATGTGAATGAATGAACCTTTTTCGGCTTCAGTTTGGTTCGGTTTGGTCTGCTTGCCAGCTTGCTTGCTGGCCAAATGGTGTGAAGTGGCAGTGGCTCGCCTCATGATTCGACAGGGTTTGGGGATTACACAGAGAAAAATTACCATTGGGAGAGATAAATAGCATGTAAATGAATGCAAATATATCTCTTTAAATGAGCGTGAATTTATCTCTAAAATAGGATATTAAAGTTGAAAGGGTTTGGTATTCAAAAAGCCAAGAATTTATAGGAAATATTGCAAAAAAAAAAAAAAGTTTTATATTTAAAACCTATATACATACATATATATCAGCTAAATTTAACAGAGTGCCTCTAGGTTTTCACATTACAACAAAATATATTGTTTTAAAAATTAAAATTTTTGAGTTTCTTCAGTAAAAGTTTAGGTTTAGGATGGCTTTAGTTGAAAAACCTTTGTTAATAGAAGATAAATTAGTCTAAAACTCATTTCCCATAGAGCTTTAAAAACATCAATAGTTGCGCCATATATTCCTTATTTAAGGAGGTACTATCGATATTATCACGATACTATCGCATCATATAAAAGGGCTTTAATATGGATATTTATATTAGTACTAAAGTTTTTTCTATGAGGTTAATATCTCGTTTTCCAAACTCTATATTTTATTCTAAGTGTAAAATTGAAGATCTGCTGATATAGCGGGGATTTCGCAGGGGGCAATAATACAACAAGCAAGTGCCTTTTGTGTGCCGCTGGCCGTGTTTTCCATGAATTTTTAGTAGTAGTAGGATTTGTTGTTGTTGTTGTTGTTGGTAGTAGCAGCAGTAGTGGTAGTAGTCTCGAGTCTCCAATTAAATTTATTGCAAAAGTTTATTGTTTAACCCACAAAAAGAAGTGGAGAAGAACAGGAAAGGCAAAGGGAAGGGGGTAAAGAACACAAAAGAAAACTCTGCTCTTTTAAGCTTGCTCTTTACAAAAGGTAAACACAACAGAAAAAATAAGATAAATAAATAAAATAAAGTAAAATAAACTAAAGCTAAAAGTTTTTACTTGACTTGGCTGACTCTCCTCTCCTCTTTTATGTGTATTTGTGTCAGGGGCCGGCCATGTTGTTCAACAGCCCCCAAAAATCATCTGATGTAAAACTGCAAAAAAATAAATAAAGAGCCAAGAAAATTAAGCGAAATAAAAAGGAACTGCAGCAGGCTGGCAGGCGGCACACGCATTTCCAAGAAAAGCTGAAAGCAAATCCAAGTGCGGCTGGGATAATTAACGGGCGGGTCTTCAGCTCGTTCGCTGGCTGCCTCGAATTTGCCGACGGCTAAAACGATGTCTGACTGGAAGCAGCTGACAACAACAACAATAACAATAACAACCTTAATAATAATGAACACGAAGAGAAGCAACTACAATAAATACAATAAAACAACATCTGACTTGAAAGAGCTGCGAGGGAGCGAGTGAGAACGCAAGTGACAGCTTCTGTTGGGATTTCCTTTTATTTTTTTGAGAGACTCCTTTACTTGAATCCTTTTGTGGAAGCAAAAAACCAGCCAGCAGACAGCGAATAAAAAGTTAGGTTGACTAAAAGATATAAATTAAGTTTGTTAAGAAAGAAAAAACGGGTTTTTTGTCATTGATTGGCGGATAAGATGAGCTGAAAAGTTGTAGCTCTAAATTAAGTGGCAGAGATAAGTGAGAGGGTACTTCAAAAAAAGGGGTTTAAAATAATGTCTTGATTAAAGTTTTGACTTTTTTTTATATTAATTTATATAATTATAAAATCAAAAAAATCACAGGAACTGGTTAAAGTATAGAAAATTTAAGATGAATGAGGTTTTCAATAGCTTAAATTGAATTTTTTTTTTAATATTGCATAGAAAGGTATTTTTTTATAACAAAAGCGCTTACTTATACTATTTCAAACTCAAAAATATCAAAGAAACTTGTAATCCAGTTTTAATTGAGTTGAAAAACTTATCTGGTCTACGTTTTTAACATCTGTTATACGGTTTTTAGCTCAAAAATATAAAAGAAACTTGTAAAATTAAAAAAAAAATCAAGTTTAAATTTATTTCAAAATACTTTAAATTTAAAATTTTATTATTTATTTATACAATAGTTTCATTTTTCATAATAGAATAGTTCAGAAACTTATCTGGCTTAAATTTTTTATTTCTGTTATACAGTTTTAAACTAAAAAATAGCAAAGAAACTGGTGAAATTCGTTTTTAAATATTTTAAACTGAAACATATAACATGTTTTACACAAATATATACTTTGTTGATAACATAAGAGCCCCAAAACGTATCCAGTTTACTTTATTTGACATCTGTTTATAGATTAGATCGTTTATCCCTTTCCTATATGTATATCGTTCACCCTTCATGGTTTAATTAATATTGATCCCTGTTATAAAGATCTATTAAAGATAGCACATTTTTCCGCTCGCTCGCGGCAAATGATCGATAAATTTATAGCCCGAGGGCCAGACTTACTCACTCTCTATGTAAATGAGAGATGCCGCCGTTCCCAGATCCCTACTCTGCGGATGCGACGCTTTGCCCTTTTCTTAAGTCTTATGTACATGTTTATATACCTCCCTGACTCATTTTTTTCTCTTCATCATCTCTTGGTTCTATTCAAGAAAGACCTTTTTTTTTCTTCGGGTTGTCGGGCTTCGTGTTCCGTTCCGTTTGGTTATTTTGGTTGAAAATGATTGAAGTGAGCGCCTGGCGGCTGCCTGAGGCCCTGCGGAGATGTTCTTAAAGACGTCTTAAGGCGAAGAGTTTGCTCTGTTGCTCAGGGGAAACCACCACCATCGCCATCGCCACCACCATCACCACTGTCAAGGCAGCAGGCACTACTATCCACATCCACCACTATCATCATCGTCACCAGCGCATGCCAAGGAGCAGTTGCTGTTCCCCTCCCTCCCCTGGCCTTTTTTCCTTTATATAGTATTTGTTGCGTGCCATTGAAGCAATAGAAAATTGCATCTGCCGCCTAATTTGTAAGGGCGAAAGGCGCCCCTTGTGTCCCTCAATTTCCGCGCCAAGGAAGTCCTGTCCCGACGAAAACGGCGACTACTCTGGCTTCTGTGTGTCCTCCATCCGCTGTGCTACCGGTGACTTTTTTCTTCCTTCTTTTTGTTTGTTCCCACTTTGTCTCTTTTCCATTTCGCTGGGCACAGGCTTCAACCCAACCCCTAAAAATGGTCTTTTTCCTGATCCATTGCCTTCTTCCTCTCTTGCAGATCGGACACCACGCTCCAGGCGATTGTCTACAAGCTCGTGCCGGGCTTGTATGAGCGGGAGCTGATGCGTAAAAGAGCCTTCTACAAGGATCGCCCAGAGGATGCAGCCCTGGCCACGCCAGAGCAGCGAGGAGATGATACCGAGCATCTAATCTTTAGCCCCTCGGATGATATGTCGCTGTCGTTGGAGTACGCGGAATTGGGGTATGTATTAGGACTTTAATTTTAAGAAACTCTTAGAGGAACTCCTTCAAAGAACTCAAAGAATATAGAAATATCTGTATTTTAACCTAACTAATCCCTAATTTCTCTTTATTTTCCCCTTTTTCTTTTATTAGTGAACTTAAAGCCGACTCTGAATCGGAAATGGTGGACACCCTGCGCCCTCGTTACCTCCAATGTCCGGCCATGTGCCGTGTGAGCCATTTAAAGAAGTTTGTCTACGACAAGTTCGAGATTGATGCTCAACGCTTTAGCATCGATATTATGTACAAGGTCAAGACAATCGTCCTTTTGGATTACTACACTCTCATGGACATTGCCTACATTTACACGTGGAAGCGGGATGCGCCAATGAGGTTCTACTATCGCGTTTATGAATCCCCGCAGCCTTTGGTGAAACCAGCGCCTCCCCGTCGAGTTGTGCCCTTGAAGCTGGAAAAGCTGGTGGAGAAAATAGAAGAGCCAAGGCCAGTGGAAGCTGCTCCTGTTCAGGTTGAAGCCACGCCTGCTCAAGCAGCTCCAGCTCCCATTAAGCTGGAACAGCAGGAAGTAATCAAAGAGGTGGTGCCGCCACCCACGCCCAAAACAGAACCCCTAAAGCTCGTGCTTAACAGGAGTATGTTAGAGAAGCGAGAGAAGAGCCACTCGCCACAGGCTAGCTCCAAGCATTCTGTTAAGAACTCGCCACCTACTCCCGTTCCCTCCTCACCCTCAGAGCCCAATATCAAGCTGAAGATTGATTTGTCCAAGCAGAACAGCGTGACCATTATTAATATGTCCGATCCTGAGCGTCGGGAGATTGTGAAGCCGTTGAAGCCCGAAAAAGAGTCGCGTTCCAAGAAGAAGGACAAGGAAAGCAGCAGTCCCAAGTCCTCGCCGAGCTCGTCATCCTCCTCAGCAGGTTCGTCGTCGTCTGCCAGTGGCGAGCGCAAGCGCAAGAGTCCCAGCCCGCTGACAGTGCCACCGCTGACCATTCGCACGGAACGTATCCTTAGTCCCAGCGGCGTAAGCACCCTGAGTCCGCGCGTCACGAGTGGGGCCTTCTTGGAGGATCCCAAATCGGAGTTCCTCAAGTCCTTTGCTTTGACGCCCATAAAGGTGAAGGTGGAGTCGCCAGAGAGGATGACCAACAGTCGAGCTATAACCCCGCCTTCGTCTGCAGTCCACCAGCAGCAATCGTCGCCGAAATCCAAGAATAACTTGGAGGACAGCATGTTAATGAAGCCGCCCAGCTGCATGCCGCCCAAGTCCATAGCCTCCTCGAAGCGCAAAAGCAAAGAGCCGGTCAAGGCTGTGTCCAAGAAGCCAAAGTTATCGCCACCACTGCCACGCGAGGACTTTAAGATACGCCTGCCAGCCACCAATGGCAATTCGCCAACAGCAGCCACGCCCAAGGTGGAGAAACCGCTGATGCCACCGCCCTCGAAGCCACCAATGCTGGCTCCTCGCAAGCTCCAGCCAGCAGCGCCGTTTGCCACGCCACCGCCCTCGCCCATGCACCATCATGCTGGCATGCAGATGTCCGCTCCTGGCAACAGGACGCCCATTGCCAAGCGATATCAGCCCATTTTGCCCAAGGCTTCGCGTCCCAATCCCTTTGCCAATATACCAATCGACGTGAATAGGCTGCTCAAGGACGCGGGCACCGAAATCAAATCGATTGGCGGAGGAGTAAGTGCAGCTAATCCCCAAAAGTCACCTGTCTATGGACCCAAGAGCGAGATGACCAAAATGGGACCACCGCCAGCGCCCGTAAACGGATCGGGAGGAGCATCCTCCGCTTCCTCCTCGCTGGGCAACCGAAACCTTGGCAAGCAGATGCCGCCCCTAAACAACAACAACAAGGGAGGCAGCAGCAACAGTTCCAACAACTATCTGAACTTGGCTCTGTTCAATGCCAGCAAGTCCAAGGGCAAGGAGGCGCCTCCCGGCTGTCGCACGCCCATGTACACCCCCAACTCGCCTATCTACTCGCCCAGTTCGCCCCAGTACATGCCCAGCTACAATATACCCACAATGCCCACCTACAAGTACACCCCGAAACCAGCGGCAGTGGCCAATTCGTCAGCTGGCAATGGAGGAGCTTCGGCCGCGGGCTACCTGCAGAACATGCTGGGCGGAGGCAATGGTGCCAGCTCGCTATCGGGTCTGTTTCCCTCACCGCCCACGAAATCGGATCAGAACACCAATCCGGCGCCAGGAGGCGGTGCATCCTCTCAGCAAGGGGCAGCAGCAGCTTCTGACAATGGCAATGCTAATCTGTATCCACGCAGTGCCAGTCCCAGTGAAGATGCTCCCGAGAAGCAGCAGGTGAAGGTCAAGTCGCTGCTCAACTCGTGCAACATCAACATTCCCTCGTCGCTGTCCATCACCATTTCGCGGGATAATGGGGATCCCTCGTCGCCGAACAATGGCCAGCATCCCAAGCACAAGAGTCCGGTTAATAACTACATTGAGATTGTCAAGCTGCCCGACCAGCTCCCAGCTGCTGAGCAGGTGCAGACCGCCGCCAAGGAGGCCCAGCAGAAGCGTCAGTCCCCCGTGCCCATGGCTGCAGCAGCTCCTCTGCCCATAAAGCTGCCGCTACCGCCGCCCTCTAAGGCAATTCCATCGCCCCAGCATCTCATGTCGCGCATGACCCCGCCACAGCTGCCACAAGTGGCCACAACAACGCCACCACCGCCCAGTGCCCCCCGTGTGATCACCCCTCCGAAGACTTCACCTCCGCCGCCCGCCAAGGCCACTCCCCTGAAGCCTGTGCTGACGCCCACGCAGGCAGACAAGAAGACGCCGAGCCCGGAGAAGCGTAATGCCGCCCAAATGGGCAGCCACTCGCCCACAGCCAGTGAGAACAAGTCACCCAAGGGCGGAGCTGCGGGCGGAGCCAACTCCGGGGCTGCTGGCCAGAATGGAGATCCATCGGCAGCCAAGAAGTTTAGGCCCATTCTGCCGCGTCAGAATGCCATGCCTGAGTTGGCACCCAAGTTGCCCACTTTGTCTCCTGGTTTTCCCTTCAATCCACCACAAAATCCCGCTGCCCCTGGCAAGAAGGTGGCACCGGGCAAGAAATCGCCCAATGCAGGAGCCAGTGCCTCACAGCCGGGACAGCAGAAGCAGCAGCACCAGCAGCCGAAGCTCAGTCCACCGCAAAAGAACCAACAGCAGCAGCAGCAGCAGCAGGGAAAGAAGGCATCCAAGAATCCCACCCCGACACCATCTCTAACAAATGTGGTCAAAGTGTTGGGCCATCCCGGTTTACCCGGTTTGACGACACCGCTGGGTATTGCCTCCAGCGCCAGCGCCAGTGCCGCTGCCGCAGCTGCTGCTTCCAGTCAACTGGATCTGAGCAACTTCCTCAAGGAGAATCTAATGCGGGCTCAGGTGGCGCAGGCAGCGCAGGCCGCCCAGGCGGCGTCCGCCGCAAGTCAGTCGAATATGTTGTACAACTACGCACAGATGGGTCACATGTCTCCGGCCATGTACAACTACCACCAGGCGTATCTGATGGAGCAGCTCTCGCGGATGCAGCGTGCCGGCAATGAGGTGCTCAACGACTACCTACAGAAGCTGAAGAGTTCCAGTGGCAGTGGAGCAGGCGGTCCGGCAGAGGGTGAGCCCAAGCCGGTGATGCCCATGTTGCCCACCGTGACACTGCCCAGTCCAGGAGGAATCGCATCGCAAGCAGCCAGTCCCAAGACATCGCCAGTGCCCGCTGGTAAGCTAACGGCGGGTGCCACAGCCCCGCAGTCTAAGGGAGGCAGCGGCGCTAGCAACAGTGGAGCTGCACGGCATCAGACGGCGGCCACCAGCAACGGAGCTGCCCCAGCCGCATCCCTTAAGAGCAAGTGAGGGAGTCGAAGGAGAAGAAGATGCAGGACAGACAACCCCACGTAGCTCTAATTAATTTTTAAAGACCTTGTTTTAGTTATTCATTACGTTACCCTTTTTTTGTTCGTCGTCCGGCCAGAGGGCTCGCGACCAGAACCAATTCCTCGCCCTAATTACCGGTGGCCAGGGGAGAATTCACCCCTGAAATCGTAAGGTGATGGTGGTGGTGGCTTCCCCCTTTGCCCCGGCAAGTGTTATGCATCCATCCGAGTGTTAACGGCGCTCTGTAAATATATTTTTAGAATATAAACATAAAACTTATTTGTAGATTGCCAAGTGATGTTGAATTGTATTAAAAAACAATAGGAGGATATAAGACAGCGATTCAGAATCGATATAAAAATATATATATATTATCAAGATATACGAATTATATATAGAGTTATATTTAATGGCCCCAAAACCTCAGTGTAAATATTTTGTATAATCTCTTTTCTACATTAAAAAACAACAACAAATCAAGAGGAGAAATAGAAATCTAATTTATGCAAAACAAATCTTTCGAGTCGTTTTTACTTCCTCTAATTCCCAATGACTTTTAGCTGGCAATCAAGGGAAGGGAAGGGAATGGCCTGGTCCAATCTCAATGCTAATCAACTGGGCAAGGTCAAAGGTTGACCTTCCCCGGGGACGACCAACCGCTGCGTTTCGAGCGTTTCTAATCTGCCAATTCCCTTCCGAAAAATAAATGTCAAAATGTCTTTAAAATGAAAAATGCGGCAGAGTTCGAACCTTTTGGACTTGGACATTTTTCGGACCTGAAAGAGACAAAGGAAAAAATAAGAGATTATATTGGGTTTCTCGCTGACACGGATGCGAATACAAGAAGCAGAGGGATTGCTGCTTGCTTGCATTTTCCTTGCCGCCTTTTTTGAAGAATTCAATAAAAACCGATTGGCAAATCTTGTGGCCTTTGTTATAGCTGCTGCTGCCTCTTACCTTTTTTATCGGCTTTTCCTGGTTGAAAAAGTTTCCGATTTCCAATGAAAAAGAAAATACAAAAATTGCCAATTTTCACGAATGTCTCCCAAAAGAATCCTCCGTCTGTGTAATTCCCGTAATGAATGGGCGATAAGATAAGCAGAAAGCAAGCGAAAAGCAAGCAGGGATGAAAGCAGGAAAGCAAGAAAGCAAGTTCGTACTTCCGGAGAGGGTTGAGATTGGTTGAGAACTCGAAGAGATTTATAGGTAAGCTAACCACCGAAATGGAGACTTTGCTCCAAAAACAATTAACATATGATTCCCACCTGAAAGTTATCTTGGGGCTATCATCGTTGTCCCCCCATAATTTATGTGATTGTGCGGTTTAAGCCGAAAACTCCAATTACAATAATTAGAGCCCCTTGGCGCACAAGTTTAGTAAAAGCTTCACTTTCGGTTTGGTAGAGAAAAAAGTGGAAACCACACACAAGGGCGTTAGTACCTTGATTACTACACTTCTCCCATATGAAAACCAGTCAAGTCGCCCTGGCTTTTAGCGCATTAAATGAGCATATTTATAAATCATTTGGGTAAGTACTCAGGTAGAGGTAGTCCTTCTCCTCCTCCTCCTCTTCTCACATGGGATCCTTCCCATATGCTGCTGCTGCACGGCACAACAATAATAATGAATATTTCATTTCAAATGGTTCGCAAGTTATAACATCATCCCGAAGGTGGTTGGGAACACATAATACAGGATTGGAATTGGGATTGGGAAGTACAACAATGCTCAATGTTTTTTTTTTCGGAGAGACAACAACTGGTTTAGCACATAATTTTCCCATTTATTATTTAGCTTGTGAAATATGCTTGTATTTATTTATGTCTGCTTCGCTTATTCTTGATTTAAGATGTTTTTAAGATGTTGAGACACATATACTGCTTGGATACTAAAGAATTTAAAAAATTTTTTTAAAATCTTAAGTTTATTAAGCATGAAAGACAAAGAAAGCGACATTAAAATACGACTTGTGCTAAGGATCATTTCTAAAAATTTTAGGCCAAAAGCAAGCAGACAAGAGAGGAAATAATTGTACTATAATTTAATCTTATAATTTTCAGCTTAACACATATACATATGTATTTTTTGTGATTTTGCCAAGTTGTAATTGGAAATATAAAACTGGAAAGAGAAAACTCATTCGCAACTGAATGTAAATAATAAGCTTTTATTGCCTATTTGCTTGTGCATTGCAGGCATATTGCAGAATGAAAGAGAAAGGTGAAGTGAAAAAGAACTAAAGGCAATAAGTACTTTTTCGTGACAAGTGTTTTTATTATAATATATATTTTAATGTTAGCACTAGGAAGATAGTAAAAAGTAAATAGTTACATATATTAATCAAAATTTAATTATAAATAATTTTATTATTTGAATTTACTGCATACTCTAGGTGTTAGTCGTCACCATGACGATGGTCGTGGACAGTGATTAGATCAGAGATCAGTAAATAATTCAAAATCATTTATTTGAGAGTTCCAAAACAGAAATCTGAATTTGTATATTTAATATTGTAACCCCCAGCAAGCTGTATTTCTCCGGAGCAAACCTACTCAAGCCATGTCATTTAAATATAAACCATAAAAATATAAAAATCTGAAAATCCAATATCTGAACCTCTTTAAATAAAATATTCATAAGATTATAATAGACCAGAAGTCAGTTCACTCAGAAACTCTTTAATAAATTATACAAATTGTTCTCAAAATCTAAAGAGACCTATGTGACACAATTACAATAATTTATTGTAATTATATTAGAACAAATTACAATACATTAATTCAATTAGGTATCATAAACTACAATTTACGCTCCGAGGTAAATATTCTGAAAACAACAACAAATTCACTTACCTATACCACATTTAACAAAATAATCTGCTTAGTATAGCCCAAAAATCTGTGATCCCAAGTTCAATAATTCCATTAGGCGCATAATCAATATTCTGCCACCACTTATATTAACCGCCCCTTGTGCCATTAATCTAGCCAAGTGTGAATTTAATTATGCCCTTGGGCCCAGCACAAGCATACAGGAAGGAACCACAAAACTGTGCACGGCGTAAAGGTTGTCGTAATGAATTGCGTAAAATATACCGAAACTCCTTGGCAAATTGCCAATGAGACACTTTAGATGAAGCAGAGCCGACTGAACTGGATTAATTCATTTAAATACAGTCGTAAAAGATTTGAGTTAACTTGCAAGTTGAAGGGAATACAATTCGTTGGGGTGAGTGCCGCAGAATGTGTCTGAAAGATTTATGGGCGACAGCTTTAATTGATCGTCAAGTGATCGGATTTATTGGATTTTTTTTTCAAAAAAGTCAGTAATTGATTGAAAAGCTTGTGAACAGAAATATCGGGAAATATTCAATTAAAAGCTGTTTATTGGAATGCTATGAAAGGCTAAGCCTTTTATTTCGCCTTTTTCCTGATTTTTTTCTGTGTTAATAGAATCTTGGGTCCTTCAATATGGTTCATTAATTGTAGGAAAGTAATTAAAAAACTTTTGACCAATTAATTAACTCCAGAAATTCAGCCACCTTTTCCTCTTTTATTTTACATGCTTAATTCCACAACTTCCATAAGAAACGTTTTTTTTAGCAATTTAAGCAATTAAATATGTATTGTAAAGATTTCTTCCCTTTTCAGTGACCGGTTTCTTTCGGAACCCAATTAACCCTTTAAATCTGGAATAAAAACACTTGTCACGAAAAAGCATTTATCGCCTTTTTCTCACCTCTTTTAATTGATAAACTACCTTCTTTCTACAGATACACTTGCAAATAGTTTAAACATTTTGTTATTGCTCTACTAACAAGCTCAATTCTATAGAGTTCGTATATATGATTTGATATATACTCAATCATCTGGTTAAGTGGCATTCATCGATCATCCATCCATCTGCGTTGCTTGCAGGCCGCTCAATCGTTGGACAGCCGTTTGATTGCTAATTAAATTTCATCTGCCGAGCACTTGAACTTGTCCCTGTAGCCTTGGCTAATTGGTTGGCATTATGTAACAAATGCTAAGCACATAAATTGCTGTGTAACAAATGGCAGTTTTAGCCAAGGAGCAACTTTTTTCCAGGCCAAAACTTTTGTGTTCAAATCAATTAAAGCCGTAGGACTTGGCAACTTTTCCCCCATCTCTTTCTGCATTCGTTTCCATGTGTGCTGAGGGGGGAAAAAAAGAAGAAACTATTCCAATACAGGTTGCTCTCGGTGTAATTCAATCTGAAATTCATTAATCAGAAACAGTTGGCCAGCGGTCTGTGCCTCCGATCAAAGCCAAGCCCGCCTATTGAATATGGAAACGGGGAAAATTAGAAAAATGAGACAATTTATGGCCTAGATTGATATTAATTTACTTCCTGGAAGGGGAATTATATCATTTACAGGTTGGTTAACCCCAAGGAGGGTTCCCTTTTTTTTCTGTTTTCATTTTTAACTGCTTAATTTCGCAAATTTGTTTAGCAGGTGCCAGTTGTTACCAACACTTTCCGCGATCCGTGTTAGCCGTCACTCCATAATTCAATTCATCAGTCATAATTCCGTCCGTTGTAATCAAATAAAATGCCAGAATTAAGATCCAATTAGTGCGCCATTATGAATATGGATGGGTCGCATCTCAAGTTGTCCCTGAGTTCTTATTTTCGAATTTTTTTTGTAATGCTTACTTTGCCCGGGAAAAAAAATGCGAATCCCGAATACGAAAAAAAGTATCAATTTACCAGCGGTGGAGGGCAGAAGGCACATTGCGTCATGGAGACGCCGCTGTTCTTTGCCGGACTCAAAGACAAGGCGAAATCAACGAAAATCCTGAACCGGAAACAGGAATAATAACTGCACTGTGGGAAAAAGGGGTCAGGGCTCAGCTAAGGAATTCTTTTTATTATTATTATAATTTGTAGATGCATAGCATCAGTTCTTTTATATTTATAATAGCTATTCTGTTTGTGATTGCGTTTATAATTTCAAAGTATTTATTTGGGAGATCCAGAAAAAGGTATATAAAATAGGATAACAATTTAAGGTGGATATAAGATATCATTAGATCGTACTAGATATAGTTAAATATCGCAATCCATGGAATATACCTTTCATGGGTGAAAATAAATAAAATCTCTATTTTTATGGGTTTTTTCCAATTCATTTAATAAATTCTTTTGTTTTTTTTAGAATAATAATATACATTTGTAATTTGAATTTTCAGTTTATATTTTGGTAAGCGGATATCTTCCAAGTTTTTATTTGGGAGATTCAGAAAAGATATATTAGTTTTGGTAATACAAAAAGATAATTTGAGATATATTATTTTTTTAGAATAATAATATACATTTGTAATTTGACTTTTCAGTTCATATTTTGGTAAGCGGATATCTTCCAAGTTTTTATTTTGGAGATTCAAGGAAAGATATATTCGTTTTGGTAATACAAAAAGATAATTTGAGATATATTATATGATATCTTATAGATAGTTTATAATAATATAGTTAATTCATAATATGTCTTATATTATTTCTTATCTAAAAATTGTTCTTGAACTTTTATTTTACTAATTTGGAAAACATTAAGCTTTTTACCAGCTTTTCTGTCAGTGTCTCAATTCAGGGAAGCGTGAGAGCAATAAGAATAATTTCGGGGGAGGAGGTTTACCATTGAGTGGATCTGGGATTCGGCGGAGAGACGTGAAGAAGGCCCATTGATTGATTTGACTGGCGCAGGGCTACTCCATTGTCCCACAACTGGCGGGGATAGCGATTTGGCGGCTTTCCGTTGAGTTTGTTCGGTTTGCGCTGCGTTCCGTTGTTGGCCAAGTTGGCCAAGTTGGCAAATGTTTAAAAGTCACTTTGGCAAGACAAATGAGCCGATGGTCGATGGGCGGAGGAGTAGCGGCGGCAGAGGAGGCGGTGGCTGGTACTTTTGGCCTAATGGCGCCAGCTTTGGTGGCTGTTGTAATTAGTTGATTACACAACTGAAGCGAGCTCCTCCACTCGGCCTTCCCGCTCGGTGTTTTTGCTGTTTGCATTGCAAATGAAGTTGCCACCGTTGCCGGTCGCCTGGGTGGCGCTCTCCGGTATCGGGTTGGGGTTTGTGGCGGGGAGCTTGACGCAGAAGCTGATGCTGATGCTGAGACAGCTGCATGACATTGCTATTTGCAAGCTGAGCGACTGAGTGAGTGAGTTTTTTCCCCATTCCCATTTCTGTACATTTACATTACCATTTCCAATCCACCTCCCATTCCCTTTGGCCATAATGATGTCGAGTGCCATGGTTGAGAGTCCACACAAGCGCAAGGAATAAGGCAAACAACTGCCACACGGAGTTCTCGAAGTACTTGCACTCGCACTCAAACTTGTGGTTCTTACATTACAGCTTCCTCTATGACATGGGGGGACTTTGGCCAGGTCGAATATAACGTAATTTGTAAGGAATTTTGGGGGTTATGGGGGGTTATACTTTGAAAGGCTGGACGTTGCAGTTAAGAGTCTAGAAGTTCCCAAACGGTTTTCTGATTCAAATTAAAGAATATTATGGAAAATAAAGAGAGGAAAACATATTTTAATTGGGTTTTTTACTATGTATATTTTTTTTTTTAATAAAAACCTGTATTACTTCAGAAGGATCTAATTAAAATTTAAACACATATTTTTACATAACAATATTATCTATAGATATCTCTTGCAATTATTAACTTGGTAAACATAGTGCATCTATATTTGTAGTAATATTTATTTATTACTCTATTAATTTTTGAATTATTATTTAAACAATTCAATATTTAATGGCGGCTGGTTTAAGCTGCCTAACACCGAGCTTCTGGTGTTGCAATGTACCTCAATTGAAGAAACTTTAAGAATAAATAGTATTTTATATTTAATAAAAATTTATATTTACTCGAAGTTTTTAATAGACATCTGATCTGTATTTGGGTAAAAAATAAATATTTATATAAATAATACATTTTTATAAAAATTTATTTATCGTTAAAAAATTTTGTTATTACATTTTCGAAACATAAAACTATATTGAAAATATAAATATATTCATAGCTAATTAAATGTAAACCCTAAAAAATTTGGAAATTGTATTCTTATTATTATTATTATTATTATTTTATTAAAAAATTTTGTTCTAATTAAAAAAGGCTTATTAGGCATTACTTCTGTAACTCCAATCCTTCTTACAGCCTTACTTTTTTGTGTAATAAAAAAGTGGGACCATCATTTTTTTTATTATAAGTTATTCCTCCTTGAACTTTTTTTTGTTTGTAATTTTTTTCTTTGACAGCTGTTGGGTTCGAGTTGAGGAAGTTGGACTGTATTTACGCAGGAGCACCAGGCGGCATGCGACGGCTCATCAACCTGGGCCTCACCGAATATCCTTCTTGGGCTTCTTGGGCTCTGGCTATATGGCCCCGGCTCTGGCCTGGCTTGGCTCTGCTTATTGAATTATCAGCATGCCGCAGCAGTTCGAAGGGGTGTTTTTGCGAGGGGTGAGGACGAGATGTCGGCTATGTGAGCCACTCAGGCGAGGCGAGGTGATGCCTGGCATTATGTACAATATATAGAAAAAGCGGCAACCGCAGTGACGAAGGCTGCGACGAAGGCAGTAACGAAAGCAGCGCGCAGCCAGTGAGCCGTGCGGTTTACATAGGCGATAAGCACGCTCGCAAACACACACACACACTCGCCCGCCCACTTGACGTGAAAGAACAACAAAAAGCAATTGCTAAGGAGCAGCGAGAAGGGTGCTTTTGGCCACTGGAGCGGCAGAAGCAGCGGTACTGCCAAATGAACCTAATTTGATAGCTCACACAGCCCTAAGTACATAAGAGACACACACACATACTAATATATAGCCTGCACTCAGCGAAAGGAAATACATATTTTCGTTGGCAACGTTCATTAAATACTCTTTCAGTCGGTCGCTGCTTTCGATACGTTTCATGCGTACATTGGACGGCAATTTAAATTGGTAATGCGACCGTTTCCCGAACTCTGGCCACTGGGCTAGTTGTTGTTGTTGTTGACGGTAACGTTAACGTCCTCGACACTATCGCACACTTGAGTACATACATAAGCACACATCCAATTCGAAGGTACATGCTCGCATGCAGCTACATATGTACATATGTACGTAGCCAGTTCTGTACATGTACCATGTACATGCCATTGTACATACAAAGTCGCATGTGCCTGTGTATGCACAGCGAACTGCAAGATACAAGATACCCAAGTTCAAGGGCGGCGTTAGCGAAGGGGGTTTTGAGGTTATGAGGTCGCCTTTAATATTTTTAGAACTTGTTTGATAAAAATAGGAATTTATAATATTTAATAGCAATTATTATCAGTTAGTTTTAGACATAAAATATCAGATAAATACAAAAAAACGTTTTAACGTTTCTTAAAATTGAAATTATTTCTTAATAAAAGGCCATTTTCTGCAGATGTTAAGAGTCTTAATAATAATGAAAGTTTTAGAATTATGCAACAAAGGATTAACAATATAAATTGGTATATTAATAGAAAGGATACAATAAAATAATTTCCTCATTTTTCATTCGTTAAGCCCTCCTCCAAGTGAACCCCCTGCTGCGGCGCCAGTGTCGTCGCCACTCAATGTCCCATGCCCATGCTTCATGCTGAAATATGTATTTTCGAGGCGCACAAGCTGCGCACATAGTGTTCCCCCTCCACAGCACCACCACCTCTGCCACTGCTTTTGCTTGTGCCTGCGCCTCTGTCTCTGCTGCTGCCTCTGCTGGCGTCGGGGCTGCCTCGACCGCTATTTTTATGTACCAACGCACTAATACATGCACACAAATTTGTTGCCGTGGCAAAGGCAAAAGCAGCAACAGCAACAACAACAGCAGCGAGCTGAGTTTCTGTTCCTGCCACATCCACGCTGGAGAAAAAAAGCCAACAGGGTTGCATGCAACATGGAATGGACATGGACATGGTTCGGTTTTCCTTTTCCTTTCTCCTTTCCCTTCCTCGCTGTCTCCGTCTTCCTACGCTGCTTCGTCCGCTTTGCTGCGGCATTTCTATTGAGGAAACACACACACACTTTTTCTCTTCCTCTGCTTTGCTATTTCTCTTCTTCCACTCCCTCTCTTTCTCTCTTTTCCGCTGCATTTCCGTTGCAAGCGAGCTGCAGTTGCCGCTCGCTGTTTGTTGTTGTTGCTGATTCACACATTCCTAATTGAATTATCACGCAGCAGATGAGGAAATATCCCAGTCGGACTTTGCTTCATGCCCATGAACTGCTCAGGAAGAAATTCTGCAGCAGCGGGGATGTCATTTTAGTTTTATTTCCCGAAAGGGAAATTTTTTTTTTTCTTTCGTGATTTTTGTTTTACCAAACAGCGCGCTGATAAAAAAGCATTATGCATCTATCTGCATATAAGCGTTGTTAATCAAGTCAACTGCGTGGCGCATTGTGTAAGCGGCTGGACTGAGAACCGCAGAGTCCCGGGTTCGAGCCCCAGTCCAGCCGAAACTTTTTATTTTTATTTTTTTGTTTCATTTCCATGTTCCATGTTCCATTTCCCCATGAACGTTGCACATGACTTTCACACGGAAAGGAGCAGCGGCGTGGGGATCATGAACTACCCCGGCCGCGCATGTATAAAAGCGAATGAGGCTTTTCAGAAATGGGGATGGCATCCCCCATGAACGATTCGGTAGGAAAACCATATAGATTTCCTACCTCAAAGTCCGACTGGGATGTACTGCTTCACTTCCCCCGCCCTCGCCTTTAGAGCGTATTTTTAGACGCCAAAAAAAACTAATTAGAATTGGAAGAAGCGCCTTTGAAATCTTCACTTAACGGTTACACTGCTAAAAATTATATCATTGCTTTTCTAAAAATTTCTCCGATCTTTCAGGAAGCTACATTGAGCCAAATTGATAAAACTGTATAAATTAAATATTTATCTGCATAAGTACACTAAAAGAAATGTAGTAGCTTTAATCAAATCTAAATTTTTTGGTATTAAAAATACCATTTAATGCCATAATTACCATTTATGAATTTACGAGTATTTCAATAATTTTAACATAATTTTTTTTATTTTTTTACTTGAAATATGAGAATTTCTTTAAATTTCCATTTGAAAACACTTTTCTTATATTATTAATAGTGGGTTAATAACGTTTCTAATGATTTAATTAGGTATTATTAAAAAATATTTGAAGTATTTACCCAAAATTTACATAAAATGTAGCTGTTTTTTCTTTAATTGTTACATGCAATTATTTTTTTTCTTAAAATTGTATTACTTTAAAGTTATCATAAACTAAAATGTAATTTTTATATTCTTTCTTTAACTTTTAAAATAAATAAAAATTATTCCCTGTGCACAGCTTCATTTCGCTCTGCCTGCGTCGACGTAGGCGTTTCACTTGAGCGTTTTTCAGGGTTTTAAATTCGAGAAAGGTTTTCGGTTTTCGGCTTGGGTTTCGGTTTCTGTTTTGGTGTCGATTTATATACCGAAACGCCCATCGCACAAAAGCCTCTCATTTCCATTTTATGTACATATTTTTCAGTTTGTTCGCCTTGCCTGAGCTCGGTCCTTGCTCGCACCGAGCCAAGCCAAACAGGATGAGGACCCCGCAGCCCGCAGGCCGCAGTTCACAGTTCGCAGTCCTCAGTCCTCAGTCCCGAATATCCCTGCCAGATTCCAGCTGAAGTCCTGGCAGAGCAACCAACCCTCCCTTTTCATCGAATCGTAACGGGGGCTTTCCAACTAATTGTATCGCAGTACATAGCAGTTTTTCCTCTCTATATATGTACATAAAAACGTTTCCATTTATGTGAAGAAAAAACCTATGCCGAAACCCATATGAAAACCCATGATATAGTAGTAAATATGTATGTATATACCCACTCCACGAGCTGCTTCATTCGCCTGTTCCTGCGGAAGATACCAGATACAGCTACGAGATACAGATACGCACAGGGCAACAGCTACAGATGCGGATGCGGCGATACAGTGACAGGCCAGCGGCGAAATTTTGTCATTCCCCGTCCGTAGAAACCGATATTCCTGAGCTGTGTGCCCCGTCGTTGTTATTGCCTGCTCCCGGCTCTGGAATTCCGAGCATTTTCCCAGCTATTCCGAGGGTTGACTTGACTTGGTTTTTGGTCCGGAGCAGGGCAACACAAGGCAAGGCGAGGCAAGGAAGCTCGGCTCAGCTTCAATGGGCTGTGATGCGGTCTCCGATAGCATCACTCTCTGTGTTGCCTTTTAATATCACATCTCTGCAAATGGATTATGTGTGTGTCTGAGTGTGTGCTCGATTCTCCTTTTTTTGCAATAGCAAAATTAAATTACAAGAATTTATATTGGCTGCAGGGGGGCCATCGGGGTATCGGTATCGGTATCGTTTGGGGTGAGTTCCATCCTCCATACAAGGCTTTAAAATTATGCCTGCCTGTGACACGGGCGGGTTTTGGAAAATATAAAGCCGGTGCGTAATATTTCGGGGGTGTTGTGTCGGAAGCTTAAATTAAAAACGAGTTAAACAAGCAGCAGGGGTAACTGCAGGGGCAGGTAGCAATTTTGGGAATGTAAAGGGGTTTATTTGGATCATAATTATGCAGCTTTAAAGCCATCGTTAATGTGGAATTCAGTCTAAAGGAGGGTTCTTGAGGAAGATAAATTCGGTAGGGAAAATGATGTATGTTATGTTTTATGTTTGTGTTCTAAAGATATACCTTTAGGAAAATGGAGATTTTTCCATATTATATTAATTAGGAAACAAGTATTTTTTTTTACACGAATGATGGCTTTAAATTTGTGATCAGGGCAGTTAAATATTTAAATATAAAGATATAAATTTAAAGACAATTTTATTTTTTTTATTTATTTTTTTTATTATAAACCCCAAAGTGATGAAGCCAATAGAACTTTAGATTCATACTGAAATCAATTAAATTATTAAAGTTAGGGTATTAAAATCATCAAGCAATCTTTCCTATCCCTAATAACACTGTAATATTTTATACAAAACAACATAAATTAAGCAATAATCCTACAAATGTGTTGAATCAGTTAAAATCAAGTTTATTTAGCACATAAACAATGTTTTTGTTTAATTTCATCTTACTAACGTTGGAATTTTGGTAAGGGATTGCCGATTTCACTTTTTAAAGTCCAGCTTACTGAAACTAGCATGATTTGAGATCAAATGGGTTATTGTATTATATAATGTATTGCATTTTAATTCGTAAATATTGCCTTGATGATTACTATTTTTCAAGTATTACTCTTTTACGATGTTATATTAATGTTATTAACTTTATTTAGCTAAGACTAGTCATCTTTTTAAGTCATATTTGTGTGCACTTGTTAAAGGTACTTGGTTAGCTCAGATACATCTTGGAATACTTACAGATATTTTGGTATTACATATTGTTGTATTTGATATAAAACCGCTTTTCGAATTAATGTTATTATTTCTATTTTGTAATTTATTAATTAAAACGTACATAAATATGTAACGTTTAGGATCATTTTTATAAGATTTGTATAAAATTTATATATTTCTTAATTGTTACTAAACAGCTGATGAATTCCCCTATATCCTTGCTTAAAATAATTACAATCTTAGAATATTTAAATTAACTTGTATTAAGAGTTAATTCACAAGTCTTTTCAGGCTTTAGAAATATTCCAAGTTCAAACAAATATCTAAAGCTAGATCATAATATTATGTTAATCAATAATAAACTGAATTCATAAAATCATATACATTTTTTTGGTTTTGTAATTATAAAAACATTACATTTGTCATACAAAATGTCACGACGTTAGTTTTTAACATTATAACTAATTTAAAGAAAATACAAGCTTTTCAAGTTAGAATAATTCTGCTTTCTTTATAGCCAGTTTTAATGGATTTTGTCAGAGAAGCGACGGCATTTTCTGGCCTAAAGCAAACCGGTTTTAGACTTATGAAAATATGGTAAATGAGGGAAATAATGTTGGAAAATAGATTTTTAATTCACAAAAGATTGAAGGTAAGACATAATCCTCAAGAGATTAACTTAGCATTATTCGATTTTCTGATAACATTACGAAATCTCAATTCTAGCAATAAACGCCGACCGCTTCTCGTCTTGGCCACCTAACCAAGCTAGTATTGGCCACGTCTACTCGCCACACGCAACGACCAATGGGCCTTTGTGGCCTGGGAGCGGCTTCACTGCCCGCCAGCCAATCAGAGAGTAGCGCTACCGACGAGCCACGCGTACGACCAATGGTGACGAGCAACGAGCGAATGCAAGAGCAGGTATATGTGTGTGCTGCGGTTGGAAGAGAGCAGAAGATATGTGAGACTTCGCAGTTGATGTTTCGGTATCTACATTCTGCATTATTCTACACGCTGTGTAAAAGATACACAACTGAAAGCTCTGCAAAAGCTGTGAAAAATAAAGCATAATGCTAGGGAGTACGAATTTTATGGATTTCTGAAAATTCTGGGGTTCTTTCTGTTTTAAAAACTTTTTAGGTGTAAAATTAACTACAATTTGAATTTTTAATTTCCAAAACAAAAGTATTTTTAAGGAAAATAGTAGAAAAATAAATACATTTTAAGAGGTTTAAAGCAATATATATTTTGTTTTAGTAACATCATTATTAAAGTTGATTACATTTTATTAAGATTATGATTACACATGCCACCAAGAAAAATTACGGAGAATAAAACCTGCATTTTGTGAAAGATCTCGGTCTGTTTATTGCTAGTTCGAACCCCAAAAGTTATCACGTACCAATATTGAGAAAATCGCCTTCAAAGGACCAAAAATGGCGTTTTGGTACGTTTCAAACGCTAATAAAACATAAACTGCTCGTATACCAAAGTTTAAATTGGGCTTGAATGAAAGCCTCATCTTTCCCCTTTAAAATTTAATAGGAATTCGTCCCACATTCAGGATTCGTCTTAAATTTTAAGGGGGAAAGATTAGGCTTTTATTCAAGCATCATTTCATTTCTGGTATACGCGCGGTTTATGTTTTATTAGGGTTTAAAAAGTGTCAAAATAGGTAATATTTGGTACTTTGAAGGTGATTTCCTCAAAATTAGTACACGATGGAAACTTTAGGGTTTTGAACTAGCACTATACAGACCGATATCTTTTACAATCTACAGATTTTATTGTCTCTTAAAAGGGTAAATTTTTGTCGGCCTGTGTTAATATCCAGTTGATCAATATATCTATCATATATAGAGTACAGAAAAATATAGAAGGAAATAAGTAAAATATTTTAAACCGTTGGATAGCAGGCCAGCGAAGAGATGCCGCACTGGTTATTCCCATTGCGCAGCATCTTGATGTATCCCTTGTCGCCCCAACTGCTTCCCCAGGAGTTCTTAACCAGCCAGAAGTCCTTGCCACCCTCAGTGCCGTAGCCAACGACCAGGACACCGTGATTAATCAGGTTGGCATTGCATTTGGGCTCGATGTAGATCCCCGAGTGGTAGTGCTGGAAGGATGCAGAGACATGTATGCCAACCGAAACGGGTCCTATGGTGGCCACGGCCTCAGCCAGTTTCTTTTCATCGCCTACGGGCAATGTCACAAATCCTGTGACAGTAGCTCCAATCGTAGCCCTGTTGAATTTACACTTGTCATTCTTGGCTTTGTAGGGATATGATGCCTCAGTGTCGATGCCGCCATTGTCCTTGATGTACTTGAAGGCCCAGGTCATGAAACCACCACTGCAGCCTTTATTTCCGTAGGACCCCGAGCAGTCCACCAGATTCTGCTCAGAGAGGGAGACCAGCTTTCCAGTCTTTCGGAAATGCTGACCCTCTAGGGATCCTGTGGTGGAGAAGGCCCAACAACTGCCACAAAATCCTTGATTCTTGACTCCAGTCACAGCTCCTTTGGAACGCCAGTCCACCGAACTGGGCAGGTTCACCTGCTCTGGCGAGATGAAGGTTTGTCCCTTCAAGTTCTCATCGAATGTGCTGAAATCATAGAATTCAGAGTAGATAAGGTACATTTAACAGTCATTAGCTCAGAGTTTCCTTACTTGCTGTACTTCAGACCGGTCATCATATCACTGAACTCCTGACTCGTCAAATCGGAATACTCGTTGATGGCCATCTTGAAGCTCACCTCCCCATTGGCAAATCGCTGATTGTGCTCGACGATTTTGATCCTGTTCTCGTTGAAGATCTTGTGGCGGAGTTGCTGCTCAGCTACATCCTTATAGCTCTTGTCTTGCTCCTTGACGAAAGCCAGCCATTCCTGATCGATAACTTGGTCAGAGAATGCGGCATGGGCCAACGCCAGCATGGCCACAAGGATAAATGTTACCGATTTATTCATTTTGGCTCTTTTAGAAGGAAGAATTTAACACTGTCACTAATTTAGTAAAGGACTATTTCTCGAAGACTTCTTGATGCTTAATAAAAACCCATTGAACATTTCAGTTTTTTATATCCCTGATAGGTACGCAGAAATTGCTTTAATTAATGCTTATCTATTTGTGATTACGGTTTATATAGGCCGTATAATCCATTTTCGTAATCAAAATTGCTTAATTTTAAAGAAAGAACTGTGAGTGTTCGTAACCATAATTACCTCATAAATAAAGAAAGTCTTTGAACAGCCCTTTCTTCATGCTGCATTACTCATATCAGGGTAAAAAAATTGTACAATTCTTATTATGTACCTTCTTTTTATTTGTAACTTGTAAGTATTTGTTTTTTAACTTACAAAGGAAATTTCTCACCTTGAGTACAGTCCCTGCTGTGCTTCGACTATCAACTATTCTAAGGAACAATGAACCTGAAGAAGATTTTAATATAATTTGTAGTTAAAAGTTATCAAAGAATATAGACTATCTGTCTATAAGACGAACACTGTTATTCACTTACATTTATACCCTTGCAAAGGGTTTTATGACTCTACCCGGCGAAGGAGACACATAAACAAACTTTACCATAAAAATGTATGCATATTTAATTTTACTTTTAGATTAAAAAAAACATATTTAAATATCTAGGCCATATTTGTCTTTGTTTTTGCGTTTATATCAGTCTAAGAAGTGTTTGCATCATACATACATATGTATGTATATACATATATAAACAGATTATTTTTAATGAGTTCTTTAAGATCTTAAATAATAAATAAAATAAATGACAGCTGTATCGAAAAATATATCGATTTGATCTAATTTACCACAATGTAAAATATTATAAAAAAAATATTTTTCGGCTTATGCGTATTTCTTGGAAAGCTATAATTCCTTGCGTATTATTTATGCAGTTTACCATTACAACTATTCTATATTTACAGTAGTTTGAAATTGAAATTGAAATTGTAAATAAATAGAAATTGAATCGTATTGTAGAAATTTCGAGAAATGATAAGAAAAACTAACAGGTGTATATGTATAAACCACTATATAAAAAAGGACAGACAAGATCGATAATAATTATTATTTGTTGATGCCATGAGTTAGAATTTGTTACATGCAGCCAAGGATTATTTTTCGTTATTTTCCATTTGCAAACAATTCATATATTTCATATGATTTTATTGCAGTAATAAAATTTTAATTGAAGTAATAAAAGTACATAGAAATTATATTAAAAGTTTATATTATAACCAGAAGGTGTACGAATTCGCGATTGTGAAAAATTGTCAAATAATGTTCTAAACCATAGGATAGGAGGCCCACGAGGAGATGCCGCACTGGTTGTTCCCATTGCGCAACATCTTGGCGTATCCGTTTTCGCCCCAACCACCTCCCCAGGAGTTCTTCACCAGCCAGTAGTCCCTGCCGGCCTCAGTGCCATAGCCAACGACCACGACACCGTGATTAAGCTGCGTGGAATTGCATTTGGGTTCGATGTAGATCCCTGATTTGTAATTTTTGAAGGATGCAAGGACATGCATGGCCACGGAAATGGGTCCTATGGTGGCCACGGCCTCAGCCAGTTGCCTTTCGTCCCCTGCTCTCAGTTCTACATATCCTTTGACAGTACCTCCAATCGTTTCTTTGTTGAATTTACACTTGCCTTCCACATGCTTGTAAGGATACGACTCCTCGGTGTCGATGCCGCCATTGTCCTTGATGTAGTTGAATGCGTTGATCATGGATCCATTGCTGCAGCCATTATTTCCATGGGACCACGAACAGTCCACCAGATTCTGCTCCGAGAGTGAGACCAACTTTCCAGTCTTTCAGAAATGCTGACCCTCTAGGGATCCTGTGGTGGAGAAGGCCCAACAACTGCCGCAACTCCTTTGATTCTTGACTCCAGTCACAGCTCCCTCAGTACGCCAGTCCACCGTATCGGGCAGGGTCACGTGCTCTGGCGAGATGAAGGTCAGTCCCTCATCCCAGGTGCTGGAAATCAAGAAATTCATATTAGGATTAGGGTTAACATTGATTTAATTGCAGCCTTACCTCATTTCCTCGCCATAGCTAAGGCCGGTCATCATATCGTTGAACTCCTGACTCATCAAGTCAGAATATTCATTGATGGCCATCGTGTAGCTCACTTCTCCATTGACGAATTTCCGATTGTGCTCGGCGATTTTGATCCTGTTCTCGTTGAAGATCATGTAACGTAGCTCCTCTACATCTTCATCCTGATAGTTTTTGTCGTGTTCCTTGATAAAGGCTCGCCATTCTTTATCCAAAAGTTGGTCAATGAAGGCGGCATTAGCTAAAGCAAGGATGGCCAGAAGGCTGAGTATTAAAGAGTTATTCATTTTTAAGATATTCAAAAATAAAAACTCCTAATTTCTTGGTTAGCTCTTGTCGTTGTCTTGAAATTTAATGAAACCCAACTGAACATTTTACCTCTTTATATGCGATCTTTTGTCCGGTTTTATCTACATGACTGCAGGGGCCAGCAAATCTTATCAGACGGAAATTAGCTATAAACTTGATCAATAAGTACTCAATATATACAGTGGTTAAAAATTGAAGCATATAAAGAAACATTTTATTAACTTATATAACTAAATAAATAAGAAAATTTAATAAATTAATATATACAAAAATTATTTTCGTCATTATTAAAACTTTATATAAATTCATAGAAAAACAACAGCATATTTATTAAAATTGTATTGTAATGCTTTATTATACAGTTTAAAATCTCTAAACTAAAAAGTGTACAATTTAAGAGTAATTATTTTTGCCTGAACAGCTTTCAATATATATCTAATGAACATATATGTATTCACATATAGTATTTACAATGTTTATATTGATTTATAAAATGCCATCGATAAGGTGGATGGGTGACAAATCATTGCATTTAGGTTTTTAACAAGCGTTTGACTTTGTTTACAAAATCTTAATTACACAATTCCCAATTTCAAACCTTAATTATAAGCTAACAGGTATTATAATTTTATTAAAAAATTGGTAAACCAGCAAAGGTTGATACACCCTAAACTAGTTATCCTCCGAAAAAGATGGTTTCAATATTTTAATGAAAAAGAACTAATAAGCCTTTACATCCGATGAATCCTTAAATAAATGTATAGAGTTTAGAAGAATTTATGAAAATTACCTTTTTTTTTAATTTTTTAAAAGAAAGACTAAGAAAATCTGATTAACTAAAGAGAGATCAGAAAGTGAACTAAAGTAAACAACTCTTCAGTTGTTGAAATGTTTTTTAAAGAGTAAATAAAATGAACAGGATGACTTTAGTGTTTAAAATAAACATGTTCATTAATATATTCCCTCGTTATTTTGCTATTTCTTTGTTAGAGAGAATAAAACCACAAAAAAAACCCTGAAAGTTTATATTAAATATTACCCAATATTTTCTATACCTTTAGAACTCCATATATCCCATAAAACCAAGATAAAATCATCAAAAATCACATCGCTTTGAAAAAACAGAGTAATTTATTTGAGACTGATGAGTTATAAATTAGAGGGCAGACGTCGAACGGAAACAGATTAGGCCTTGACCAACACCTCGTAGTGATCTAGACGCACCTCCTCGCCGCCGAAGGGGATGTAGAGGCAGTGGTGAGACTGGTGGATCTTTCCGGGAGTCAAGCTGCCATGATGGTGAGCCCTGCCGATGAAGAGCGGCTCTCCGTCGGAGGTGCGGCCGCAGAGCACGGCATTGCCGGGCACATTGCCGTGGCTGTCGTGCACCCAACCATAGCCGTAGCCGGCCAGCAGCTCGTAGTCGTGCTTTACCACCTCGCCGCCTCCGTAGGGCACATAGGCGCAGCCCTTGTTGGGAATCACCTTGGCCGGGATCAGGTCGCCTTCGTGATAGGCGCGACCGACGTAGATCTGGTCGCCATCGCAGTCGTGGCCACCCACCACAGTTCCGGGAATGATACCGCGTCCAGAAGCGTTAATCCAGGTCTCTGGCTGGATCAGCACTTCATAGGCCTCCAGGCGATGCTGAAATTTAAAATAAAACCAATAAGTTTCAGGTGTTCAAAGAGCTTTCTTAACAGTTAATCCTTGGATGCAATGCTCACCTCCTGTCCGCCGTAGGGAATGTACAGGCACTGGTGCGAGGGATGGACCTTGCCGGGTGTCAGGCTGCCCTGGAAGTAGCCACGACCCACATACAGGGCCTCGCCATCGGAGGTCTGGCCAACGCGGAGGGAGTGGGGCGGCACAAAGCCACCGCTGGCAGAGACCCACGAGAAGTGATCGCCAACGAGCACCTCATAGTCATGCTTGCTGATCTCCTCACCGCCCCAGGCCACGTAGGCCTGCTGCTTGTTGGGCACCACCTTGGCTGGAAGCATCTCACCATTGTGGTAGGCACGGCCAACGAAAATGGGATCCTGATCGGAGTCATGGCCACCAAGGACGGCGCCAGCAGGCAGGCCTCCGTAGACATTGCTGCTGATCCATTGGTAATCTGAAGAGAAAAGAGAAAATCGATTAGAAAATAATATTAAAAATAAATAATTATTTAATTTAGAGTGTGGAATGTTTTTGTTCAGTGCGGAAATAGAAAAGGATAAAGTTCATTTGAATGGAAAAAAAGAGTTTAGATGTTCACTTAAGTGATTAAATTAACCATTTCTCTTGGATTTATAAAATGAAATATGGAGAAAATTGTTAGATTTCACTTTGAAACGGGATATGAATTTCTTCATTGTGGTTTACTTGCTTAGCTGTTGTTCATTTAAGTGTTCACTTGTTCTCTAGTTAACTTATTCATTTTTCTGTTCACCTTTTTATTTATAAAATTGATACTCTGAGAGTTAAGCATTTTTCTTGCAACACTACCCAACTGTACCCATTAATCACTCCCCACACTCTGTCTGTTTTGTTATCTATTCCCGGTATGAAATCGCCAGATCTGTGGAAAGCTTCCAAAGCACATAGGGATTACGTCTGTCAGGTGTTGCTATCGATACCAGTTGTCATGGCCGCTCAGGAATTGTGGGGGTCACACCCCAGTTCGTCATATTTCTCACCTCCCATGTTGTGTGTGTGTGTGTTTGCTGACTTGGGTCTGGAACGTAGGTTTTATAAATATACTCCTGCTGGCTCCGTTCTGATCGGCTTGAAGTTAACGACTGGTTCCTAGCCTCACCGCCGTTGGGCTTTAAAAGCTGTGCAGCCGCCTTATCGGTGGGCAGTGTTAACCAACTTTGATAAGATATCTTAGTCGCAGTTGCTGGGACTGTAAGTAAGTACCTATACCAATATATATAAATATATATATTCTAGCAGGGATCCTCGTTATTTCTGCGTCATGGTAGCCACTGTCTGACACTGACAGGTGTCAATATATGGCTGGAAACAATTTAAATTTCTTTAAAAAATATCAAACAGGAAGGTGAGCTGGCGATCATTAGTCAATCGATCTTGTGCCGCGAGAGAAGGGTACTCTTTGGTACACCCTGCGCCTGGTTTTATCTATCAGCAGTTGCCGGCGAATCTTATCGGTTGGCAGTCAAAAATAAACTTGATCAATAAGTTCGTAAAAAAGTACCTATGAACACGTATATATATGTTGCTGTCCATGGATCAACTTCAAAGTTGAGGAATTTATTTGTTATTTCTAGAACGAAACAAAAATTAAGACCACGCATGCGGACAGCTAATGTAATGATTAATTTTAAGGGGTTTTGAAGGTCTGTTTTGTAGAGTAATGCTATTGGGTGTGGAGTTTGGACATGAGTCAATGAGGGAACAACTATAACTTTAACGCTCGATAGTACGTACAATCAATAACAAGTAAGACAACAAGTTGAGTCATATTTATTTTAAAGTCAAAGCCACATCAATTATGTATTTGTATATTTCTTGGGAAACTGAGAGGGTCCTCTATGTGCTTTAGTTGCACAAAATTATGACATGTTCTTCCTGACGAGTGCCTAAGTAAAGGTGTTGTCATTTGTTTATACTTTTCTTACAAATATTGAACTTTATTGAAGCTTAAGAAGATTTGTTGTAATCTTTAAGAGCTTGAGAGTTTCTTTAACTCAACAGTTTCTTGTTTTTCTAGTTTATAACTTTTATTTTGTAACTTAAACTCTGCTCTAAGATTTTAATCTTTAAATCTGCCAAATTGATCTGTTAAATAAAGCCATTTAAAATTCTCAAGTCTCAATCTTTTCTGTGAAATCCATTGAACCTTCCCTCGATTTTTTTGGATTTTTAAACCCTAATAATTTGTGCTAAAGTTAGTGCATCTTATCGACACTCAAGCAGGGGACTTTTTTACCATTAAAGGCTTCTGGCACACGTCATAAGGTTTATGGGTCCATTTGTATGGGGTTCCACCTGTCGATTGCCGAAAAAACAAAGCAAATTTCACCTGTAACAATGCCCACCTGTTCTGTGCTTTCGTTATCGCGAAAAGTACCAACTGGATCGCGATAATGACTCATAACCCAGCTGATAAAGGGAAGGCATTAATGGAACGACTGGAGCTTTCATTGGAAGTGAAAAACAAAAAACTGAGATATATTCTTCAATATACAATACATATAGAACATGGGAGGTATTGATAGATAAAAGCTCGTCGATAAGGTTGACGAGGGTGACAAATCATTGTGGCAAGGGTTTTAACGCCCAGCTCTTGCTCAGCAACTCTTCAGTGAAATTGCGAACCTCGATCCGTGCAGTCGCTTCAGCGATAAAAACTAAAACGATTATCAACGCCTCCGCATAGGGGAGAAATTTATTTATTTATCAGAAGGAATAACGCCTTATCGACAAATTCACACAATGGGTGAGTGGGATGAGTAAGCGGTGCAAGTTAGTGGATCGATAATTGCAAAAAATTATATTGAGTGGTGTGAAGATATATTTTGATTGTGAAAATAAGAAGCTTTTAGAGTTTTTCAATAATATTTCTGGTGCCTAAAATTTATTTATTTACAATTCTGGAAACATATTTTGTTTATAATTTGTGAGAAAAGAGTTGTAAACTCATTTTACAGCTCACTTTGTGATACTTTATTTATATCTTTAAATATCTAAAGTTTGCGGGATGAAACATATACATACTAAAGCATTTTATGTTAATAATACTACTCCCTGATATTTAAACAATATCTGAAGGATATATAGTCCTTAAAAAGATACAAAATTCGTGGATATGAACCCTGAATTTCGTATTTTGTATGCAAAGAGCCTTGAGTGACTTTTACGTTTCTCCGCCTTTCTTTGCACTCTTCCAGGCAATGTGCAGCCAGGAGCAGTTGTGACCGTTGGTAGGACGAGTGCAGTGAGCCCAGGGTGACAGCCCTACGCCTCTGAGTAAACCCTAAGAATCCCACTCGAACCCAGAACCCAGTCCCAGACCCCGAAAACCCCCACAAATTGAAACAGCAAGCAAACTGTAGAATATATCTAAACAGAGAGAAAAGACCAAAGTATCTTGTAAATATTATATCTTGTATCTCATACCATAAATATCAATAAATATCTTGACTTTCTTTTAAACAACTATTTAGTGGCCTTTTCTCTCTGTGCAGTAAAGTCAGGCTATCTTATCGCGTGCCATTGCCTAGCTTATCGCCTCACCGCCTCTGGTCCTCTCTCCTTGCAGAACACACCTGGGTGCACTCGTCTCCTCGCTCCCCCCTGCCTCCGTACGCGGTGATCGGTGGCCATGACGCGGACCGCTCTCCCATCTATGTGGGTCGCTCCTTCCACGAGGGAGAGAATCTGCCGGCCAAGGTAATTCCCAGCAAGGGCTGCGCTTACGTGGCTTATGGCGGCACGGAGCACCAGAAGACCCACTACGAGGTGCTGGTGGGCCAGGGCTTCGCCTGGGTGCCCAGTGCCAGTGGCGGAGTGCCACCGAATGCGGTGCGCAGTGGCAACACTCGCACCGGGGAGCCCCTCTACGTGGGCCGCGGTCATCATGCCGGCAGCCTGACGGTGGGCAAGGTGCATCCCTCCCACGGTTGCCTCTACATTCCCTTCGGTGGCCAGGAGGTCAGGATCAACACCTACGAGGTGCTCATCCATCAGCAGCAGGATGTGTGGGTCGCAGCCTCCCCCAGCTACACGCCGCCCGGTGCCGTGGTGGCCGGACACGACTCTGACCGGACGCCCATTTACGCTGGACGGGCGATGCACGAGGGCGAGATGCTGCCCGCCAAGGTGATTCCCAGCAAGGGCTGTGCCTACGTCTGCTTCGGCGGCTACGAGTTCCAGAAGCCCAGCTACGAGGTGCTCACCGGCTACGGCTATGTCTGGGCCCATGCAGGCCACCATCTGCCGCCCAATGCCGTGTCCACTGGTCGCACCCGCAACGGGGAGCCCATCTTCTATGGTCGCGGACACTATCAGGGCAGCATTACTCCGGGCCTGATCTCGGCCAGCCAGCGTTGCCTGTACATTCCTTACGGCGGCCGGGAGATCCGTCTCTCCTCCTACGAGGTGCTCTGCCGGCAATAGGAGGTCTGGAAGTGGGAGCTCCTCAGGAAGAATATATGCATTTAGCCCAGATCAAACTCTGTAATCGCACTGAAAATAAAACTTTTTATTAACCACGAAGAAAATGCATATTAATTCTTACTTGTTTGGTTTTTTGAAGGGAATTTAAATATATATTTTACATAATATTTAGTGAAGTTTTGTTTAAAAAGATATACCCTTTAAAAGTCGAATATTTCTTTATAAAACGCATTGGGTTTGTTGCCTTTTTTTTGGTTTAGTAATCAGACTTATTATCTGTACTTCAGTTGGTATTAACTCTAAAACGTGTTATTTAATCTACAAAAATTATGAGGCGAGATAATAAATTTATCAATTTGGGTTAATAGCTGAGTACTAACCCGAGAAATTGTCAAGAAAAAAATGGTTTGAATCTCCTAAAAAATGTTTAAAAGAAAAACTAATAATAATAATAATAAAAAGATGAGCATATATTTTGAATCTAGGAACCCCAAGAAAAACGCTAAGCCGCCACTCAAAATCGCTCGAAGAAATTTACCTTAGAAAGATTACTTTTATAATAATTTTTTCTTAAAATCGTAACAAAATTGTGGACCACAATTGCCCCTTTTAAAACTTTGAAAAAATTAAAACTTTTAAATTAAACTTTAAACTAAAACAAATTCTAGAAAGAAACTGTTTAAAAGAAATAAAAAACAATACAAATTAAGTCCTTTGCATTTAAAAATTTGTTTTTATTTATCTTAAATATAATTCATTAGTTTCTTAAACTAAATAAAACACATTTCCCATTAAGTATTTTATTTAATTTAAGTTTATTTTAACACAAATCCTTTTAATAAATGGGTTACAACAAATAAAAAATAAATAACAAAAGACTTAGGCAACGAACTTGACTTCATGTCAAATTAAAAAAACTTTAAATCATATTTTGGCTAAAAATTTTTTGAGCTTAAAAAACCAGCAAACCTAATCTGAAATCTATTTTTTTATTAAAATTTTTAACAATTAAAAAAAAGTTTATAAAGACATGCCTAAACAAACTCATAATAATAAAATAAAATATAACCGTAAATGACGGAACCGATTTACTTTTATATTTTGTTCTTCATTAAAATAATTTTTTGGATTAAGTCAAGCTTATTGGTTTTCTAGTCAAGTTCGATGTCTAAGTCTTTTGTTTGTTATTTTTTATTTATTGTGAATCATTTATTAATATATTCATTTAATTTGTGTTAAAATAAAATAAAATTAAATAACAAGACTTAATTAGTAATGTGTTTTATTTAGTTTAAGAAGCTAATGAATTATTTTTAAGATAAATAAAAATAACTTTATATATACAAAGGACTTAATTTGTATAGCTTTTTATTTAGTTAAAGAAAGTGCTTGTGAATTATTTTTAACATAAATAAAATAATTTCTTTTTTAGGAATCTAATAAATAGTCTCTCTTCCTTTCTATAAGCTCCTAAAGAGTTTTATTTTAGAAATTATTTATTTATTTATTTTGTCCCTAATTAAAAACCCCCAACTAACCTCTTTTCCTCTCCTTACAGCCTACAAGTGGGTACAATCCTCGGCCTACTCCTCAATACCCGAGGAAGCGGTGGTCGGGGGCAACGATGAGGATGGCGCCATGATCTACGTGGGCAGAGCGGAGCACGAGGGCGACATGCTGGTCTGCAAGGTGGTGCCCTCGAAGCAGCTGGGCTTCATCTCGCAACGAGGCGAGGCCCTGCCCAAGGACATCTTCGAGGTTCTGTGTGGCCAGAATCTGGTGTGGATCAAGTGCTACGACCATGTGATTCCCGAGAATGCAGTGCTCTGCGGACGCACCTCCCTGGACCAGCCGGTGTACATAGGACGGGGTCACTATGAGGGTCACCTGATCATTGGCAAGATCTCCTCTGTGCACCGAGCGCTGTTCATCGCCTTTCGCGGTGCGGAGCGTCGCCTGGATTCCTATGAGATTCTGGTTGAGGAACGCCGCGTGGTGCCGGGCTGGCAGCTGCCGCCGCCTCCACCACCGCTGGAGGAGGTGGAGAAGTGTCCGTTGACCCCGCCGCCACCGCCATCGCCCCCAGCTCCTGTGCTGGCTGCCAAGCCTTATCCCTATCCGGACATGGCGGCAATGCCCTTTCCCATGTCTGACAGGCCACCGGCCTATACGCCCACACCGGATGCACTGCCTCCGGTGGGTGGAGTGATGGTAATGCCAGGTGCTCCAGCACCACCACCTCCGCCGCCGATCGGCGGTGTCCTGGTGATGCCACCTCCTCCGCCACCCAAGACAACATTCACGCCAGCGCAGGTGAGCACGGCCCCGCCACCACCATCCTTCACGCCCGCCGAGGTGTCCGTAACCGCCATTTCTGTGCCCGCCGTGGGATCATCCTATACGCCCGCCTCCACCTACGATCCCTACGGCGCCAGTTGCTCCTCCTACACTCCCGCTGAGTACGCTGCTCCGTCGTCTTACGATGCCTATGGCTATGGCAACAACTACGATGTGTGGGTATCCGCAGAGCCTGGTTACTACTACAATCCGGATGCTGTCATTGGAGGCCATGACAGCAACATGGCCCAGTTGCTGGTGTGCCGAGCCTACTATCGCGGAGTCCATGTCCCGGGCAAGGCCATTCCCAGCCAGGGATGCGCCTACATAGCCCACGGCGGCCGGGAGATTGTGGAACCCTCCTATCAGATGCTACTGGGGCAGGGCAAGTACCATTGGGTGCCTGCCTATGGCGGAAATGTGGCCCCAGGAGCCGTCATTGCGGGACGCGCCCCTACCGGGGAGCCACTGTACATTGGCCGGGGCCATTACCTCGGATCCCTGACCCCGGGCGTGATTGAGCAATCCAATCGCTGCCTCCAGATCCCATATGGGGGGCAGGAGATCCGGCTGAGCAGCTACGAGGTGCTGGTGAGGAGCGACATCTTCCACGGACAGCAGGCCATTCGTTTAGTTTACTAAAAGAGAAAGAGGTTAATTTAATCATTGGAAATGGTGTCCATAGGTAAGCTTCAATTACTTTACTTTATTTCTGGCTCATAAAAATAAACATTTTAATTTTTGTTGCAGATTTTTACCATTTCGTTGCATACTTTTTGGACTTCTTTGAAATCCAAAATGATTTATGAGGCAGCTATGATCATACTCCTCTTCGATCCGATCCAAGAAACCCAAGGATATAGCCATATTTTAAATGCCAAAAATCTAGTCCGATTCCCACTAAAATGTAAACACCGGAGGCTTTACTCTATTTATTCTTCCTTAAACTGCATTATAACCAACAAAGTTTTTACTCACCTATCTATTTAATGAAATGTGCGAAAATCGATGTAAAATTTTATAAGATGTAAGTTTATTTGTGATGATCAAAGCTGGTTTCATTCAAGCTGTTATTTTCAAGTTTACAAAAACAACAAAATACATATCAAATTTTCCATATATGGATATATGAACTATATACATATATGAACATTAAATATATAATACATCTATATATGATCGAACTATTTATCCAAGCAAAGCTACCTCTGTAAAACCTGAACATTAATTTTAACTCCCATTTCGGAGATTTGAGTTGAGTTATTTATGCACTTATTATATTTACGTACACTTACTTAATAACACAATTATTATAATAAATACAAACAACATACAATTGTTATAATAAATGCAAATACAATGAATATTATTTATAAATAATGAATGAATAATATATAATCAATAATCAGATGTTTGTTTTTTTTGTTTTATTTTAGGAATTCGGCGTCATAAGCTTCTCTTTACATTGACATAGGAGTTTTAGTATATTGTATTAGTTTTTATGGATTATGGTTATGATTATATTAAAGGTACTATAGGAATTACTAGAGATAAAAAAAAATAAGGCTATAAAATTTAAGATGGTAAAAGAAGATACATTCATGCTGAATTCAGAGCTTTGAGATACATTTAAAAGGGCTTTACAACCACTGTGATCCTTGTATTAAATATCCCAAGTAGGCTAATGAATCTATTTCCATATACTTTATATGTAAGTACATATGTATATGTATACATTACCCATTTCGATATTAAAAACAAATTAATAGTGGCAGGTTAAGGCTGCAGACTTATCTTAAGCTTAAATTATTGTAAAGTTTTAAGATTTTTTGGATCTGAATAATAATAATTTTAATGTTGTGGTATTTATTGAATGTTTTTATAATTATTTCAAGTAATATAAATACTCTAATTAATAATAAAAATACTCTAATAATATAAATAATGCAAGTTACGTAATTAAATTGTTTCAACTTGTCCATTTATTTAAGATTAGGTTAAAAAAAAACAAATTAAATTAATTAATTTAATTAATAATTTAATTGCGAGTAATGGGTAAACAATTTCCTTTTAAAATTAAATTTGATCATGTATTTATTTTTGGTTACTATCTCCGATGCTTTTACTTTATTGAAGTCTAACAACTGTTCAAATTGGGTTAATTATTTAATGCCTTTTGCCTAGATTTTATTATGTTTTTTTGTTTGGACTGATGATAATCACCTTTTGGATAATCTTAGATAAAGAAGATGATTTGCACTTTTTACATGTGCGTAAATTCAGATAAATATTATCACACCATATACCATGTAATAACTACCTAACATCAATTAAGCTCAGAACAATCTATTGTTTACTAACAAAAAATATTATTATACGCAATGACAACCCTGAATTTAGGTGGGCTTATCGATTATAGCCTTATTAACTTAGTTAAAATTTTTAAAGTACGCGCCTTTTTCTGATTTCTGTGTCAAGAAGTCTTCAAAGCTTCTTTGGTTCTTTAAAGCAATTTGAAAATATATAAAATATATTGTTGACGCATAAACCTAGTCATAAACACGAAAACTACCGGACTTCATAGATGCAAAACCCATAAACCACACTATTGTCTTCCGCTTTTGGCCGAGAAATTACAATTTAAAGACGCTGACCAACTGATTAGTGGCCGCAAAGGTTTAAGGCCAATATAAAAATGGTATCACGTAGTTTGGTTATAACCTGCGGTAGCTCAGTGTCCGGAATTAAAGCCGAGATTCGTCGTATTCCCATCAAGTAATCTGTCGTATGCTGGGAATTCCTTGAACCCAGACGCAGTTTCCGAATGAATAGAAACCGGCAAATCCCGCAGCTACCCGTTATTGGTCAACGCTCACTCTTCAGATACAGATTCTGGTTTTTTTCGACGTCAACACGGGGTTAAAGAGAGAGGGAAAAGCAAAATGAATCGGTAAGAGTAAATATCAGCTATTGCGTCACGATTTGTTTTCTTTAAGTGCACTGGCAAGAGAGGGTTCCCAATTAATAGTCCCTTTAAAAGCTGGGATTCTAAAGCTTAAGATCTTCCAAATAAATAGTAACAACATTATCGTTTTAGTTTTGAATTTAAGGTTTATTTATTGAATATATTTCAAGTAAATATCGTATATGTACTTGTGTAGAATATCTTATTAAAACTATTTTATGAACTTTGTGCAAAATAAACCTATTCTTGGATTTAAGTTAATCCGCCTTTATTATGAATATTTATTAAATTTGAATTTATAATGTTTTATTAGTTTTTTTTCTAAGTTATTAAAAGTATTTTAAATTTGAAACATATACTATTTATTCGGCTAAACATACGTACATATATTTAGAATATTAACTATTTTTAATTTTATTCATATTTTTTAATCTATTTTATTATACTGCAGTATACGTTTAAATCCTTAAAACTGAAATAAAATAAATGATTTTTAATTTGAATTAAATTACTTTCTCATTATTTATTTAATTTAAAAGAAATAACTTAAATTTTGTATTTATTATTTTCGTATCTTTTATATATTATTCATCTTTCACAATAAAATAAATGCTGATGATTTATATATTTAATTAGTGGAAATTAATTTTAATTCTTCTCCCTCTGTAAAATGATAAATATGTAATTGTAATTATTTTTAGGTTGTTTTTCTATAAATTTAATAGTTTAAGTTATTATATTTAGCCAAAACTTTTACTTTCATAAAATAATCAACTTAAAACCCAAAACTGTTGTTTCTGGGTTTAAAGTTGATTATTATTGTGAGCCACAAAATTCTAATGAAATTTAATTCCTAATATTTAATTTTAATTTGTTTCATTTAAAATCCAGCTTAAACAAATTAAAAGCGGATTAATTATTGTATTTATTTAAATTCAATTAATTTCCCTTAATTAATTATATTTTAACATTGCTTTAACAGGTTGAAAACCTTTAAAGAACTCCCGGAATCTTTTTAAATTAATCTCTGCATATATAGTCGCAGACAAGAGTATATTATGCTGATATGAAATATTGGGGTCGCATTAAATGTTAATTGTTTGAAAAGAAACAAAGCCAAAAAGTCAACCATAAACAGCTGATTACCAAAAAAAAAAAAAAAAAAATATTAAAAAGTGCAAACAAAAGCACTTGACGTTTGCACTGAATTGTTGTTTTATTAAATAGTCCGAATTATTTCCCACGTAAATTTATAAATACTCACGAGTTGTTAGAATAAAAAAAATCAGCTTTTGATGCGATAACCAACGAATTTGAACTTGGCTACGGAGCCAGGAGAACCTTTATTCATTCATTTCAAGAGCCTATTATTTCACCACTAACCTGGTATAATTATCGCCTAGTCTTTGCTGGAATTATCATTCGCGAAGCCTTGTCTAAATTGTCCACAATTCGACTTATCTTCCCTGACGAAATACAACTAAAAAAACACTCACATCGCCTCGGCCGATGTTTGCTGTTTTGATACACACATCTATGTCCGCATATATTTCATTTTATTGGTACTCTCATTTGTTTGATTGCGGCCAATAAGAGTGCTTACATGTCCCAAAGCCCCGATTAGATTGCAAAGAGAGGTTCCTCTTGGAAAATTTTGCGGTTTAGCTTATTCATTCGATGGACAGGAATGGTGAAATAATACGCATAAACAAGCACCGATTGATTATAATTAGAAATCGCTGGGATCGGGCCTGGACTGGATTGGGGAAGTCGTGGTCGCGGTTCCTCGTTCCTCGTTGGGAAAGGCGGCGCTGGGAATGTCTCCACGCTTATTTAGCACAGGTATTCCACCGCACACCTGAGCTCCAGCGAGCGGATGAATCACCACTCTCGCACGCGATACAGATACAGATTTCTTCTCGGTTAGTCCCCCGATCTTATGAATTCTGCTTAAAAACACGAGGGGAAAACCATGCGCGCATGTGTAATGTGCGCCATTCATCTTGGCCTGGCTTAAACATTTGGCTTATCTCCTCTCGGAGGGAAAACAAAACAATAACAGATACCGCCGATATGCGTTGAGTCTAGACAAATACTGGTTATGAGAGACTGATAAGCGCTAGCGTAACGCCGAATTGATCTGCCACGGGTATCTAATCTGGCTAATCTGCATGAGTTAAAACACCTACAGACAACGACACTGGTTAAATAACCTTTGAAACTCTGACAAATAAGACTTAAATAAACAAATAGTTATATAAACAAAAAATATAAAAAAACAATAATTTTAAATGTTTGGAATTCTCTAAAACATTTAACTTTCTTCAAATCAAAAATGTTTAAATTGTTTTTTAGTTCTTTACAGAACATATTAATATTTAAACTAAATATATTACAAGTAACAATAGTTTCTTAGGAACATTAAACATTTTTTGTATAGCTTTAAACTTTTAAAATTCTATAATTATATTTATAAAAGTATCTCATGAGCATTTTTGCTATAAAAGTATGTTAGTTCTGTGCTGTAAAATCATAAATAAAATGTTTAGCTTGTATATACAATCTTTAATCAACCATTTTGGATTGACTGAGATTTTACTTATAGAATCAACTTAGAGCAACCTAAGTTACATTTTAAAGGCGGTACATAATTCTGTATTTATCTTTTTAAATATAGTTTTCAGCATTTATCATATTTAATTATTATTTTACAAAAGCTTAGTAAAACTGAACAGATTTTTTTTAATTTACAGCTCTTTATTTTAAATATTACCCTAGAAAAAACCCAGATTTATAATAGAATCTCTTAAGAATGTTAATAAGACGCAATAATGAAGCTGATCTTGAATGCTTAAAGCACTATATTACATGTAAAACCCTATATTTAATCTTAATCAAATATTATAATATAATATCATAATAAAATATCATTATCATAATATTTCATAAATCCTAAGAAGACTAAAGGAAAACTTAAGGAAACTTTAGGTTTGATAGAAATTCCAAAACATGTGCGAAATAAATAGTTAAAAGTTATTAATAAAATTAATAATTTATATTAAATATTAATATTAAAATATTAATATTAATAATAAATACTTTGAAAATAAGTTCATCACAACTTAAGCTTAATAAAATAGTAATACAATTTTATATTAAACTAAACCTTAAGTTAGTAATGTTTTAATATTCAGAACTAAACCTGAGTCAATTAGTGTTACTCTCACAGTAATTAACTCCAAAGGATAGTCCCAGGAATGAGTCTTCAGCTCGGACGCAAGCAGTTGCCAGGGGGAGCCCCGATTAAATTATACGATCGTGTTTATAGCCCCCATCCACACACACACACAGTATACATATATACAAGTATAACTCGATCAGCCTGCAATTCGAAAACCCGAGGCCCGAGTGTCAAGATCTGAAACCGAGCTGTCGTCGCAGCCATCGAGGCAGTGGTTGTCCAGTTCACATCGCGCATTCGCCGGCAGCAGTCGCCTCTTGGCACTTTCGAGTGTCTTGACCAAAAAACGCCAGATACCAAAAAATATATAAATATATATTAGTTCTTCGATCGCAGAGTTAAACGGTGGCCGCAGAACTCGGCACGTGCTTAGTAAGTGGCGTATAGCAAGCGCAACTGATTAAATCGCGGAGTATCCGTATCTTTGAAGTGCTCCCAGTCCCGGGGAAGTGCATGCCGCCTGGCAATTCACAATCGCAATAAATAAATAAATACAACAAGAAGTACATATCTCGCTTTCCAATTGCTTCTAATTTATTAATTTATGGACGCTTTTTCATTCTCGCAATCGAACTAATTTCCTTAAATTGACTTGGGAAAATTGTTTTTTGCTGATTAATCAGCCAGAGGCCCTATGCAAGCCGTGTCAAGATACTTTATATAATGAGTGCTGCCATAAATGCATTTTGCACACACTTGAGCGTGATAAATGGTGTAATGTTTAGTGGCTCTTAGTTCTTGTAATGGTTTATTTATAACGTGTTCCCCGAGATGCATAGATAAACTCCAATTACCATTCAACTGAGGCGAGAAAAAGTGCCTGGGAAAAAAGGGAAAAGACTCTTCTGGAAGCAGAATAATAAATACATTACACATCGGTGTGAAAAACCTAATAATATTTTTTTTCAACAAAAATTAAAACAGAATAAACATTCTTTGGCAAGAGTTTGGTGCCAATGAACTCGCTTGAGGTGTAGTGATAGCCGCCCCTCGTTAATGGCCGAGTTACCAGATAAAACCTAGTCTTGTGCGGTTAATTGTTTAATTGGCAGTCACTAAATTATAGTGCCCAATTCTGGACTGGAGTGTTTACTAATTGCCTGCTTTGTTCTTAGGCTTTATAGACAAATATCTCACCTCACACAATGGCCAAGAAGGAGGACTCACAGCTGCCCCAGGCGGGCGACTTTCAGGCCCAGGACTCGGGAACAGGGCCAGCCAAAAAGTACAGTTACTTTGATCTGGTAAGTTTAATTATCCTTGAGATCCTCTTACTGAATGCTAACAGGCTCTCGTTATCCTGGCAACCTGCAGTTCAGATACTCAACCGCCTGCGAGCGCTGCCTGTTCATATTCAGCCTGCTGGTGGCCACCGGCGCCTCCGTGTTTATCCCCTACTTCATGATCATCTATGGAGAGTTCACCTCCCTCCTGGTGGACCGAACAGTGGGCGTGGGCACCTCCTCGCCCTCGTTTGCTCTGACCATGTTTGGTGGCGGCAAGCAATTGTAAGTTCCCAGCACTCTCAGGATTCTGGCAGAGTTATAACTCCATTTTCCATACAGAACAAATGCCAGCAAAGAGGAGAACCGTCAGGCCATCATCGACGACTCCATTGCCTTTGGCATTGGCAGTCTGGTGGGCTCGGCGGCCATGTTCGTGCTCATTACGCTGGCCATTGACATGGCCAACAGGATCGCCCTCAATCAGATAGATCGCATCCGCAAGCTCTTCCTGGAGGCCATGCTGCGCCAGGACATTGCCTGGTACGACACCAGCTCGGGCTCCAACTTTGCCAGCAAGATGACAGAGTGAGTTAACACAAGCTTGGAACTAGTTACGTAGTTATCTTAATTATATTAATATAGTCAAACAGAAGTAATTCGAGAATTATCTTAATCATTGTTATTAATATAGGCAGAACTGGGGTAATTATTAAATAATAAGGCGGGAAACTTGTTACATATTCATGAGTGAAATTTGCATTTAGTTTTTTGATTGACTGTCGAGTGGGTAGCGGGTCTAAAGCTAAAATATATTTGCAAAGTATACACATCAATGGCAACTAAGTACTAAACTTTACAATGTATTTATTTATTTATTACAAAATATACTTTATTTAGTTTATTAATATGAGATAATAGCTGAAAATAGGCAAATTTTTAAGGGCTATTATTTACTTTTCCAATTTTAATTTTAATTTGACTTTTAGACATTACACAGTTTGGTTAATAAATAATCTCGTGAATGTTTTTTACCTTGACTACTTCAAATGTATATTTCTGGGGGATAACATTGTTAATTAAAATTCGTGAATTTTTTGTCTACTTTAAAATTAACTTAAATGGAACTTCACAAAAAGCATCCTGAAGAAGTAAAACATTTACTAGGCAGCCTTAAATTTTAATTAATCCTTTATCTTTAATGTATATTTTTATTAATTATTTTAATTTTGAAATTTTGTAAACCTTTCAGAGATCTGGACAAGCTCAAGGAGGGCATTGGCGAGAAGGTGGTGATTGTGGTCTTCCTGATCATGACCTTTGTGATCGGTATCGTGTCCGCCTTTGTCTACGGCTGGAAGCTCACCCTGGTGGTGCTCAGCTGTGTGCCCTTCATCATTGTGGCCACCAGTGTGGTGGCTCGACTCCAGGGCTCGCTGGCCGAGAAGGAACTGAAGGCCTACTCCGATGCAGCCAACGTGGCCGAGGAGGTCTTCAGCGGCATTCGTACGGTGTTCGCTTTCAGTGGCCAGGAAAAGGAGAATGTTCGTTTCGGGAAGCTTCTCATCCCAGCGGAGACCACGGGACGCAAGAAGGGTCTGTATTCGGGCCTGGGCAATGCCATCTCCTGGCTGATCATCTACCTCTGCATGGCCCTGGCCATTTGGTATGGCGTTACCCTCATCCTGGACGAAAGAGATCTGCCCGATCGCGTCTATACCCCCGCCGTCCTGGTCATCGTCCTGTTCGCCGTGATTATGGGTGCCCAGAATCTGGGCTTCGCCTCGCCCCATGTGGAAGCCATCGCTGTGGCCACTGCCGCTGGCCAGACGCTGTTCAACATCATTGACCGGCCGTCGCAGGTGGATCCCATGGACGAGAAGGGTGACCGACCGGAGAGCATTGCCGCACACATCCGCTTCGAGGGCATCCGGTTCCGGTACCCCGCCCGTCCCGACGTGGAGATCTTGAAGGGCCTGACAGTGGACGTGCAGCCGGGCCAGACGGTGGCCTTTGTGGGCGCTTCCGGGTGCGGCAAGAGCACCCTCATCCAGCTGGTGCAGCGCTTCTACGATCCGGAGGCCGGCAGCGTCAAACTGGATGGACGGGATCTTCGCACACTCAACGTCGGCTGGCTGCGCTCCCAGATCGGAGTGGTGGGTCAGGAACCGGTTCTCTTCGCCACCACCATTGGCGAGAATATCCGATACGGCAGGCCCGCCGCCACCCAGGCGGAAATCGAGAAGGCAGCGCGGGCGGCCAACTGCCACGACTTCATCAGCCGACTGCCCAAGGGCTACGACACTCAGGTGGGTGAGAAGGGTGCCCAGATCTCTGGTGGTCAGAAGCAGCGCATTGCCATCGCCCGGGCTTTGGTTCGGCGGCCGCAAGTGCTCCTCCTGGATGAGGCCACCTCTGCCCTGGATCCCACCTCCGAGAAGAGAGTCCAGAGCGCCCTGGAGTTGGCCAGCCAAGGACCCACCACTCTGGTGGTGGCCCATCGCCTGTCCACCATCACCAATGCAGACAAGATTGTCTTCCTCAAGGATGGCGTTGTGGCGGAGCAGGGCACCCACGAGGAGCTTATGGAACGCAAAGGCCTCTACTGCGACCTGGTAAACATCACGCGGCGGAAGGAGGCCACCGAGGCGGAGGGCGACGAGGCCCGGCCCCTGCAAAAGACGCAGAACCTGTCTGACGAGGAGAGCGATTTCGACGACGACGACGAGGAGGATGAGGAGGAGGACGGCCAGCCGGAGCTACAAACTGGCAGCAGCCGGGACAGCGGATTCAGAGCCAGCACGCGACGCAAGCGTAAGTACATACCAGAAGTTGAAACGAGATTACACTGAAAATTATTTTGGGGGAGTTTTAGAAACATATTAAAATTCTATATAAATCTTAAAAAAAGGTTCGCCTTTTGAAAGCTTTATTCTGATCTCAAAGAATATTATTCAAAAGTAGTTTTTATTAAAATCACAATTTAAAATAATTTATTTGCCAAAAAAAGGATAATTACTTTTAACTTAATCTTCGTTTATCGAAAAAAAAAATAAAATTTTCAAAATGTCTATCATTTTTTAAGTTTAGTGTTAATTTTTTTCTATGTAGACTTTAAAGACTTCAAACATAGACAAACATAGACAAAGACTTCAAACTTAGCCTTGAAAACCAGTAGTTTAAAGTGCATAAAATACCATGCTTTTATAGGAATATGTGTGTTCTTTAACTAAATGAACATTTTTTGAGTTAAAAAGAATCAAAAAAAATTAAATGTGTTCTTTTTTAGTTGCTATATTGTAAAAAATATGTAACTGAAACTGGTTTAGATTGTGTTTATTTTGTTTTACTTTTTCCCCGAAAGAAAACATTTTCAAAATATGAAGAATATTAAATGTAAAAAACACTTAAACATGATAGAAAATCCAAAAAATTTAAATATATTTTATCTTTCCTTTTAAGTATTTGAAAAATCTTAACTAACATCTCAATAAATCCCTTTTCAGGTCGCTCGCAGCGTCGCAACAAGAAGAAAAAGGAAAAGGAGGTGGTGCCCAAGGTGTCCTTCACCCAGCTGATGAAGCTCAATGCTCCCGAATGGCGCCTGATGTTGGTGGGCAGCATTGCCTCCGTCATGCACGGATCAACCTTCCCGCTGTGGGGTCTCTTTTTCGGCGACTTCTTTGGAATTCTCTCAAACGGCGACGACGATGAGGTGCGCCGCCAGGTGCTCAACATCTCAATGATCTTTGTGGGCATTGGCCTAATGGCAGGACTGGGCAACATGCTGCAAACCTATATGTTCACCTCGGCAGGAGTTAAGATGACCACGCGTCTCAGGAAGAGGGCCTTTGGAACCATTCTGGGCCAGGACATTGCATACTTTGACGACGAGAAGAATTCGGTGGGAGCACTGTGCTCCCGATTGGCCAGTGACTGCTCCAATGTTCAGGGGGTGAGTTTCATTAGATCCTTGTATCCTCCATGCTGATGCCTAACTCTGAAATCCTTCTGATTACCAACAGGCAACTGGAGCGCGTGTGGGTACTATGCTCCAGGCAGTGGCCACTCTGGTGGTCGGCATGGTCGTCGGCTTCGTGTTCTCCTGGCAGCAGACGCTCCTTACACTTGTCACCCTGCCGCTGGTCTGTCTCTCTGTGTACCTGGAGGGTCGTTTTATCATGAAGAGCGCCCAGAAGGCAAAGGCAGCTGTCGAGGATGCCTCCCAGGTGGCCGTTGAGGCCATTACCCACATTAGGACCGTCAACGGCTTGGGCCTGGAGAAGCAGGTTTTGGATCAGTACATCCAGCAGATCGATCGCGTGGATGCCGCCTGCCGGCGCAAGGTTCGCTTCCGTGGTCTGGTCTTTGCCCTGGGACAGGCTGCGCCCTTCCTGGCCTACGGCATCTCCATGTATTATGGTGGCATTCTGGTGGCTGACAACAAGATGGACTACGAGGACATTATCAAGGTGGCAGAGGCTCTCATCTTTGGCTCCTGGATGTTGGGACAGGCCTTGGCCTATGCACCGAATGTGAATGATGCCATCCTGTCCGCGGGACGCCTCATGGAGCTCTTCAAGGCAACCTCCACGCAGCCCAATCCCCCCCAGAGTCCCTACAATACAGTAGAGGTGAGTTTTCAAACGATTTCAATGAAGAATCTTGTCTAATATATTTCATATTTTTTGATCCATTTAGAAATCCGAGGGAGACATTGTTTACGAGAACGTGGGCTTCGAGTATCCAACGAGAAAGGGCACTCCCATCCTGGCAGGCCTGAATCTCACCATCAAAAAGTCCACAACGGTGGCCCTGGTGGGTCCCTCTGGCTCTGGCAAGTCCACCTGCGTGCAGCTGCTGCTCCGCTACTACGATCCCGTCTCGGGATCCGTCAACCTTAGCGGAGTGCCCAGCACGGACTTCCCCTTGGACACACTGCGCTCCAAGCTGGGTCTGGTGTCCCAGGAGCCAGTGCTCTTCGATCGCACCATTGCCGAGAATATTGCGTATGGCAACAACTTCCGGGACGATGTATCCATGCTGGAGATCATTGAGGCGGCCAAGAAGTCCAACATCCACAACTTTGTGAGTGCCCTGCCCCAGGGATACGAGACGCGGCTGGGCAAAACCTCGCAGCTGTCCGGTGGCCAGAAGCAGCGCATTGCCATTGCCCGAGCGCTGGTCAGAAACCCCAAGATACTCATTCTGGACGAGGCCACCTCAGCGCTGGACCTGGAGAGCGAGAAGGTGGTGCAGCAGGCCCTGGACGAGGCCCGTTCCGGCCGCACTTGCCTGACCATTGCACATCGCCTGACCACCGTGCGAAACGCAGATCTCATCTGCGTGCTGAAGCGCGGCGTGGTCGTAGAGCACGGCACCCACGACGAGCTGATGGCCCTGAATCGCATCTACGCCAACCTCTACCTGATGCAGCAGGTGGCGGGCTAACCAGACAGAGAGTGGATGTGGACGATGTCCTTGGGTGATACAAATTAGGCTTTAATTTAGTATGTACACTAGGCTAGTAGAATGTGTTGAAAAGTATTACGACCAAATAGAACGAATATAGTTGATGAAGAACTACAGGCGACTGTCTACCAGGGGGCCGGGATTGGCCAGGGCATTGCGTCGCTCCTGGATGGCGAATGTGAGCTTTCGGAAGGGGCCCAGCGGCAGGCCGAGCGACTTGAGGTCTGCCTCCGTCAGCAGCATCAAGGTTTCCAGGTCAATCTCTTGCTTTTGAAATCTAAAATGGATAAAAAAGGATATAAATTTGTATGTGTTCAGGTATTATTAACCGAGGATCACTCACACTGGCAGGTACTCCTCCAAAGCCCAGACGGCTAAGAACCGCTGCAGGGCACTGCCCGCCGACTCCCGATCATCGTCATCGTCGTCATCGCTGTATATGTCATGTCCCCCACCCTCGGAGTCTGTGTCATCAGACAGATTCAGGTACAAACGACCCTTGCCACCGCCAGTTCGAGGCTTTGGTGGATTGCTGCCCGCATGCCGCATTGTGGACGTGGAACTAGTGTCCGTGTGCAGCTGCAGCTGGCTCAGAGCGGCGGTCACTGATCGCCTGAATGCAATGCTGCCCAACATGGTGGGTCTATCGAAGAGTCCCACTGGCCGCTGCAGAGTCATTTCCTCGCTGAGTTCCTGGGCCAACGGACCATCGCCCAGAATGTCCGGTTGCGAGAAGGATCGCGCCAAGGCCGAGCTGTAGCCACTGCGATGATCATTGTGATCCGGCTCATCGGCTTCCAGGCACTCAAAGACATCGCTGATCTTGCCGCGCTTGCCCACGCTATCCTCGTTGGAGCTGAAGGTGCCCACATACATCACCTCGGAGTCCCGCTGCAGGCCCGTCAGCGAGGTGATGGTCCTCTTGCCATCCGGCTCCAACTCCCGCACCTTGAAGTCCCCGTCGCCAGTGGAAAGCTTCGAGTGGGGACACGTGCTGCTGTGCTGCTTCTGGGCCTGCGGCGGTCGCTTCTGGACCGTACCCGCTCGACTGGCTATCGTGGAGCCGCCGCTGCTGCTGCTACCGCTGCCCACTAGATCGCTGAACTTGGTGGGTGCTGGCGGCGGAGACGGATGATCCTTGGGCGGCTTGTTTAGGTTGCCCTGGCTGGACCAGATCTTCTGCTTGAGCGTGGAGAGCATATTGCCCGACTTGCTGGCCCCGCCAGGCGGACTGTGGTCGGCATGGTCGGGTTCCTGGCGCTGCTGCTGCCGCTTCATGTACTCGCGCACTCGCTTCTCACAGCTCTTCTCGGCCAGTTCCTTCAAAGCTTTGGACTTTTTTCTAAGCAAAAATAAGGGGAGATCCGTGAGACGTTATACGGAAAGATGTAACTTGTTATATCCTCACTTTTCGTTGGCCTCAAAGTTGGCCGTGGCCACGTCCAGGTAACGCAGTATTTCATCTCTTCCATTGATGGCCGCCAGATCCTTGGCGCTGTGCTTGTCAATGTCCAAGGCGTAGATGTTGACACCAAACTTTACGAGAAAGTCAACGCAGTGCAGATGACCCTTGGCGGAGGCCAAATGCAAGGCTGTATTCCCAAACTGGTCGCATTTATCGGGGTCGCCTCTAGCAAGAAAATTAAAAAAGATTGTTTAGAGAGCATGAATATAGTAATATCTCCTGAAACTCACCCCCTTCCGCACAGCAGCCGTAGTGCATCCAGCCGCCCCTCGAAGGCGGCCCACATCACCGGCGTCATGGAATCACTGTCCTTGGCATTGGTGTCTTTCCTGGTGGCCGCCGCCAGCACATCCAGCAGCCCATCTTTAGCGGCTCTGCGGGGGTAATCAAAGGCGTTAATGAGTCTTGTGCATGCCGCGGGATGGCGATAAGATAGAACCAAATTAATTGCATGTACTCACTTGTGAAACCGATCCGAAGACATTCTTGAGATTCTGCTATCTATCAATCAGACTGGCGTTGGAAATTCTCGTATCGAACTGGAACTGAACGGAACTGAGACCCCTGTGAGTAGGCTCTGAAGTGTACTTCCTTGCATATATTTCAGATAGTCAATCATAGGACACACCCACACACAATAGTATATAGAGGGGAGGATGCCCATAGATCAATTGCCCGCTTATCTGGTTGAGTCAAAAATTTCGGTTATCGAAGGGATCATGTCTTTTCAAGGCTCCACCCAAGTAGGGGATTTAGGAGATAAACAAGGACAACTGAAGCAAGAAATTACTACTATTAAGCAGCAGATAAACCTCCCTATTGGGAGTCATTTTCCTATTCCAGTTGAGATTCCTAGTTTCCAAACAGAAAAAGGCTTGGTTTCAGGTAACAATATCCAAGTGCAGGAACTACAAACCTTTAAGAAGTCCCCTCTACAAGGGCTCTTGCAAGAGAAGTCTAGTATCGAGGAATGGCAGGGGCACTTTAACGATGCCAACTATTTTTCCACTGAGGATAATTCTCCAGATTCCTGGCATCATTACCAAATGGATACTTGCTTAAAAAATAACACAACAGTAAAGAAACTGGCAATGAAGCCGCTAAAACACAAGAAACTACTACAGAAACCCAAACTTATATCTCTTCAGGGAAAGTCCAAGGCCAAGTGCATTAAGGAAGTCCTTAAGAAGGATAATTCCAACCTGTTGCAAAAATCCAAGCTTTACGGCCACCAGAACAAGTCCAAGGCCAATTCTAGTGAGTGGTTTAAAAGCATTTTGACCCCTCAAAAGAATAATTCAAACTGGTTTAGGACTGCGGACATTAACTTGGGCTTCGAGGCCATGATAATCGAATCCAAACAATTTCCTGCCACTGAGCATTATTTCTATGATATGAAGGACCTCACTAATGAGTGCGAGAATATGCAGAAGGAGGAACAGGTAACCAGGAATCCTCGGATCCTTGCGTATGACTTTCAAAACCTGATCAAGGAGTGTGAAAATCTGGGGGGAGATATTTTCGAGGCACGTAATCCTCCATATGAATCAAGGTACAAGAGCTCCAACGAAGTAAATGTCAATGAGCTGGCCGGCTACCTGGACAACATGCTCCAAATACCCAGGGATATGTCGGCCATGGCCAAGGCTATGTACACCTAATGCATACCAAGGAAACTGAATTTCCTGTTTTTTTAAAAGAGAGCTTGTATATTTTGTGATTCTAAGGAGTATTAAAGGATATTGTTTTAGTGTTCTTTAAGATTTTTTCACTTTCAAAATGTAATAATACTTTTTTCTTTGTTCCAGATCTGAAAAGAATATATAGGAGCACTTCATATGATTTAATTTCTTTAGATTTTGCAATATAATTTAGTTATTGATTTGAGGCAACCTTTTCAATTTTATTTTGTCAGCTTATGGATTTGATTAACTTTAGCTCCAAAGCGAAATACTGGGTATTAATACAGAGATATTGACAGTTAATAAATAACAATTTACAGACTTGAATTACATTTCAATCAATTCTTTAAGAATTAATAGCTTATGTTTCATTATTTTATCCATCAATCATTCGGATTATTAAAACCCTTTTGTTTTTTGCCCCGATTTCTTCGAGTGACAAGCGCGTTGGGCCAATTAAAAAGCGTATGAAGATGAGCCACCGAGTTGTCCGTTAAGCAGATTTCATTTGCTACCCTTTTTTCCCAGCCTTCACACGTTGTGAATTAATAATCCAAGAAGAGAAAAAACAAAAAAGAAAAGTGTGTCTTCGGCCGGAGAATCGCACGCGCACACACACTCTTAGCCACATACTCGCACTACCAACGTTAGTACAATCACACACATGAGCTGGAGCTGGAGTTGGCTTACATATCGGGCCCAAAGCCCAACTCTCAACTCTCAACTACCAACAGCAATAACAACATCTGCCCCAAGTTCAGTCAACCTTGCGCTGGCTGGTTTTCAATTGCCCAAAATGCCGAAAATCGGGGGGCAGTCGAGCATTATACCATGGATATACACACAACGGTGGCCGCCTGCACCGTAAATAAACAGCACAAACAACACACATATTTTGGTGCGGATCGAGTTTTTGGTGTCCCCGTTCATGACCGCTTTTCACATGCACAGGAGGTGGGATTTTCCCACTTGACACTTTTCTTTTTCGGCCAACCGAAAGTTTTCTTTTCCTTCGCGATCGGTAGAATATGCACGTAGCACAGCACTTACCCGGAAGCACTTTCTACCACTCCGACTGCATGTTGTTGAATGAAATTGTTAACTTGGCTCAAACTTCGGCGCGCTCACCTTACGCACAGTGGGCGATAGAAGTATGCTCACAGGTCACGGGTGTCTGTAGCAATAGAAGAAAGATATGATTTCGAGACTTTATTAAATTAACACGTTCAATATTAAAATAAAAGGCTAAATAAACACTAGTTATTGTGCTTTGTTAATTTAATAAATTGTTATTTTATTAATATTAACAAATTGTAGATACAGATTTATTAAGATCTAGTTTCTTATATTCAAACACCATAATTTTGTAGTGTTATTTTCTGACAATACAGCTATCATTTAGTATTCTGACAAATTAATTAGTTTGTAAATCCGTTAACTTTCTTCGCCCACGTTAGCGCTCTCTCTCTCTCACAGTGAGTGCGATAGTTCGATAAGTATAGCAAATTAGGCCTTAGTGTAGCCCTGGTTCCGATTGCGAGACTATCGATACTTTTTAACAAGTGAAAAACGGAGGAAAAATTAGTTAATAAAGTCGGTTAAAAATTAAAGCTAAACTGCAAATGCAATGTGCTGAAGTGAAGATGTGAAGAGCGCCGACCACGACGAGCACAAGCGAGCGCGATTCGTGGTGGTGGTGATTGCTGCAGCAGTTGCAGCTGCACATGTATATGTATACGCGTGAGGGCCACAGCCACACGTATACACAGACACCCAGATGAGTGTGCGTTTGCGTAGGAGGCATCAAAATAACAACAGCAGAAGCAGCAGTAGCAGTAGCAGAAGCAGAAGCAATCGTAGTAACAGTAGCAACAAAGAGTCACTGGACAACTGGAACTGGGGACGCCAGCGGGAATCGCAGTGCCAACGCCGATGCCCAGTGAATAGGGCCAGCAGGAGTCACTACCACGCCAACAACTACAATAGACACCAACAATTACCCTCACAAGTGTCACCCAGAAGTTAACACACAAAACTGGCAGCCAACGCGAGCTCCTGCTAGGGCAGCCAGGGGTCAGCAGCTAGGAGCACGCCGCCCGCACTATGGGCAATTGCCTGAAATGCTTCCAGTCTGCCGCCGAACAATCGTTGCCAACGAACGCCTCGTCCCCCAACTCCAACTCCAACGCCTGCCCGGCGGCCACCAGCTTGGCCAACTGCTACGAATCGGTGGGCACTAATCCCAATGCCAACGAGCGCTGCGCCCTCTACAACGATCGGCCGCGCGGTAAGTGTACGCTCCATATGGATGGATAGCCAATTGCAGTAACCGCCTCGTTCTAAGGTCGCCTTCCATTCCCATTCCTCCCCTCAGAAACCGATGAGCTGCTCTCTAGCCGAACTCCACTCAAGCCAGCAAAAGCAAACAATTGTGATACTAAGCGTAATAGTTTTAAGTCTTTAGGTTTGCTTAATGGCACTGCGCCCACCATGAGCGATATCATAACAACTGGTGAGTCAGCAACCCTTGTTAGCGGCGCGCACTGATAAAGTACCACTCACACGTTTCCTCCTTCTCCTTCTCCTTCCCAAACACAATCACCAATCACCAACACGAACAGCTGTCAAGGAGTCCATGGAGGTGTCGCACCAGAGCCTGAACCAACTATACGACGTGTACAAAGATCCGGACGACGAGGACATGATACTCACGGACGGCATCGAGCGCCTGTGCAATGACCTCAACTATCAGCCCGATGAGTTCGCCATACTCGTCCTGGCCTGGTGCCTGGATGCCTCGCAGATGTGCCGCTTCACCAAGACCGAATTCATCGAGGGGCTGCTAAAGATGCGGGCGGACACAATAGAGAGCATACGGCTGCGACTGGAGCAGACAATTGAGATGCTCAAGGCCGACGCCGAGATGTTTAAGCAGCTCTACCGCTTCACCTTTCGGTGAGACATTGCTTATTTAAAGGGAATCTATACAATCTTTAATATCGATTTGTTTCAGCTTTGGCCTGGAGCCCGACCAGCGCGTCCTCTCCCTGGAGATGGCCATCGACCTGTGGAAACTAGTGTTCACTGTACAAACACCTGATCTCTTCTCCAACTGGATACACTTCCTCGAAAAGCACCCGAATATTCGCCGCATACCGAAGGATACATGGAACATGTACCTCAACTTTACGGAACAATGTGATATACAAAATTATGACGACACCGAAGCGTGGCCCAGTCTGTTCGACGACTTTGTCGACTACGAGAAGAACCGAGCGCTGGAGTCGGCGGGCATCCATGACGATGACAACAACAACGACGATCCCCTGCAGAGCCGCTGCAAGGCCGAGGATCCGAATCGGGTCTCGTAGTAGCAGCGGCACTCTCTTCCACACTCTTCAGGGCCACAAGCAACGTTCAACTCGCCAATATAGAAATAGCACATGTACATTTTCACTTTCCCTTGATTACTAGCTCTCTTGCTGCTGCTGCTTTAGTTCTCGCTAAGAAAGGAAACAGGACGGAAAAGAAAAACCACACAAGTATAGCCACTGAAAACGAACGATGCGGTGCTGGCGCTGCTTGAGGACCTCCTCCTCCAACTGCCATCAGTTATTATGAGAAACAATTTGGCCGGAGCAACGGACGCATTTGTTTATGTAATTAAAGACTTATCGAGACAAGAATTTCGTAAAAGCTCAATCAACGGAAGAAAAACACATGTGTATATACATAAAACTAAATGACTTTGCAGGCGGAGCAAAAGGCAGACCGTATATAATAATATTTAGCGACTAATTGATGTATTATTTTAACAACAAACAAGATTGCAACATTTTATGGCACTTACCTATATTTAAATGCATACAATTACATACTTAACTGTAAGTAGTGGATGTGAATTAAATAAAAGCAACTAAAAGAGGAAGTCAAGCTGAGTTTAAATGGTTTCTTTAATTACAGAAAATTAGTCCAAGTTAAAATCAAGCGCCAGCTGGCGGTGCTATCGATTGCGGCTTAGACCGATAACGGCGGCCTTGCAACTGCAATCGCTAGAGTTGGTACAACATCGAGTTTATATATATCGAGTATCGAGACTACCGTGATCCAGCTCTATAAGTTGCTGTTTTGCCAGATAAAAATTCACAAAATCATTGCGAGACCCAACGAAATCGTCGCCCATGAACAGACTGTGAGGGGAATCCCAGTGCTGTCGTAACCGAATCCCCGCGAGGCGGACATGAGAGTCGCTGCCAGGACCTTGCCCCACCAGCAGTGATTCACGGCGTTGACATTGAAAAACAAATGCAATGCCAGCGCTCTGGGCGTGAGCAGACGGAAGGGGAGCAGGAAGGAGCAAGGATACAGCCACTGGGTCGATCGAAGCAGCCCCAGCCCCAGCCCCACTGACCGACGTTCCGGAGCACCGGCCGCCAAGATGCCCTGCGAGAGCTGCGGTGTTGAGTTCACCGTCTTTCGTCGCAAGCGCTCTTGCTTCGACTGCAAGTGAGTAATAATGGCATTCGGCTCTGTTTAGATTCCGTGGATTGACATTCGATCTGCCTTTCTGTCTTGTCTATTTTCTCTTAGACGCTATTATTGTGCCAACTGCATCGTGGCCAGGCGCTGCCAGCGATGCTCTATCTTTGCCCAGCGCCCGCTGCTAAGGACGGATCTGCTGAAGCTCAAGCCGAAGGATCTGATATTCTATCTGCAGTCCAAACACATCTCCACTGAGGGCTGTCTAGGTGAGTCATGCCACCAATCTTCAATTACATGGTTCCTCGGATTACCCAGACGCTCAATTGCAGAGAAAGAGGAGCTGGTCGGCCTGGTGCTGGCTCATGTGGCTCAAATGGACACCGGACGCGGCTCGAACGCCTCCTCCAACAGTCCGGGCCGCGGGCAGGCCAACCCCATAGATAACCTCAAGCAGTCGTGCCAAAATTTCTTCACCAACCTAACCGACAACCTAAGCGACTCGTTCGCCGCGTTTGATTCCAAGGCTAGTACCAAGCCGCCGGAGAGCAGGCAGCCCGCAGAGGCGCCTTTACATATCTTCGAGCAGCCGCGGGTGTCCACGCGCGAGATTCCCACATACGCCAGCTCCGTGAACGGGGAGCAGCGCAGTGGCTCGGTCCACGTCCAGCCAGCGGCCACCGTTAATGGGGGCAGCCAGAGCAGCAGCAGTCCCTCAACTTCTACGCCGGCATCGAGCAATCGCGATGCCAACGGCTCGCCAAGCAGCCCCAGTAATAGCAACAGCGAGGCCCGCGGCTCCCAAGGGTCCTCTCAGGGCCCGGCGCCCAATGACGACATCCGTGATAGCAAAACCGACGACTGCGAGTGTTCTGACGACGAGATTATGGCCACGTTTAGCGAGCGCGTATCGCTTTCGCTCCGAGTCGACACCAGTGGTCGGGTGAATGTCCCACCAGTGCCGAGCCCCGACGCAGCCCTGGAGGCGACCATCGATGGCCCTGGGGTCTCGGCCACTGCCAACAACACGAGTCCGGGCTGCTCCAAGCCGGGCTCTAGCAGTTCCAAGGCGGATGCCTCCTCGCAGTCAAGTTTCGAAGAGCTGGGAGCCATCGGCGGCATCTCCGACGAGAGTAAGGCCACCACAGACACCAACAGCAGCCACTTGGACCAGTGGCAGGTCCTGGAGGTGAACCGGATCGAGGCTGTGGAGGAGACGCCGACCACAAGTGCCGCCGAGGAGATCCTGGAGGTTACTCTTCGAAGCAGCAGACCGGCACCCGGGGAAGACGGCAGTCAGGAAGTGTGCGAGAGTACCCAGACCCTGAACATAGAGCAGCGTCCGGCCAATCCTACTCCAGCGTCCCATCCCGCCGTGCCTCAGCGCACAAAGAAGGTGACCCGGCGCCGTTCCGATGGCTACTTGAATCGCCGTCACCACTCCAGTGATGAGGAGTCGCCAGTGGCACCCAGTGGACCAGGGCTAGGCCTGGGACTGTCCACGCTGAGCGAGCAGCCTGAACCCGGCCTCCATGCGCATTCCCATCGTCACAGCTGCCAGCGCTGCGGAAAAAACAAGACAAACATTCGTCGGCATGTGGAGAGAATGCGCCGCCACCTGGAGAACTCGCAAATGTCCGAGGAGGACATCAAGCGCGAGCTTCAGGAGTTCCTCACGTACCTGGAGCAACGTACCAAGTCGGTGGAAGCCTCCGAATCGGGCAGTCATGCCGTTTCGCCTCTTAGCGTAGACGCGATCAGCGTGGCTGCCGGCGGAAGGTCCCCTGACCTGCCCATAACCCCGACCATTGAGTTCTCGCCAACGCAGGAAGATGACATTCGCTGGGACGACGAAGGCATACATGTGTATGCGGCGCCCTCAGACTATGAGCCCGCCGCCTGCATTGACTCGCGCTTCGTAAACTTGGAAGACTTTGAGGATTTGTGAGTTCGAAACGAATCATTTTTTTTTAGAAAAATCGAAAATGAAATATTTCTTTTGTTTAACAGAAGAGACTTGGAGGCATTGACGGTGAAACAATTGAAGGAGGTGCTCATGCTGCACCGCGTCGACTACAAGGGCTGCTGCGAGAAGCAGGAACTGCTTGATCGCGTCAGCAGGCTGTGGAAAACCATGCGGGAGGCTCCAGGTGAGCGTGTGCTTGTCATTTGATTTAATATTTATTTAATGTTTGCTTATTCTTTCGGTTAGCTGTGGAGAAACTGGCCACGGATGAGCTTTGCAAAATTTGCATGGACGCGCCCATCGAGTGCGTGTTTCTTGAGTGCGGCCACATGGCCACCTGTACGAGCTGTGGCAAGGTGCTCAATGAGTGTCCGATTTGTCGACAATATATCGTACGCGTCGTACGATTCTTTAGGGCGTAAAATAATGCGGACAATGGTGTACAGCAGATCCCCGGATGAACGGGACTTCAACGTATTAGTTTCCTTAATCGACGCGCGTGCAACTATAATAATAATATGTAATCATAATTTGTATGTTTTGGTTCTACTAAGTATGTAGTATGTTGCCAGTATATATGCAAATACCGCTTTTAAAGTGTATTTATCTATTTCCAAAATGTGAAATACTTTGCTATTTATTTTGTTTGTTCTTGTTGTTTGTATAAAAGAAACGAGAGGTTATCTCTAGATAAACTAACATTCCTATAAGCCGCTAAAAGAAGATTTAAATCTGTTATCAACAGTTGTGAAAAAGAATAACTCCTCTAGATGCGAGCATTTAAACAATAAATATTTTCAAATAACCAGTTCTCTTTCCGAGCCCCTGAGGAATTGGGGATTTCCCCTTAAATAATAGGGCTGATTGAGTTGAGGTGCGCTGTGTAGGCTCATAAAAGTATTATCAAAGGTGACTGTTGTGATCACGTGGCATTTTCCAATTGGTTGTTATGGTTTATTGACTGTCTGTCTGTCTTTTTTGGGGTTTTTGAAATACTTTAAGCAGTATTTTTTGCAGTTTCTGCTGAGCCCTATTTATTTTTGGTTAATTTCCACTCAGTAATTACATTATACTCAAACTTTAAGCCAAGACAGACTCTTAGAGGCTGGATTACTTCATATGTGAAGAGTGTAAGAGTTTAAGTAGAGAAAATTTAAGTTATGTTTACCAAGAACAATAATTTTATGAAGACTTCTCTCCACAGAGGAATAGAAGCTGGTAAACAAGGTTATTATTTCACGGATTAATTAATATTTCTCAATAACCATAAAGACTTTATTGCTTCACGAAGACATCTTTCAATAGAACAATGGAGATAATCAAAAATAATTACGGAGGTTGTACTTTCTAAAACGAATGCTTGGAAATTTTCTGGCTGATAACCAGAGGCTTAAAAATTCGTAATTTTCAATAATTCCCAGAATCCATCAAAGATTTCGGATTTAAGTATTCCCACTCCATTGACTTATTCCACGCTGTAATTCCCAAACTCAAAACCAAATTGGTTTTTTAAATACAACAGTCTTTAATCAGGTTAAACAGTAATCTAGGAGTAGTGACAAGAGCTGGGGGACAGCACACAATGACTAGAGACGGGGAAGAGAGAGACAAGAGGCACACTGAGGCATCAGTGGGCAGTTCAAATTCTGTGCATGCGCAGATCCAGGGGCGACTCCACATCCATCTTTACGTAGAAGTCGTCCTCGCTCTGAAGGTAACTGTGCTGCCGTTCGCTCAGCCAGTAGCTAGGCGAGTATTCCGCATCTGGTTTGGGCTTCAGCGAGTAGTCGCTGGGCTCGTTATTGGCGTCGTCGTAGTAGCGGGCGGAGGCGGAGGAGCAGGTGGACTCTACGCTGCCGGCGGCTGCGGGCAGGCACATGAAGGCAGAGTCGCTGCTGGTTTCAAGGAGGCGGGGAACAGCGTGCGTGGGCAGCGTGAGCGGCTGGCTGGCGATCAGGTGGATGCTGTGCTTGAAAGTCTTTACGTGTTTCCTCAGCGACGAGGGATCCGTGTAGCGCTTCTGGCAGCCGGCCACCTTGCACATGTACGGCTTCTCCATGGAGTGGGTGCGCGTGTGTTTGAAGCGATCCGAGGAGTTGGAGTAGGCCTTCTGGCAGCCCTCGAAGCTGCACTTGTAGGGCTTTTCGCCGGAGTGCGACCGGATGTGGATCTTGAGGTTCTCTGCCCGCGAAAAGGACTTTTCGCACAGATGGCAGCGGTGTGGCTTCTCCTTGGTGTGGGTGCGGGTGTGGACGAGCATCTTGTAGCGGGCATTGAAGCCTCGCTCGCTGCGCTGGCATCCCCGCCAGCGGCAATAGTAGAGTCCGTCGCTGATGGAGGCAATGGCGTGCCGCTGGGTAACATGCTGGGCGAGGGCCTCCAGTGAGTCAAAAACTCTGTAATGATCAAAGATGAAAATTGGGCGTTAGTGCAAGTGTAAAACATTATTCTCTATAAATGTTTTTATCTAATTATGGTATTGTTTATCTTGGCTATACATTCGATTTTTGATCTAAAATTGTATTATTATCGCCATGAAACCACACAAAAGCTTTATCACAAAGTTCAGTCCGCAAGTTCAACCGTTTCCAGACGGCGGCTGCTGGATTTTTCTGTTGAATCTGGTAATCAGTTTTAATGGTCAACTGCCTGGTAACTGAGTACTATATAAATATATGAAAGAACTGATCGCAATTATCTCATTTCAATGATTCATTAAGACGGGCTTTAAAGGAAAATGTTCTGGTAAGTTCCGGGAAGATTTAATTCTTAGTCATCAATTGAGTTCAATTTCAAAAGGTTCTTGTAACAATTAAACGTCAAAAATTAAATTAATATCCTTAATCTTGAAGATATTTTCCAACGATCTCCTAACTATTTTTTCTCTCTGTAGACTGAGTAATACCCATAAAGACTCCGACTCTTACCTATCGCACTCGATCCAGTTGCACACGAAATCGTGGCTTGTGCCACACTCGCTGCTGCTGCTGCAGGACTTGCTGTCGTCGTGGAACTCCACGGGGCTGCTGGGGCACATTTCGTCTTGGCCTTGGGCCTTCATGATGACGGACTCCGTACGATAATGGTGGTGACGATGGGCAGCGGGCGAGTGGTGGTCTTGGCCGGAGCCGTATCCGTTGATTGGACGCGGCGGCGTAATGGGCGGCGTTGGGAACCTGATGTGCTGCATCTGCTGGTGCTGCGGCTGGTGATCCGCCAGCCAAGTGCCCGGGTCCGGTGAGTATGGAGCTATGTACGGCGGAGTGTTGTACGGCGTGTAGTAGCCGGCGGGCGGCTCGTATATCGGGCCTCTGGCCGGGCCGCTGTTGAAGATTGACTTTTGTAATACGATATCCATGGTGGGAGCAGGTTGTCAGTAGAAGATTGGGAGACTGAAGCTCTCGCTAAGGCGCTCTGCGAACGAATGAGCCGCCCGCCTGCTGGCGTTCGGGTAATATGCGAAACCCGGCCGCTGATAAGGGCAGCCAGACGGACATGGTAGTAGCCTCTTATCAGCCTCGAAGGCTGCAGACGGGCCAGGGGAGCACGGTGCTGGCTGTCGGAACCAAAACACTAGAGAGCCGAGTAGAGCAGAGCGGAGCGGAGCAACGCAGAGCGGAGCGGAGCAGGTGCGTGCGAGCGGACGCGGTGGAAAAAATCCAGACTGGGGCAAATGTGGATCTGGGGCAAAAGCACACACTACGTGAGTGTAACTCCGTGCTGGGTGTGGGAGGTTCGGGGGAAGGAGGAGCCGCGCGGCGGTCTGGGTGCGCTTATCAACGCACAAGTGGAAAACCAGCGGGCCAGCCAGCCAATCCTGCATGTGTGCGCCCAATGATCGCTCTTTGGGGGGCAAGCGTTATCGCCGCAGTGCCGTCTGCCTGACTTGCACTTCGTACCGCCAAGCGAATTCCCCGCCAGGCCGCCCACCTACCCCCGCCACCCCATCCCCAGGCCTTGGCCTGCCTCTGTCCCAGGTACGTCAACTTCGCCACCAGCTGTGCACTCGGAAAAAAGGCAATGGGTATTTCTGAGGCAACAACATTGTGTGCTCTCGGAAGTGAGGGTGAAGTCCAGAAAGTCTAGAACAGTCACTGTGCGGTCTTAGTTTCTACAGATTCTAGAATCTGGAATAAACAACCCTCAGAAAGATCACAAAACCGCATTATCAATGTTCGATTGGTACTTGGTACTTCCAGTTAATCATAATTATGATTCAGAAATTTTAAAGGAAATGAGTAAATTATATAAACAAAAAAAAAAGTAATAACTAACGAGTATGAAGTAATTACTTTTTTAATCAAGAAAACAGAAATACCAATTAAATATGTAAAGTTGAGATTGAGAATAAAGTAAATAATGTTAAGCTTTGGGGAGCCACAGTTTGTATATTTGTGAATTTTAAATAATTTTAATATTGTAAACCTTTAATGTTTAAATAATAAGTAGATGGAATACATCGACTCTGCTGTTGCTGATCATATAGAAAATATATGACTTATAGGGACGGATATGACTCCCTTACTTCTGTTCAAGCACCTGCACTGGCTTAATGATGAAAGATTTAGCTTAAGAATTACTAAAACTTATTAATAGACAAGATTTAAATGGATTTTGATATTATATACAAAATCTAATAAAAGATAATATGATTTTTTCATTCAGAAAATGTTCCTTATAAATAATCACCCAACTTTATTTTAAAGATTCAGCACTAGAACCATCTTCAGGTTCCTACAGAAGGCCATTAGAGGGGGCATGTCGCCAACGCAAAGAACTGCGTTTTCGGGTATATCCAAACATACGTTTCTTCTTATGCACATATCATATAACTTATATATTTATACAATCCCTAGTAGGAGAATTTCATTCTTGGGTTTGGCCAGCGTTTTCACCTCACTGTGTGGGCGCTGCTCCTGCGTCTGGAGCGCTGAGATAACATGGTTATCTCCAGTCAACAGACGACCACGACGACGACGACGCCACATGCCGCTGCCGCTGTTCCATATCTTGTGCCGAAAGTTTCTGCGCCATGACGTGAACGGCACGGTACGGCGACGGGAAACGGGAGTTCTGTGCTCCGCCAGCTCTGCTGGGTGCTGGTGGTGCTGCCGCTATCGACTACGGCAATGGCTATCAGCGCTATCAGGCGGCGCTGTCTGGGCCTGTGATTCACACACTGGCGGAGCAACCTTCGCTCCACCTTCGTGTGTAGCCCACCCCCGGATCGGACGTAATCCGGCCACCCTGCACGGGCCACCGAGTGGGGTCTGGCGGGGGCTTACGTAAAGACAACATGACATCAGGGACATTGATAAGCCCTTGCCCTCTATCAGCGTTGTAACAGGTGGACTCATTGCCATTACCAGTGATCAGTGCTGAGTACTCAAAGCCCAGTCCCAGTCCCAGTCCCAGTCCCTATTCCCAGTCCCCTCGTCTCCCCCCTCAGCGGAACGAAACAGATTTGGAATCATGATTTATAAATAGATAGGAAATCACACCACAGAACGCGCCATCATCATAATAATGAGCGAACGGAGCGAAGTACAGTCGCGCGTGGCGAGGTCAGTTCAGCGGAATCTTCCAGAGCGTGGCCTTGGACGCAGACGAAGACAGCCGATGGCGATGGCGATGATGAAGGACCCCGGCCTAACCTAATTTTTATGTTTGGCAAGCGCTTGTCGCTCGTTAAATCATCAAAAATGAACGGGAGGAAAAAAAATCCGGATTTTCTGGCCCCGCCAGTATGAACTTTGTATGGCGCGCGAGCGTGCGCATCGATAAGGCCCGATTGCCTCTCTTCCAGCCACCCCAGATCCCCCTCAGATCCACTGACCTGACTCCGTGTTCTCCCCCCCTTGGACATTCCCAGAACCCAGCGGCAGAAGCTACCCGGAGTCCGGACTGATAAGGCATTTATAGTGCGAGGAACCGCGAGCACACATTGGCGAATATTTCTGTTGGGGATCAGAGGAGGAGAAGCGTGTGCATTTATTAATTTTCCGTGGTCCGAATCTCGGCGTAAATAAAAACAAATCCAAAGCACCCAACTGGGCGACAGACATTCGAGGGATCCGGATCGATCCGGATTGCAGGCAGCCGGGCGGGATGATGTTTCAATATTTCTATCAAATTAACAACACTCGACCGATAACCGGCGGGGTCTGGATGGCTGGCAAAGGTGGCCCGGTCTGGTGGTGGCCGATGGTGATAAGACCTGCTGGAGCGGATTGCCACTGGCATGGGATCTCTCAACCACTCCGTGGGCGTGCGCTCGCTTCGGGTTGTTTTCTTTTTTATCACCGCCGCACTGCAGAGATGCAGCGATGCTGCGACGGAGGGAGGAGGGTCCAGTCCAAGTCCAGCCAGTGTTATCGGGTCGCGGTGGAACCCACTGGGAGCTGATACGGGAGCTGAGTGATTGACTATGATCGCCGCGGAAGGCTAATTGCTTTGTTGCCGCCAAGCGACAGACATCCAAAGTCCATCATGCCCAGACCCAGACCCAGGCCCGCCAGTCATCACTCCCTGGAACATGGACACTAGACGGACACGGGCATGCATCTGCGGCATGGACCTGCCCCGCCATCATCTCCACCCATCCATTGATGGTTTATTACAGAGGGCTGCCTCGATTTTCGGGCGACTCGGAACTATTATTTATACGCCGCTTATCGCCAGACAGAGTCTGATATGGCCAAAAAGGAAGAAAAAAAAACCATTCCAGACATTCGTGGGAGCCCACACAACGGACCCCGGAGCCCAGACCTTCCGGCAGGGGCTCTATTTTTACACCCGTTCAATGGGTGTTGCTATTTAGGAGCATATCGCTCCTACTGCTTCAGTTACCACTGCTGGCCCGCTGATACGCCCCTGACAATATCTCGTCTAGACTGGGCATTATGAGGGGCACAGCACAATTTGTTTGTTTTTTTGTTTGGTTTCCTAATTTGTGGATTTTTGTTGTTCTCTTTGGTTGCTTTTAGCGGAAAAGTTTTCAAAGGCAACGCAAGTGTATTGAAGTTAAAACAAGAAGCCGCTGGGGGCTTTTTTCCTTGATATATGACTGGCATTCTTGGCGGGGGTAATTCAGACTTCAGGCTAATCGAGCGACTTAGATTTACGATAGACGTCGCAGCAGGAAGTCGGAGAATGCCAATAGATACAAGAAATCGCAGGTAATTATAGTTTTAGAAAGTTATTTTGAGTTAAATTATTTATGCTCGATATTGAAACGTTTATAGAGAAATGCTGATTTCAAGCGAACCAGAAATTGGATATCATAATCATTGGATTTTTGCGGCAGTCACGCAGGAAGTGACTTTACTTTTTGTGGTTGGCAGATTGATCCACAATTTGTTATTAAGGTTAAGGCTAAACATTATACTAGGAGTGATTTTAATAACTCCCTTTTTCTTATAAACCAAATCAATAGTTTTTTATAATTATTTTTACCCATCATAATTTTATGTAAAAAATATTTTTATCAAGGTTGAAGGATATAAAAAATATACAAAAAAATAAAGAAAGGAAGTTACATTTGGGGAACCGACAAATGCCGGTTTTCGATTGGTTCCGAGGGGACCGAGTTAGAAGAGAAAACATTTAAATTTAAAAAAGGTCTATGATCTATCACAGGTTTAAAATTGAAAACAAGTCAGCTTGGCAATGATTAATAAAAAAAACCCACTAGTCACACTTGCAAAGATTTTCGATAATTTGGTACACGAGTTCTTTTTATAACCCACAGTTATGCCAATCATGGTCAGAATTGATTAAAGACTTTGGTAATAACTTAGTAACTATTGGGTCTAAACATGATCTTATGTTTTTGGTACCCGAATATGCATTGAAATATAACAATTAAATTGAATCTCATTAAAGGAAAGGGATATTATGTTTAAACCTCTTAAACGTAATTCTATTTCCTGTAATTCCATTAAAAACGATAGGACTTAATATATATGTATTTTCTATATGTGCACAAATTCAATTTTAAAATACATATTTTTATTGTGCTTGCCTGCCAATCATCACGTAAGCCAATTTAAAATACTCTCAAAATAAAAGATTTCTTGATTACAAAGAGAGAATAAATTCTGTGTTTTAAGACCCCTTTTTCTTCAAGTGTGGGTTAGTTAACCCTCACTATAAGGTTAATTAAAGCTTTAAAATAAATACGATTCATATGATTGCATTGGGAAACGGTTACCACAACTTCAAGTCAGCAAGCAACCGATTAACATCTTTAAACTTATTTTATTCTTACTACTCAAGGAACAACCTCATCTTAATCTTAGATTCCTAAACACAAAATAAAAAAATCAAACACAATCAAACACTTTCAAAACACCTTTCCGTTTTCCAAGATCTGCCAATCGTCGTCACATAAACAAACGCAAAACAATTCCGTGGAAAAAAATCGCCCAGCCAGCCATTGGTGCAGCCGACCTTCACAAACGAGATGGAACCGTGGTCAGCATGCGGCCGGCATGCGATCACTCCCCCAGCGGCTGACCTCCTCCACCTTACACGGTGGCCACTATCGCGAGTCGCGGCACACAGAATTGATACGGCCAGCAGTCTAGCAGTCTGTAAACTTACTTAGGGCAATAAATTTATTGTACAAAAATCGGTTGTTCTGCGATACGTTTCAACTGCGCGCTCACTCGGCCGACGCATGCCGTCTGAGCGGTGATCAGAGATCGGCGGGCCCAGACAAGAACGGTGCTGCGTCCGTGGGGTCGCCGGCGATCCCCCGAAATAGACGCATCCAGCGGCAGTGACCCCCACGCGGCGCCGTGTCATCGGTGGCGGCCCCTGTGTGTGCACGTGAAACAGAAATAAATGCAACGACTCCGTTGTGGTAAATATAAAGTACGTACTCAGACGAAGTGCTCCAGATGGTCGTGCATGTAGGTGACTAGCGCTTTCTCGAACAGCGGTAACAGCAATCGGTCCATCTGGACGTTTACGCTCACGTAGAACTGCCGCTGGTAGCGTTTGCTCAGCTTTTCGGCCAGGATGGACGAGTCGGTTTGGTTCCGATCGCCCATAATGGAGGCGGATATAGCCTTGCCCTTAGGGTCATAGCGGTCGGGCATGGCCATGGCCAGCTCGTCGAAGGTCTCCGCCTCCCGGCCGTTAACAAATAGCAGGGTGCTTCCCTGCATTTTGAGAACTCGTCCCGTGAACTGCACATGTCCACCGTCCAAGTGGAAGCAGTGTGAGGTAAACAAGGCGGGTTCCTGCGCTTGTCCACCATCTCCGCCGGCCTTGGGGTACTCCTTAACAGCTACACTCTCCATTGATGCAGTGTATTCAGGTATAAGAGGGATATTTTAGGGTTTAGGAAATAAAAACAAAGAAATGATACGATGAAAAGGCAGATTTTTGACTTGGGGCGGCTGAAGTGTTGGTTAGTACTAAAAAAAAAACAGGGTTCCCCAGAGGCAATAAGTGAAAGCTATCGATAAATGGCGCCAAAATTTAAAGTCAGCCCCGTTAAATAAATAAAACTCTTGAATTTTCGCCGTTCGCAGTGTTGGTTGCATTTATTTAAGGCTCTATATTTGATGTGGGCGAGATTTTTTGTATGTTTACGTTTTGTTGAGTTAAAATACATATATACGATATTTTTTTGTTCACAATTACAATCAGATTTTTGTTGTTTCGCTCTCCCTCAGCACGCATCGATTGGTGTTTTCGTTTGTTTGCTTGTTTTTCCATATATATTTACGTTGTCGCTTTGATATTTGACCTACTTAATTAAATACACAATCGGGGAATCGGGCGGAGAGAGTATATCAAAATAAGGGGGCTGAGAGAATAGAAATCAAAGATTATTATTCGATTAGAAAATCAGTTCCGGTTGTTGTTATATTTAGACAATAAAAAAAAAGGAGTCGAGATGAAATTCACTAATTAATAGTTAGTTACGTTCGTATAATATGCTTGAAAATGTCAATGGTAATTTACTAATTTCGCTTGCGTTTATGCGTTGTTGTATGGGATTAAATATAGTTTCTTTGCTGCGTCTCTCTATTGCGTTTATTTATAGGTAATTAATTTGTTAAACTCGTTTGAATATCAAATAATTTTGGATTAATTGTTTTTTTGTTTTTTTTTCTTCTACTATAATTTGACTAAGATTTGCAAATCGCGATTTTAAACTTTCATTCTGCTCGTTATTATCTTTGTTTAAGAGTTTTGCTTTGTTAAATATTCTTATTTTTCATCATGTAATCATTATCGATTATCGATTTGTGAATAAATATATTGGAAGTGATAAACATATAGCGCTGTCGTTATGCGGGGCAGGTGGTACTCCCAACTAATCCTCGTCGTCCTCGGACTCGGCTTCCTGCAGCCAAGTCAGCCAGGCGTTCACTTGGAACAGAGCGGATCCCTTGCCCGGATATTTGTCGGAGATCTCCTCCTTCCACAAAACGAAAGCCTCCTCCTCGATAATTTCAGATTCATACAGATATTTGAACCAACGGCACAGCATGCCTAGCGAGGAAGAAAAGGAGAACGGTTAGCGGCTGGCAGAGATTAGAGATTAAAGTTCACCTACCCTTGGGGAAATTCTCATTGTAGCAGAACGTCTGCAGGGCGTAGAGGGCCATCAGCTGTAGCTCATTCTGGCCCAGGAAGGTCTGCAGCATCTGGCTGTAGGTCTCAAGCATCTGCTGCTCCTTCTGGATCACCGCCTTCTCCGGATGCTCCTTGGGGTCCAGGTTGGGGGCCAGCGACGACTCCTTGGTCACGTACTTGACCACCACGGTCATGAGGGCTTGGATAAAGCCCGGGTCCTTGTAGTACTTGTTGTCGACATTGGCCTTGATCCATTTGTAGAAGTTGTTGGGATTGGGATCGGCCTGCAGCTGTTTTAGCATCTCGGCCTGCACCTTCAGCAGGGGATAGAGGAAGGACAGCTGACGGTCCTCCAGAATAGCAGCTAGCCGCTCCTTGTTACGGTCCGTCTCTGGAAGGCTGTTCATCAGATCCACCTTGCTCGCTCGGAACTTCTCCTCCAGTGCATCCTTGCCGATGCCCTTTGACAGCTGCTGCAGCACGAGCAGGAACAGCGGATAGTGCTGCCCGTTGTCCGTGTAGTTGGCCACGTCGTTCAGCTTCAGCAGAGCCGGTTCGCATACGGTCTTGGCCAGCACGCTGGCCACGAGGGTCGTGATACGTGGGTTTAGTGCCTCGCGTTCGTTCATTTTGTTGACCAGCTGCTTGAAGACCTCGACCAAGACGTTGGGCTTGATGTTGGACTGCTTGCGCAGGGCCTGCAAGAAGCGCACAACGCGATCCAAGTAGACATCGTTCACACGGTCCAGTACGTCCATCAGCAGGTTGATGCACACATCCTTCAGCGACTTCTCCGGCAGCTTCAGCTCGAGGAATCCATCCACCAGCTCAGCGAAGCGATCTGGAGTGCCTGAAGGAGTGGCGGCATCATCGTTTGCAGTAGTCTCATCCGCTGGAGCAGCCTCGCCATCAGCCTGCTTTGCCTCATCCTCCTCCGCCACCTTCAGCTCTTCATCGGCCGTTGTATCCTCTGTATCTTCTTCTTCGTAGTAGAACTTCTCCTTGAAGTACTGGCTGGCCTTCTTGGACAGCTCCTCCTTGCTGGGGCCCTTGTCCTTCTTTTGCTGCTGCTTGGCCGAGCCAGCGCCTCCTGCAGGGGTACTGGGCCTTTCCAAAGATCCACTCTTGCCCTGGTCCCTGCCGTCGTGCGAGGCCTTCCTGCCCGCCGGGCCTTCGGTTGTCTGCTCGCCCAACTTCTCCGATGCCGAGCCAAAGTTCGGCGACGAAGAGGTCGCCTTAAGGCCCCTCTCCTGCTGTATTCCCAGCAGCGTCCGGTTGTCAGCGTACTCCGCAGACGGGGTCGACGATGGACGTGTCGGATTCATCAGATGGGAGGTGGGCGTGCCCAGCATCGGGTAGTGCGAGTTGGACAGCTGACCCTGATCCTTGCCCTGAGCACCGCTGCCGCCTTGGTTGCTGCTGCTGCCGTTGGGCGGCGTCGAGATGGGCAGCGTGCCCGGGAACTTCTGATTCTGGGAGGCCGCTCGGAAGAGCAAGGAGTTGGCTGCCGGGCGCATTTGCAAGTTCTCCACCGCGTCCTGGTTAGTGGTGATTAAGTTGCGCTTGAACCTCGGTGCCAACTCCTTGCTACCGAGCAGCTGATTACCCCCATACTGTCCGTCGTTGCGATCCCTGTCGCGATCGTTGTTCCGGCGCGAATCGTCGCGATCGCGGTTGTTGGAGGAGCCTCCTCCCGAACCGCCGCCGCTGCCACCACCGTTTTGGTTGTGCTTGTTGTAGCGATTGCCATAGTTGGCTCCACCGCCGCCACCCTGATCACGATCCCGGTTGTTGCGATCGCCGCGATTGTTGTACTGGCGACCATCGCGATCGCGATCTCCTCGATTTGAGCTGGTGGCGAACCTGAGGACAAAAATAATGGATATATTTATTAGGAATGACTTTAAAAAATGCTTTAAAAATGTCCTATATATATGCTTCTCTTCTTTCTATAATAATGCTTAGAAAATCCACAAAAATATGAATTAAAAAATTAAATAAGTTGGAGAAACGCACAAGTGGGTCATGACTCGGCAAGGTTACGCCCTAATCTTTGCCTGACCCAATTTAGTATTATTTACTTGTACTTTTTTGCTATTTTTCCTTCACCCCCAAAATCTTGGTTAATCATAGAACAAAGCCAAAAACAAGATATTATTACTCACGGCGAGACAATCGGAGAAGCTCCCGTGACACTCAGTCCGCTAAACATGTCATTGTAGCCGCCGGGCTGTATATTCAGATGGAATCGATTCATCCAGCTGTCCGAGTCGCGATCGTTGTTACGCATGTCCCGGTTGCGATTGGGGAACGGGGTGCGAATAATCGAGTCGTCGTCCGAGCGTATTTGCTTTATGGGGACGGGGCCGTCAGTTGTGCCCAATTTGCGTGGCACCCAATGATTCTGGCGCAGCTCGATGACATCCTTCAGCATGAAGCGTATCCTTGGTGGATATTCAGAAGACTTTGACCGACGTTCAAGCGTCTCGAAGTACTGGTTCATCAGCTCTTTGCCCTGTTCTGAATCCAGATTCTTGCCGCAAGTCTTGAGCAGTTGAGCCAGGCATTCCATGTCCTCGCACATTTCCTGCGCACCGGCCGTACGCTTCTTCTTCTTGTCCAATAGCTCCATGATGCACTGATGCAGCACGGTCTTCGACAGCATGTCGAGCTTGTTGAGCTCGCCGATGAACTTGACGTTGCCGAGCATGCGCTGCTTCGCCAAATGGCGGCGCTCCTCCTCGTCGGCCTCATTTTCAGGCGGCGGTCGGTTGTCGTTCTCGTCGCGCTTTAGTCGATTGTTGAACTTGTCGCGACAGACGGCGATCAGAAGGCGTAAGAAGGTGCAAGAGTTGTTTGGTTCCTTGTCGAATGACGGGGCTTCCTCGGACAGTCGCTTGCAGAGCTGCGCGTACATAGACGAGTACTTCGGCTCGTCCAAGGCCTTGTCGAAAATCAGCAGAATTACGCCGTTCAGAATAACAATGGAGTTGAGGTCAAGCTTCAGTAGCTCATCGCTCAGCTCTTGGAACTTCTCGGGCGTTAGCTTGTTCAGGATACCCCTCACGCGCCGGAACACGGCGTCGTTCTTCTCGCTTTGGGTGAGTCCATGCTGCGGACGCAGCGATGGTGGTATCCAGCGTCCGGTAATCGGCGGCGGTGTGGTTGCCTTGCCCGCCTGGGATCGTTCCTGGTGCTGCTGCTGTTGATGGTGTGACTGCTGCTGCTGTGTATGGGAAGCTGGTCCTCCGCCTGCTCCTGCTGATGCTGAGTTCAGAGAAATGTTCGAAGAATTGGAAGTAGAGCCAGAGTTCTGAGCCGACGACGCATTGCCGTTGCGCTGGGTTGGCGTGCGACTGGGCGCTGCTCCACGATCGTAGTCCGACCTGCCGTAAGTGCGAGGTCCACCGCCCGATCCCGGTCCTGATCCTCCTCCGCCTCCGTTCCTCTCAAGGCCGTTGTTGGTGTAGCGCTGGTGCGATGGCGAGTCCTCGTAGCTGTCGCGGTAATTGTTGCTGTATCCACCACTCACGCCTCCATCATTGCCGCCGCGAGAAGCCCCATACGAAGATGCTGTCTTGCCGCTGCTGACTGAGCTCGCTGCGTTTCCGTTGTAGCCAGACGATGAGTTGGAATTAGAGTTGCTATTACTGCTGTTGCCGTTCCCGTTGCCGCTGCCGTAACGTGGCTGCGGTCCGTTGCTCCCATTGCCGTTCTCGTAGTTGCGGGCGGAGCGATAATTGCTGCCGCCAGAGCTGCCGACTGAACCAGGTCCTCCAGAACCACCACCACCGCCAGCGGAGTTCGAGTTTATTGATCGATTGTAGCTGCCATCGGAGTTAGAGTGATAGTTGCTGCGACTACCACGATGAGCTCCGCCTTGCTGGTCCTGCTGGTATCTACCGGAGGAGCCGTTGTAGCTGTCGGTGCTGCCGCTGTTGATGCCTTGACCCAAAATGTCACTATTCTTCGGATAGTAACGCGACGACGACGAGTCACCCTGGTAAGATCGTCGAGGTCTTGGGCTCACCTCACTGTCGTGTTGGCGAATTTTGGCGGAATTCTTGCTATAGCCAGTGGAAAAGTGTCCGGTCGGTCCACCAGATGATCGGCTGCCGTTCCTGCCGCCCTGATGATCACTGCCGCTCAAGGCCGGTTGAGTTCCGTTGTTGCCGCCTCCGCCGCTCTTAAAGCCGGAGCCGTTGGAGCCCTTGCGATAGTTGCCGCTGCCGCCTCCCTGATTCGATGCCGAGGGTGAGGAGCCCTTGTCGATCTTAACCAGATTCTTGAGGTTATTGAACGTATCGGTCGCTGTGGTGATCGGCAAGAGATTGGGACTGGTGTTTAGCAGGGTTTTGCCGACCGAGGGTGTCGGTGGGGTTTGGCCACCGCAGCTGACGCCGATAACGCCGCCGCCTCCGCCACCACCGCGATTGGTTGGCTGCTCGTAATTGCGCTCGATCTCGCTGGGATTGGCCGTTATTACCAGTCGTAAATCGCTGCCGCCGCCGATGCTCGCCGTATCACCGGTGCTGGTGCCTCCCTCAATGGTGATCGCTTTACCGCCCCGGAACTGATCTATGATGACGCCTGCCTGGTGCCCGTTGGTGATGTCCCAACGTTGCGGACTGTCGTCGTAAGAGTGCAAAAGGGGAGCGGCGTCGTACGTTGATAGAGGAATGGTGATTGCTTTTCTGGATCGACTCGGGGGCGAAAAGGTAGCGTGCTCCTGTCTGCACGTGGGTGGGTCTCCTCCCGTTCTTTGTGTCTCCTCTGTTATCCCCGTTTCCTAGGGGATGGGTCTGGGTATTGGGGATCTGTTCCTTTTCTTTGTTACTAGTCCTGGACAGATCCTCGGACGGATACACAAATTTTAACACACACACGCGTACGCACACAGAGACAAGGAAGGGGTTGCCTAGACGGTTGGATCCTTTGGAGAGTTGGGATGCTGCTGCTTCTGCTGCTGCTGCCGCTTCTCAGTAAGAGTGGAGTGGAGTTGCGTGGAGTCCTGCGTAACACCTGGGATTGGTCTCTCCGTTTCGTTACGTCACGTCACACTCGGGTATCGGTATTGCCTTGCGTATATGGGAATCCTGGATGGCGAAGGGGGAAAACAAGAGGCGTGGATTGGTGAATTAATAAGGCGGTCGAGGAAATAGGAAAGACTAAAATATACAGATTACACGAGCGAAAATATAGGACCAGACGGAAATAACTGTATTACATACAATTGTGACAATAATATACACGTAAACTGATCGTCGCTCTTGTTTGAGTAACGACAGCATGTAAGCTGCTGTAATTTAAAAAACATCTCGATCGGATGTTACATGTATGTGTGTGTGTGTGTGTGTGTGTGTGTTTGCCTGCTTTTGTTTACAATCAATTTCAACTGCTGCGTCGGAACAACAACAAAAACAACGGCAGCCAATGCAAACTGGAAATGTGCATTTAATGGAAATAACCTCGCTGAGCGCCTTCAAGTTTATTTCTCAGTCCCCATCCCACTCCCTCCCGCCAATTGAAACTGGTGGACTGCCGCATTCCCACTGAGACGTGTTTGTGTGTGTGTGTGTGTGTGTGGATTTCCAGGCTGGGCGAGTGCCGAGAAGATTGTAATTAATCACAGCACACAGGTTTAATCAATGCTAACTAACCAACTGAAAACTTTTGCACCCAACTAAGCACTAAGCTCGGTAGTTAGTTACTTTCGCTCGACTGACTCATGTGCCTTGCTTTGTTCCTTCTTTGTTCCCACTTTCTTTGTTTGGCGCGCGCTTCCCATACTGGATACTGGAAAGAACGCAGAGAGAGCGAGCGGGATGGCCGAATGGCTAGAAGCTGGATCTGTCTGTGTGTCAGTGTCCTTTCTTTGTGTTGGGGTTTATGGCCTCAGCTTTGGGGCTCTCGCTCTCGCTCTTCTGCGCCATCGAATTAAAGTCTCTTGACCCCGGGAAACAAACATCAGCAGCCGCAGCAGCAGCTGAGGGGATATCTAGTATATGCTGATTAGCGTGCTGAGTCACTGCTGGTACTTATTTGCTGCCTAAATTGATTGGGGATAGACAGAAGTCTCTTTCTCCGCAGCTGTGTGTGAGTGTATTGCGGGAACAACCCTGCACTGTCTTTGTCTCCAAGCCCCGTCTCGGTGTGTGCGCGGTACATACATATTTTCGATTCTCCTGCAATAATGCCCTCTTCCCCGCTCCGTTCCTAAGTCCCGAACTAAACTAAACACCCCAATGCGAAAAAACCCACCCCGTTGCAGCGAGGCGTCGACCCCGACCCGAGGAAACACACCCGCCCACTCCCGCTGCCGCCCCGTCCCAGTTGTGGATGATTTTGACCTCAATTCGAGCGCTCGGCTCGTGTACAAGTGTTTGCTGGGGCCGCGTCTGCATATTTAACTGGCCAAGTGGCACACCCACAGCGCCAAGTCTTTTTAGGTTGTTTCAAGGGGAAATATTGCTCAAAAACAATCGATCTATGGAAACGCACTTGACCTCTTCTGGTATATACAGTACGGGAGAGATCGGAGCAAGCCAAAAGTGTGGCTGGGAAAAGTCAAGGGGTGGGTGCCTTCCCCGGGGGGACAGAAGGAGAGAGCGGGACAGACAACTACGGCCGCAACGTCAACAGCATTTGAGATTTTCCGAAGTGCCGCCGCCATTTTGTTGCATGAATGTGTGTACCTACACTCACACAGGCACGCACACACCCATGCGGGCGAAACTTTCTTTGTGTGCCTTTCAGAGTGAATCATTTGGTTAAACTTTTTGTTTGCCTCAGTTTTCGACTGTTTAGCCATCACTTTTCCCCACTGGCGATGCAACCTTCGGGTTTTCCGCACTTTTATTGATTTCACATCCTGCCTTTTTTCGCCGTCAGAGAAACGAGGACGGATACACATGCACAAATCTAATCGCTTTTCCCTCGCATCGTGGAAAACTTTGAGGCTATAATTTGGAAACGCACTTATACCTGAGCAGGCCTTGACTTTTCACTCGGTTCGCACAAATAAATGAAACGACCAGGCTACTTTTCTAAAATTTTACTAACCTTTTCTCGAATTTCGTATGGCAAGTCCGTTCCACGAAGTAGTGATCGAACATCGATGTTCTTGTTGATATCGATGTGCGATGCATCGATGATTCCGGCATCACTAGGATATAATATCGATAAAGTCATCGATTGCTGTTAAAGATTTCCATAAGCAAAACTCTGTAAACTGACATTCGTTTATGTTAATTAACATTAAGATTAACATTTTTACAGAATCTCTCAATCGATGATGAGTAATCGATGGATGAAACATCGAAATTGTGATTAATCGAACTATTAATCGAATAATTAGTTCAAAAACCAGTTCCAAGCTGTTCAAACCGCCAATTTAACTGCAATTTTGAAAAGAATTTTGAGAACATGAAGCGGAATTCCAAATAAATTATTTCATTTCAAAGAATTTCATAAAATTAAGATTGTTTTTATTTTAATTCTATCAGTTTTTGAGTTGTGCCAAATTTTTGAGTGTGAGATAATGAAGGGTTTTAATTTATTTACAATTATTTCTATTGTCCTTTCATCGACTAAACTTTTTTTTTGTATTTCTTAGCATTGTTTATAGTTAAGAAATATATATTTCACATAGGTTTACATTCTCTAAATGCCTGATTTATTTGTATTTGTATTTTATATTATTACTAGATTTATTGCAATATTTTTCTTATTTGTCTTTGATACCATTAATTATTTAAAATTGAATTAAAGTTTTGACTTATTATAGGATATATCTTAAAGCTATAACTTAAATTTTTTAAGAGCTGACAACAATCTGCATAAATAAACATTTTCATGCTCTTATTGCAATTATTATAATAGGAGGAGAAATAATAGGTACAAAATTTAGTATTGCCTTCTCACATTTTAAATACTTTTATTGTATGGAAATGACAAAAATTTACCATTTTTAAAAAACTTATTTTAAGCGATAGTTAGCTTATTAATAAGTTCTCTAAATCATATTTTTGGCGACAATATCAATTCCAAGTGTATAGACATACAAAAATGTATTTACAAAAATGTTACTGTTGTACAAACCAAGAGTAACGCCATACGATCGCTCTGCCGTGAATAATACTTTCAAATTACTTTATATTGATATGCATTTAATGTACAGCTATTTTTCCTTTATTGTTTTTGAGCATAAAATATATATTTTTTAATAAAAATAAATTACTAGAACTGCAACAATGCCATAAGAATACCTTAGCCTTGAATATATGGTATATCACCCTCTAATTTATATTAGTTAGCTTGTGCGTTTTCCCCTCGATTTACATATTTACTAAATATTTTTAATTGCAATTACTGATCATTAGCTGGCGACAGATATGGTTTACATGTCCTGACCGGCTACCGTTTATGACCCTTTGCTTGGCCAGGACAACATAATAGCCCGTGCCGCAGGCAGCACTATCGCACTCCGCTTGATAAATGTATTTCCCTCGCATTATCAACGCAGTCATCATCTAGCGCAACCCTTTCCCCAGTCCCCAGTCCCCAATCCTCATCCTTCCCAGCCATCGCTTCCCACACACACATGCAGGACGAGAGGAGGAGGCAGACCGAAAAGAAGAACAATTTAATTAGTGATGACATGTTGCCATTTAATTTTCTTGTAAAAAGTGTAATTAAAAATGTTTGGCTCGCATCTGGAGAACCGCTGGAAGCGGTGTCAAGCGGTGGCCGGGATAAGGCATTAAGGCATAAAGGTAAAGGATAAAGGTAAGGACAAGCCGGAACGATCATATATCGGTAGGTCGGCGATAAATCATATTGTGCGACTGCCTCCGGCGCATATTAGGCCCTTCTAAACGATGAGATAATCTATGGTCGCAGCGACAACAAAATGCTGCCACCGGCAATAAATTTGGAAAATACAAAACATTCTGACAATTTTCCCTAGTCCTGGCCAAGAGTGAGTGTCGAGTGTTGAGTGTTGTATATGTGTGTGTGTGTGTGTGTACACACACATCGGGGACAAAGGCCACAGGACACAGCAGTCACGTCAACACTTTCAACTCTTTCGGCCTGCCCCTGGCTTCGCCCTTCGTCGTATCCTTTCGGCAATAAAAATTCCGTTTGCTATTTATCTTGATTGTCCCCAAGTCGCCATCGCTGAGGCTATATAGCCATGGCTATATAGTCCCTAGTCGGGGTTTATATATGCAGGACCTAGTCCGAGCTCCGGACACTTCAATGTTGTTGGTAGCCGTTGGCGTTGCCGTTGCCGTCGCGGTGCCTGGACATTTTTTGCTTAATGAAATGTACATAAAACTAAATGAAATTAAGTTTGTGGCGTGCCCCGTGCCAAGTCCAAGTTTGCGTCCGTTCCCATTTTCTAAGCCTTGGCTGCGTGTTTATTACCGCGTCGGGCATAAAATGCAAAACGCGTTTTCCCCCTCAGCTTAGCTTTCGGGGGGTCACAAAATGGCCGACGCTGTCAGCGAACCCTTTTTCCTGGAAGTCGCCCTCGTCCTTTAAAGCCGCTCGCACACTTGAAGCCGGGCGGGGGTCGCTGGAAAAGCTCATAAAGTCGAAATTAAATAATTTGTCTTCTTAATTTTCAAATAAATTCTTCATCATACGAATAAAGGGAAAGCCCCGGCCCAAGCAAGGAAAACAATTGTCAGCCGGGCGCTGAGGAGCGCACCCCTCGCGCCCGGCCAAGGGCATGAAAGTGAACTCAGTCAGCCAACCAGAAGCGTGGCGAAAGCCCAACCAGCATCCCTCGAAGCCCAACTCGAGCCACCCACAAGGATAAACACTCGAGATGTTGCCGGGGCTGCCTGCCTGCTCCCGGTTTTATTAAATTCGACCTACACCATCCTCCATGAATATCCTTCTGCGCCCTCGCGACAGTTTTCGTATTGTATTTTTTAATATGTTCCGTCTGTCGCTCGCCTCGTCTGTTTGTCCGTCGCCCGGCACAAATAATCGTGTACACCATTAATCCTTATTTCACGGCATTGTCCTCCACCCCCCGAATCGTCCTCCTGCCAGCATCCCCTCGTCGACAGGACAAGGACAAGTGGCATGTAAGCGATTATCGCAGGGATATCGCAAGGGGAGAGGCGAGGAAAAACAATAAATGTAAAAATAAATAAAAGGGTGTCAATGACTTTTGATAATAGAAATGATTGTCCAAAAAATGCTCAAACAATATTCATTGTGAAGGGTGCAGTGAGAGAAAAGGTTCCTGAAATATGGGCAGGAATTTAGTTTATCAGGATTAGCTTTAAAGTTGGAAATATATTTGCAGTTTGGTGTTTACTAATATTAAATTAAAGAACTTTTCGATATAGAATATTTAATAATTTAAATTGTAAGTACGAGAGACATCCAAAGGTTTTCTAAAGTTAAAAACTTGATAGGATTTATGTATTGTAAGATCTCAATTTCTTCATTTCTCGATTTCTTTTATCGATTTTGAAACCTGAGAAGATAAATTTATTTTGAGGATCCTAATTTAATCTTTCTAATATAAATTAATTCGTTATTCAAGTAATATGATCCATTTTTAAATTAATTTTATTGGATTTTGGGCTTCTGTTGATTTTATAAATTATGAAACAAAATATAAACTTAAGCAAGATGACAATTATTTTATTATATCTAATCATAAGTTTGTAGTAGCCGGATAAGGTACTTGGCGAATATATACATATAAATAAATATATTTAAATTAATCGCATTTCTTAAGGCTTCGTCTTATTTCTTACAATTTAATAACTTAAATATAAACCAAATTAATGATTAATATCTTATAACTTGCAAAATCTATAGTTTCAGCCCAAACTGCACTTTTGTTTATTTCAGTATCCATATGATGTATCCTTGCGATTAATGAACCTGATTAATCAGAGCTCAGATGATGTTTTATTCCAGGACAAAGGACAGGGACAAAGACAAATGAAACTTTCCCATCAATCGCTGTTTCGTGCTCTACTTTCTGTCAGTGCTGATGAAATCTCGTTCCAAAAAACCAATAAAGTCCAAAGACAGCTTTCAGCTTTCGGCAATCACAAAACGATTTGGCATATACATACGCCCAGCGGAGTGGAGGGCAGGACGAAGTCCTCCCCCGAATACGCTGACTCTATATATCTCTCTCTTGTCCTTTTCAATAGTTTCAGCACGCTTTACGCTTGGCCTAATTGCCGGGTTCGGATCTGGATGAAGCTGCCAGGACTGCCCTGGTCTGGCCCTGCCTCCGCTCCGCCTCGTCCAGAATGCTTTCCCCCCCCCCGGCTGATATTCCGTTTTTCCGGCTGGAATGCTGGACTTTTCGACGTATACAAATTTCGGGTATGCGAGGGGTTGCGTCTGTGTGTGTGTGTGTGTACTGTGTTCTGTGTGTTGTGTGTACAAAATGAAAAATGACAACGCTGGGTCGTCCGTCGCAGTGAAGTGAAGACCGCACGCACTTCCCGGCATCAGCAGTGGAATCAGGACTCCGCTGCCTGCCCTTCACCGGCCCGTCCTTGTGATCCTTTCACTGCATATATCCTTTTGATGGCGAGGGTGCGAAACGTTTGAATGCGAAATTAAATGATAAAAGATAGCAGTGACACACGCACAACGCCCCCTCCCCCCCAGCCTTCCTCCCCCCTGGCATCACTTGCTGAAGGTCGAGCACCTGTTTTATTAAAAAGCAAATAAGCGAATTTTCGGGGGGAAGGGGCAGGAAAAGGACCACCGCAGACAGTGCAGAGCATTGTTAATGGACGGATGATGATGATGATGACGACGGTGGTGGTGGTGGTGGTGGCTGCTGGCAAGTTGTAGATGAGCTCCGGCAGCACCCTCCTCCTGGCGCGCATACACTCCGTGCCTGTGGACTGTCAAGTGGTTGGCGTAGCATAATAATTGTGCATATTTGGCTTTTTAATAAAATCTAATCGTCATGGCATCATCCGAGGGGCACCCGGACACCCGTGAAGCCGGTCCGACTGCCTCGCCGGCAGGGGTGGCGATGAAAATTTAATTAAATTTAGCCAAAACAAACGCAACGGCCAGCAAATGGGGCGCACGCACACAGGATCCGGGATTAGAGGCCTTCGATATGCTATTGAATTGATTGAGCCTTGCAGATGTTCGGAGCTGCACGAGTGCGTTATGAAATATGCCAGCAATTGACCAATTATCTGTATTTATGGGTGGGGAAATGGGGTTAAGATTTTGCATTAAGGAAATCGAAGCGGAAGCTGAGGGATGGATTGATATTAAAACAAAGTCAGGAATAGTTTAATATTGCATTTTGGATGGTATTAACTAAGGGATCTTTCTAAAGGTCAACCTTAAGGGTTACTTATAAGTTCAAATATCAAATTTTAATAAATATTTAAATTCATAACTTAGGCTCTGCTTAGCTTCTTTAAGCCTTTCAAGTTTTTTCAATACAAAAGGAAAAGTAATTCCTCCTCATAAGCTCAACTAGAAATTCCTATTCCATTTTATCAGTAACTGAAGCTCAACTTTAAAACCAAAAGGAATCCCAAATATGAGACAGTGACTTTTTCCCAAATTTATAGAATTTATCTTAGGAAAAGATGTTGTCTTGGGCCTAGAGGACTGTCTTTGTTTTCAAAGAGAAATTCCAAGAAGAAAGTTCAAAGGTGAAGCTTCTGGCCGGAAGCCTTTTTATCAAGTTAACATAATTATGAATTGTTACTTTTGAATATTAAGAGAATATTTGTAGTGTTTTTTAGTAATTGTTTTAATAGGTTTAATTTATATAAATATTCGTTAAAGAATTTAAATTATTTTCACATCAAAACTTTCACCTAATCTTATTTTTAATCGAAGTAATACATTTATTTTAATAATACAGGCTGATTCATGGCTGTTATGGCAAGTTTTGAAAATTTGTATCAAGAGACCAATGCTTTTGTTTAATTTGAAAGACTTAATTATATTGTACTTAAATTTCAAAATCTATACGAAATCATAGAAATGATTTGTAACTGAAAATACTGAACTTAAAATTTCGCAGGCCTGTTAATTAAATTTGACGGATTAGATGTAACATATCTAAATCTTTTGAACATATATCCCCATAGTTTAAAGTTCGAAAAGGAAGTTTATATACATATGTACAAGTATAATAGATAAATGAAACTATATTTTATAGAATATGAAAATATGATTGTATTACATAATTAATAATGGACAATTGTTACCTTTTGAGGTTTAAAATTTTTGGGGTAATCAGCTTTACTTGTGATATAGTTTAATTTGTAGTTTTCTATTCTATGAAATATTCGTGATAAATTACACAGGTCTACAAAAATTGACCTTACAAAAGTACGGTGAATAAAACCTTCAGATTGTGAAAGATCTCGGTCTGTATATTGCTAGTTCAAAAATCAAAAAAATTTCTCACGTACCAATTTTGAGGGAATCGCCCTCAAAGTACCAAAAATGACCTATTTTGCCACTTTTCAAACGCTAATAACACAGAAACCGCGCGTGTACCAAAGTTGAATTTGGACTTAAATGAAAGGCCAATCTTTCCCCTTTCAGATTTCAGATGGATCCTGATTTTAGGACGTCAGGTTCAGGAGCTATATCGCTTTTTCTGAACTAACTTTTGAGCCGTTTTTTTGCTATGTTGTAGCCCTGGAACTCAGTACAAAATGTGATGACTCAGATGTAACTCCCAAAAAATTTGTTCTAGTTCCAGGGCTACAACATAGCAAAAAAAGGGCTCAAAAGTTAGTTCAGAAAAAGCGATATAGCTCCTGAACCTGACGTCCTAAAATCAGGATCCATCTGAAATCTGAAAGGGGAAAGATTGGCCTTTCATTTAAGTCCAAATTCAACTTTGGTACACGCGCGGTTTCTGTGTTATTAGCGTTTGAAAAGTGACAAAATAGGTCATTTTTGGTACTTTGAGGGCGATTCCCTCAAAATTGGTACGTGAGAAATTTTTTTGATTTTTGAACTAGCAATATACAGACCGAGATCTTTCACAATCTGAAGGTTTTATTCACCGTACTTTTGTAAGGTCAATTTTTGTAGACCTGTGTTATTAAATAAATATATATTCAATTTTTTCAATTAACAAAATTCATTTATTTATCATTTAAAAAAGTTTCAACACGAAATGCTGAAAAACATGAAGACCCTGCGAAATGAATTTCTGTTTTTCTTATCGCCAAAAAGGGGGCTGGCGGAGGCCTGGAGGGATACAGCCTGGACTCAACCTCACCGGATACTGGGGGAAACGTGATGATGCATTTAAGATTCTTCCGATTGGTCATTATTGTCTGGCATTTAATGCTGGCCTCGTCTTCGACGGACGGCTTTTTTGATTGATCTACTCATTGACGTGGCTGCGGCTCCATCCACTTGGCCTCCACTTCATCCTGCCACTACTCCGCGTCCGCATGCTCCTGCTCCGTCTCCTTTTCCTCCTCCTTGTTTTCCTCTTTGGTTTCTGAAGAAAGAAGACACAGATGGCGGCAGTCGATAAGCGTGGTTGGGATGCTGAGCAAAAAGTGCAATGGCGTTGACAAAATGATGATGGTGGGGCCCAAGGTTGCGCAAGTGCATTTTTCCGCCGCTTGGCCAGGATTGCCCACAATTGCAGCACCTCGGGTTCAAAGGGGCAGCCACTGGAGAGCGGCTTGATAGAGTTGTACGATGAATAGATCGATTCTTGCTATTTTTATGATTATTGTTGGGGGAATTACTTATTTGCAAGCAGAGAGGAGAAATAAATATATAAAGTGTATTAAGTTACAATACAATTATTTAATCCTATATTATTATTATAAGAAACTATTACAACTAAAAGTAAGACAATTTATTTGCATATTTTAAACCATTAGACCATGGAAACTGATGAATTACTGTATAATGATGGGCAATAAATTGGAAACTTTCTTAAGTAAACAAAGTAGAGTAAAGACGTCTAAGAAAACATCATAAATAAATAAATTCCTTTGAGACATACTGCGAATAAAATCAAGACAATTAATTCAAGTATAATATATATTATGAACTAATTACAATTAATTAATTACAATTAATACGATACTTTTACTATTATTACTATTACTACTCTATGTAGTAAACAAATATTTAAAACTTCAAAATAACTTTAAAAATATAGAAAATGTTCTGTAAATTATTGCAAATAAAGGTAGGACACTTAATATATGTAACTATTTTAAACCTTTTACCTAAAATATAGTTATAATTCGATATAATTTATTTTTACGTTTTTAAGCTGAAAATATTGCTCAGATTATGTTTGTGCCGAAGCAATATATTTCTTGGTATTAATATCTAGCAATATACAATCCGTTCTAAAAGAATTTTTTAATTTTGTTAGAAATAATAATGTAAATGCTTGAAATAATCTTTAATTTTGTAAACTACTTTACAGAAGATGCTTAGCAATAAGCATAAAAATATTTATATCAACTTTAGCTTGTAAATTACCAATTTTTCTAATGAATATAGGAATTCCTTCTCTCTCTCTCTCTCTGTTTCTTCCCTAGTTTCCTTCTCTTTCTACAAATAGACGAAACTGATCATCAAAAATGCGCAACTTCCAAAGAGTTTTGCAACTTGCCGCAAAGGCAGAAGCAACAACAGGCGGCATCAGCATCTTGCAGTTGCATACCCCGGCGTACACAGGAGGCATTTCTGTTGATGAACTGAAATAAATTGGGTATTATATTGATTATTTAAAAGTAAATACTCTAAAATAATTTATATAGAAGGGAATAAAGTTTGTTTAATATGAACAATTTTAAAATATTTAGTTTATTTGGAGTTAAGGTATATTATTTAATTGGAAGTTACCTAGATTTTCTGAATAATTTTATTTAATGCTTACAAATTTCGTAAATTATTTATTTGCATATTGTTTTTATTTAATTATTTAAGATTCGCTTTGTAAATACTATTTTTATAGATGTTTTGATCCATTTAATGAATATCTATCTATAGATTTAATGTATTTTCTTACCGTGCAAATTTGCTGTAGAAAGAGACTGGAGCGCGATCGGGACCGGGACAGGGTAAACGATTCTCAGGCCTGGGATCTGGGATCTGTTTGTGGATCGGAGATCGAACCGATCGTGCGTCATATGAATGCCTCGTGTTTTCCACAGTTGCTGCTGAAGCCGCTCTGGCTCCTCCTCGTCCTCCTCGACGATGTCAAGAAACAAATTTGGTGGCTACTCGTTCTGGGTTCCTTGCCGGTCGTCCCTTCGATTTGGGAGCAGGATCTGGAAAAGTATGGAACGGAGGGACACAACTGCCGGCTAACAACTGCATTCGATGCAACTTGAGGAGCTCCATGGCCGGGAGAGGGACAAAAACGACTTAAAAGCATTTTGCAGTCGAGCCGACGCAAGACTTCATCATCTTTGCTTTTGCTTTGCTTTTGCAGGAAAATAAGAGGGGGCTAAGAGGGTGGCAGGATATTGAGGAGGGGAGTGGGGTCCACAGGGGGAGCAACAATTTAATGCCGACCAACCGACCGACCGATCGCAGTTCTCGTTTGGCCATTTTGCCGCCGCAAAAAGATAAGAAATTTCGCGATTTGCTTGGCAATTCGGAAAAACTAGAAAAGCAACAATTTGATTAAGAGCACAGAGAGGAAAATTGTTTGAATAATTGCGTTTTGTGTCTATAAATAAAATGGAAATAGAGGAAAGTTGACTAGTTTTTTAAAAGATAAAAGTATTGGGAATTTATGTAAATTCTTAATGGATAAACATAGAATGTTAATGTTATTATAAACAGGTAAAACATAAATTACATTAACGTTGTGCTACTTTACATATCAGAATTTGAGAATAATATATAATGTTTTATTGAACTTTCATCTTAAGACAGAAGCTTGAAAAAGGCCCAAAAACTGGACATCAACACTACTGAATGCTGTCCATGAAACAAGTCGAAAGAAGGGACTATTGGGTACTTATTGTTCCTACTTTTTTTTTGTTTATAAAATAAGATCATAAATTTTACGATTTATTTGATTTTTTATATTATTTTATAATTATTTTTCTTAAATTATAAGTTATAAGATATAAGTATCTTAACGCCAATACTTATTAGCCGTGTAGATATATTTTGACCTCAAAGAAATAGATAAATTATTTATAAATATTCTTTAATTACCCCTACAAATTCCTTAACAAAGTTTTCATTATTTATTATATGCATAAAAAACACTTTAGCACATTAATATATTCCCTTTTTTCCCACCGTGCATTCTCCTACTTGTCCCTGTTCTTCGCGGAGAAACCGAACCCACGGAATGGTCTTATCAGTGCCCCAAAGTCCGGACAGTCGTTGGCGGATCGTGTCCGATACCAGGTCTTAGGATTCTCGTCCTGCCGCTCGATCTCGTCCTCGTCCTCCGTCCAGAGATTGTTCATCGATGGCTTTGTCTTTGTGCCGCCAAGAAACTTAGGGTGGGGGGAGGAGAGGCAGAGGACGAGGAAACCGCATGGAGGAGCCAAGGAGTAGCTGCGGAGGAGCGGCAAAAACGCACCGAATATCGGGCCCAAAGCGGAGACTGCAAAACAGAAGCGCGCCCGGAATGTGAAAAGTTGGTTCCCATGACTCCATCTCCCTGGGACAAGGCGCTGTTCAAAGACACCGAAATCCATCGTCTCCATCTTCGCTCCATGTTGCCAGTTGCTCCGGCTCCCGCTTCAGCTCCTCTCCATTCCCTGGACTTGTCTCTTCCGTCTGCCTCGTTTTGTATTGTATTTGTAGCCGCAGTTTTAGTTGCTCCCGACCATGAAAAGCCCTTGTCTTACCGCTTAAAAATACCCCAGCCCCCAGACCCCACCACAACCTCAGCCCCAATCCCAGTCCGAGTCCCGACTCCCACCGCTCTCTCACCTCGCGAGTTGTTTGCTGTTTATCAGCGATTTGGAAGCATTCAACACGCTGTTTGAACTAACATAAAAACATATTGAAACATTTGGCATTGCTGGCGATAAGGAGCGGAGCAGCTAAGGGGGTGTTTGGAGAGAAAAATGGTAGCTTAAAGTGTTTGTGTCACCTAGCAATAATCACTGGAAGATAAAGTATGGGAGACATTATTTATATATATTTAGAGCAATGTTACCCACCGATCCAAACTGCGAGTAAGCAATCTAAGTTGGCCTCTGTCCACTCCAAATAGTGTAAACGAGTGTCCTTTCATTCATCCTTATCTCATGCAGTTTAATCATTTTAATATATTGAATTTATTATACTGACTATTCTTTTAGAATATTGTCATTAGCAAACATTTATTCATATAAATTTTTATATCAATTGGTATTTTATTTAAACATTATCATTACGTTCAAAATATTTGTGACTTTAAATATATTGCTACACAACTTAAAGTGAAGGAATAACCAAAAGAGGCTTATTAAAAAATTATACCCAAAAAAATAATACTTTAGGGAACTTATTAACCCAAAGTTAGTATAAAATACTATAGAGATATAAAATATATCCGAAAAGGTAGCGGTAGGCCACAGCATTTAATTTTGAAGCGGATGGGTAAATAAAGAATGTTAAGAGTACAGAAACACTCTACAAAAATATAATAAAACCTCTTGTTAATATACGAATTGCTTAGAAGAAATCAAATAGGAGATATATTATCTATCAAATAATATTATTATTAAAAATATATATACCATAAGAAATTTATTTTAAACTGTTTGGAAAAAGATAAATTGATAAACATGCCAAGTTAGAAAATTAACCTAACTACCTATGACTTTCCACATTGGTTATTTATATTTGTTTGTTTCATTTAATTTCTTACAAGATTATTCAAATACAAATTTATAGATATATGTATGTAGATGAATATCCGAGGTTACAGAAATTATAAATTTATTTTTAAACCCTAACAAATTGTCAAAAACTGCAAATTACAAGACATTACATTAATTACTTTTACCCATATTTTTAAAGCTTTCAATTCTGGAGCCTTCTAGATTTACATATATGCCAATACAAATCAAATATAGAATCCCTTTCTGCAGTCATTGTTTATAGACCTTAATTTGTATCCTTCACAAATATAGCTTTGAATATGAATTTCCCCTTCTCTAAGCATTATTTGCTCGCTGTGCATTCGCCACACCGCCCTAAGTAGGCACTTGAGTAGGCGGAAGTGGGCAGGATTGAGGGTTGGGGAAGGCCTATCTGTGGCACGGCCGCTAGCATACTTCTGAGCGCAGTCGCTCGCGTCTACCTCAAAGCAAATACTTCGAAAACATTTTCATTACTCCAATTTGTCGTCGTCATCTTGGCTGCTGCTTGGCGGGTGTCTGCGTCTGGCTCGTTGCCCGATTTGATTGTCCCATCCATTTCGCTATTCATAACTTTCCCAGGACGATGGCAGCGTGCGCCGTGTTTATCCGGGTAATGAGCCCCAAATTACCCGCGGTTGCCATGACAGAGTAGCTGCTTCCATGGTTTTCCCGCTGGCACCTTTTCCTCACTTTTATTTCTAATTTTTTGTGCATTTAATTTTCCCGCTTTGTTGCAATCGAAAGTTTGTCAAGCTCTTTGACCTTGCGGGAGACATGCAAAAAAAATAGAGAAAAAATATAGTGTTGACCGGAATGCCGCAAATAGGGTTTATTGATGGTAAATTGATGTTGTTGGCACTCAGACACACACACACATGCACACGGGAGTTGGGCTTAAAAAAGGCCAACTATGTGGCGGAAACCAGAGAGCGGAGGGATCAAAGTAGGCCACGGCTTTTCCACCTGCTGCCAGCGATTTATTAGGTGCGATTATTCTTGCCATTTCTAAAGAATTTTCCGGGCATCTCAAACTACATTTGATGGGAGAACTCAATGGAGATAAAAGTAGGGAATTGTATAAATATCAAGGATGCACAACTAGTATTAAAAAAGTAAATAAAAATTCGTTCATATAAGGAGAATTAAATCTATAAATTTATACAATAGTCATATTTAGTTAATTGTTTTAAATATTCAGTCATTAACAATTAATAGTGAAGACTAATAGAAAAATAATTTTTAGGAAGCTTTCGAAGATTAAACGTAACTGTTAAATTATACATATAACTGTAAGTCTGATTTTGTCTAATTATATACAAAGCTAGATGAAAAAACTTTGAATTGGTTCAAAGTCAGTAAATATTTTATAATCTTAATCCAGCGCTCATTTGCCAAGCAATACATTTCCCCTGTAAAACATCTATTTATTACTCCAAAAATATACTACATATGGGCAAATCCGGGGAAAGGTCAACCACGACCAAAAGTGAACAACTTCTCTAAAATGAATTTTATCAACATAGTTACATTAAAATATGGTCCAATATATGAAATTTGATAGCCTTTATCAGATTCTAAAGCAAAATTTGAAATATTCGATAGCATATTCGCGCAATCGCATTTTTTCAATATTTTGACGAAAAATCGAAAAAAAAGGCATGTTTTGTTTTGCTTATTTCTTCTAAACAGAGGCATTTTGCTTTGACTTATGTTTTCTAACATCATTAGAAGAATCCAAATATTCAACATAAAATGCATATATGATCTTCTAATGTATTTAAATAATAAACAGCGTCCAAAGTCCGATGGAAAAATCGTACGTTCGCGACCCGTACGTTCGCGACCCGTACTTAATTTAATTTAAAAAAATCTAATGGATATATTTAATTGGGAATAGACTCGATAGAAAGCTACATGCCTCTTTTTTAAAAGAAAAGTTATTGCATTAAAATCTTCCATTCCAATTCGCAGATTTTATGATTTTGCTAGAGCAAGCCAAAACCGACTTCCATTTCGCGTACGTTCGCGACCGCATGTTTTTTGCCAATATTATGAAAATGAAAAATCCATTAGAACCATAATTTACACTAAGAAAAAAACTCACCAAATGCTATCGGAAACAAAAAAAAAGTTTCAGAAAATGTTTTCTTCTTTAATTTTTTTGCACTAATTGCGTACGAACGTACGTTCGCGACCCCAGGATTAGCCCGTATGCAAATGTCTTTTAAATTTTTCAAATAGTACTATTTAAACAAATATTGTGCTTTACCAGTATATATAAAGTAAAATTCCACATTTGATATTCTTAAGTCTCGTATTATTAAATTAAAAAACCAACATTTCAACAACATACTCAAAATTCATATTGTTTCAACATTTCTGTTTCTTAATTTAAAATTAAGTAAACAGTGCACAAATAAATAAATATATATTTTTTGTCTACATATACTATAAATTAAAGAAAATTAATATTTTGTCTAAGAAATCTAACGGTTAAAAACATATATTCGTTTATACCCTTGCAAGAGTCTTTTCCGTTCCGATCTGCCGTTTAAAGTTAGATATTTTTCTTAATTTCATTTTAATTTACTTAAAGCCGATGGGGACGGATTTTGAATAAGGGGGTGAAAATAGTTTAGGATATTCATTTACTCACATTGCATAACTTTATTTATTTTGAATTTATTCTTGACTTGACTTTCAGTGTCCTGCAATAAAAAGCCTTAAATGGTATAGATGATTACCAGAAAAGTAGAATATTGTATCCTAAATCTTTAGTGTTTTTCTATAAAAGTCTCGTCCTGAATTCTGTAGATGCAATAACTGAACAAAGTCTTGACCTGAATAACTTGAATAGGTTATTTACATTTAATTTTCAAAACGTATTACACATTTCCTTAAAAGAAAAACTAGCTCAAGTCAACAAATAAATGCTCATAATAATAAAATAATAAAGCTCAAAAAAAGGAACAACAATTCCTGAGAATACTGTCAGAGTATTTTCCGTTCGTGTGATGTTGCCAGCTATTCGTGTTCATTATCTTAACATGCCCAGGACTACTTGCATATTCGACACAAATGCCAAACGCGACCAGGCATCAATTTCAACAGCTGCTCCCGGGGATTCCCACTGCCTCGGTCTCCGGTCTCCGTTCGCCGGTCCTCGCTGCTCCGTCCTCCCAACCTCCATTTCGACAAACGAGGCGAGTGCTGAAAAATGCAAATCAAGTTTCAAATATTTGAACAATAATATTTGTGGAATGCCACCCAAATTACTCACGCAGTCCGAAGCCGGGACCGAGGCCGAGGCCGGGGCAGGAGTCGGATCAGGAGCCGGAGGAGATGGCGGGATGCATATTTAAAATGTCGCGTGCTGTTAACTTTGAAATGCCAAAAATTAAGGGCAGTTGCAGGCGAGGGGATGATGATGATGATGGAATATATGTACATATAAATGGAGGATAACGCCCGGACCCAACGACATTCTAATTAATAGCGGCAGGCTAAATATGCCGAAAAGGAAGTGCGGCGAATTCAAACGGCATTAGAAGCGGTCTAACCAGATGCTGATCCGCCGCTCTCCAGTCAGTGGTGGTGGTCGTGCTCCTCCTACTCCTTCTGCTCCACCAATCGAGGCTGTCAAATGGACGCATTATGCATATGGAATGAGCAGGATGCCCCTCCATTTGGACAGCTTATCGGCTACCGTCGCTTGAGTGCCTCCAGTGCGGTCTCCGTCCCGGTCCCGCTCCGAGCCGAACCGTTCCAGGTGCCGGCTTACCTGATTTACCTGGCCACCGTGGGCGCCGCGCCGCAGCTATCGACGACACATTGACAGGACATAATCGGCACACTTGTAGCGGCTTATCTTAATTGCTACTGACCTGCGCAACGTTTCGAGTTCCCAGCTCTCCCAGGTTCCAGCTCTTGGCTCCCATTTCCCAACAACAACAACAAACCAGCTCCAGTTCCAATCCACGCGAAGGTTTCTCAGGTCCCGCGAGTTATTTTAAATGCGTTTTTCAAGTGCTTGTCGGCCAAAGAGCGTCCAGTATGCCATATATATATAGTACACTAAGGGAAATTAACATATCGGGAATGCTTTAAATAGCACGGATATATAATGAAAACGAATATGTAAGAATATATTCGATGGAAGCAGATAAGCCTTATAAAAGACGTTTTCAGATAGTAATGATTAAATGCCATTAAAAACATTGCAAAATATTTAATAAAATTTTAAGATTAAAGAATTATATTTCTTGGCACTTCAATATTTTAACTAGGAATTGCAATTTGGTATCATTTTTTCAAAAACTAATTAAAATAATTAATATGGCAATTTAATTGTATTATTTGGTTTGTGATTGTAAGCATATTTTGTTATCAGCAGTTTACCAAGGAATTTTGAATCAATCAAATACCGACACAAAAAAAATGTTATTTATGATCAAATAAGTATAGTTATTACCCAAGCCTGATTTTAGCTTATTATAAAAACTTAAAAAATAAAATAATTCTCTTATAAAAGTGCCATAAAATTCACCATTTTAAATCAATGCAATTCCATTCCATTGCAATGGAAAGGGTGTAGAAAAGTAAGCTATTGGATAAAAAATGTATTAAAGGGAGCATTCCTATTATTTAAGGGTTAGATATTTTATTTGTAAAATAATTCAATATATGTATATAATAATTGTATATTATTTTATAAAATACAAAATTACATACTATAAATCGCTTTCTATAATATATGTTACCCAATATTTATCGCAAAAATTCGTTCATATGTAATATTTTGAAGGTTCAAGTTTCATATTTTTACAGAATTAAGAGAAGTCCCATAAAAAGGTATTTTTAAAACTTAGCGCCCTATAATTTTATTTATTTGAATATTGCATATGTATATAGTGATCAGTAACGGTATTATCTTCATATATGTAAAAGCCAAAGTATTATTCATTATTAAACAATAATCCTTAACTTTTGATTATAAATTTTAATAGATATTCGAACATCTAAATACAATTCTTCATTTCATAAATAATTCCCAACAGTTCCTAGTTTTCTGTGTACTTGTCTCGTATGTGTGTTTCATAATAGTATTTAGCATATTTGTTTGTTTGCTGCATTCGATGGCTTTTCCGCTTCCATTTTCCTCACTTTTCTTGGCTTTTCTTGCCTTTTTGGTGGCCATTTATTTGCCAGCAGCAGCAGCAGCAGCAGCTGGGCGTTTGTGGTCATTGCTAATTAAAGATTATGCGCTGCGCGTGTCCCCAGTGCATTCCCCGGATCGATTCGGATGCGGATCGGATGGGATCAGATGGATTCCCGGGATGCGGACCAGTTGGGTGGGATACTGCTGGCTACCGGCTACCGGCTACTGGATACCCGTATATATCGAGTGCCTCTGTAAATGGCCGTGGATTGGCTTTTGTTTTATTCCGCAGAAGTGTAAATTGCGGCTCAATGTGCGAAATTATCATTACCATATCGGGTTGTCAAGAATTTTAACGGCCATCTGTGCGCGAGTGTGTGTGTGTGTGTGGGGGGGACAGAAGCAAGCTCATGTAAGTGCTCTCATCGAGTGGATTTACGCGGAATTGCTCTCCGCCTCCTCGCCCCTCCTCGTCTTTCCGTCTCTCTGCCCCCCTGCCGCTCTGATGGATGGAGCTGCCAGTCCAGTTCAGTACAGCGCCTGCCCTCCCGCTCTCGCACAGGTGGACACCCAATATGGCTATTGAGTTATTCACTTTGACATGCCGGCAGCGACAGTGGCATTCCACTCCATTGTGAGTTGAGCCGAAAACTGCAGCTGGAATGCGTATTAGCAATAACAGGGCGCATATTTCATGCACTTTTCGTTACTCCTGGCTATTTTTTTTTCGGTTCCCTGTTCCCGGTTGCCGGATGAATGTGTGTGTGTGCGGTTTTCTGGGTGTGCTTGTGTGCGGATGAAGAATTATGACAACATGGCATAGTTGGTGAAAGTATTTTGTATGCGGCAATTAGGAGCGACCTGGCGGTTGCATGCCCCACCACAGTTACGTTACGTTGCCCCTTGACGTGCCTGGCTTTTAATTACGCCCCTTTTTCGGCTTTTCGGCACTACACACGCACATTTTTGGCCAATTTCAGGCGGGGAGCTTAAGGTCAGCTGCGAGTCCTGCGGCACAGGCAAAAGCAAAAGTCCAACCCTTGGCAAGATGTCTGCCGCTGCCACCGTGCTGCTGCTCGCTCGCACACCAACGCACAAGCCGGTTTCGCACACTCACACAGCTGCACGTCGAGCCACAGAGACAGTGAGAGCAAGGGGTTCAACCTCTTTGCATGGGGCGGAGACTTGAGCTGCTGCTCTAGCTCTTATCAGATGGCAATAAGGCTGCGCGCCTCTCTTGCTCTCCACTCACTCTCTGGCTCTTTCTCTCTCTCTCTCGCCGCCGCCTGATATGTTGCACGGAATGAATTGTTTGCCTTGTGCGAAATATACATCACGCCACCAGGTCTGAAGTACACTACAGTTGTCTCGCTCCAGCGCAGACTCTGGTGGCAGCCGTCGAGGGGGAAGTGAGTGAACGGGAGGACCGACTTCTTCCGACGCAGCATAAACTTTTGCCAAAATGTTGCAATTGTTTCTTGGTGTAGGTGTGGTGTGGGAGTGGGAGCAGGAGTGGGTGGCCGAGGCCCCATCTCGCTCTGGCCCTAGCAATCGATTCAGCGAAGTGAACTGCATTTGCGGCACTTGCACTTGAATGCATTTTAAAGCCCCGGGCCAGAGCATATTTTTCCACCAAATTTCAACAATTTCAACAATGCCCCGTCCATTTGCCGTTATGAACTGCATACAGACGTATCGCCGGCCTCCACATGCATACCTATGTATGCATCTGTGTGCGGATCGCACACATGCACAGCCGGGATTGCACTGACATGCCTCTGTGTGCATTATTAACCAAATATTTTATATTCATCTCTCTGCTGCAGACTCTCTCCGGCCTTCCTGCTTTTTTACCGCAATTTCATGCCGTTTGTCCGAGTGTGGGCATGTGTGTGTGGCGATGCGAATGTGTGTGGGCGGTGCACAGTGGATTCCCTTTTAATTAACTCAATTCCATGGCATTTCCTCCTCTACGGTTCTGTTTTCTTTTTTTATTTTTCACATATTTCATATCCTTTCCGACGATGTGACGTGATGTGGTAATAAGTTGCATTCTTTCTGTGAATTTGCAATAATTGCCCGGCAAATGTTAATAAAACAATGCTCACCGTCGATATGTATTGTCAGTAAAAATTAACCCCATGCTGGGGTTTATTTTTAAATTGCGTATTTTTGGTCACTATCAAAGGGGAGAGTGGGGGGTATGTGCATATTTCGGTAAAGTATAATTAAATTTGTACGGAATTCCATATTTAATCGAAATTATTAACTGTCAAGTTCATTTGCCACTCTGCAGGTACAGTAAACACGGAAACAAAGGAAAGGTACTAGAGCAAAGGTTTAACTTTGTTTAGGATTCCTGAAATATTATGTTTCCAATAATCAGATTTCATTTAATAATCACACAAAATTAGTACTCAAAATGGTAAATAAATTATAATATTATAATTAGCTTAATATTATAATTTAAATATTAATTAATAAAATAATACAAAAGTTGATATTTATTTTGTTACTTTGGTAAAGTGAACATTTATTGAAAAGAAACTTTTAACAATTAAATTTAATTTAATTTAAAAAAAACTTAAAAAATATAAACTTTACTTTACAAAATTTAATTTATAATATAAAAAATATGTAACTTCCAGAAATATTATAATATGTTTTAAGTTTTGAAGGATACATTTTTTAGAGAATCTTTCAATGTCATATTTTCACTCTTAAAATTTACACACACCACAATTTTATTTAATATTTTAATCAAGAAATTACTCAAAAATCTATCAAAATTTTAAAGCTATTAAATACCAGCTTAATTTTGAAAATATAAGAAATATCAAACCTTTTATTTAAATATTAAACATATAATTCTTTAAAAACTTAAACTTAAACGAAATATCTTAACCCAAATATGAAAAAAATATTTTCGTACCAATAAATATACATTTATGTAGATTTCATGCGCAATTGAAACTATAAGACATTGATAATTATATCATAAAAAATTAATCATAAAATATTATATTTTAATATCGAGAGATCATTAATTAATAAGCTATAGAAATATAATTATAAAAAGTTTAAAAAGATACGAAATACTTTAACAAAAGGTCTAATTAATAAGTGTTTATTAAGCAGAATGATAACGGTTTTTCGAAATAGTTAGTATCAGTAAGTAATTAATAATGTCTTGTGGCAATACTCAGGAAATATTCCTAAAGTAGAATTTTATCATTAATCATTTGTATCACTTTTATAGAAGTTGTACAGTTTATTCCCAACATTACCTAGTTTACCAATCTAATTTGCACACAAAATACAACTAGAAAATGGAACCACAATCAGTTTCAGTTCAAGTGAAACGCTTTAATTTAAAACTTAATTAGATATTGTGTTAGGCTTCAAAGTGGATCTCACTAAGTTTGTGTAGGTAAGTAAGTGAGTCTCCACCGCACTTAACGAACTCCTGACCGGGAAGGACTTTCTCCTGGAAAATTAAATTTGATTGCGCGGAATATTCCTAATACAGTTTTCCCCCTCCTGGGCTCTGAGTTTTCAAAAGGACGCATGGGGCAGACGGGAAGAAGGAGGCCTAAGCTAACCCGGAACCGGAGCATCCTTTGCCAGGTCAAACTAATAAACTTTCCTTGCTTTTTTCCTTGGTTTTCCTTGGGCCCGCAGAAACCTCATCTCGTCTGGGGTGCCTTTGTCTTCGCCGCTCCATCTATGGATATAATTGCTGTTTAAAGGATCCTGTGGAGTGGAAGTGGCCGTGGAAAAGGATGTGGCGGGTGTGGCACCAAGTGCAAATGCAGCTACCGACTTCAAGTTGGGCATTTTTGTGAATTATTTTCCCATTATGAGCAGATTAAGTTTATTGTGCGGCCATTGGCAGAGGCAAAGGAGTCTTGGCAACCCGGCCGACTTTCCCCATTTTCCTCGACAGGCCTGACTTCTTCTGGGTGTTTTCAAGGGGTGTAAAATCAACCCAACATCTCGACGGGAAAATTCACTGCCACTCCCACGCGCACAGCGCCGTCAGCCTTTGTTTTGAGGTCCTGGGGAGCTGCTTGAAAAAGCGAGGCTAAATTGAAAGGGACTCAAAGATGGGCGGGGGTGTGGCAACAAGGTAAAATGGAGGTAAACGGAGGAAAAGTATTTTAACGCGGTCTGAATTTCAAAAGTTTTTGCAAAGGTAAAAACGGCTTCGGGCGGAAAACCGGGAGTCGGGGAATCACTTGAAATTCCCAACTGATTCCCTTTGAAGCCCCCGTTTGTTTGTGTATGCAAAATGTTGTCTTTCATAATTTTCACCCGTTCTGGGTTTTCTTTAACGTGTAAATTAGAAAATGCCAGCGAGGGAAGACGCTCGAGTCTCGAGACATACGGATACACAAACTCACACACATTAATTAGAATATCAATGGAGCGCTGCCTTTGCGGGTTTCGGGATACAGGAAATGTCACCTAGTCGGTGGCTCCGAAGGACTCAAATGCCAGAGCAGACAAATAAATCACAGAGTAAACGCCACACAGCACTGACGTGGCCGGACCAACCTACCAAACAAATGGAAAGGCGGAAAATGGCAGTGGCGGTGACGGTGGCAGGGGAAAGGAAACGAAAGGAAAGGAAACCAACCAGATGCACATGCAACAACCGCAGGCACCCGAAATGAACCCAGAGAACACTACAGGGAGCTGGAAATGGAGATGGAGACGGAGGTGGAGATGGGCCCCGCTCGGATTGCGGCCTGGAAAATGATGTATGGATTTTTTAACGCCGCTGATTGTCTGCGCAATCGCCGGGATCCATGTGGCTCCACAGCCAGAGCCCAGTGCCACATGAAGCCGCATTGAACAGTAGCCTCGGTTGGTTTTTCGGGAGGACGCATTGAGGATTCCAGCGCCGTAATCAGCGCCGCATGTGGGGAGCATTGGACGCAGGGACGGACCCAGTGGAGGACCCAACATGTGCTCGAAATGTGTTTATTCCACGTTAATTATAAAAATTGATTTCTGCCCTCATGCGAACTATCCAATCTGCACACACAGCACTTCCAATGATTTGATTTTGTGGGAAAATTAGTTGTATCTTTTTGTGTTAATTGAGTTTTATGGAATGGTATTTATCAATCTAAATTATTGTGATTTATACTTATCATATTATTTTTATTCTTATTGTTTCATTTCAAAGACGGTTTACAATTATTAACTAACAAATTACTAATTAACAAATTGTTTACTTTTGATTTTACTTTTTCAATATTTTATTCCAATTTCCTAAGTTATCCCAAAAAGAAATTGTTAAGTTAAAGTTAAAGTGTATTTCAATACATTTCCACTCAAATCAGGATTAAAATCTTGTAATTTAAATTCTGTAGACTGAATAACTTTGATTGTGACATAAAAGAGTTCAGTTTAAGCTCTTCTATAGAGTATCTAAACGCTATAGAACAACATAGTTCCGGTAATTATCAATCATTTGGCTATCAATCACTTGGATATAAATATAAAATTTTACAGGTATTACACTAGAAGACAGGCAACCAAATAATATAAGCCTGAACTTTATCTTATTCCGCAATTTTAACAAGGATAATAGAAACCGATCACTAGTGGGTTTAATTATGCGTATATTAAAATAAAAAATGTTTTTTGATAACTTTTTGTTTCGATTTTCTGCAATTAAATATTGAATTGAATTGAATTTTTTAATTGAATAGAATAGAAAATCTATGTGATCAACTTTCTTTTAAAAGTATTTTAGTTTTGGAAACTAAACTTAAGTGTATTTACGCTAACTCACATATACAGATATTTTGTTAATTATAAATATATTATTAATACTCCATTGCGTTGTGAATCTTTGTGAAAAGGCGTTGACATTTTATTTATTAAACAATCGTTTTTCGTCCTCGATCTTAAAGTGTCGGAAGGACTAGACCTCGACTTTGGAAGAAACTCAGCTCTAACATAACATCCAGAAAGACTTTATTTAATGTTTGTATCCGATAAAAATGTAGAAAATGTAGTTTTTTAATTTTATTTATTTTTTTACCAAGCTGATTTCATAGAAATACAATTGCTTCCAAAGTTTTCTTATATTCCACTGTGAAGTGGCTTTTAAGGCTTTAATCTGCTTTGAAGGTGTATTTTTGGCGAAATTAAGACAAGTTTCTCTTTCCAAATCTAAATATTCTCCGAAGCAATCATATTCTCTAGTATTTTTTGTAGATGCTCCTCCACTTATGCTTCCTTTCCAGCTTTGAGACCCCATCCTAGTCAGCAATTAGCAGCCAATACAGTTTTGGTCAAATTTACGAGCTGCACTCGGGCTGCCGGCGTACGTGACGTAACGGCTCCTCCATCCATTCAGTCTTCCAGCCATCCAGGAATCCACTCATCCATCCATCCTCCCCGTGTCAGAGGTGCCTAGAGGCTGGCTGCCGGAGATATTCTCCCCAAAGGCGCTGGGAAAATGTATTTATTTATATTTTGCGGCCAGTCACGCACATTCGCTGGTCATAAAGTGTCGCCGAGAGCTCTCCCCTCCCCCACCTGGTGGCGGAGCACCAAAAATATCCACGTGCCGCTCTTTTATTATTGTTTTCCCATCTTATTTATTATCCAACTTTGGCTCTTTGTCGCCTTTCGTTAACATAATTTAACCGAATACCGATTTGGAAAATTTGTAGAGGCCTCCTCCGCCTTCGCTCCGATTTTTGTTTATCTGGGGTAAAATTAATTTCCATTTAATGTGGCAAACGGTCTTGTTGACACTTGGTCCCATAACCTGGGGGAGACCGGGATTCGTGTGTGGATGAGAGGTCAGGCCGAACAGAGAGATATGACGGAGCTGTCCAAACAAAGTAACCTATTCGAGTTCTAAGTTCTTTAAATATACTATTTAGGTTGAGCTCCTAATGAAATTGAAATTGAGCTCAAAATGAAATTCTTATTATTAAAGGCAGTTCAGTATCAGTCAGGAGGTGAGTCTTGCTGCCTTTGAGACTAATAAAATGTGTAATAATTAATTCAATTATTAAAAGTTACAAGAAAACAATTTGAAATTTTATGTCGGATTTTTCAGTTGGGAGATGAACTTAGTTGGTATATTTAACATACTTTAAATATATTTGTAAATACTTGAAGAAACATTAAAACTACTTTTCATTATGATATTGAAGAACAATAGTTTCATTGTTTACTTAAAAACTTTTAACTATTTGTAGAGGTTTTGAATCAAACTTAATTCTGATGTGCAACTTTAAAATAGTTGTTAATAAATCAAGTATTTTGTTATTTGATAAATTGTCTGAAAATTCTAAGATTAAATACTACAAATTATTATTTAAAATCTACATGCAATTAAAAGTATTTTATTTTTGTTCATGCAGGTATGAATCCGTCAGTCAAATAGCCCGGTTTTTTAGATTTTTGTGCGATTATGTACGATTTTGCATATTTTTTAAAATTAATTCTCAAAATAATTTTTGTTTTGTTTTTAATCTGGAAAGACGTGTTATTTTTTTGAGAAATCTATAATAGTTTTGCTTTTAAGTGGAAAATACGATTGGGCATTTATATATGTACATATATACTTTCAAAATAATTCCAGATTAATCAGTCTTCGAGATTTTGTTGGATAAGATACATTATTAAATTTTAAAATAATATCTCACAAAAGAGAAGAGAAGAAAAGCGAAGTCAGCTTGTCTTTTTATATGCAAACTTATCGCTCAGTTTTGGAGCTATTTGAATAAATATTAGCAAGTAATTATTTTAGTTGTATCGAAATCTGGCGGTTTTAGCACATAATATTTTCTAAATTGGCTTGATTATTTCTAACAAATCTTAAATTCTTTGCTTTTGCTTTTACCTATCACCATGACTGGATTTCAAAGATGCTTGAGATTTCTTTTATAATATATTAATAGTTCTAGTATATTTCCGATAAAAAATTGTTTATAGGAACAAAATATAATGAACTGAGACTTATGAATTCGAACTTGCACTTCATCAGTCACTTAATGAACTTAATGAATATATTAAAATTCAACTAATTTCCCAGTTAGCAATTTCAATTTTTACTATGTAGTAATGAGTACTATTATTAACCATGAACTACTCACAAGATGCACTTATATTAAGTGAATTTTAACCCTTGAATCGCCTGAATGCTCCACTAAACTCAAGACTCTCATTAACACACAATGCGGCCATAAACAACAACAAGCTGGCCAGAATCGAAGGCTCCAAAAGGAAGGAAGTTGAGCCGCCAAAAACGGAACCATCTGTCCCAGGACTTGAGTGACAACCAGGAGAAAAACAAAGAAAAAGGGGCAAACCTGCAAAAAAGAAAGAACTGAATTGAAAGAGTTGCGCAGGGAAGTTATTAAAAAGCGATAAACCCAGAGCAAAACGCATTTGGCGAATTGTTGAACACCTTGTGGAGCGGCAGCTCGTCGGAATTATGGAATTCTTATGCTAAAATAATGGATCCACAACCGGTCATGGTTGTGGCTCATCGATCAGTAATAAATTTGTTGCGTACACCGGGGTCTTACTATACAACAACCTGGAACAGAGGACAAAAACAGAGCATGAGCACAGGAGCACGGGAACGGGAGCGGGAGCATGTCGCGCGTTTGTTTTATTTCTTTAATTCATGAGCAGGATCGATGCGGAGGAGACCAACTGTTCACGGTCTGGCCAAGTCCGGTGAAGGTGCCTTCTGCCAACTGTGCGATAAGTCATTGAAAGTCAATAATATGTGGTCCAACTCCTCTTCCTACTTTCATTCAATAATAGCAAAGAGACAAAGACTGGGAAGAAGACGAGTTCATCCGGTTTCCCGGTCACCATTCCCAGTTCCCCAGTCACCGATTGCAGTGGCAGCCACCGCAGGAGTTTTTGGCGTCTTATTTATGACTTGTGCCACCACTTGGCTACTATCTGAGATTTGTGTTTTCATTAATTATTCAAGAAGAAGATCCCTCCGGGGTCGGGTCGTGTCGGGTTCTCTTTTCGGGATGATAAATAGCCCGAGATTAATAAGGCGCCTGGCTAAATGGCGTGGAAAGCATTCAAAAGTCGACGATTATGAAATTTTGAGGGCTTATCTGATTCTGTTTGCTTTGTGCCAGGGGTTAATCGGGAATGAAATCATTAAAATGAAACTAATTATGCATATAGCTTACCTTTAGTTTTCTCCCCTTTTCCCCGCTTAAATCATAAAACAACGATCTCGGATTTGATTGTATTCAAATTCTTTTCTCTTTTACTTTATTTATCTTTTTTTGTGGGCTTTTCTGCTTGGCTTTTTTCAATTTGATTCTCTCGTTATCCTAGTTTTTGTTGAAATTTGCAAAAATCGAAGTTTTAAACAAAATAAATTCTAACTTTGTTGTGGTTGTTGTGTGGCTCGAGTGTATTTTTCAAAGTTTTTTTTGTTGCGTTAACTATACAAGAAATGTGGATTATTAAACGTTACCAACGCTGATTACGAATATATATATTTAGGTGTATATTTATATATATAGTGTATGGTGTATAGTGTATATATATGCATTATTGTATGTGTCTAGATTGCTGATATGGGATGCTAAACTTACAAAAACAAATGACGCCAGAAAAAAACGTGGTCTCGCATGCGCGATAAATCGTTTGTTAATGTTTACAAGTTGTGCGTTAAGCTTAATAATTATTTATATATATATTTATATATTTATATTTATAAACGTTAAACATTATGGTAAAATTAAATTAAATTTCAAAATCCTTTGCGTTTGTTATTGTTTTGCTCACACAGAAAAACACAGACTGCAGTTTTTGCTTAAGAAGCGATTTCATTGGAGGCCGAGCATCCCGGAGTGGGCCTTCTCTCAAGGCCAGAGTTTATACATTTTGCCGGAGAGGTTATCCTGGAGAGGTTACGTTACCCACATCCCCGTGAGGCTTAAAACCAATAAAGATCCTTTGACGACTCCTGCACCTGCGCCTCAAGGCCTGAAAGGGATGGAAAGGCAATTGTTAGAAGGATTTCCATATTTAAATGTCAAAAAGTATACAAAAAAAGTATTACTTACCCGCCATTGTGGGATAACTGGAGTACTCCAAGGCGTGGGCCGTCTGCTGGTCGTGGTGCAGCCTGCAAAAAGAACAAACCCCCGATAAGGGTTAAGACCCATTCTGGACTCTGTCGCAATGGATGACTCACCTGGTGCTGGCATGGCTGGCATACTGCTGGGGCAGCCGGAGCAGGCTGCCGTACTGAGCCATGTTGTGGTGGTAGGCGTGGGCGTGAGCTGCGTGCGCGTGCGCCGCATGGGCATAGGAACCATAGTGAGCCGCCGCTGCATGCGGCACCCACGGATCGGTGGCGTAACCGGTGTCCGTCGCCGAGCCATACAAGTCGCTAACCTGCAGATGATATCCGATCGGATTACAACTTATTTAAAGAAGCTAGCGAGCCTGGGGAGAGGGAGCAGTGGGGACCCAAGCAGGAGCCAGGAGCGGAGGCTCCTTGAAGTCGTAATTGCCTCACGTATTGCAGGTAATCGCTGGCTACTGGCATTGTTATGGGTTATGGGATGGGATGGCCAGGGACTTACCTGGGGATGTGTGGGCGCGGGTATGGGGTGCACGTAATTGCTGTTCCAGAACGACGGTGGGAAATTGCGACTCGACATCGGGCTGCTGCTCTCTGCAAAAATACAAAATGGGAAAATCGGGTTTTCAGGCTACATCGATCGAATAATACCAGTATTCAGCAGAGATTATTGTTTAATCGTGCTAAAATTTACTGAGAATCGAACGTGGGAGAGTGAAAAAATCTCAATAGGGTATTTAAATATTTTAGAACAATTTCAATACTTGACTTACACTATAGAACTCTTTAGATATCCCTTAAGGGCTCTTAGATATCCTTAAAGGGCTCTTAGATATCCTTTAAGATCTCATACATATCCCAACTTTAATATAATAAAATATATAAATATTTAAAGGTTTATTTAAAAGTTAAGAATTACTTAAGAAATGCTTTATAATAACATTAAACTTTCCAGAACTCCATTTCATGTATTTAACTTTCAAAATCTGTTTGTGATTTACTCAAAAATTATATGTTAATTGGATTAACCGTTTGAAAATTCCAAAATGTCTTCCATTGTCCGCCAAAGTATACAATTTTTAATGATTTCCTGCAATTCTTTCTTAACTTTCTTAACCTTTTTACAATTGCTTTTATAATTAAACTTAAACTTTCCCACTTTAAGAATCCGCATTTTCCCCAGCACCTTTCACAAAGTAAATGTTTTTTTTAAATGCCACTCAAAACAGGTTTTACTGTCTGAATCAGGATTCTGATTCTCGAATGAATATTCTAGGAAAAATAATTCAAAAGAAGCAATTGCTTGAAGGAAGAAGTGTTAAGGCATCGCCGCCTCTAGGGGCAATTTCCATTCACTTGCCGCAATGATTAACTGGCAAACGAGCATTCGAGCAGCTCCAAGATGCTTGCGCGGATTGGGCCAGGGATTCTCCATGGGCTCCGTCTCCGACTCTGACTCCGACTCCGGCTCGGTGGCGGCGCCATGGCCTGTTGCAAATAACTGAGCGGAATGTTTTCGGTTGTCGTTCGTGCTCGTTGTCGCGCTGTTGTTCGGGATCATCACTTGTATTAAATGGTTGTAAATCTACGCGTTTATGAAATCGCGCAATGCCAGAGGAGGAGCAGGAGCAGCGGCAGCCGCAGGAAGACATCTCCATTATGTGTAATGGAGCTCCCTGAGAAGGAGGAGAAGCTGCTGCTGGTGCTACTGCCTGGTCCCCCAAAACCAAAAATAGCAACTGCAATTGAGCGGCGGAAGATACCAAAAACTTGCATAGGCTTGCATTTGCGTTGACAACATTCCAAACTCAATTCGAGGGAAAAATATACAACAACTGGTGGCTGGCGGGCTTGAAGCTGGAGGATGCGGCTGAGGATGTGCCTCTGCCTTCGCCTTTGCCTGGGGGATGTGGATGTGTAATGTTTGTGCTTGGCTGCCGTCGCGATTCGACAACTTTGGCCGGCACGTTGGCGAGTGTGCCATGCATGCTGATGACTCTGACTCCGCGGCTGTGGATGATAATGAGGAGGAGAGGCTGGTGGATGGTGGATACTGGATACGGGGATACTGGGATACCGGGATGCCATGCCGCGTGCTTCGACTCCTTTTTTATTTGTCGCAGCAGCCAACAGAAGTCATCATCCGTTGCCATTGCCATTCACTCACTCGCTCAGCTGAGGCCAAGGAATTCCCATTAATGTGCAAACAAGCGGACTGCCAAAGATATTTCCCTCTTCAGCGTCGGTTCAGGCAGCGGCTCCTTCTCGTTTAGCATTTCACTTTCAGGCTTTCCTCCGGCTTCAAAAGCGAAAGCCGCAGTTGGAGTTTACCTGTCCTCTCACCTTTCACCTTTTGCCCTAATGAAGCGACCCGCTCTCGTTGCGATTTATGACCCGATAAGGTTCGATCGCCGGCGTTGAAAAATGAGGACTCTATCTTACACTGGAATACACTTTTGAAGGACATTTTAAATATGTATTAGAACCTTTTCTTCTCTTTTTCAAAGAAAATGTGAGAGATTGCTGCTGAACACAACTCTTAAGCTGTTGATGCTACTTTGCTTGTGCATTGCAGGCAACATATGATAGAGAAATAAAACAAAAGGAAATAAAAAGTGGTGAAATAAGAGCTTTCCTTGCAACGAATAAGCAAAGCAGCCATCTTGTTAATAGTATTTTGTGAACCTTTTAGTAATTTTGTGTTGTTCAGTTTAACTGTATATATTTAATATTAAGTATTTTATAATAACTTGATATTTTTTCCTTGTGCACATTGTACATATCTGCATCCTGCGATACCTGAAATATCTGCTTCTATATCTTTTTCGGTTTCTGTTTCCGATTCTCCTGCCTGAGTCTGGCTGCCTGCAGCGGGTGCCAAGGAATTTTAAATCGAATTCTTCGGGCATCTAATTAAATGCTCTTCGCAACGGAACAGAGCAGAGCAGACCCAGGACAGGGCTGCCGCTGATGAATCGCGTATTTGTCTCCGATCGAGAAACCTAACGCAAAAACAGAGAGGAAAGTGCAAGCGTGCCGTGGCTATCGCTTCATCATCTGCCGCTGGTTCTGCCCTGTTTCGGTCTTGTTTTTATTTTTATTTAATGTTTTATTTTGTATTTTTTTTTTGTAGCATTTTGCCTGTGTGGAGCAGTTAATTGAAATGCATTTTAAAATCGTAATGAGGAATCTATGCGGCATTCGGCATTGCCACCGTCAGACAACAACTGCTGAGGCAACAACATCAGCTTCGACCGCATCGCATTCCGGCGACATTTCATAGCACATTCCAACTAGCGATATATATACATATATCTGGGCATATACTATAGCACATATAGACGGCACAGAGCGCATTGCAATACGTGAAAAAATTATATATATAAATGCTGAATGCTGAATAGTTTTAAGCGCACAAATGCAAATGTGTGTGCGCTCTCAAATAGACAAATGACCAAAATGAACTTTAAATACCATTAAAAAGCCATAAAAAAGAACAGGGAAAAGCGACGGGCAGCAAAAGTAAACAATTTTAAATACAACAAAGTCTCGTTGCTTTTGTTTGAATCGTATTTTAAGGGACAGATTCTAAAATCGGCAATGTGTGCCACTGTGCAGTGGCGTTTCGAAAGTTCTCAAATGCCAAGAGCATCCAATTCTAGATTGGAATTTTCCACACAAAGATAAGAGTTTGTTATAGTACGGAGTATCTTTTGTTAAATTTTGTATGAATTGATTCAAAATTTGGGAATTTTAATGCGTATATAAGTCATAATTGCTTGACTAAATTGATAATCAATTCATAGAAAGGGCAAAGAGATGATTTAATAATACTTTTATTGGTTTTATTTTATTTATATAAATTTAAATACTTTTATTAGTTATGTTGGAGTTATCTTAAATAAACCGGTTAGTGTTTTATTTTAATACCAGAATTCAAAAGAAAAAGTATCCCTCAGTTAAGCTTTATCGTTGATATACATATGTCTTGTTTAAGCCATAATAAGTGCTAAGAAAAAGTAAAGAAAGGTGTTAAACCCTTATGGTCTGCAAGAATATTATATTGCTTTTTAAAAATCTTATTTTACTGATTGTTTCCTCTAAAAATTACTCTTAAACATCATTTACCATTCCTATATATACATATGTAGATCTCCTAACAATTAAGTTGTAAACCAGCTCTCACAATTCACAATCTCTCTATAAAACCCCTATAGGTATACTTATTTGCCTACTTTCTGGTCTATTAATTGTCATTCTCCAGGAAACTGTGCGTTTTTTGATTTAAATTTCGGCAAGCCAATCAGCGTAAATTCGCAGTTAAAAACAAGCCCGGCTGTGGTGAAAATTTCCAATTATCGCATAACGAATCGGGGAAAATGGAGAATTGAATTGGGAATTGAATGGAAACTGCACAAAGTAATGGTGGTGGCATTTCCTCATCAAAGCAGACGACGCGGGAATTTCGGGGGTAAATTGGAGGCAAACGAGGCAGCCGCAGAAACTCAATAAAATCCCAGGTTTAACTGCAATTTGGCGGTGTGGCAAAAAAGGAAATACAGCCGCCCACAAAGAGCTCCCACAGGAGGGGGGAATTGGGAGTCGAAACACGTCCGTAAAATTAGCATTACGAGTCTGAAACTACCATCGACACCTGCACCTGCACAGCATGCAAATTCGAAGGAATCGAAACAGATAATTGATTGATTAAGCTATAGCCTATAGGGATTAACAGGGATGATCACCATAATGAAAGGCTGGCACTTGACAAGGCTGAATTCGGTGCATCAAGACAATTCTATATACAAATAAATACACAAAACGAAAGCCAAATGACACGCAAAAAACACACACATGCTGGCTGATGGTGTATTTTTATAAAACGAGTGTATATAGTGGATATAGCTGCAGCTGATAGACGACGGACAGGCAAAACAGACAGGCATGAACAAACGAAACGTTTATCTTCATTAAAGGAGGTAATTAATTTTGAAATCGAAAGAACAAGCGAGTGGCAAGTGGCAACTTGATTTATTTGTTTTATTCTGCTGCTGCCTGTCCCGTTTTGGTGTTCACATTCACAGACATTTCACAAAAACTTGGCGAGGGGATAAAGTGGCATCTTAAAGTGATTCTACATATATTTAGTATATATTTGCTTGGCAATGAGTGGAACTGAAATTGAAATACTTTGAATAGTTTTGCGAGAGAAAAAGATGAATTAAAAGGGTTTTTGATGAGGAATAAATAATTTAAAGCGTATTTTTAATTGATTTAAAAGTGGGGGAAACAAATATTTATAAATACTGAACTTTAAAAAGGGGTTTATCTGTCTAAATAAATTACTTTTACTTTCATTATTAGCCTCTAAGCACTCTAGGGATCTTAAGTATCCTTTTTGTGGTAAAAACTTGTACACTTTTCAAGGCCTTGCCAGAACACTCGCAAAATTTACAAATATTTATATACAAGATATGTATAGATACCCAAGGCCATCAATCAAGTTATGAGCTGCACAACAAAAAAGTGGCTGTAAACCATGAAAAACCCAACACTTGGATGGAAACTTTTCGCGCTGCATTTCCCGGATTAGATCCATCCCATGTCCATAGCCATAGCCATAGCTCCTTTCCCACATAGTCACACATTCCTGAAGGCATAATTTGCCTGTTGTAAATTTTCCGAGAACATTTTAATAACTTTGCTGGAACTGCCGGCGTATTTTTCACCTAATTATGCCCCCATTTTGGGCCAGAGGAGAGTGGAGGCACCGCCGCAAATCGGGGCAAACACGCAAACTGACAGCCGGGACAAGTACATGACACGAGCGGGTCTTTGATCACACAACTCGGCGGAGCCGCAAATGACTGGAAATGGGGCCTGATTATCCTCCATTTCTGACACACAGAAAAAAATGCACTTAAGAGCGAGGAAATTCAATGTTGCAGATAATTATAATCAATCGAAAACTAGCTAAGGCTGTGCTAAGATGGATTCTAGAACCAAAAAGATTGAATTTAGAATATATTTTGTACTTAATTTCCCATTTATCGATAACTCTTAGCGTTCTCTTTCAATTATAACATACTTGAGGAAAAAGAATCTAAAATCGTTTAATAACACAGGTCTACAAGAAAAAACACAGTGAATAAAACCTTCAGATTGTGAAAGATCTCGGTCTGTATATTGCTAGTTCGAAAATAAAAAAAATTCTCACGTACCAATTTTGAGGTTTCTGTATAATCTTATTTTCATTTTTGGTTAAACAATTTATAATTTAATATAAATCAAAAGATTAATATGCAAAATAATTCTGTAAAATTCCAAGAATCATAAATTTGTGTTAATATTTTTAAGAGGTCTTTAACATTTCGCATTGCCAAGAGTTAAGCAGGCGAATTAAGAGCAATCGCAGAACGAAATGCGCAAAAATTTTAACTCGCAATTTAGGAAAAATATTTAAAGATAATAAAAATTCTCTGCTGATCTTTTCTGATTTATGAAACAAGCGAAAGTACTACCATTTCTTTTATGATTAGCTATAAAAAAATATAAGATTCTAATGCTTGTTTTGTATGCTTTAAATGTTAAATAAGCTCTTTATTTCAAAAGTCAAATTTGAAAAATTTTTGAAAACATATTTGCCCTGCATTCCGTTGTTTTCATTTTAATTTTTGTTCTATGATTTTTATGTATTTTTAAAATGTTTTCCCATACTTTAGATCGTTGTTTTTATTTTTCAATGTCTTGTCAAAGATTTTAAAGCTTTCAGACGTTTCTAATTTTAATAGAGTCAACAACACATATTTAAGAATTATTTAAAATCTTTTTGAGACACCCAAGAATATTTATTTCTGCCAGCAAATAATTTTAGTTAGAGTTTTTTCCCTTTTGGTAATTTTTTCTATAAATATGGGATTATATTTTGAAGTTCTCCTAACGTAGTATCTAAACTATAATGAATAATTTTCCATCTGCTTCCCCAGTTTACGCTAAGTTAATAGAGAAAAGTTATATAAAATAAATTAATGATTAAAACATTTGCATTGCTTTTTTCCTTCAATTATTCCCACGTCAGACTCCTTTTATAAACCACATTTAATCCTTATCTAGCACTTACCTTTAGTATCCTTGTTGTTGTAGTTGAGGGCGCGGGAAAAGTGCTCGTCCACCTGGCTGGCCGTGTCACCTGAGTAATTGGAGAACACAACGCAGGTGGCCGATAGATACTGAGCTTGTCCCTGACTGCTGCCTCCTGCGCCGCCACTGCCCATCGGTGGCTCCAGGCTGGGCTGATCCTTGGGAATGGCCCCGGTTCCTCCTCCGCCCGCTCCGCTACCGCCTCCTCCGCCGCCACCACCGCCCACCGATCCCGTTCCGCCCGCCGATGAAGGACCGCCGGCCGCTCCGCCACCCACATGCAGCGGATGGCTATGGGAGTGGGCGTGGCGCGGGGAATCCGGACCGGAGGAGCAGGATGATTCATTGTGATGCTGATGCTGTTGGGAGCCCACCAGTCGCGCTGGAAAATCCGCAAGAGAACAGAGAAATGGAAAAACTATTAAATGAGCGAGAGGCAAGTGCGACGGACTGGGTCGCTCTCTAAATAAAAAAATAAAATATGATTTAATTTATTGAATGCTAACTGGTTTGGAATGCCCGTGCGCCCCGCCAGCAATTTCAAGAATTTGCAAATTAATTAGCTACGAATGTGCGACGGCCATCTGCCTCTTTCAGTCCCAATGAATTTCATTGGGCTGCCAAAATTCAAAAAATACAAAAAAAAAAAAGGAAAACTAAAAAAAGGAAATCTGTTGCGCAAACATTGACATTGACAACGTGAATGAAGTAGAGCACGCACATGAAATGCCACAAAGCTCAGAGAGTTCCTTTCTTATTCATGATATTAATGCTTTCGTTTAATTAACAATTAATTAGTATCAAGCATCTGTAACTTCTTTACTCATCCAAATCGGAGCTGATTCTTAAGGTTTAAGTTTTAAAAAAGTCACTTGCTGTGGCAGTTTCTAGGTTTGTCATTAAATGAATCATTTATTAGTTCGCCATAATTTATTACTAATCTCTTAAATAAATCGTGACTGTAATTACTAATAAACTCCACAGCAGTTGAATTTATTATGTCCAGGATTTTGATTTAAAATTCTTACGACTTTTATATAAAAATTAAAAGCTAAGCAACGTTTTTGTCTTATAAAAAATAAACAATCAAAAATATAAATAAGGTTCTAGCAATGAAGTATTTTCTCTGATTACATTTAAAGATAAATAAAAAATTGGGAATATAAAATTTAAGTTGAAATGATATTTTTTTATTAACTATTATTATTATTATTATATTCGAGTGACGTTATGCCTTTCTCTTGGAGCTTGATCATATGACTTAGAAATGGTTTTAGATTGACTTTTGTGTTGGTAGGACAATTTTTAGACTTCTCTTTAAGTAATTCATTTAATTTGTTTGCCATTATTTATTACCAATCTCATCTCATTACTGCCAACCGACTTGTATACAAAATCGATTGTAAATAAATACAAAACAAGTTAAATTTATTTTGTGGTTTATGGTTTAAATCTATATTTTGATTGGTTTTTTTTACGAAGCTAAATTTTAATTACAGAGAGAAATTGAGAACAAATTAGGGACCTACAATGGTAATCGAATGGGAAATTGTTCCTTTTGTTACGAAAACTTCGGATTACAAATTTCATGACTTTAAGATGACTCTTATATTAATTTAGTTTTACTATGCATGGCTTGTTTTAAGTTTTTCAGGACTTTGACATGATTTCAGCATGACTTCATCAAGAATTATTGAATACATAGTTTCTGTTATGAAATGCCCGAATCCTAGCAAAATAAATTCTCCTTATGTAAGGACTACTCATTCTGCTCCAAACTAGTAATTTCTTCCAATAAAATAAAAAGTAACCTGTAACTAAACTTTCAAATCCACTCTCAGTCGAATCCTGGAAGCTCCACTTACCTTCAGCTTCGCTGCGCGGCACGATGAGATCCTCTTCTTTGGTTTGGTGCGTATGCGGGTGCGTGTGTGTGTGCGAATGCGGGTGCGTGTGCGCAAGGGAGTGGGCATGGGCGTGGGAGTGGGCGTGGGCATGACTTCTGCTGTGCAGCGAGTGTCCAGCGGTGCCGCTAAGCACCGGACTCATCCCCAGGCCAACGCTGCCCACGCTGCTGCTACCGGGCACATTGGTTCCAAGCAATCCGCTCGCCGGACCCCCGGCCATGCTGCCCATACCGCCACCGCCACTGCCCAGCTGGAGGCCGGAGGAGCCCGCTTGGTTGGCGGCCACTGCCACTGCTGCTGCCGCACTATTGTGAGCGGCCGCTGCCACAGCCGCTGCAGCTGCATTGGCGCTCACCGAGGCCGGAAGGATTGGACTGCAGGGTGAATGGGAGCTGCCAGAGGCACTCGACGAGGCGGCCAAGTTCACGCCCGAGGAGGAGTACAGATCCTGGTTGAACTGGAAGGGTGAAAAAAAGGGATAATTAGCATTGGATTTAATAGAAATGAATTAATAAAATTTAAATAAAGATTACAGATTTCCTTGGATATTAAATTAAAACTCTACAAGTACAATCTTTATGAAGAATCCTTGAATCCCTTTCCTTGCTAGATAAGAGCGACCTAGCTTGGTGATATCTGAGATGGATACCCTTAGCCCCCGATCTATATTTGTGGACTCATAAGTGGATATTCCCGAAAGGTCGGCCAGAGGAGCGTAATGAGTTATGGGAGGCGTTGCAGCAAATTGAAAACGACACAATACCGGAATTTATGTTGATGGAAAATGTGAGTGGAGGCCATTAAATTTACGACCCTTTGGCGCATATTATCACGGACTCAGCCGCCAAGGTTGCACCGCTCCAAATGGGTGGAGATTGTAGGGTTGCCTGGAGAATATATAGCTCCCGAAGACGATAATCACGCCGCAATCTGCCGCTTAGCGGAGTGTCAAACATAATGCGGCGCTGGCGACGATTTACGAGCAACACCTCCGAGGCGGCGGCCATCCCCCTCCTAATGAGGCCCATTAGTGGAGCTGGAAGATAGCCCTAACCCCATGGAAATTGCTGCCGCCATGCCACATTTGCCGCCGAAAAGAAGCTAAATTCTAAATTTAAGTGTAAACTGCCACCGAAGCGAGTCGAAGCGAGGCCAGGCGGGACGACCCCTGCTGCTCCAGTTCATAGGCGCATGCCAATTATTATCGCGTCCAAGGGTTAATAATGGGTTAACCGGGCACGAACCATTTGGAGGAGTGCATCCATTGACAGCAGCCCTGATTTACGAGCGCCAGAGACAACAGCTGGCTTCTCCTGTTAGTTAGGAGGCCACTTAATTAGATAAAAGCGCTGAGTCAGCCCACAAACTCCTTTCGCAAATAGATTCAGATACAAGGAAGCAAAACAAATTGAGATACATCCGCACTGGGATAAGGAGCAGCATCAGATACACTTGCCGCAAAAATGCGACAGATCATGTATCTGCATCTGTCACCGGGCTTAAGCACATAATCAATGCGCTCCGCCTTATCGCCCAACACTATCAGCGACGACAGCCCAAATTGGAGGCGGAATACCGGAATCCCAGCCGATCCCGCAGATCGTGGTGCGGATCAGGAATCGCAAATCGGGGATCGGGGATCGTGGCCAAAGTGCAGTAGCGTAGGCGAAACAATGCGCAGATACAGATACAAAATGCGAAACAACATCTGCATTTTTATTTGTACACAGAAAACAATAACATTTAAGGTAATGGATCTGTAATAATTATGCTTTGCTTAATTATTTATGTGTCTTTATAAAACATATAAGATTCAAAAAAGATTTAAAAAAATCTTGTGAACTAGAACTCTTTTTATGTGAATAAATAAAGTAAATTAATTCTTTATATCTCTGTATATATTAATGTATTAGTTATATATTTTTTCTTGGTATTTAAAGCCTAAATCAAGTTATTCATTCTCTATAAATTTGCACATCTATTACTATTATTATTAATATTTATTATATGATCAAAAAGGAGCTTAGTTCCATCCATCCATACTATATTTTATTTCCCTATATAAAAGTCGCTTCAATAATTAGATATTAACTAAATTGTTTTCTATATAAAGATATTAGATTTTACATATGTATAAGACTTCCATTCAGTCATAATTTTAAAATAATAGTCTTAATGATATCTATATTTAACTACATTTTGAGTCGGTTGACCTAATCTTTATAAATCCATAATCAACACGGATTTGTGTCTGAATAAAAGCAGCAATCAAATCAAATTGTTAACGCCATGACAAAAAAGTCTGTTGAGTTCATTATTTATAATTCAGTATTAATGTTTGCTCCCAGCAAAGTTTTTAATCAAATAAATAATAATTAAAGTGTTAAATAAATAATAAATAAACCGATTATAATTTATTTTGAAACCTGCAATTTTGAATAGCATTTGTTTTTATTTCTAAGATCAATCCTAAATTCAAATAAAATCAAATAAAGATAAAAAAATCCTTTATTAAAAACAATCAAGCAAATAATAAAATATATCCTCTCAATAAGCCCCTTCAACCATAATTTTTTCCCCAGTGTATTTGTATCTGCTGCAGTGTTATTAGCTGCAGGCGATATGTCGGTTATGCCGAGCAGTCAGACTGCCGATCACACGGCATAAATCACTGGAATCGGCAGACGAACCAGCGACAATTTTTTGGGGCCCTCGACTTTTCCCTACTTCTCAGCTCCCAGCACCAAGTTCCAAGCTCTCCAGGCTTTGGTCTTCCAGCTCCCTGGTTTATCTGCGATCGGTTGACAAAAGGTTCCAAGGATCGGAATCGGTATGGTTATGTTATGGCGTTGGGAGCAGAGCGGGACACAGCCCGATCGGCAAGAACTAATGGCGATACACACAATAAATTAACCGAACGGGGCCCCAAGGTTTTTGTTTGTTTATTTTATTTTTTCGGCTGGCCAAAGTGTCGAAAGGGCGGACAAAAATTGTGCGTTTTTGGGCCGAAATAAACCGGTCAGCCAGCTGAGGCTGAGGCTGAGGATGTGGATGAGGATGAGGATGAGGCTGCTGACTCAATCTGCGATTGGCTCTGCGGCGGAGGAGAAGCCGAAATCGAAACTGAAGCCGAAACCCAATACAGGAGGGCTGAGCTTAGCTTTATCGCGGTCCGCCGGTCGGTCCCTCTTTATGGGCATGCAAAAGCATAGAATCAGAATCGTGTCGTATCGGTTACTTACATAAAAGGCCAATTTCGATTTGGTGCCGCGGCCTTGTATAATTGGAACTTGCGACACAAGAATTTCTTTGTGCCCAGCGACAACGGCAACTGGCTGACTGGCTGGCAGGGCCACGGTCAGCCCCTGACTGTGACTCCGACTTGGACTTGGACTTGGACTTGGACTGACCGAACGGATCGTGAGAACTTTTCTGTACTTGTCACAGAAATCACAGCGAAATCTTCGAAATCAATGTTAGCAAAAAGGCGGAGAGAGGCGAAGACAAAAGCCAATATTGAGTCGCGGAATTCCTTGAAATGTTTCCCTTTATTTTCGCCAGCTTCTCCTTTTTTTGGGGTGTCCGAAGGACCGCTTCTGCTTTATTGTTTCGGGTTCCCCAAATCGATTTGCGTTCTGCGTGAATTCTTATGATTTGTTAGAAGCGTCTAATTATTCAGTCCCGAGCTGGCCCCAAAAACAAATTGACGATGGAGGAGGAGGCAGTGAGGAGGCTTGGCCTTGGCCAGAACCGAAAAGAGAGCCATCAATCAGTCAGGACTGCGAGGGTCCTGGCAAAAAGGGCCAGCATGACTCATCATCGTTGCTGCTTTCGCTTTTTAAAGTTGCCCCTCAAAACTTGTTTGCAACAAATGTGTGCCTTTCCTTTGACGAAATCAAAACAATAAAGTAGAAAAGCCGGCAGAATTGGAAACTGAGGATAAAAAATGGCCACAATTGTACTTTTCAGAAGCACTTCCTCTTCCTAAGGGTTTCACTTGGACAAGTGCCTCTTTGTGTGTTTTCCCGCATAACTCACATTTGAATTTAATTTTAAATTTAAGCTACTTGACTATGATTCGCAGAGACAATTGCTTTTTTCATAAATGTAAGCACAAATTTTTCTTTATATATTTCGTCCTATTTCGTTTTAAGTTTAATTTAAGTTGATTTTTTTTATAAAATTGCACAAATATTGCTAAATTTGCTAATGCTTTCTTGTTTTTACTGTATGCTTTTTTCTGAAAAGCAATTAATTTTTCGCTATTTAAAAGCCATTATTGTGTTCATTTATTAGCATTTTGTGTTAACAAATACATTATTTACTTTTAAGGAATACTTTTTTGCATCAGCTGAATATTATCTTTAAGTTAAACTATTACCTTTAGTCCAAACTCTTAATTTAAAAGAACACAAAAACTAAACTAAATTAAAATTCGTCAAACGTTTTAAAGTTTGCCACCATTTTTCGCAACTAATTTGGAATTAAATATAGTATAGACTCTGCAAAGTTTGGACATTTTTAACACCTTTTTATGTGCATTAACCACGAAACCCGTGTCGGCGACTTAAGCTCGAAAATCACCTGGCCAAACTGTTTAAGCCACCATTTTCGACATGACAACTTTTGGGAGTTGGTTTTTATTACTCGATGGATGGGTTTGGTTGTGACAGTTTTTGTGAGCATAATCCTGGCGATTTTCTGCACAGATAATTTATTCATTTCACCTTCCATAAATAATTATTCTTGATTAAAAATTATGTATCTCATCAAAATAATTACAAAAATATTTTTGAGAAACCGGCTTGGAAACACTCATTTTAAATTTTTTTTAATTTAAGCTTTTAAATCCAAAGAAACTCAAATAATAACATACAAATTTGAAAATGTTGCCCTTTCACTTAAATAATTTCAATTATCATAAGTGTCTGTCTCTTTTCCTTATTTTCCTTATTATTCTTATGTTAATGAAATTGTTGGTTTTTTATAAGGAAATGTTAATGTACCATTAATCCACAATAAAAAAATAAATATGATCAGAGATATCTATCTAATGGATAGAATCTATGCAAGGCAAGATTCCCTAAACATAATTATGAACCCCTTTTGCACGCTCTATCTTTTAATTCTCATTTTTCTTGAGAGCTATAATCTATTCCCATTTGTTAAATATTGGTAATTAAAAGCAGAAAGTAGCTCACCCTCTCATACTGGTAGAACGATCGACTTGGTCCAGCGCGCCCGTACAGATATGGATAGTAGGCACCGTACATAACTTCGGGGCAGGACACTGCCATCGTAATTGCGGTTGCAACGGCAGCTCAGACACACAACCACTCACAACTCGCTGAAGTCACGGATGGATATCACGGATTCGATTCGAAATTCGCGCACGGGGATTAATCACAGTTTTTGCAGCGACGTTTCGAATTGGAATAGGTAAATTGGTATTGTGTATTGGTATTGTCACTTCAATTCAGGTCGAATTGGATTTGTAATCGATATCGATATCTCGATCTCCTTCCAGCGCGAGCGAGATACAGATACAGGGATAGACAGAGGGGACAGAAAGAGAGAGAGAGAGAAAGAGGCAAAAAGCTGGGAGTAATTATAAAACCGGCTCTTAAAGCGTGTTTTTTTTCGTAGTTTTTTATTTCTCTTGCTGGCTGGCGAAATTCCTGGAATGAAAACTCCGCTCGGCTAATTATATTTACATATTGTAAAACACCATCGCGTTTGTATCAAGAGCTATAATTGCTTTTCGTCTTCTTTTTGTTTATGTTTCTTTGAATTTTTCGCGGTATTTACGTTTCTTTTTTCTTTTCTTTGCTATTTGCGAACTTCTTTCTATGCATTCGCCATTCCCGTTTCTTTTTTCGCTTTGCTCTTTAACTTTCTTCACTTGGATTTGCTTTGTTCGCTATTGTTGTTGGTGTGCAGGCAATTGCAATTATCATTTCCACATTGTTGATTGTTGTTTTGTTTTTCTATTTTTTTTATGCCATTGCCGCCATTCCCTTTGGCGTTGGAACGTCAATTTCGTTTCCCATCCGCGTTTCCGCCGAAGAATTACAAAGAAGAATTGCCTCCGCCAACTGCAACTGCTGAAGAAAATTAAGGGGGAGAGAGAGAAAAGAGCAGGAGAATTGCATTAACAATTTGTTAATTGTTGCCAAGGAAAATATATATACTTATAAAACACAATAAGACCAATTTTTAGCGTTTTTTTGCATGCGTGACCGACCTTAATCCTGGGATTATTATTCGAATCAATAGTATCAAAGCATTTAAAATAGTTCGCATGCAAGCAAACAATGAACACGTCATATTTTATGACGTGGAAAAATTCACAACGTTAAGCTTTCATCTAAAAACATTAATAATAACAAATGCGTGTTCACAAGCGATGTTTAAATACAAACGTATCTTGTGGGTTCGCCTCGTGCGAAAGTTTACCGAACCAATAAAACGAAAATTGGAAATGGAAATTAATTAAGATGAAAAATATAAAAACAAAAAGAATACATTTCCTTTAGCCGCTTATAAAACAATTTAGAAATGTATTCATCCGACGGTAATTTAAGTATTATTTTAATTATTGATTATAAATACAATACATTTAACATTCGAAATAAATGGAAAGCCAATTAAGGATATTAAAATGCCTGTTAACTTTGTAGATAAACAAAAAATACAATAATTAAAACAAATTTCTCATTTATAAGTTCATTTATTAATCAGGATCTAATTTATATAAAAGGCAGATCAATTTTACGTTCCCACGTTTAATTAAATGCTATTTAAAGGTAAAGTTTTGACTATTATTTGATTTAAATTATAAATTTTACGTTCACATATTAATATTAAAAACATATATACATATGTACATATATGTCTTATGAATTTAAGTCTTTTAATTGTTGTATATTGCACTTATTGTAAATCCCCTTAAACTTTGCAATGAGATCAAACGCATATTTAGTAAATCAACTTATTTATAACTAAATTCATCCATTATTTAACGATTAAGTTACGAAATTATTTATAATCAGAATTATGATGTTGAAGTAAGCTAAGAATAATTAAAACAAAAAATTTAAAGCCGTCCATGTGTATATAACGAAAAATTAGGTTCTTTAGAAATTGTTTTACTAAATTTAAGGCAATAATTTGACATTAATTCGCTGAATCTATTTAAAGTCAAGTAATGAGTGATATAAAATAATTTACAAGTTTGCTTTAGACCCGACGGGATTTGTTTGAAATGTCAAATAACTCAAATAAAATAGGGATAAGCGGTTAAATTCAACAAGCTAAGGTAAAGCTCAACTCATGTTATGTAGATATTTAATAAATATCCAAATGTTTAATCATAAATCGCTTGTCTCGCATGTTTTATGTTTTAAATTGCAATTTGTATCAATATAACAAGATAAAACACCTCTTTGATACGTAAATTTAAAATTAAATTTCAAATTAATACATTTTTAAGGCTGCATTCCCTAATTACTACGATTCAATTGGAATCTCAAAACGTTAATAACTCCAAAGTAAAGTTTGAATTTGGAAATTCCAATTGGACTTTAATGCCATATTCCCAGTCTGCATTGGTCCATTCCCTTCCATTAATTTCCAAGGCGTGAACTTACCTCTTGAAACTGGAAAGCGTAATCCAATAAGTTGACAAGCTTATTATATTATTGTTATTTGTATATTTTATGTTTAAAGTACACTTTTTGGAACAATCGCAGGTAAAGGTATTCAACAGATTCACAACTCTTTTTGTATATTTTTAAATTCCATTTAAACTACCGTTGGGCTTTGTTTTAGTTTTGCTTTTGTTTGCGCCGCAGGCTGTTAATTTGAATAGTAATTGAAACTGAAACGCTCTGGGAATTCGCACGTGAATATTTGGGATTTCGGAGCAGCTGCTCGTATTTTGGTTTTTATTTTTAGACGAGTAGCAAACATTTGATCGGCGCACTCAATGAAAATATTTTTGCTAAATCCACAAAATGCCAAATTCCATAAATTCTTGGCGGCGCGAGCGAGATACGGCGATGGAGCGAGCGAGATGGAGGCGGCGAGGACGACGAGAGAGCGGGAGCGAGGGAGAGAGAGCGGCGGCACTTGCAGCATCCGCGGAAATCTCTGCTGTTTTCTTGCCTCAAAATATAACGGCGCACTGGGTTGGAAAACAAATGAACTGCACTTGCCGCGATCGCTCACCGTGGATTTCGGGGATTTTCTCGCTTTTCACTTCAGCGATTTCAGCTGGCACGGAAGAACGGAGAATCTGAGAAGCGAGAGAGACACGAGAGCCCGGCTGCCGCTCAATCGGAAGAGAAAAAACCAACTGGCCAAAGGCAGCGGCAAATCCAACTGCAGCGGTCGCAGCAGTGGCAGCGCGGCGGCAGCGACGCCGTAGCAGAGTCGAAAACAAAATGGCAATTTCAAGGCGACCATCTCTCGCTCGCACACCGCACAAGTGCCGCCGGCCAGAGCGAGACGACTAGTGTACGGGCTTGGGGCACCGCCCACTTGATTGTGTTATTGCTGTTGTTTCAGTTGTTGCGGCTGATGTCTCAGGACACATCGGTGTGGTGTGAAAATAAAATGGAGTGCGTCTCAATTGTCTTCAAGTAGACGAAACTCCTACACGGTGAATTTGTGCGCCTGCCTCGGTGTGTGTGCGTGCTTGTGTGAGTTTGATTTTAAAGTTCGACAAACAGATTGAAAGGAATTCGCATTCTCCTTCGCCTTCGTCGTCGTCGTCGTCCTTTTATTCTGCACCGAAAAGTATGCGCCAACTGTGTCAACAGTGTTTGCAGTGCCCCGCAGTTCGTTCCCAACTCGCCACTCTGCGCCCTCCTTCCTACAGTTCCTCCCCCGCCACCCGAGCACCCGTGACGTATACGTATTGATAATAATCTGATTGCAAATGAATACAATTTATTGTGCCTGCTCCTTTTCCCGGTTTTATTTCGCTGCTGATACCCGGCTGACAAGGTGCAGGATGCGGAGCAGCTACTGGCTTTGATTGCTGCATGCAAGATTACGAGTTCTCGGAAAGAATGACAACAAAAAAACACTGGAAAGTCACGCAAATAGAGGACGCATGGAAAGCAGTTCAAGATTAACGGTGTGATTTGTAAGCCGCTTTCGTAAAGTACTTGTAAAATGAAAGACTGCAATTAATTAAATGAATAAAAGTTAAAGTAAACCACAAAAATATAATCTTAAAGTGTTTTTTAAAGTTTTTTTTTAACTCGTTAAAGATTTTTCTTACTCTTTTGTTAATAGAAATCTTTAATGTGTATTTTCCAAGATATCAGCAATATCTTATTGAAAAATAAAACTATTACTTACTGCATATTGCCGTTAACTATCAGTTAACTATTTTCGAAAAGATGTTAATTCTTGTCTTTTTATTTTTTATTTGCTGTTTTCACCAATAAAAAATTGTGCAAAACGTCAATGAGTTTCATGAATGAAACACACATTATTAATTTATAATAAACATTTTTTTATTACTAACCCTGGAAAGATACGTTGACGTAACTAACTATGTTCAAATATATTGAAAAATAAAATAAACAAAACGGAAGCTAAAAGCCAGAAGAAAATATTGACAAATTAAAGCAATTGATGCCAGCAACATGTTGCGCAACACCCAAATAAAGTGAATTGTTGCTAGGAACATGTTGGCCAACATCCATATGAAGAGAATTGTTTCTAGGAACATGTTGAGTAACATCCGTTGGATGATGCAGATATTCAACGTACACAGTAACTTTATTGTCTATTAACCTCCATGTTTATTATCAGGTTTTTTTTTATTTTAACAGTACCTCTGCACAGAGCTCATTTATTCGATATAAAATTAAAATGCATTTGAATATACATATCTACCTTGAAGAGTGGAAAAATTTTAAAGCAAATGATCTTGCAACAGATATGAAATTTGGTAGCTACATATATCCATAATCAGATATGGATAAACCGACTTGGTAGCGGGTATAATAAATGCAACTCACACATATTTGTTTATCGTTATTAAAACAGATTATTGTTAAAAGCTAATTAAAAAAAATTAAATTATATCTTGTCTTCCTGAAGCGGAATATTATTACCCAGCATAAGTCCAAAGTAATCTCTACTATTCCTTATTATTTTCAGTAAATATCGGTATTTGTTTTAAAAGCATTGCTACCTAATTTAAACAATGTTTCATTTATCTATTGTATTGAGCCGAATTTTGCTTTTTAAGCACACAGTTTTTATCGAGTCCGTAAAATTAATGTTCCTCCCAAAAACAGTAATAATAAATAATCGGTCCCATTATCTATAGGCAATTAATATTGTTATTAATTTTAATTATTATTACATTTAAACTTTCAGCAATTTTTAATGAATTGTTTGCTAACATTAAATGCAAAGCTCAACTTTTCATTGGTCCACCCTAATAATAAAATCCTATTAACCAATAATGTTGAAAGAACGTTTGTTGAAGAACGTGTAGAACGTTCCAAAATCCTTCATTCAGCGTTTTCCTATTCGTTGAATTTTTAGGTAAATAAAAAACCATTGTTAAAGTACAAAACATACACGCAATTTTTTATTTTCTTGCTAATTTCGAAATAAATCTGACCCTATGCAGTCTTCTCTCGTACAGTTTTTCGGTTTTTTCGTTGTTTACAACAACCCGGCGCAGCATGTTAGTCTTGAGAAATAGAGGGAAAACACATACGACTACGAAATAAAAAGAACTTGATGCTTGGAAAGTCACAGGGGAAAGTAAAACCAGTGTTTCATTGAATTTAATTCACATTAAAGTTGTTTGAGTTCGGGTTGATTTAGTTTAAGGCGTTAACCGCTTGGGATCGCGGGGGAACATGGAGGTCTTGCGGATGTTGTCCAATCCCAGATACAGCATCACCACTCGCTCCATGCCGATGCCGCCGCCGGCATGAGGGGGACATCCGTAGCGGAAAGACTCGATGTAGGCCGCTATCTTGGAGGTATCTGGGAAAAACAATGGTAAATATTATTGCAAACAATTATAATCGCAAGATATGGCTTCTTATCTGCTATTGAATGAGTTTTACAGATAAGATATTCCCTTTAATAGTGCAATCGTTGTGTTTTGTTAATTGCACATTTAAAGATAGTGCTCGACTCTAGGGGACCTCAATAATTACTAGTACGAATGGATACCCAAATCTTAAACACACTCACCGATGCCATGGTGCTTGGCCCGCTCCATTAAGTACTCAGGGTCGTGGATACGCTGCGCTCCGGACAGAATCTCCTCGCCACGCATGAACATATCGTAAGAGTTGGAGTATACGGGATTGTTCGGATCGGGCATTGTGTAGAAGGGTCGTATCGCCAGCGGGAACTTGTCCAGGATGTAGAAATCAGTGTCGTACTTGGCCTTGACCAAGCGGCCTAGCAGCTTTTCGTTGGGCGTCGACAAATCCTCCTCATCGCCCGTCTCTACGCCTGCTTCGCGAAGCATAGCCACTCCCTCGGCGAACTGCAGAATCAGCGGAGGTTCCAAGAACTTGAAGGCATCCACCTTGTACTGCTGCCCCACCGACTCGATTTCTCGGGCATACTTGTCGCGCAGTCCCTTAAAAATGGCCGTGAAGGTGTTGCCGATGGTGTGCAGCACCTCGTGGTAATGGTACTTGAAGGCCATCTCCAGATCGAGGCCAACGAACTCGGTCAAGTGGCGATGGGTGTTGGAGTCCTCCGCCCGGAAGACGGCACCTACGGTGTACACCTTGTCAAAGTCGGCGGCAATGGCCATCTGCTTGTACAGCTGCGGCGACTGCGCCAGATAGGCAGAGTCCTTGAAGTAGCTCACAGTGAACACATTGGCGCCGCCCTCACTGGCCGCCGATATGATCTTGGGCGTGTGGATCTCTGTGAAGCCCTGCTCGGTGAGAATGTCACGGAAAAGGCGGCACACGCCTGCCTCCAGCCGGAAAATTGCCTGATTCGCCGGTGTCCTTAGGTCCAGCACTCGGTTATCCAAGCGCGTGTCCTGGTTCACGCGAATATTCAGGGCATCGGCATCATCAGCATTTTCGGGACGCGAGGCGTCCTCGATTTGCAGCGGCAACTGGGGCTTGGCCTGCGAAATCACGAATATCTGTTCGACGCACAACTCCAGCGACTGCTCCGTGCAGGATTCGATCTTGCTGGACACCGCCACTGGCTTGGCCTGGATATCGATGATGCTCTCCTTGGGAATACTGCAAAGAGTGAGACGTGCTTATTAACAAGTGTATAAAGTATCTTTTAATTTCACAATAAAATGCGAAAACGAGTATTTCACATTTTCGAGGTGATATTACAGCATCTCAACGACATTTCACTTACTTGCCCGCAAACTTGACCATCTGCTTGGATATGATGTCGCCCACGGCCAGGATGCACTGCACCGTGCTGCTCTGTTGGCGCAGGATCAGGAAACACTGTTTGCCCTTGGCACGTGATGTGTGCACCCTGCCGCGCACCCAAACCAGTCCCACCTTGCCCACCTGGCCGCTCAGCTCATGGACGGGCACAAAGTTGCGTTCGCTGCGCTTGTCCTTGGACTGGATCATCTCCGACAGACCGTAGCGTCCGGCGGCGTGGTCCTCGGCAGAATCGCCGCCTGCATTGTTGGCCGCAGCCGCCGAGGCGTTCTCAGCCTTCTGCTCGGCTTTCTTTGTGGATTAGAAGAGATAAGGTTGTTATCGCCGGTTCAAAACACGCCACGTCCCCAGATCGACTCACCTTGGCGGCCTTGGCCTGCTTCTTGGCTCCCTTCTTGGACACCTGCTCCCCGTTGGCCACGTTCTCCTTGTCTTCGACCATCTTGGAATGCACGAAATCGGCTGTAAACGAAGAGAGAGGGAGGGGGTATATAGTTTAGTGGTGTGCCACAAAACCTAGACCGTAAAACCGCACGAGTCGGCGACGATAAGCAACAGGATGGAAACTTGCACACGTTGCGTCACGCTGCTATTAATACCCCTCGGCGGATGAAGTGACCCGCTTGCGAATAGGTGGCACTAGCTTCCGGACTGCAGTTCAGTCACCCGATCTCCGCCCACGGCTCCCCATATGTCTGGGGAATACGTCCCGGGGAAATGGGCCGGGGGCAGTGTAGGTGTTTCTTTGTCTATGCGGCTCGCCTCGCACATAACCTAAACACGCAGCACTTGTGGCGCTGCGGCAATGGCGCATCTCACTGTCTCTTATCCCGAATTGTTTGTTACTTCAAAAGTGCATTCGAGGGCACGCGCCTTACCACTAGGATTCTGCCCTTTTTATTCACAAACGAAAATAAATCACGCCGTGAGATCCACGGAACTTTGTTTTGTGATGCGAAAAAAACGATTTCAACAGCGATATTATTGTTAATGTCATCGATTGCTGTCGGTTACACTAGTTCAAAAACCAGTTCCAAGCAGTTTCAAGCAGTGCAGAGAGCCAGTTCCAGCCGATTTAGCGGCAATATTAAATCCTATCGTGATTTTCGCCGAAGTGTGATAATTACGGTCAAACTGTCTGTCCTAAAATATTCTGTACAAAGCTAACTTTTGCGTCAACTTTTTGAGTGGTAATGAGCGATCAGAACGTACATAAGTCTTTTGTTAATTATGATTCAATTGAGAAGATATATCCTTGTGCGTTTGTTATATATGTATATTATATAATATATATGTATGTATTAGATATACATATGCACATATATCCTAGACATAATCATGTACTGGTTTATAATTGTTCTATTGCCTCGCGATCCTTCTGAATTTCGTTTTCGGCAAATGTCCGTCAAATTAGACATTTTTTATATTTTATTTATTTTCTAAATAAGGCACTTAATCAAATAAAATAAAGTTTTTAAATGCTAAAAAACGAATTATCTATTGTTTCTTACTGGGTTTGGGTGTATTTGACCTTTGGATCTATTAAAAAAAAAAGCCTTTGAAAAACCGGGTTCTCACAGATTTTCCAATATCTCGGCTCACAGGATGTGTTCCGAAATACCCGGTATGTCAGGATGTAGGATATTTATTGTAGTTTTGCCCTACAAAGTTTTATTTACTTTTAACCCACAGCTTTTGAGAAAATCGCATTACAGTGAACCAACCTCGGGTTCTGCCCCATACAAAAGAGGTCAGCAAAAATGGAAAGTCTTATAACTCCAGTTTAAGAAAGTGTTCCAACATGAACGGTATATTGGCTTACTCGGAGGAGATTAAGGAATATTTGGTGAAAATTTCATAAGATTTTAACCGCCAGTTTTTTAGAAATTCGCAATACAGTGGGTGGCATACGCGCCAACTATGAAAATGGAACCAGATGTGAATCTGCAGAGAACCGGTTGCCGAGCCAGACAACGGAACCATTAAAAAAAATACTATATATGCATGCCAAATAAACGGCATCGCCATTCTAAGCAATTTGGTTAATGTTTCATTAATATCCGTTCAGTCGTACAATAGAAATCCCACTTTTTCATTTATTCCACTTAACTAACTAACCATCGATCGACGGTCTGGCAGCACCCAATTACCGGGAACCCGACATTTCACTTAAATTCGAGACAACAAAGGTAATATTTAAAATTGATCTGTTTATTATTAATTTTAAATTAATATTTAATATTATTATTTCAGATGGCATATAATTTTCATTTTTTCGGAGGAGGTGCAGGCGGTGCAGACGGTGCAGGCGGTGGAGCAGGCCGCGGTGCAGGCGGTGGAGAAGGCCGCGGTGCTGCCCGCGGTGTTGGTGGTGGAGGAGAAAAAAAGGTAAGTAATTTTAAAATTTGTCTTTTATTATATTAATATTGAATATTATTTAAATTTATTTATAGATGGCTACTAATATTCATTTTTTTGCGCCTGAAGTGGAGGCACAGAAAGGAGACCGCGATGGAGGAGGTCGCGTGTTTGTTTCCTGGAAACATGAAATAAAGACAAAGGCCTTAAGCAAAAAGTAAGTGTGTTCTATTTACATTTTATTATATATTAACTAATATTAAGTTGTTGCTGTGGTCTTGTGAAGTACTATATCCAATACCTGCCATAGGAAAATTCGAAAAATTTGTCGAAAAAAAATTATAACTCTGCCAATTTTTAATATATTTGCATTAAATTTTATATTCGGCCATAAATTGATATTACAGAATTTCGGTTTTAATTTTAGGAAAATCGAAGTACTATATCCAATACCTGCCATTGGAAAATTCTGAAAATTTGTCGAAAAAAATTATAACTCTGCCAGTTTTCAAATTTAAATAAATTCATATATCATCTAGAATTAGATGACATATTGACACTTCAGAGCAAAAAGTGGCTGTCTAACTTTGTGTTAGACGCCGCTTTAACTTCTGAAATCTACCAAAAAAATGACGCTACTTATATTAACCTTCCGTGTCAACTTGATGATTATGGTTTTCAGAATGAGGCTGTAATTAAAACAGCTTATAATGAATCAGCTATTAATTTAATTATTCCTCATTGTTACCAAAATCATTTTAGTATATGCTTTGTAGATATTATTAAACAAGAGTTTATGTTTTTAGATCCTTTCGGTCAAACAAAAATGGTTCAAAAGTTTAAAAAATACTACAAAGATATGTTAGACCGTATAAGTAATATGAGCTATACATGCGTCTCTATAAAACACGATACTCAAAAAGACGACTTTAATTGTGGCATTTTTATATTGCAATTCGCAATATGCTACCTGCAGAATAAGTCAATGACAAATTTGCAACCAGCATATTTGTGTAGAAAGCAAATCTTTCAAGATCTACTTAGCCTGGGTGATTCCCTAGCGGACATTTGCCTGCATTGTATTTCCCAAAATTATACACATGAATTTAATATTTGTTCAATGTGCAAATCAACTTAGACAGTATTTAAATAAAACATGCAATTAATTCATTTAATAAGACAACTGTTTCTTATAAAATACATATAAATAAAATAATTGTTTCTTTAATAAAAAATATTTTAAAATAAAAGAATTGTTTCATTTATAAAAAATATTTTAAAATAAGATAATTGTTTCTTTAATAAAAAATATTTTAAAATAAAAGAATTGTTACTTTTATAAAAAATATTTTAAAATAAAAAAATTGTTTCTTTAATAAAAAATTTTATATAAATAAAAGAAAAATATATACAAAATTCAATTAGTGGAATAGGCCTAAAGGGGATACCACTTTAAAAAAAAAGCGCCATTCACTCTACCTCAATGGTGGTGCGGAAAGGAGTGAACATTTTCATTAATTACATAATAATTGTCGATTTCTTTTCTTTCTTTCTTTGGACAGTTCCTGGCCTCGGGTGAGTCCTTCTTATGGGTAGTATTTGTCCGCTTGGTGGCTTTTTCGTGCTGACGACCCTTCCAAATTATCTTTTGAAATACGTTTTAACACAGTAAGGAGTCCTATTCGACCCCATAAACCCTATATATTGTTGATCAGAATTAGTGGGAGAATCGATCTAGCCAGGTTTTGAAATTATAAATGGCAAATTGCAAATTTGAAAAGTCGTATTTTGGCCAAACATACACCAATTTAAAATCGAAAAGCATTGCATTGTTAGTTTTTTTTCCCTTAACAAATCTGCAAATTAAATTAAAAAAATTTCAAAAAAAAAAAATGGTTGTTTAGAACATGACTAAGAAAACAAAAGCCAACACAGCAATGCTTTCCGATTTAAAATTGGTGTATTTCTGGCCAAAATACGATTTTTCATTTTTGCAACGTGACATTTAAAAATTCAAAAGATACCTAGATCGATTCTCCTATTAATTCTGATCAACAATATATAGGGTTTATGGGGTCTAAGTTGATTTGCACATTAAACAAATATTAAATTCATGTGTATAATTTTGGGAAATACATTTATCACAATTATCTCGCCCACATGTGTTATATGAAGCACAAGTATCTGATGTAATCCACTTGCCACAATGCAAACAGGCAAATGTCCGCTAGGGAATCACCCAGGCTAAGTAGATCTTGAAAGATTTGCTTTCTACACAAATATGCTGGTTGCAAATTTGTCATTGACTTATTCTGCAGGTAGCATATTGCGAATTGCAATATAAAAATGCCACAATTAAAGTCGTCTTTTTGAGTATCGTGTTTTATAGAGACGCATGTATAGCTCATATTACTTATACGGTCTAACATATCTTTGTAGTATTTTTCAAACTTTTGAACCATTTCTGTTTGACCGAAAGGATCTAAAAACATAAACTCTTGTTTAATAATATCTACAAAGCATATACTAAAATGATTTTGGTAACAATGAGGAATAATTAAATTAATAGCTGATTCATTATAAGCTGTTTTAATTACAGCCTCATTCTGAAAACCATAATCATCAAGTTGACACGGAAGGTTAATATAAGTAGCGTCATTTTTTTGGTAGATTTCAGAAGTTAAAGCGGCGTCTGACACAAAGTTAGACAGCCACTTTTTGCTCTGAAGTGTCAATATGTCATCTAATTCTAGATGATATATGAATTTATTTAAATTTGAAAACTGGCAGAGTTATAATTTTTTTCGACAAATTTTCAGAATTTTCCAATGGCAGGTATTGGATATAGTACTTCGATTTTTCTAAAATTAAAACCGAAATTCTGTAATATCAATTTATGGCCGAATATAAAATTTAATGCAAATATATTAAAAACTGGCAGAGTTATAATTTTTTTTCGACAAATTTTCCGAATTTTCCCATGGCAGGTATTGGATATAGTACTTCGATTTTCCTAAAATTAAAACCGAAATTCTGTAATATCAATTTATGGCCGAATATAAAATTTAATGCAAATATATTGAAAACTGGCAGTTATAATTTTTTTTCGACAAATTTTCCGAATTTTCCTATGGCAGGTATTGGATATAGTACTTCACAAGACCACAGCAACAACTTAATATTAGTTAATATATAATAAAATGTAAATAGAACACACTTACTTTTTGCTTAAGGCCTTTGTCTTTATTTCATGTTTCCAGGAAACAAACACGCGACCTCCTCCATCGCGGTCTCCTTTCTGTGCCTCCACTTCAGGCGCGAAAAAATGAATATTAGTAGCCATCTATAAATAAATTTAAATAATATTCAATATTAATATAATAAAAGACAAATTTTAAAATTACTTACCTTTTCTTCTCCTCCACCGCCTCCTCCTCCTTCGCCTGCACCGCCGACTGCACCACCGACTGCACCGTCTGCACCGCCTTCACCGCGGTCTCCTTTCTGTGCCTCGACTCCAGGCCCGAAAAAATTAAAATTATAAGTTGCTATCTAGAAAGAGATTTAAATAATATTACATATTATTATAAAATTAATAATAAAAAGACAAATTTTAAAATTACTTACCTTTTCTTCTCCTCCACCACCAACACCGCGGGCAGCACCGCGGCCTTCTCCACCGCCTGCACCGCGGCCTGCTCCACCGCCTGCACCGCCTGCACCTCCTTCTCCGAAAAAATGAAAATTATATGCCATCTGAAATAATAATATTAAATATTAATTTAAAATTAATAATAAACAGATCAATTTTAAATATTACCTTTGTTGTCTCGAATTTAAGTGAAATGTCGGGTTCCCGGTAATTGGGTGCTGCCAGACCGTCGATCGATGGTTAGTTAGTTAAGTGGAATAAATGAAAAAGTGGGATTTCTATTGTACGACTGAACGGATATTAATGAAACATTTACCAAATTGCTTAGAATGGCGATGCCGTTTATTTGGCATGCATATATAGTACTTTTTTTAATGGTGCCGTTGTCTGGCTCGGCAACCGGTTCTCTGCAGATTCACATCTGGTTCCATTTTCATAGTTGGCGTGTATGTTAACAGCCCGCCTATGCCACCCACTGTATTGCGAATTTCTAAAAAACTGGCGGTTAAAATCTTATGAAATCACCAAATATTCCTTAATCTCCTCCGAGTAAGCCAATATACCGTGCATGTTGGAACACTTTCTTAAACTGGAGTTATAAGACTTTCCATTTTTGCTGACCTCTTTTGTATGGGGCAGAACCCGAGGTTGGTTCACTGTAATGCGATTTTCTCAAAAACTGTGGGTTAAAAGTAAATAAAACTTTGTAGAACAAAACTACAATAAATATCCTTTATCCTGACATACCGGGTATTCCGGAACACATCCTGTGAGCCGAGATATTGGAAAATCTGTGAAAACCCGATTTTTCAAAGGCTTTTTTTTAATAGATCCAAAGGTCAAATACACCCAAACCCAGTAAGAAACAATAGATAATTCGTTTTTTAGCATTTATAAACTTTATTTTATTTGATTAGGTGCCTTATTTAGAAAATAAATAAAATATAAAAAATGTCTCCGTGTTCCATTTTCCCACCGTTCCGTTTCGACGCTAACTCACCGACGCTAATTTGACGGACATTATAAATTTATATAAAGCTAGAGTTGCTGGTCAAAATGGCCGCTTGAATAAATGTGTGTGTTATACATATATTCCGTTGATTAATACAGATAGATGACTGTAAAATGTTTAATATAAATACATATTAAAAAAATAAAGAAAGGAGAAAATATTATACAGAATTATACAGAAATTGCTGTCCGTAGTTTGAAAAACTAATTGTAACGCCCGGACAACTATATTGTACCAAAGTTAAAGGTTCCATAAAGCGTTTAACGCAATTAATAGAAACCGCTAAAGGTAAGGCGCAGCTGCTCGTTGTATTTTTTCTTGATAGCAAGCATTTTTAACTATATTTTCCATATACATAGGCGAACCGGCAGATAAAATGGCAAAAGAAGAAGAAAGAAAAAAGAAGTCGCCGTCGCCTTCTTCACCACTTTTGCCACCACCTTCGCCTTCACCGACGCCACTCCCCGATGAAGACCTGTACCAGGAATACCTGCCTCGATTTTAGAAGAGTTCAAAGATCTTGGATCATTTAAGGAAGTGGCGAAAAAATACCTATGCGTGCTCGCAACGTCCTGCGAGTCGGAACGGTTTTTCAGTAACGATTTTAGTAAGGCAGGACAAATTAAAAAATTATGACATCTTTAAGAAAAAAATTAGATATTAAGTTTGATCGCATGAAATTGTTTTTTGTTTAATTTCTTATAAATTCGGAATATATTTTTCGTTTTTTTATTTGAAAAACATCGATGTTTGGATATTTCTAAAAAAAAATTCTGCGCCTCTATCGCCTATATGGAAAGAATAAGGAATGGCTAGTTGGCAACAGCCATAAACTGTCAAGTGGAAAAACAATCGATTTTATAATTATCCAACGTGAAAATAAATTGAAACGGGAAAAGGTAGAAATACCTCCCAATGTACTATCTCCCATGAAACATTATCGGTACTCTGCTTTGTTTATAGAAATGTAAATACACTACCAGAGTATTTTTTATTCGTATTATTAGTATTCTTATTTAAATGTAAATCAATAAATTTACTAAACATTCAGAATCTTTTTTATGGAAATGGGAACAGATCTTTGCATAAATTGGGACAAACACCTCTCCAAAACGACCGTTTTTAGGGAAATTTCCAACTCTCAATATCTGCTAAATAGGCAGAAAATGCCCGAAAAAAATGAAGACTTAAATAAGGGATTCTTGGCTATTTATATCAACATACAAGAATTTGGAAACGAGCCTTTTTTTTTTTTAATTTTTGATGAATTGCATTTTACCGTTCACTCACGTTCGCAGGAACAAGTGCAGACGGCGTTTTTAGACGCGTCTTTTCTGTAAGATTAATATGTTTATTTTACATTTATATAAAAGAAAAATTAAGTATACAATTTTGATATTTACAGCATGCTAAAATGATTGCATTAATTCCACAACTCTGGTAACAGATTTAACCAACATTATACATGCATCCAAATAAGCAGTTAACAAAGTTTTTAAGCGACTACAAAAATAAGCCGATGGCAACTATAAATATTCCGTCTTATTTAGACGGCATTCCGGAACACGCTAAGCTATTTTATTCCGATATTTTTAATGAATATGAAAAAGCGATTCGCCGGTTGAAAAATTTTCCGAGGACAAACTTCAGTGAAGCAAACACTGGAAAATTGGAGATCATGGGGAATAATTGGAATAAAACCATATCTGAAAAAAATTTGTTTTTATCTATTTAATTTTTATTTTAATTCTTTATTCATTCACTCATATGCAAGAAAAAAGTAACGGGACAAGTGCAGGGGTTATTCAGAATTTTGCGGCGTAAATGCAACAGTTAAACGAATTATTAGAAGTGCCAAACACTTGAAGAGCCCAAGAAAAAAAAAAAACACCTCTCAACGATGCTCGTAAGAGTGCGCGGCTTCGATAACAAACATAAATTTCACACAAAATTGAAAAAAAAAGTCTCCAAATTAAAAAATTACAACAAAAAATATGAAATTGTTTAAAATTCTCGAAAAAATATGTAAATAGATTTTTTAATTTTGGCGCCCACGAAAATGCCACGCCCATTTTCTTATATCTATCCAATTCTTTGGGCTTTGCAGAATGTTCATTTCAAGTTGATATCTTTGGAATAAGTAAAGAAAAAGTATAGAAAGGGGAGGGTGGGGGAAAAAAAAAAAAAAAAAGGGGGGGAAAGGGGGGGGGAACATTTTACATTTCGATATTGGATTAATAATTCGAATAATTAGCCTTATTATACAAAGCAGAAAAACAACAAAGTAAGTATACTAAAAGTGTACCATATAATGAAATTATATAATTTATAATTTACAATTTTGCTTAAGTTTACTGTATAATTTAAATTATAATGTTTAATGGATTTTGCTTAAATTTGCTGTATAATTTAAAATTTTTCTCAAATTTGCTTCGATTAAAAAATATAGACGAATGAGCTAACCATTACCACTAACCATACAACATATAGACTGGTCATTTCATACATCGAAAATGGACACAAAAATTTCTTAGCGACAGGCCCCAGAGCTTCGTGTGCGCTCGGGTTTTTCGCTCTCTCAATTCTTATGCTCGCACACTGATTGCGAGAGCTCGCTCGTTCAGTCGCAGAGTGATCTCCGTGCTTCAATTCTTCTTTATATGTATGCGTGTACATGCATTCACGTACATGGGTGCATGTGTGCGATCATTTCATTTCGACCCAGCCAGAATATTTGGTCTTTTGCCTGCATACACCACCGACGATACTTTTTAGGGAAGCGGGCAGAAACAAAAACAGCTGATTGGCTTTGTTTTGTTTACATTTTTCGACACTTGTTATGAATTTGGTTTATTGTTGCTATTTAATGATCTAGTTGTACTTATATTTATGTATGTTTATTTTTTTATATTTTCTTTATTTAAAAGTCGCCGCTCGAATTAGTTACCGATAAATATACACACATATATGTATGCTAAACAGTAGTTTTTAAACTTTTTCAAAACTTAAAAAAAAAAAAATATTGAGATTAAATTTTCTAAAATACTCTTTATTCATTCTTCATTTTTTATTTAAATAATATATTAATGAAAATAATTTAATATTTTTAATTGTACCAATATTTATTAATATTGTTGTAAACACAGGTGTATGTAAGTAATATATGTATTTAAATCGGTATCCAGGGAACACCACGAGGAGGCCATTGCAATTGCAATGGAGTCTTTAATGAAGACTTACGAGTCGACTTGAGATTTCAAAATGCTTTGAAAATCTCCTTGTTCCCCACCTACCTAATAATACCACCTACACTACAAAAAAATAAGACATTTTATAAGAAACTTATTACTGTTTGAGTATTTTTAGTTTTCTTGCACTAGCTATTGATACAGCTTTTCCTTTCGTATACATTTTTTCTGTCAGCCATTTACTGTTTTTCCTCAGTAAAATTAAAACAAATCCATATAGCGTTTTCATCCTGTGTTTATAACAGGAATGGGTAACCGAAAACCAATTTGAATAAATGCTGGATCTTTTCAGTGGCGAGTATACAGGACTTTTTAATTTGTTCCTTTATTCTTTTAATGTAAGGACTTTTGTCAAATATCTTTTTAAAAATATTGTAATGCATTTGAATTAAAGAGAAATAGTAATCTGATGGAGCTTTCAGTTTCAAACTTTTATCAGCGCAGTCATAATTTTTATTTATAATAAAATGTTCTGTGGGGCATTGTGTTTCTATATTTGTTTTTAATAGATCAGAACACACTTTGCAATCTATTTTTTGCAGAAATTTAAACAATATATAGCCTGCAAAATATCGCAAGGCATTGCTATCAAATCCGTTTCCAGTTGCAAAATCAAAAATATGCTCAATTTCCGTCTCTTCATCTGAGAACATATCGAAATCGGTACTTTCTACTTCATCGGTTTTTACATCATTGGTACTTTCTTTTAGGCTATAAAACATTTATTAACATTGTATCATCATCTGGGCCGCAATTACCAGATACTGATGTGGATGTTAATATTGTCATTGATAGCATTTTGGACATTATGATGTTAAATTCATACATCGTTATTATTATTTGTTGCTCCGCGAGCCCTTATTAAATAAAAGAAGTTTTCTAAGGGGTCTTGATTCAATTTCGCGGTTGATATATAAAATATTTCCGAGTTCCACACACTTTCAGCTAGTGCAAGTACAGATGACATGCTCAAAATCATTCCGTCAATGCAATGTACTGCTTGTGGATATTTAAATTCTTCAAAATATCTCCTCATTTCAACGGGGTACTTGTGCACGTTGTTATCATTCTGCATTGCACATCTATATGGATTTCTTTCATATAAAACATGGCTATTGAGGCAATCGAAGAGCTTATTTATTTTTTCTATAAAATTTGCCGTAGCTTCTGCGCTATTTCGGCATTGTTCGTATTGCGGCCGCAACAGTGTGACTAAATATTTGTGTAGCATATTTAACTTTCATTTTTTCAAAAGAATTTGGATTAATATGCTTGGCAGTTAATTTGGGACAAAGTCGTGTTGAGTTTCTTGACTCAATCTGGTACAATTTCCCAAGATACTTCGCCATCAGGCGTAATTAAATTGTTCTTCATTATTATGTTTCTTAATGATTTAATAAGATGTGGGGCATCAAATATTGTAAATATTTCTTTTCCGTTAACATTAAAACTCGGCTTGTTTATGTTAACTCCCCATTTTTTGAAAGCTGCTCTATTATTTGAGCCTTGATCACATCCCTGCAGTACTGTGCGCTGGTTCGTAGCTGGTGAAATAAGTGCTTACCAGCAGACCACCCCTACTTACCCATAGGACCCAAGCAATGCGATCTTTCATTTCCGTTTTTGTATGAAATGTCCGGAAATAGGGTCAATCGCCACCGTGTCGTATACCCAGGAACTAGTGAAATAGTTCCCCATGGAATGGTCGGAATGTAAGTATTTACATGGGACACCATGGAGTGGTCGGTAATGTAAGTCCTTACATGGGACCCCATGGAATGGTCGGAATGCAAGTAAATTGGCTAAGAAATTCGTCGAGACTATGAGGCTGAGATTTTCCTAAAAATATTCCAACAGGCACTACAGGGCAACTTGGAATATTTGCCAATTTGATTAAAATCGGCCAAAGTTGTGTATTGGAACTTTTAAAAAGCGGAATTCCATCAATATTTACGTCAATAATTATGTTTTCATTATAATTAATTGAATTCAAAAGTTTATCTAATTGTTTTCTAATGCCAAGATGTAAGTAACGACCACCAGCCATTTGTGTTATTTCTGTTTTTTTTTTGGCGCACTGAATTTATAAAATGGGTCGACATGTAAATTATTTTTTTCAGTATATGAACTAAGTCAATTGCACTGTCACGAGTGGGCCTATGCTTTAGAAACCACATCTTCAAATCCTCGTTTAAAGTAGTATTGTCTTTCTCCCTTTTGGTATTTAGGTAACAGTCAATATTATTTGCATTTCTTTGCTCGTCAACAATATCCACATCATTATTTTCACAATTTTCAGTGTTCACTACATCTGCTTTTTCCAGTATAGAATTTAATTTGTTCATATATTTCTGTTTTTGCTGCTGCTTCAGCCTCCTTAAATGTCTTTCACTATACATTTTCGAATTTAAATTTGCTGTCGTACTTTTATTATTAATTCAATTAATACATACCATACATACACACACACGTATTTAATATAATTAATTTTACTTACCAATTAATTTAAGTTTGCTCCGCTTCTCTCCACTCAACTGCAATGCTTACAATAACTTTGACAACCGGCAAACACAAATGCTTTCAACTTTTCCTTTGCCCTTTTGCTCAAAATATTAAAAACAAAGGCGATGCTTACTTTTTTATTATGAATTTTCGTTTTTGACCACTCCATGGGGTCCCATGTAAATACTTACATTCCGACCATTCCATGGGGTCCCATGTAAGGACTTACATTACCGACCACTCCATGGGGAACTATTTCACTAGTTCCTGAGTATACGACACGGTGGCGATTGACCCTATTTCCGGACATTTCATACAAAAACGGAAATGAAAGATCGCATTGCTTGGGTCCTATGGGTAAGTAGGGGTGGTCTGCTGGTAAGAGCTTATTTCACCAGCTACGAACCAGCGCACAGTATATATTTCTATTAGGTGGTTCGGCGTTCGATAACCCTAGGGTCACCAATGTAAGTACCCATGTAGAATCCAGCTAGTAGCTGGTTCGCAGCTCGTTTACCGTAGGGTCAGTATAGTAAGTACCCATATAGTAAACGACGTAGTAAGCAACTACGCAAGGCCAATCGCCACCTCCAGTACTACAGGGATATTAAAGCTCGTACGTTAAGGCCCAAAGCATTGCTTTTAAGCAGCGTGACCGCGCCGGACCGAACGAGAAATACCAAGTTGGGCTCAAAAATATACCATAAAATACTATTTCATATTTACAAAATACCACTATAAATACCATAACAAATAAATCGCCTGGAAATTCAAATTATTATATGTAATATGTGAAAATAATAATTAAACTTATTAGATATAGAAAAAATAAAGTTTTTATCATTGCAAATATTTTTTGTTTTTTATTTAATTTTAAATGATTAATACTTTTTAAGATTTCATTTTCAGATTTTTCAACTTAAACTAAAACAATATATTTCATGTCTTAAAATTAATTAATTAATAACATAATATCGGAAGTCCTTTTTCCAGTCTATAAGTTTCTTTTGGTTAAAATATTACATTTAAATTAATAACATAATATTGGAAGTCCTTTTTCCAGTCTATCAGTTTCTTTTGGTTAGAATATTACATTTACATTTTTACTCTTCATCAGAGCTGCTTAAATTAATATTTTTTAAATCTTTACATAGCATTTCCTGATTGGGCTTAAAATTATTGCACCCATTTTGAGAACTCAAAGATTGTTTTACATGTAAAATATGCGCTACATTTACATTTTTGAAGCGGTTTCTATTCTTAGTTTTTATTAAATTAATTTGGGAAAATATGCGCTCGCACGACGCATTTGAAACCGGTAAAATTAACATGGACTTAGCAAATTTTGAAATATTTGAATATTTATAGCAATTATTTACATCTTTTATCTTACTCAAATCATTCCAAAATGTATCGCAATTCAGATTTTTGGTCAAAAGCATTTTAACTACGTCGTCAGTTTTCATTGCCCTATACTCATTATCAATTAGTTGTGGATCATTGACAAAATCGGGAAAGCGTTCATAAAGCTTGAACAACGATTGACAATTTTGATTATTGAAATCATTTGGATCCAAAAAACTTAACATTTTCAGAAAGTTATCTTTTAACGGCAATCTTTTTTTTAGTTGTACGCATAACTCGATTAAAAATAACTGGCTACGTTTCAAAAAGGCTAATTTATGTTCTTTGTCCAAGCTATTTGTCGAAAATTCTGTTGCCACTTTTATTCCCAGATACATGTCTTTTATATGTAAAAAATAAAATGTGTTTGATGGCTCTATGTCACTTAAATCTGTATTATTTAGATACATCTCCTGCATATAACATGACAAAATACTTTTGTAAAATTCGGCCATAGTTTTATAGAAATAGTGTACAACAGATCGACTAGACTGAAATATAGTATTGAATTTGTTCACTAAAGCAAGTATATAATCCAAAAATAAAAGATAAAGTTTAACAGTTGGATTTTTTAAATTAGATAGAATATACTCTGCTGATAAGTTGTTATCCTTTTCATATTCTTCTTGGAAGAATGCAATGAGGGCATCCCATTGTTCCAGTATTCGTGCCACACAAGAATGAAACGATAGCCAACGTATCTCGTAGTGGTTAAGTATATTGTGTGCAGGAGAATCTAAGAAAGTTTGAAACTCTTGAAATTTGCGTCGACGCTTGGAACTTTTCGAAAAGTAGTTATATAGCTCTTTAATGGTTTGCTCTAAGTTTCGAGGCAGTTGCTTGCAAGCATAGCTTGAAGCAAGTGCAGATGAATGACAAACACATTTTACAAAAAAAACATGATTTGTTGACGTCTCGTATCTTCGTCATAATACTATTGTGCTCACCATACATCACATTAGTTGTGTCAGCCGCAAATCCAATTATATTATTGATGTCAAAGCCATTAAGTTTGAGTCCATCGCTGAGTGCTGCAAAAAGGTCCACTGCTTTTTCACCCTCCAAGTCAATGGTGAACAAGAATTTTGTTTGCGCTGCGTTCTCGAAATACATTACAGCACACGCCAAGACCTTTGTACAGAAAACATCAGTTGATTCGTCAATGATTACGGAGAACACAGGCCTTCCCGCTGCAGAAACGCACTGTTTCATGCTGGAGATCAGCTGCTCCTTCATCACAGGTGCCAGTACATTGTATGTAAGCGAAGCTGTTTTGGTGCGTTTGCAGTGAAACCCTTGCGCAATGGCACTATCGGGAAACGCGTTTTTGATTACATCGCTAATGTGGTCCATTGCTCTCATAGATATGTTATGTTCAGCAATCGCAGCAGCGAACATCATTTCTGCCTTTTTGATAGAGGCAGCTAGAGTGCTGTCCGACTCTATTAAAAACGATTGAATCTAAAAAAGAGCAGTTAAAATGTACATATAATTTAAAAGCATATAAAGAACTCACCTTTGTTTTTCCACAGAACTATTTCATGCTTTCCTTATGTTTCTGTGTGGCCGCGTGCTGCTTTAGGGACGCCAGCCTACTTAAAATGTCCGACTGGCACGCTTTGCAGTGCCCATCGATCTTAAAAGTTTTAAGCCTATTTAGCCCAATATATTTACTTTCAAAATGTCTATTACAAATTCGCGCAGTCCGTTTATTAAAATTGTCATCCAAATGGCATAATTCAACCCATTTCTTGAGTCTATTATCATCTGATGGAAATGAAAACAACCTAATTGGAAAGGAGCTTGATGAATCCCTATAGCTCCACCTGCAGCACTCAATAATACACCTCCGACCATTTTTCCTAACAATATGCTCCGTCATTGCAAAAATATTCAAAGGAATAACTGCACAAATTAAACTATTTTATACTTGCTTTTATTATAATACAACCACGGACACTCGGAGCAGCAACACAGGCGTTTTGAAAAAAACACGCTATATTCTAAACTAATAAATTGCACTTTTTTAGTTTTGCACTGTAAATGTCACCGCACAGAAGCACAATCAAAAGCAAAGTGAAAAATTCTTGACTTTTCTATGGTATTGCCACTCTATTGCCACTCCATTTACGCGCGATTTAAGTGCGTGCAAATGAATGCAAAATGCGCGCCAAGCTTTTAATCAAAACAAAGTAAACAAAAACAATAGAAGTGGCGCGCATTTTATCAGTCGGCCAATTGCTTGCATTGTCAAAAACAACGCCTTATAGAAATAGCAAAGGCAAATAACAATTAAAATTACACTGCGAATCATTAAGAAAAAATCTACCAAACATCATTAAACATAACTTTCAAAACAAGTGTCCTAAAAAATGTAAACAAAACAAAGCCAATCAACTGTGGGGTGGGGTATGCAGGCACCATCCGCTCGTAGAACAACAATAACAGCTGATTTGATTTCTCAACCACATAAGAACAGTCGGTGTTTTAAGTGACACCGCCTGCAATATACCCTGTTCCTATCTCAGTAGATGGATTTTTATTAATTCGAATACATTCACATATACAAAACATTTCACTGCTGCCACTGATTTGAATTTGTAAACAAATATGAAATGTATGCTGAAACATTAAGATGTAATATATAATATAATATATTTTTATCATTAAACCAATAGTGAATATGCCCATATTGTAAGGGTACCTGAAATGAAAAGTAGCAAAAGACCAAATATTCTGGCTGGGCCGAAATGAAATGATCGCACACGTGCACCCGTGTACGTGAATGCATGTACACGCATACATATAAAGAAGAATTGAAGCACGGAGATTCTTCTTCAAGATGCACCACTCTGCGACTGAACGAGCGAGCTCTCGCAATCAGTGTGCGAGCAGAGAGAGCGAAAAACCCAAGCGCACACGAAGCTCCGGGGCCTGTCGCTAAGAAATTTTTGTGTCCATTTTCGATATATAAAATGACCAGTCTATATGTTGTATGGTTAGTGCCATTACTCAAAGTACAAATTCTTGTAATTTATATATTTAATTTGTTTATTTCTTTTTGTTCTGGTTCGAAAACTGTGTCCTCCCAACGGAGAACTCAAATTGGAAATTGTTTGCACTGCTTGGAACCAATTGGAACCGGTTGGAAATAGCTGCAGTATGGCCAGTTTAGCTTCTGCCAAAATTCCACATATTCGATAATAAACATTTCGTTAATATTCCGAAATTTGTTCAATCGATTACATCTGCGCCTCCTCCCCATCTCTAGTTCGATTTTCGGAAACAATTAACAAGAAAAACAAAAGCAATTTGTTTGTTTTTGATCGAATAAGTGCATAATCCAGAGGTAATTATACGCGATAAGAGGTTAATGCGGCTATTGGGGGTGCTTCGGGTCCTGGCAATTACTTACCAAATGGTGTGCTTCCCCGGTAATTTCGAGAAGCTGGCCAACCGGAGTGAGTCACCATTTTCGTCGAGTACTTACCGTGCATTGCTTGTGTATGTATTATTTACGCGTGTGACTATCCCCGTGCAGCTGAACCAATTTAATAGTTGCGACTAGATTAAAACGTAAAAGTTAGTGGGGTTACCGTTGGCTGTGTTGGTATTAAACGTCGCCAGCCATTTAAAGAGCACTTCCACACCCACGGACAAAAGCTTGAAAGGCACACGTCATTTTTGCCACAACAAACGAAACTTTTTGCACGATAATGGAATTGAAATACCCTTTATTCTTGGTTTATAGGAAGAATCTATAGGATACCGAAAGTATTTGATTCTTATTAAATCACAATTCCCTCGTTCAATATTATGTTTATGAACGACCTTTCAGTTCTATGTAAAATTAATATTTATTTATTTTTCAAGAATTAAAATATAATCACCTCTTGCTTTTGTGTCAAGTTATAAGGCTTGAAAAATATATTGTGCGACTATTCATTCAAGCTGGAAATCATTTCAAACTCGGGCTCAGTGTAAAGTAAATATTGTATTTTTCACGGGAAACTTATCTTCGCGTTGGTTTTTCTCTTGATTTTTTTTAAGAATACTCGTTGAGAAGGGTATATTTAGCGAAAGTCGCTGCCATAATGTGTCAAATTGATTGATAATTAAAGTGGCATGCCACATAAAAAGAGCGAAACTCAACCCAGAGCAATGCATATCCGTTTACCCACTAATTAAATTAGCCCGGAAAACAAACGCTAATAAATGTCTATTATTTGTACTACTTGCAGGTAAAAATATACATTAAACTTGGTGCAACACAGCCACAACCAATACCAAAGCGAGAGCAATATGCAAGGTGAGTGCGAAGGGGCTAAGCCGAACTAATGGAACGTTTCTTGGGTCTCTACTCCACAGCGGTGTGTATCGGCAGTAGAAATCCCCAAAGAGAAAGAGCAAAAGGCTGCGATCGAGATCTGCGATAATGTCCTGGCAAAGTGTTCCCCAGTACCCCCAATACCAAGGTTTATTCACTTGATTTTCTAAGCGAGTTGTTCTGCTTTCCGGTTGGTTTACAAAAATCGCATGCTTTTGTTTGTCCCCGGGGTGTGCTGATTCGTTGAATGCTCCTTCGAGTGCCCTGGATCGCGCCCCTAAACTATGATTCATTATTTCATCGTTACTTTTTCCCCTACACACTTAGCGAGCTCGTTACATGTTCTGTCTTATCATGGTTGAATGTACATATTTGCGGTAGAGTACTCGTGGATGCTGACTGCTTGATAGCTCGACTCGTGAGCGAAGAGCGTCTCATTTAGATTCTATACTTCTCCGTAGCTAGAGTGCTCTAGCAGAAATTCTTAAAAGTCTCTCAGTATCAGCGTTGAACTACAGCCGTATGTCTTATCCCGCAGATCCCAACCAGCAGTACAATTACGGCGGTGGCTATCCACCTCAAGGTGGCTATGGCGGCGGAGGCTACCCGCCGCAAGGACCACCGCAGGGCTATCCGCCGTACGCTCAAGGAGGCGCCCAGCCCTATCCACAGGGGCCGTATGGCCAGCCCTACGGACAGGGACCACCACCCGGCGGCTATGCTCCTCAGCCGGGCTTCATCCAGCCACCTCCATCGGCTGGAGGGTATGGAGCCTACGACGATCCGGAGAGCCAGCCGAAGAATTTCTCCTTTGACGACCAGAGCATTCGCCGTGGATTCATTCGCAAGGTGTATCTGATTCTGATGGTGAGTGTCGCTCTTGGGTAACCGGACTTTGTCTTAACGCTTAATCTAGGTCGCTAACTGTTAGTGTTAGTTCCATTCGTTATTCTTAACTGCCAATTGTGTGGAAATAAGAACTTGATCTTTTTTTACATTTTTAAGATTCAAATTTCATTGTATAACATTCATAACCGGATATCTTGCAAATTGTTAACTAGATAAACAAGATTTTTGATTAAACGCAGTTTTTTGCAAGACAACACAATGATACACAACACACACTTTCTTTGATATAAAAATAATATGAATCTTTAGGAAAGGGATATTTACGATGTAGCTCCTTATGATCTCAGAAATCTTTTTCTTTTCGTATAAACGCCAGCTTTAGTAATCTTTTCGCTTTCCTCTTCTTACAGGGACAACTCCTGGTCACATTTGGAGCTGTTGCTCTGTTTGTGTTCCACCAGGGCACACAGAACTTCGCCAAGCGCAACATGTGGCTCTTCTGGGTGGCTCTGGGCGTGATGCTCGTGACCATGCTTTGCATGGCCTGCTGCGAGAGTGTGCGCCGCCAGACGCCGACCAACTTTATATTCCTGGGCATATTCACGGCAGCTCAGTCATTCTTAATGGGAGTCTCGGCCACTAGATATGCTCCAAGCGAGGTGAGTAGGAAAGATCCAGATCCTTTTCGAGTTAATTTCATATACGCCGATTCCCGACAGGTTCTTTTGGCAGTGGGCATCACGGCAGCGGTTTGCTTGGCTCTAACGCTGTTTGCCTGGCAGACCAAGTACGATTTCACCATGATGGGCGGCATCCTGATCGCCTGCATGGTGGTGTTCCTGATCTTTGGCATCGTGGCCATGTTCATGAAGGGCAAGATAATTACCCTGGTGTACGCCTCCATCGGAGCGCTGCTCTTCTCCGTTTACCTGATCTACGACACCCAGCTGATGATGGGCGGCGAGCACAAGTACTCGATCAGCCCCGAGGAGTACATCTTTGCGGCGCTGAACCTCTACCTGGACATCATCAACATCTTCATGTACATTCTTACTATAATCGGAGCATCGCGCGACTAAGCTCGCACGATTCCCTTTATGTTGTTTACCAGTTTAAGCCGGGTCAAGCTTTAGCCGGATTATGAATATTGTTGTCGCGCGTAATCTCATCGGTATTTACACCTGTTGCCCCCCGAAGTGGAGGCAATCTCTTCAAACTAACGAATTACTCAACTACTTACGATCTATATCTCTATTTCGCGTTGTGTTTGTCAACTTCCGGTGTTTCCTTCTAGTTCTAAATGTCAGTTAAGGTGAAACGAACTTACTTGCTTTTCGTTATGTATTTTGTATTACTGATTAAGTTGAGGTTTATGTGTCCAGTGGAAGATGCTCTTCAAAATTCCCAAAAAAGAAACTAAAAGAAACATTTAAATTATATGTATACCAAATGATATGCCATTCAGATACACAAAACAGCAACCAACAATAAATAGTCACGTATAAACATATATATTTATGTGAGAATATATTAAAAGCAACCTGGCTTGCCGTTGTTATATGAAGAAACGAAGGAAATCTGTCTGTAATCAGCGCGAATGCCGAATCAAGGACCGAACATTGTAAACCAAGCAGCGACACTGAGTTTAAAGTCACACAATAAAGCGCATCTATTTATTAAAGCCACAGAGCCCAGACATTGTGGGGCTTCTCTTCGCCAGCCGGGTTCATTCCAACCAGATGTAACTTTAGTCTGCAGGAGGAGAGCACAGCCGGCGGTTGGATTACTTCTACACCTTTATCGAGAATACCTTTTCGCTTTATCACTGGAAGTCACCGAATCACCGAGTTTACTTCGTTATCTTCGGCAGTCGCTCCAAGTTACCACAAGAGTTGCGGCGTGTTTTAGTTTTCGGGTTGACCTATTCAGTAGCTCGTGTGAGTTCCAGCAGGGCGTAGCCATAAAATGTATCACTACCAGCAAGGCAAGTACAATGAAAGGAGTTTTTTGCAGGCAAACTGCTTTAAGATTAGATATAGCTCCATGGGCCTGGGATATAAACCTCAGTGCAGTGTGGAGAGCCCTAAAAGAGTTGGTGAAGTCTCCATGTATTGGCCCAATTGCATCTGATAAGACAAGGCAGGGAGGAAGGCACTCTCTATGCCTCCGTGATTCACTTTACCAACTTCTGGGAGCGTATATTGAACACAGCTGCTTGTGGTGCGGTAATATCTCTTATCTGGAGCGAGAGTGCGAGTGGTGAGTGGGTCTGTGATAAGAGTGTTGTTGTGGCTAATCTGGAATCATAGTCGGCCATATGTGAACACCTGAAGAAAGGGTTCGCCATTAAGCTGAACCACTCGCACGTAACCGGCGGCAGAGAGAGCTCTTCTATATTGTTAGTTAGTCACATCGATAAAGGCCATGAGCAGTGCCAACCATTTCCAGTACGGTTAGTCATGTCATTAACTCCTCGATTTCCTTGATCTGTCCTCCAACCACACAGGCGATGAAACGGGCGCATATACAGATGCGGAGGCGGACAAGAGCTTCGCCTTCGATGACCAGAGCATCCGGAAGGGATTCATTCGGAAGGTCTATCTGATATTGATGGTGAGTGGAAAGATAGCGCTAAGAATTGCTCATCATTGGTTTTTTGGTTAAGTAAAAGTTGTTCAAATTGAGTGCTAAAAAATACATATGTTAAGGAATTGGATTAGGTCTTTTGATCTTTAATTATTTAATTAAATTTTCTATTTTTAGTGCCAATTGCTGATCACTTTCGGATTCGTTTGTGTATTTACTTTCTCGAAAGCTTCGCAGGAATGGGTGCAGAAGAATCCTGCTCTTGTGTGGATTGCTTTGGTAAGTTTTGAATTATAAACACTTTCCGCTGCCCCAAGCAAATTTTTAAATCACATAAAGTGGTAGTAAGCTACCAATAATTTACACCTTATCCGTTGTCAAAAGTTTCCATTATTTATTTGCTAAATAACAACAATTTATTAGCTATCCCAAAGCCTTGCATGACTTTTTCTTTATTGTAACGACACATCGGACCTAATTTTTCCTAATTTTCAGAACATTTTCTCGAGTTTACCCATTAAAATATTCCCTCTTTTCCAGGCCGTTCTCATTGTGACCATGATTTGCATGGCCTGCTGCGAGAGCGTGCGCCGGAAGACGCCACTGAACTTCATCTTCCTGTTCCTGTTCACCCTCGCCGAGTCCTTCCTCCTGGGCATGATCGCCGGCCAGTACGAGGCGGATGAGGTGCTCATGGCGGTGGGCATTACGGCAGCGGTGGCCCTCGGCCTCACCCTGTTCGCTCTGCAGACCAAATGGGACTTTACCATGTGCGGCGGAGTGCTGGTGGCCTGCCTTGTGGTCTTTATCATCTTCGGAATAATCGCAATCTTCATTCCGGGCAAGGTGTTCGCTCTGCTCTACGCCTCGTTGGGAGCACTGCTCTTCTCCGTTTACCTGGTGTACGACACCCAGCTGATGCTGGGCGGTAACCACAAGTACTCCATCAGCCCCGAGGAGTACATCTTTGCGGCGCTGAACCTCTACCTGGACATCGTCAACATCTTCATGTACATACTGACCATCATCGGACTGTCCCGCAGTTAGACGTTGTCCAGCCGATCTTCCATAGTTTCCATTGCAGCTTTAGACATATGTAATTTAATTTTATACCAGTGACCAGTGCCCAGTGCCACCAAGAAATACAGAATGACTAGTTAACCCTCCGCAAAAAACGCTTTGATTTGGGTTTGTAATAAATGTGAATGAGAGCCGTAATGTAAAGGTGTTTAATCAGGCAGGGCGGGCTTCCAGTGCCTAGACTGCAGGTGGAAGTGGACAAGGAGAGTGTTGCTTGTGGTGTGATGGTATCAGTTGTTCACCCATACAACCAATATTGCTTATCTGCAGCGACAGGGCGGCGGCTAATCTGAATTGTCGGCAACTAAGAGAGCTCTTCTGAATTCCGCATTGTTAGTTAGTCACAGCAATTAAGGCCATGAGAAGCGCAAGCTATATCCATATTCCTGATGAGTCCTCCAATCAAACAGGCGATGAAACGGGCGTACAAGTAGATGCCGAGGCGGACAAGAGCATCGCCTTCAATGACCAGACCACCCGGAGGGGATTCATTTGGAAGGTCTTCCTGATATTGATGGTGAGTTTATTGCTTAGGATTGTGCATCAATAGGGGTTTTTTGTTAGGTAAAAGGTTTTTCTATCTGTGAGCTTGGCTGCTAATATAATGATATCTTCTATCATGATTCATAATTATTTATTATTTTTACAGTATCTTCATTATTTTTCTTGTAATATTTAATATTTAAAAAAGATTGAAGATATTTTTTGATTTTATTTTTTTCAGTGCCAATTGCTGATCACTTTCGAATGCGTTTGGGAGTTTAGCTTCTCAAAAGCATCGCAGGAATGTGTGAAAAAGAATCCAGCACTTGTATGGATTGCTCTGGTAAATTTTTAGCTACTTGCAGGGTATTATAATTGACTCAAAGCTTTAATAATTTATTTAATTTTTAAAGCTCCCATATTGATTAAAGGCTGTAAAATGCGGGGTTTTATGTTGTGATAATGACACATCCTCGTGTACTTTCCAGGCCGTTTTCATTGTGACCATGATTTGCATGGCACGCTGGGGGGAGAACGTACGCCGGAAGACGCCAATGAACATCATCTTCCTGTTCCTGTTCACACTCGCCGAGTCCCTCTTCCTGGGCACGATTGCTGTTCAGTATGAGACGGCTGAGGTGCTTATAACAGTGGGCATTACGGCAGCGGTGGCTCTCGGACTCACCCTGTTTGCCCTGCAGACCAAATGGGAATTTACCATGTGCGGTGTAGTGCGGGTGACCTGCCTCGTGGTCTTTGTCACCTATGGAATAATCGGATTCCTGTATCCGCCCTTTGTGATCACTCTGTTCTATGCCTCATTGGGAGTGTTCCTCTTCTCCATTTATCTGGTATACGACATCCAGCTGATGATGGACGGCGAGCACAAGTATTCGATCAGCCCCAAGGAGTATATCTTTGCGGCTCTGAACCTTTACCTGGATATCGTCAACATCTTCTTTGACAAGCTGACCAACATCAAACGGTCCCGCACATTAAATTGATCGCGTGGATCCTCTTTAGTTTCCATGTAATTTATTTTTATATCAGTGTCCAGTGCCCAGTTCCCAGTTTCCAGTGCCACCTTGACCACCAAGAAATAAAAACCGACTAGCTAACCCTCCGCAGAGCTCGAGAGCTCGTTTTGATTTGGGTCTGCGATCTGGGATTGGGACGGAATTCGGGGCGCTGCTCAACTAGTTCGAACCTTGTCCACGCCGCGGTGTCCAATTAATTAATGTGCACGAGAGCCGTAATGTAATTATGTCCAATCAGCCCCTGCCGTGCCGCCAGTTCCTGGACTGCAGCTGGAAGTGGACAAGGTGATCGTCAGTTGTGCGAATCTCCAACTGGCGGACAGACATGGATTTTGACGAGGTGCTGCGGGAGGTGGGCTCCTTTGGGCTCTATCAGAAGTTTATCATTTGTTCGGTTCTACTGCCAGCGGCCCTGCCCTGCGCCTTCCACGCCTATAGGTGGGTCATTTCCCATTGGATTTTCGGGTTATTCTTCATAGTTTTCTAAATGTATTTGGTGAAAAATTATTAAGAGAGTGTTTTATAAGAAGACATGAGCTAAGGTGATATAATACCGTTCAGACTGATGCCATAACCGAGAACAACCAAAGATCAACCAAGATCTTAAAAGGTTTTTAATAAACTGAGTCATAAAATACAACCTCAATTTGGACAATCAAGGAGTTCAATTAAATTAAAAATATTATTCGGGAATAAGAAAGGATGCAGAATATTTTAAATAAAATATATATCAATGTCCTCTCAGCCTTTATTTAAAAATCCAAAAGTTTGCTACAAATGGTAATGAATTTTATGCCTCATTTTCTATCTTAATGACTAATGTTAATTTAAAATGAGTTATAATTAATTAAAAAAGAATACAAAATAGCCATTTAATAGTTTAGGTAATATAATATCTAATCCTGTACGTTAAATAATTGTTCAAAATTCCAGCCAGTTGTTCATAGCAGCCACACCGCAACACTGGTGCAGGGTTCCCGAACTGGAGCCCTGGAGCCAGGATTATGCTCAGCTGGTGAAGAACCTCAGCATTCCGCGTAATCGTCAGGGGGGCTTTGCCGAGTGCTCCATGTATGCGAGGAACTATAGCGATATAGTGCGATATCTGGAGTATCGTCCGCCTCCGGACTTGATGCGGCAACAGGCCGAGGATCTCCTAAGGCTTCAGCCGGACACGGCGCGTGTGGTGCCCTGTCAGCATGGCTGGCACTACGACAAGTCCATCTACTCCAGTACAGTGGTGCAAGAGGTGAGTTGCCAAGCCTTAGATCCAAACGAAAAGTGATTCAACATTTTGTTTATTGTACTTGCAGTGGAACCTGGTGTGCGACAGCAGTTTCCTGGTCACCCTGGCTCTGGTGGTGTTCGGGGTGGGTGGCCTCTTGGGCAACTATGTCTTCGGATATTTGGTGGATCTGTGGGGCAGACGACCCTCCTTCTACGCCTATCTGCTGCTGGAGATCACTGCCTGTGCGGCGAGTGCCTTCGCCTGGAACTATTATACCTGGCTGGGTCTGCGGTTTGTGGTGGGTCTGACGGTACCTGCGATCCTGGCCAGTCCCTATGTGCTGGCCATCGAGCTGGTGGGTCCGGAGAGGCGGGTGTTCTGCACCATCGTTTCGAATATCGCCTATTCCCTTGGCTTGGTGGTGTTGGCCGGTGTCATCTATGTTATCCGGGATTGGAGGGAGCTCAGCTTGGCTGTGTCCATGCCCCTGTTGATGCTCTTCTCCTGTTTTTTTCTGCTGCCGGAATCGCCGCGATGGCTTATGGCGGTGGGAAAGACCAGGAGGGCCATGAAAATCCTCAAGGTGATGGCCAGAGTGAATGGCGTTCGCGTGAACCGTGACTTCGTAGAGAGACTGCAGCGGAAGTTGGCCAGCAGCAGAGCAGCCGAGACGGAGTCAGCGTCTAATGTCCACTACGGCATCCTGGATTTGTTCCGCGGACCCAACATGCGCCGGAAGACCCTCATCATCACTCTTATTTGGTTTGCCAACACCAGTGTCTATGTGGGATTGAGTTACTATGCTCCTGCTCTCGGTGGCGACGAGATCTGGAACTTCTTCCTGGCCGGGGCTGTGGAGCTGCCCACGTACCTGCTCCTCTGGCCAGGACTAAGCTACTTTGGCCGCCGCTGGATCCTTTTCATCTCGATGCTCGTGGGTGGAGTGGCCTGCGTGGCCACCTTCCTCTATCCAAGCATCACCCTACTGCTATACTGTGTGGGCAAGATGGGCATCAGCTCGTCCTTCGTGGTCCTGCCCCTCCTGGCATCGGAACTCTATCCCACGGTGGTGCGGGGACTGGGCATGAGCTTTAGCTCCGTCGTGGCCATGGTGGGACCTATAGTGATTCCAATGATTAACCATATGGTGAGTGATGTGGAATTAGTCAGATTTGTTAAGAGTATAATGGAAGATTTCTTTATTTTCAGGGTCAACAAATGCTCGTGCTTCCTTTGATTGTGATGGGCGCTTTGCTGATTTTGGGAGGATTCGCCAGTCTTCTCCTGCCGGAAACCCGCAACCGAAATCTGCCGCAGACTTTGGACGAGGGCGAGGCGGTGCCGCTAAGCTTTCTTCTCTGCTGCTGCGTGGAAAGCGAGCGAAGGCAAAAGACATCACAGATCCGGATGAATCCTCAGAGAAAACCCATTCAAGAAAAGGGCACTCCGGTGTTGCAACGAGTGGACACTCCAATCCTTAACCGTGCCGCCTGTAAGGTGGTTTGTAGCATATGTAAAAAGGAAATTCGTACGCTCTAGTTAGTCCAATTTATGAAATGTTATTTAAAGGTACCAGCAACAAATTAAAATGTAATTTAGCTTTGTGGTTTTTGTGGCAGGATATGATGAGAAAAAATATTTAAATGTAAACAAAGGAAAGATAAGGCTTAAAAAAAAAATATTTAGTGTTATGCCTAAATAGTTTATATTTGAAATTAATCTTAGTTTTTGTTTTCTAACTGAATTTTTAAAAGTAACCGTTTTGCAATACTGAAAAGTTATCGATTTATACAAAACATATGCATTTCATAAAAAATCTGCAATTCCTAATGCTTTGAACATTTTTATACAAATTACTTTCCCAAACCACCAACCGATTATGCCTTAGACTAAGTTATGATCTATTAAAACCAATATCTACTGTATTTAATACAAGCATTCCTAGCAAGTTGGCAGTCCTACCGGCAAATTTAAACGGCGGCAAAAAGGGGAAGTAAAAGTAAATAAAAAACCAATACAAACATGAATTAAACTGACATGTTTTTCAAGCTCCAATCTTTCATATGCACACCATGGGACCTCGTTACCACAGCAGTGCTGGTGTTTGTGTAGATTTGCATCAGCTTAATTCGTTTTTATATGGTCGGCTGAACGCTGATAAGACCGAGGTTCGCTAACCGCAATCAGCAAACATGGAAACTTCAAGAAACATTTCGCTTAAACTGCCCCTCCTTGCGTCTCGCCCTAATCAACGACCTGAAAATTGGCAATTTTAAGGCGATTTTAAGGTGACTCATTTGGAGAATATTAAACCAAAACATACCCACACTAGCGAACGCACTAACCAATACACACATGCATATACATACAGCCGGTTTCAGCCGTTTCACCTTTGCTTTTAGCCAACTTATTTTGTTGTTACATATTAGTTTTAAACGCACATTGACGACTGCTCCTTGAACCCCGGAAAACACCTGAGGCGGCTTCGATTCACCCAGCCCGTTCCACTGGGCCGTGTTCTTTGGTCTTAAGCAGACAGCTGCCGAATTTCAATGTCAACAAGTTTTGACTGCCGCGTGCTTTTCGTGACCAGCTCCCTCCCTTTCCCACCTACTGAGCGTTGCCAGGCACACGCACACACACACACACACATGTCTGTTATGCAAGAAAAAAAAAACTAACGAAATTTAGTAAATGCCCAAAATAAATGAGATAAATATGGAATCGATATATGTTTTTACAGTTCTTTTAATGTATGCATGGTATGATGGCCTAAAAAAATAGTTTACAAATTATAATAAACGTTTTCAACAATTTTGGTATCAATAAATTGAAATAATAATTGGCGACTGCACATTGTTTACGTTTCGAACTGTGGAGGCGGAGCGGAGTGGTGTGCGTGTGGGGGTTACAATTGGATTGGAAGTGGAACGGGAATTATATATAGCTAAAAATACATTCCTCCTCTACTTTCCCGTCGGCCTGGCAATGACTTCTTGTGGAGTGTCTGCGTTCCGTCCCCTGATCACTGTTCCTCCTCTGTTCTTCGTCTGCTTCCGTAAAACTGTTTATATTTATAGTAATGTATGAATGAGCGCCGTGTGTGTGTGTGTTTGGGAGAAATTATTAGTGCTTTTGGATTCCAATATTGGATTAAGGAAACGTACTTTAATCGCTTTGGAAAATACATTTTGATCGCTTCCAAACTATGACTATTAGATTAGGTTTGAAGGTTCCCTTAGTACGTTACATTTTATGGTAAGGTATTATGTTTAGGTGTTGCTTCTGTTCAGCGCTCGCTCGGATGCCTTTATTTTGTGTTTTTTTTTTCTTTTAGTGTATAGTGTGTAGCATGACCCCCAAAAAAGAGGCGGAGGACAGCGAAAGAAAGGTATTCCAGCGACATACCGCGCGCGAGGCCATTGCCGGAATCGGGCGGCTTTGTCCGGTGTGTATGGCATACGTTGTAGTTTGTCCGGCCGGGCGGTATGCCCTGTATATTCCCCTCGCTCCTCCGCCTTGTGTGTTTGTATGTGTTCGGTGTTTATGTGTGTATGTGGTGTGATTCCTTCCTCTTAGGCGGAAGCCGCCACCTCGCCGTCAGCAGGAGCAGCAGCCTTCGTGCCGGCAATAGCAACCTCCTCGAAGTTTTCAACCAGATCGGGCACATCATCGTCAGCGGCATCAGCACCAGCTGAACCGGCTGCGCCGCCGGCGGCGTTCTTATTGGCGATCTCCGTGGCCAGCTTCTTCAGCTGGTTGATGTCCTGGGGCCCCAGTTGCGTGAGGATGCCAGGGACCATCTCAGTGATCGTCTTGTTCTCACCGTGGCCGGTGATGGCGAACGTGTTCGTCGGCAGAGATGCCTGCGCCTTCGGGTTGTTGAAGTGGATGACGGTGCCATCGTTCTTGATGATGTTCACCTCCTCGATGCCGGGGATTGTGTTCACCGACAGCTTCTTCAGCGACGACTGCAGCTTCTTGTCGTCGGTGGCGGGCGTGGAGTGGACGATCTTCTTCTTGCGACGGGGGGTGCCCTTGCCGCCAATGCGCACCTGCGCCTGCAACTTCTTCAACTTCTCCGGATTCATCTGGGGGACGCCGACGGCGATAGAACGCACTTGTTAATCAACGAAAAAATCCAGTTTTTTCCTCTACTCACTTTGATTCAATTAAAATTTAGCACAGAGCCTAGCCCGAAAACACGTGCGACCAGTTGTAGTGAAATGTCAAAAAGAAATCGCCATGATAAAAATGGCAAAGCAGTATGTATATGCGAGTAGTACTGCTTAGTGGTACTGTTCGCAAGTGTTGCCTATCGATAGGTCACGAGGAGGCTGGAAAAGCTCTCAAAACCTTGTTTTTGGGCACAGAAACTGAGATTAATTTGGGTAAAAATAGCTGAATATAAATCTTTCACAATTTAAGCACTTTCTGAGAATTATTTTTCCCCATTCTTCCCAAACACTGACTGCCGGTGTTGCACAGCTCCTGTTCTCTCTGTTAAGAAAAAAATATGTTATGTTAAAAAAAAAATGTTAAAAAAAAACCACCTGTGAGAAAAAAAATGTAAAGATTTAGAAATTCTTGCATGACTATTTAGCAGCTGTTTAAAATAATGCACACGATTTTTAATTATAAATGATAACATGAAAAATGATTAAGGTAGTTGGTGTTACACTATTTGCAGCCAAGGAGCTGCTCGACAGTCTTGAGATCCTTCTTCTCCTTCTGCACCCAAGCAGGCATTCATTCAGAAATTAATTCTCCCAGAGTGAAATGTATTTGTTTCTAGTTATGTATCGCCGGTGGTTTTTTGTTTTACTTTGTTTACTTTTTTCGATAGTGGTGGCAATTTATAAGACTTCACTCAGAGCAGGGTTGTCCGCGAATATCGATGTTCTCCAACTCTAGTAGAAAAGTAAGAAAAGTATCGTCCTTCTCTAGTTTCGGGCGCCTTTTGTTTAATAAACAATTTCAATGAACTTATTTAAATGACTTCGAGACAGCTTCATTCCAAGGTTTTCGGACCGTGCGGCTTTGAAGATCACACAATGGCGGAGATTTCCGGTCTTCCAGAGAGCGGGAAAAGCTTGGTTCTCCAGCAATTAATTGCACATTGTCTGGTGCCCTACAGATTTGGCGGGCGGCAATGGAGCGTTTATTTGATCAGCATGAGCCACAAAATTACCCGGGAATCCTTGGCGAAGGTCGTGCGCGCAGAGCTGCAGGCATTTTCAGGAGAAGGTGAGCCGCCAGCCGAGGAGGAGCTGACCGAGATCGCAAGAGAGTGCGTCGGTCGGGTCAGCTTCATGAAGTGCTTTACCAACGCGGATGTAAAGTATACGTTGGCCAATATTCCTTACGAGACCTTGAGAGACCGCAGCGTGGAGCTGGTAGCTATGGACACGCTCAGCGAGTTCTACTGGCTGGATGCAGCGGACAGGCAACAGAACCTGACCAAGTATAGGTATTACCGCCAATGCCAGATGCATCTAAACAGGATCTGCAAGGAAGCGCTCGTGTGTGGCATGTACACGGTGGATTCTAGCTTTGTCGAGACCAGATACAATGAGAAAATCGCGGGAGCTAAAATAGATTACAACCTTAAGATGAGCAAATCTCGGGGGGGCCTAGCAATGAATAGAATGCCAGTGTCATTTATTAATGGTGTATTAGAAATAAGCCAGTGAAGTGGATAGATTTAAGCCTAAAAACAACGCCGAGTTTAAAACTTACAAATTGATTGGCGGGCAGCCTGTTCGAATTCGCCTTGAAATTTGTAGGCGAAAAGGAGTTATCGAAAGATATTTTCGCTTGTTAAAGGTTTGAAACTTTGCTGTTCAAATTTATTTTCTGTATTTTATTTTGATTACTTAATTATCACATTTAAATAAATAATTAATAAATATATGAATGTTTTTTTCTTCAAACCGAACACGCTAATCTGACCGTATCCGAAGTCAAAAATGGAAGAAGGTAATATGATAAAATTCAGATCCATAAAGTATCAACAAGGAATAAATTATAAAATTTGTGTTATTCAATGAAATTAAACATATATATAGGGCCTTGCAATAAAAAAGGCATTTAAAAAATATGTATTTGTTATTTACATATACTGTTTTTCATTTTATTTTACAACAAAATATATGATAAGCTTTACTTTTACTTTAAATTATAATATTCGTTAAAAAATAGAAATGGTAAAATGGATGAAGATTTCTCGTATATTGGATTTTGGTTTTTTAAAGCCCTTGAAATTCGTTCTTGTAAAGAGACAGTGTCTGCTGTAAGAAATCATATTTATTTATATGAATATTAATCACAGTAACTTACCTGCTTTCGCCAGAAATCATGCAAAAATAATTAAACACAACGATTATTACTTTAAATTTTTAAAATTTTATTTTATTGTATATAATAAATATATATTTATATGTAAAGTAATATTAGCTTTAGACTTTTTATTATACATAATGTAGGCTACATCGAGTTTGCTTAATGTTTACATTTTCGCTTCGTTATGTTTTAGACCTTAGGCATAATGTATGTATATCTTACAGAAGTGCAACTTACTTTCGCTCGTTTGTCGTGTCTTAAATTACATATTTATATATATTGTTTGAATCATTGTCTTCCATTGGTTCAAGTTATACGCTAGGCTTAACCTAGCTTTGCTTAGCCTAGTGTGTTGTTGGGTCGTGTTGGGTTCTTGGCTCTGCAAGAATCTCGTTTAAAAAAATACTTGTTTCTAAAGTATAGAGCCTACAACTTAGAGTAATGTTAGGTCAGTGCGCTATGCTTGAACTCCTATTTGTAAGTGAATGGCATAACAAAATTGCGGGTACAAAATATATAATATTTGGGTAAAGAATATACAACACATTAGAACATATAATGACAAGGGGACGAGGGGATGCACGGACACAAGTTTGGTTAACAAAAATAAATAAATAGAATGAGAACTTAAAGGGTAAATACTACAAGAACCTAGTCGTTTGTCTGTTTCTCTTTAAGCAAGGAACAAATTAAATATATATATAGGTAGGTATTTGTGGAAAACTCTCTTGAATATATCGAAAAAGAAGTCCTCTCAACTATAAATTAGGCTAAAACATATTTACTGCACAGAGGCGGCAGGTAAAATAGTTACAACTGGTTTCGGGTGTGTGTCTCATCGTCTTTGCACTTTCGCGTTTAAAAGTTACCTTAGGCGTACGAATCTAATTAATTTTAAGATGCTCTTAAGTTTGCCTTGAAATGTACATACATATTTGATTCCTTCGTGTGTGTCTGTGTGTTGAACAACATTTGATTTGAATTCATATAGGCATTTGGTTTGGTAATAAAAAAATACATTTCTTATGCACATCCAACATTGTAGTAGTAATATCAGTGAGTTTTAGCTTTGCTTAAGTTTGAGTTATTATTCTTTGTGTTTACAAAAAAGGAGACTCCTTTCCCCATCCCATCCCCATTGTTGGTGGCCAAATGTGACGATTTTTGATCTGCTGTAGAAGAAATCCCAAAAGGGTTTTAAAACGTGTTGCCGACAGTGGAAGGCTAAGCCAACGCAAGCTTTGCACCATGAGCAACCGACGAATCGTTGTTAAATTGCGATTTTGAGATTTGATTTGAGATTAAAAGAAGTATGTGGTCGGCATTATGGTGGCACTGTTCAAAAATCGACCCAATTGGCCACCCATTAGCCCCTACGCGGCAAACAGTTGAGCAGCAGCAGCAGCAGCCTGTTGCTGTTGCTGCTGATGCTGCTGCTGCTGCGGCTGCTGGGGAGTTCCGGCTGACAGTATGGGAATGGCCGTGCCATCGGCCGTCAGAAGCAAGGTCTGCGTGGCCTGAGGCGTCGCTGCAGCAGCGGGCTGCGCCACTGGCTCTGCGGCCAGGGCCACATTGCCTGGCAGGGCAATCAGCTGCTGATGACCTGCCTTGCTGGGATGCGGCACCTGGGTGGCGGCGATTATGCTGCCGTCGGCCGACTGCAGAAGGATTGTGTTGGCCGGCAGATTAAAGCAGGTCACCGTTCCATTGGAGGCCACCGTCTGCAGCTGAAGTGGCGGGGGCTGGGGCTGGGGCTGAGAAGTGAGCAGCATTGCCCCCGCGTTGGCGAGACCATCGTGTTCGTTGGCACTTGTCGGCTGTTCCTCCTGCAGCTCTGGCTGCTCCTCGCAAGGTTCCTCGTCGATGATCTCCTCCACCAGATCGTCTTCGTTGAGTTCCTCTATAATGTCTTCCTCGTTTTCGATGTACGCCCCGTCCGCGTCCATGCCGGAGCTAACCACGCTGACAACGCCACCCGGTGGAGACGGGGTGGGAGTGGGCATGGCCAGGTAATTATCACCCGTCGACTTGGCCGTCACGGCTGTGCCCTTGGGTATGCGGAACTTGCGCAGGATCTGGGCAGTTGAAGAGGACAGCGCACCAAGGGCCGCCGCATCCTCGTCCAGATCCTCATCAAGCTCTTCCTCTTCGGCCAGCTCTTCCTCCTCGGAGGCTAACTGCTGCTGCTGCTGCACTTGCGCCGCAGCTGCAGCTGCAGCTTCTGTGGCGACAATCACCTGGCGTTGATTGCGGTTGGAGTTATTAACACGGACCAAAGTCACGCCTCCGGCTCCGGTTGCAACCTTGGAAGTGCCATTGAGTATGCTGATTGGCGGATGCTTGCCGGCTCCAGCTCCTCGGGCGGCCAACAGGATGACGGATGGAGCCTTCTTTGCCGCTGTCTTGAGCCCATTGCCGCCACTACTGCTCACTATGGACACGGTGTTGTTGTTACTGCTGCTGCTGTTGGTTTTGGGAGGAAGGAGAGATGAGACATCGTTTGCATTATTTGTTGGAGGAGGCGGCACATGGGACATGGGATCGGAGGACATGGGAGTAGTAGTTCTGGACGAATGCACAACAAATTCGGCGAACTGGTCGACGAAGCTGCCGGTGCTGCCACTGCTGCTGCTGATGCTGCTGCTGCTGCGACTGCAACCTTTGGTGTTGCTGTCGGCGAGGCGAGCGCAGGCCCGAGCGTTCGCCTGCTTGACGATGATTTCTTCGTAGTAAATGCGATTCGCTTCCGCTTGGCGACGCTGCAAATCATCTTGGACAGGGTTCTTGGTCTGATTTTGATTCGGATTGTTGTTGTTCGTGTTCTGGGTTCTGTGATTGCTTGGTGGTGTGTCGTATGGCCGCTTGAACATTGGTGGTTTCTGGTCGTGGTTGTGGTGTTTAGAAGAACCTGCATGTTGTTGATGTTGTTCAGGTTGTTGAGGTTGTTGTGTCGCATGTTTATGAATTTCGTGTGCAAATCATAGGGAATAACGCAAAAGCACAAACAACACAGACGAACGTAAAATGTTGTTGGGTGAAAAAAGAAAAAAATAAAAACATTTTGATTAGCATGTGTTTGCTGGATTCTCTTTTTGATTTTTCTTAGCTCGATCGGTTCGATTCGATCCGTTTAAAGTTCAATGTAAGTTCGAATGTTAGTGATGCTTAAATCAAAGTTAATTTGGGTTAGTAAATTATAATAATGACACTTATGACTGATAGCTTATGTAATGATCGAATGTAGACGTGTTTGGTTCATGGATGTATTTGGAATGTTTGTTTATGGGGCAAAAAACCGCAGCCAGCGAACACTGTCACTCTACTTTAGACCGAATAAGGGAGATCTCTGAGATATTTGAGGTCAGCTCTGTTAGGAACTACTTCATACACTATAGTTATATGTACAAATGCTTATTTTTGAGTGTCAGTCCTGGCGGCAGTTTTCTCTTGAGAAGTCAAACCAATTGTTAGGATTCCGATTTTTGGATCCCCATTTACTTTGGTTAGTTACAAAAACAAAAATTGGTAGAATGCAAAATAAAATCAAACAAGGAAATAAAGCGGATAAATAAAAGTACACATACCTTGCACTAATGTCCAATATAATCATTTTTATACATTTTTGTTGTATTTTTTTTTAATTATTATTTTTATTGTGTTACTCGAATTGATTGTGTTGTGGGGAAGGTGATTATTTGTTGTTACCGATCACACGCACAACAAGTAATGGTGGTGGAGGAATATGATTGAATGAACAAAGCCAAGAGACAAGCGAATGAGTCTTTTATATCTATGTGATGGTTACACACTGTTTCGTCAAGTTTCGATCAGTGTTCGAGTTCAGTTTCTGTTTCTGCTTGGCTTCCATTTGCGTGGCTTCGCTCGAGTTTTCGCACTCAGCTTAGATAGAATTTTTGGTACTGCAGCTTTCGGTGGCGGTCGACAGTTCTCTAGAGAGCTAGAAGCACGGCCTCTGATATATCGTAGCTACGCGTTTGTAATAGGATTATTCATTTTTGCGAGTTTTATTTTGGCGGATTGTTGGTTTCATTGATTGATTGATTCATTGATTGATTGGTTGGTTGGTGGGTTGGTTGTGTGTACATAAAATAAAATAAGAGAAAAGAAAGAAAAAAAGAACAAAATTGCATTGATGTTTAAAAACGTATTTGAACACAAGTCTTTTGCTCGAAACGAAAACGGAAACGAAATGGTTATTGTGGTTACTGGTTCGGGTTATTCATACGGTGGCATTCGCTTAGCAGATAATATAGTACAGAGGCAGAAGCCAACCGCAATGGGTTCGTGTTACTGGTAAGGTAAATAAATAAATAAATGCACAGAGATCAAGTCAAAATACAAACTAAGAGAACTGAAACTTACAAAACGCTACAAAATAATCATTCGAACGTAAGAACTAAGGTAATGGAGAACTAGAATAAAACTAAAATATAAACTATTGTTTAAAACTAAACAGGTTAATGCTTAATAAGTACTTGGTTCGACTTTTCAACACGTGTGCGAATACCCCCATTCCTCCCACATATGTTCAGGTTTCGTGTGTTCGCTGGCGGCCATCGGGTGTTGCAAGTTGCAGGTGTTTTAGTAGCAAGTACGGCGGCGGAGGGCGACTGACTACTTGAGAAACGTGAAAGGAAGAGCAGCATCGTCGCTGCAGCCGCCGCCGATGATTTCAACGAAAGGAATACGGAGACAGATATGTAGAGCGATAGAGTTTTACATATAGAGTACAGATACAGAGAGGTACAGAGATACAGATGCATAGCGGCAATCTAAACGGGCGCGCAATTACTCTAGGAAAGTCCAAGGGAGACGGGGAAGGACTAAGGGGTTTAGTTAGTTGGAAGGATTGGTTTACCTAATTTCTTTGGTCTCCAGCAGCGACGAGGTGTTCACGTCGTTCACCGCATTGATCATCGAGGTGGGCGAGAAGGGCAGGTGGTACATGGAGGCGGCGTCCAGAGCATACGTATCGCCGCCGCCCTTGATCAGCAGCTCGTTCTTGATCTCCATGAACTGCTGGTGCGGATTGTGGTGCGTGGCGAACGGATGCTGCTGCTGCAGCAGCTGCGTCTGCTGGTGCTGTTGCTGCTGGTGGTGGTGTTGCTGATGCTGGTGCTGCTGCGTCTGCGCGTCCAGCGCGTTCGCGTTCAGCGTGGGCTGGGTGCCGGCATGCGTGCTGAAGGTGTACTGCGAGTAGGGACAGAGGTCGCCCAGCTCAGCCGAATCCAGCTTCGGCTGGAAGCTTTGCAGGCCGTCCGGCGTCAGGATCTGGTAGCTCTGCACCGTGCCTATCACGTGCTGCTGCTGTTGCTGCTGCTCCGTCGCCGCCGGAGTGGCCGCTGCCGTGGAGCTCAGATAGGTCACGTTGTCTAGCTCATAGTGGGACTGTTGGGCCTGGCTGGCGGGCACCTTCAGTGGCTGCTGCTGCTGCTGCACCAGCTGTTGTTGCTGCTGCGGCTGCTGATTCGTCTGATATGTGGGTGCCGCCGTCGGCTGCTGGCGCTGCGGCGTCGTGGTGTATATTGCCTGGCTGCCGTCCAATTGGAGAGGCACGAGATTGCCGGCCTGGTCCTGGATCATGATGCTCTGGCCATGCAGCTGCTGTTGCAACAGTGCCTGCTGCAGCTCCAGCTGGTTCGAGTAGATCAGCGTGGTGGTGGGTGCGGCGGCCTGGCTGCCATTGGGTGTGGGGGGTCCGCGCTGCAGACCCACTGAGCTGGTGGCGCCTGGATTGGCCAGCGCCAGCTGCGCTCCGCCCGGCAGAATCATCCCACTGAAGTCCAGCGAGGGTAGCGTCTGCAGCTGCTGCTGCTGGGGCTGAGGCGTCGTGGAGGCCAGCGAGGTGGTCAGGGTGTGCTGCATGGGCTGCTGCTGTTGCTGCGAGTGACTCACGCTGACCGGCGACCCGGCTAGAACCTCTGCGTTCTGGACATCATCCAGCACGCTGTCGATTTGCGCCAGGCGCTTCTTAGCCGGCGTGCTGCCATCACCGCCTTTGGATTTTCGGACTCGTGGAGTGCGAGCATTGCGCGCTCTCTTTGCGGGCGGACCGTCCGCTTTCAGAGGCGTCGTCGTGGCGGACGGCGGCATGGGAACGTCGCCGTGCTTGTCCTTCTTGTGCATCTTCATCTTGTCCGGACGCGAGAACTCCTTGTTGCAGATGGGGCAGGCGAAGATCTTGCGGTTCTGGCCCTCGTGGAAGAGATACGCGTGCCGCTGGAAGCTGTACTTGTTCTTGAAGGTCTTGAAGATGTCGTTCTTAGCGCAGACGAGGCAGTAGGCCACACCGTCAATGATGTGCTCATAGCGGGCGATGTCCAGGCCGCGCACGCTCATCTTCTCCAGGTACTCGCCCTGCTCGTCGTCGGCGATGACGCGTGTCTTGCGCTTTCGCTTCTGCTTGGCTGCCGCCGCCGAGCCCGCCTTGGGTGCCATCGAGGTCACCGTCGTTCCCGTCGACTGACCCTGATCCTGACTGATTGTGTAGCTGGTGGTACCGGCGGCCTGCTCAGCTGCCTCGGCCTCCACCTCGGCCTTGATCACCTGGAACTCCTCGTACTCGTGCTCATTGTCCGGGTCGTGCTCGTGGTCCGGATCGTGTTCGAGGCTCTGCTCCTCGTACTTGACCTGCAGCAGGCCAGCCTCCTCGTCGTCCTCCTCCTCGTCGCCGGCGATGCCGTGCTGTGGCTCGTACTTGATTATGTCGGCGGCCACGGCGCTGCTGCCGTTGCTCAGGCAGTCGCTGCTGCCGGGCTCGCTTTTGAGCACGTGGTACTCCTCATACGTGCTGCCGTCGAACTCGATGATCGTGCCGTCTGTGTTGACCAGAGCCGTTGTCGTGGTCGTGGTGGGAGCGACACTGCTCTGCGGCACTGAGACGGGCGTCGGCGCCGCGGAGCTGACCGCCGGCAGCCCACCATTGTAGTTCTCGAACACTATGGTGGTCGGGGTCTGTCCGTCTTCGCCGGTGGTGGTGATGTAGTGGTACTGCGGCTGCTGCTGCTGCTGTTGCTGGGCGTGGGTGGTGGCTGTGATCGTGTCCACTCCGTTGGTGTTGGCGTTCGTATGCAGGATGGAGGACGAACTAATAGTTGTGACCACATTGTCTTTTGTTTATATATTTTTTGGAAAATACATATTCGGTTTCGGTTCATAAAAGATGTGTTTGAATGTAATATTTGCATAAATCAATAAATCAATTCGTAATCGAAGTCGAAATCGAAATCAATCAACAATTCACTCAAATCAGGTTCGGAAAAACGATTGCAGTGCAAAATGAAGCTACTCGCGGCCAATTGCGTGCAGAGATGCCACAGGTGGCTAGCACCTGCGCCACGTACACGTGCCTCTTGATTTACGGATACAGGATATTCGGGAGAACGTCGTGAGTGAATTGGTTTTTGTTTGTCGGTAGAATCTGTGTTTACTTAAGTCTACTTTACAGCAATCGTAATCGTAACTCTGGTACAGTACTCGCAACTCAATACGTACTAAATAAATCTAAATAAATAATAAGTAAGGTCGTACTTGAATAACTGAGGCTGGTTGTACAGGGTACAGAGCATAGAGGATGAAACTGGTGTGTTGGCAGCTCCTCTCTTCGCGAGGGCCCAGGACTGGATGTGTCGATGGTGTGAAACAATACGTGAAGGGGCTCTACAGAGGTGGTCTGTGTTCGCTAATAATAACTAAATCATAAACGCAAATATAAAAACTAAGGCAAACAATTGCAATCGCCGAGGCCCAAGTGCTGGAACCCCAGCCTTGGGCCCCGGAAGTTGTATTGCAGCGGAAGCTTAATCTCTAACTAAATCAGGTAAGATAAGGTTATTGATCACACGACTTTTGAGCCTTCTTCGACGCGCTTTGCTCGGAGTGGAGTTCCTGCTGTTGAAATGATTTGTGCATTTATTTATGTTATACAGATCCAATATAGGTCAGGAGAGATCGAGAAGAGATAGACACGGACCTGGGAGAGGGTCGCAGGTTGTGAAATATAGACATGTAGTGTGTGGAGCAGTCGCTAAGCGTTTGTTATTAATTAAGGGGATTTTTGGTATCGATCGGTGATTGAAGAGATTCTAGTTTCTCGCTCAGTTTCAATTGTTTCTTTTGGCGACAGCAAATGGAAGTCAAGTTCTCAGTTTGTCCTCAGTGTTTCCTCTAAATTTTGGCACCAATCACGATGAGAAATCATAAATAAAAAAATATTTGCTGGATGTCGCAATGTGAAGTGTGAAATGGAATGACTGTGCAACACTCGGGATACGTAAGAAAGCATTAGCTCAGATTCGTGGGACGTGGGTTAAATCATAAAGGTGAGTTTGTATTTACAATGAGGGGTTAACTGAAACACCAATTACGAGTACACAAGAGGGTTAAACCATACACAAAGACTACAACCAACAAACAAATAAACAAATAAAGCAAATCAAGCTCAAAGCTGACACTTACCGGCAACATTGCTTGCAACATTCTGCTGCTGCTGCTGATGCTGCGGACTGCTGGCCGTGGTCTGATATGAGGCCGTGGCTGCCGTCACCGCCTGGCCGTTTGCATCACAGAGTATCTCGTTTTGCAGCTGGTAGACGTTGCCGTCCGTGCTACCGTACTGCTGCTGCTGCTGCTGGGGAATGCCGCTGAGTGTGTTGGCCGCGGGCAACATGTTGACGTAGACAATCTGTTGCTGCTGCTGCTCTTGACTAGACTTGGATGTAGATGCTACTGCTGCTGCTCCTGCTCCTGCCGCTGCCGCACTTAATTTTGGTATCTTGCCCTCGAACTTTCGTGGCTGTTGCATGAACTGCAGCGTCTGCTGTTCCTTTTTGGCATCTGGAAAATGGCAATCGGTAGAATTTAGTGCATGTTCACGCCAGGATTTTCTGTGATTGTTATGTTATGTTATTGTTATTGGTGATATTGACACACACACACACACATAGAGGCTGTGGACTCGGAGGAGGGTATTGCGAACAGTGGGATGGTTGGAGGGTAATGAGGCAGTAAGGCGAACGAACTAGAGAAGACAATTCTGGGGGCCGGCAGACAAGCGAGGAGAACAGGCCCAAGCAGCACCAACAAACACCTTGGATTCGTTTTAGTAAAACAGTTTTGGTTTTGGTTAGTTTTTAGCATAGGTTTAAAAGCGTGATCGTATATTTCTCTGGCGCACTCTTACAATTAAAATAAACTAGACGATTTGTATTTGTACATTTAAAACGCAAAACTAATGAACAATGGGGAAAATGGTTAAAAACACTGAATTCGGGGCGAACGGAAGTGCAACGAAGCAGCTGTGAAATGTTATGAAACGCTGTTGCTGGGAAGGGAACAGAGGTTAGTGGCTGGGATGAAATTGGTTAGGAGAAGCTGTTGTGATTATGTGGATGTTGTGGTGCAGTGGCTGCTAAAGCTGCTGCTCTCACCTCCGCCGCCGCCATCTGCTGCAGATTGCGTTGGAGTTGTTGATGCGGCTGCTGCTGCGAGGGCAGGTGTCGGCGATTGCAGCACAGCTCTGACAGCGCCGGTCGCAACCGGTGGCGACGTGATAACTGCATCCTTTTTCCGCCTCGCTGGCGTTTTGCGAGGCGTGCTGCTGGCCTTGCCGCGTCTCGCCCCCCGCGACGTCGAGGAAGTGGAGGAGGCCGGCGATATGGAGCGGTCGTCCTTTACGCGCGGACTACGGCCTCGGCTGCTGTTCCTCGAATGCGTTTTGCGCTTCGACGCCAGCCAGTCGTCATCGTAATCGGCGTCGTACTTGCGCTTCTGCTTGCGCCGCTTAAAATCCTCCTCCTCGTCGTCATCCTCTGCACATTGAAAGATTCAAATAGAGAATGAAGAAGAAATAAGAGAAGAACAAGAGCGAAAAGGCAGAGATTATAGTTTAGTTAAGGCATTGACTCTCGATGGCACCTGACGGTGCACAGCACACACCTGTGCCGTCATCTATGTACTCCAGCAGCTCCTGCTTTGTCTTCAGATCGGCGGGACTCTTCAGACTCATGGCATCCTCGTTGCCGAAATCGCCCTCCTCGACGGCCAGCTCGGCGCTGTCTAGCGTGAGGACGCTCTCCTTTAGCATGGCTTTGACGTCGTCGGGCACGTTGGGATTCTGCTGGATTTCATCCAGATCAAGATCGGGATTGCGCTCCTTAAAGCTCTTGGCCTTGGTGGGGTTGCATTGTTTTTTCATTCTGTGGAGGAGAGGAATGCCGAGAGGGGAGAGTTGGACATTTAATAAAAAAGTTCTGAGGCTCACAGCAGGTTTGGAAACCTACTTCTTATCACACAACAGGACATCGAGGTGTGGCGGCAGGGGAGCGGCGCTGGGAGTTCCGTTGGCGGGATCCTCCGGATGCCGGCCAACATCGCGTCCCTCCAGCCACAGATCATAGCGGTCGCTCTGGAAGCGCTTGACGAACGTGTCCATTGAGATCTTCACCATGTCGTTGCTGCAGGTACACTGCACTGCCCGCTTGCCGTACTCGATCCAGCGCTCCATGGCGAAGTTCGTGGACTCGGCGCAGTTGAAGCCGTGGTTGAAGCCGGCGTGATAGCCGAACGGGAACGTGATCATGATTTCGCCAGCCTCCTGCGTGATCTGCAAGAGTTCGAAATAGACAGTGAGGTCACCACCCAATTGGACCGCGGAACCATTGACAAACACACCTTACTGACGGGCACATCGTGCTGCTTAAGTATCTGGGGCGAGATGAGTGTCATCTTGTGGCGCAGGTAGGCATTGCAGTTCTTGTAGCTGGCCGGAAAGTACTGATTCGCCACTTTCTCCAGCTTGCGGCCGCACTCCGGCGGCACCACGTACCACGTCTTGGGCGCCCCAAAATGCAAATAGTTGATTGAGTAGAGGTCCATGTCCTCTGTGTGCCAGGCGAACGTGGTCTTCCACATGCCGAAGTACAAGTACGCCGTGTTCACACCGTCTATCTGGATGTTGTAGTCCTTGTTTACGTAGTCCAGAATTGTGCCCAGCCGGTTGATGTTCCAGCTCTGCAACAGCAAAGGCAATGCATCGTCAAGAGGGAATGGAGGGAACACGAAAAACCAACCAACACTTACATCCTGGTCTGTGTCTGTGATGCTGCCGCTGACGTCTGCTCCATAAATGGGTGCCACATATGTAATATTCTTCCAGTACTTGCGCTCCAGGTCCTCAAAGTCGAAGTGTTTGGGCGTGGCGTAGCGCTCGGTGCTGGCCAGTTCGCTGAACTGCTTCACGGTCAGCGGTTTCTTTTGGATGTTTATTTGCTGGTAGTAGCCCTGCTTGCCGGTGACCACCTGACATATGGGCGCTGGTATTGTGACATTCAGGGCATCCAGATCGGCATAGCCACTGCGCCGCGGCACCCATTCTGGCGGGGGCACCACCTTGGCCAGACCGGCCTTGTGAGCGCCCTGCGACTCCATGTAGGCAACGTATTTAGGGAAGTCCTTAAACTCCTCCCAGGTGGGCCGAAAGACCATGATGCGGGGCACCTCTGACATTTTCATTTTCGTCGATTTTCTGTTTTCCTTCTACTGCTCGGCTCAGGTTTAGTCTCTACGAGACACTAATCTCTTGGAGGCTATTGCTTCGATCTGTAACTGTGATAGAAGCAGCATTAAAACTCCGTTCGGGCCATTAATCCCGAGCAGATGCCCCGTCGGCCGGCCTGCCTGCCCCGCAACTGCTGAACGATCGGATCGGATCGCTGAGGATCGGCTGCCTGCCACAAAGCAAACAATGAAACGCAGGAACAGCTGCAACTCATTGAGCGCCTTTCAAAATGGGCGCGGTAGCGACAACAGCAGGCAGGCAGGCAGGCAGGCTGACTGGCAGGAAAATAGAGGCTGGCAGGATATGCAGTTGCTGCTGCCATTCGAGTGGCTGGTCTCCTGTGCTAGCAGGACCCATTACCCATAGGAACCCATAAAAAGTGCAACGATCGTTCATTTGAATGCCTTAAAAACTAAAAATAAATGCAAATTGAATATACATATCAAATGTCACCATGAAGAACTCGGACTGAAAACGGGAAGGGGTTTAAGGTTGATTGGTTCTTATGATGGCGTTAAAGGCTGAAAATTTTGAAATGATCAATTACCTTACCAATTATGCTAAATTGCTGCTGAACAGTGTTAGTATTATTGAAAGATCTAAGCTATAAAAGTTTATTTAGCTTATTTATTACGTCTTAATTTAAATTCAAGGCTGGAATTCAAGAAATGTAATATTTTGGTAAAATTGGTTTACCATTTATTGAGCTTTATTAAAAATAAACTCAGTAGTTTTGTGACAAAGCTGAAAGTTTACCAATAATTCTAAGAAAAAGAATCGAAAATCCAATCCACACTCCTAATAATCGACATAAACTTGGAAAGGATCAACTTAATAAGAGAAATCTTTCCTTTTAATGTTTTAATATTTATATTATATTTCCCAAAAATACACAATCAATTCCAATTAAAGACTCTGAAATATACATATGTTTCCCTGATCAAATCAGCAAAAAATATTATAGTTTAGGAAAAATAAAAATCCGTTGAGATCTTAAGTAATCTCCATTTCATTTCAAAGGATGATTAAATATTACCCAAAAATTGGTATCAACATTTTTCCTTTGAGTCTGAAAACAGAATTTCTCTCAATGTACATAGATATTTCTGTATACGTGAAGCTCTCACTAAAAAATCACAATAAATCATGCTGACTGCGGATAATTAATTATGGAACGTCAGAACGCCAGGACGAACCGTAATCCCCGCAATAAGACAGTCATATCGAAAACGCCCAATAAGCGAATGGTCACAAGTCCCCCGACACAATTTTCTCACTCAGTACCAGGATTTGTTTTTACCTATTTTCGGCACACGCAGACTGCAAGCTCTGCAGGCCGGAGAAGCGGCGAGGATAGCGACAACAAGGACAACGCCGTGCGAGACATCCCAGCAAACTAGATGAAAATTTACGCAATTTTTCGGCTAAGCAGAAAACTGTACCACCACCCGACGAGTTCTCTGAGCGAGAGGGAGAGAGAAAGAGAACGGAGCACCGACGATGTAAGGGGCAGGGGGAAGGAGGCAATGACGAGTGCGCAAAACTATTTGCTAGTTCGAAGGATAAATAGAGAGACAGAGAGAAAGAGGGAGAGAGAGGGATATGGTATGCAAAGGAGCGGGCTGTGTGTACTCGTTGAAGAGCGGTTTAAAATGGGCGAGTCGCCAAGCAGCGAGTTGGTGTGTGTGTGTTGACATGTTTGTGTGTGTGAAAGGACGAAATTTGGGACTCACTTGTGATGTGCTTCGATGGTTTTTTTTCGCTTCTGTTTCTTTTTTCGATGCTCTCAGTGCGTAAATCCCAACAAAATGGCAAATGGCCCGTGTTACTGCTCGCTATGTGTTGATGGCTTGTTGTCCTTATATTGGTTGTAGTTTATTGCACATTATATTATTTTATTAGCATGTTTAACTTTTGCTTCTTTTCTGTGTAATTTATTTGCACAATTTGTTGTTTGTTTTCCTCACTTTGAAGCACACTTTTCGACTATTCTTTGACTTGGCGATTTAACTAACTTTGGCTTGGCTTGTTTTGTTTTAAACTTATTTCTGCAACATCTGATGGCGACGTTGTCTTGTGGTTTCCAGTCTCTGACTTTGTTGTTCCGGGGGCGGGGGCCTCTCCGAGGATAACTGTGTGTATATATATGTAAATATATATATGAAAGCACTCACGACGGGCGCGACATGTCTGAGCGGTCTGAGCGGCGAGCGTTGACTGAACCACAGACTGATGCCAGGACGATGGCAACGACGCAGACGCAGGCGTCGACAGAACTCGCTGGCGTTTGCAGTCACTCACTCACACACAGACACACACAGACACACACACACACACGCAAACGCTGAGAGCGTTGTCCTTTTAATGCGAATGCTCTGGTCAAAGCATAATGTGGAAGGAAAATTGGTTTGGAACGAGAGGGAGACGGAGCAAACAAGTTTGGCAGGATAAAACTGGAGGGGGAAGTGCAAGCCGAGAGGAAAAACGGCAGTTGTTATCCATCGTCCTTTTTCACCATCCATTCATCCAGCCATACGACCGACGAACAATGCATTTTCCTTGCTCTTTCGGGTCGTTGCGAAAACTAGATGTGGCAAAGGGAAAATGCATTGGAAATCGCCATTTGAAACGCTCTCTCGCAGTCGGGGCCCCCTCTGTCCTTCTTTCGTTCCCTTTGAGCCGACTGCGAAATCGCAAAGGACTTAATCCTCATTATGCATTGTCTTGGGCTGGATTTTGGATTTTGGCCAGGATCTAATCTGGGGCTTACATTTCTCGGATCAAATGCGATCGTAGGTAGGTGAACTTCAGTGGCAGGGTTATATCAATCCACTTGAGACTTGAAGCAAAATAATCGGGGTATATTTTGAACCCTTCATTATTTTGGTTAAGAATCTGATCGAACTTACACATTCGTAGAGTATAAAAAGAGTACAAAACCTGTAAGTAATATCAGGGAAAAGGATGCTAGTCTGTCGGTGCTGGAATCGAGCACACAGGTTTTATATAGTAGGAATTACCTCAAGCAGTCTAGTTTTTTGTAATGTTTACAAATAAAACATGATTTAGATTTACCACTAATTATTATTATAGTAGTCATAATTAGTTTGTCATAATTTGTATCAGGTTTTATAAGTTGAAAACTATGACAATATATAATTTCATACATCCACTTACTATATGCTAACCGTAAAAATGGTAATAATTAATTAATGAATATATTTTTTATTAAATATAATATTTGCTTACTTTTATACATTTATTTTTATAAGTTTTCTTTAACAAATTATTCATTGTAAAGGGATCTTAGCTAAATAAAATGAGCCAAATGCAATAATCTTAATACTAAATCTGTCTTGACATCATTAACATCAATATTTTAGGTTGTTAAATTTTTCTTATGATCATTATCAATATATATTATCTATAATTTTAAAATTTATAGTTTTATCATTTTATGATATTTTATGATATGGGCAAATCCGGGGGAAAGTCAACCAGTGAAAAACTTCTCTAAAATGAATTTTATCAACATAGTTACATTAAAATATGGTCCAATATATGAAATTTGATAGCCTTTATCATATTCTAAAGCAAATTTCCAAATATTCGAAAGCATATTCTCGCAATCGGATTTTTTCATTATTTTGACGAAAAATTGCAAAAAAAGGACATGTTTTGTTTTGCTTATTTCTTCTAAACAGAGGCATTATGCTTTGACTTATGTTTCAACATAAAATGCATATATGATCTTCTAATGTATTTAAATAATAAAAAACAGCGTCCAAAGTCCGATGGAAAAATAGTACGTTCGCGACCCGTATTTAATTTAATTTAAAAAAAACTAATGGAGATATTTAATTGGGAATAGACTCGATAGAAAGCTGCATGCCTCTTATTTAAAAGAAAAGTTATTGCATTAAAATATTCCATTCCAATTCGCAGCTTTTTTGATTTTGCTAGAGCAAGCCAAAACCGACTTCCATTTCGCGTACGTTCGCGACCGCATGTTTTTTGCCAATATTATGAAAATGGAATATCCATTAGAAGCATAATTTACACTAAGAAAAGAACTCACCAAATGCTATCGGAAACCAAAAAAAAAAGTTTCATAAAATGTTTTTTTCTTTAATTTTTTTTGCACTAATTGCGTACGAACGTACGTTCGCGACCCCATGATTAGCCCATATATAAAGTTACGATCACTGTGATAGCTTTAATGTTTGAGAAACGTATGGTTATGAAAAAAATGTTTTAATATAATAAAGATATAAATTAAAAAATATACAGGGTTTAAGGTCCTTATTCACATTCCTAACTTATAATACTTTGCCAAACTCCCCAGATATTAGTAGTTAGCCAATCGCTAATAACACCCAATTTTATGCTGCCTGCGTATCTGCAATACAAATTATCACATGTGCAACTGCAAGGGGCAACTGCCGGACATTATTAAGTGATACCGCCTCGATAACGAGGCGCAGAAAAACCATACAAAAACCAACAGAAAATTATAAAACGAAACAAAACGGACGAGAAGCATGCATAGGAAACCCGCGCTGAGTAATTACAGCGGCATGGACAGCGAAAGGCGAACAAAAAATACGCCGAGCAAAAGTATAATTTACAACATGTCATTAGTCGGGCAACGCCTACGGAAAGCGGCAAAGGGAGTGTTTTGGGGCTGGAGGGAGAGGGGACGGCAGGATCAAAGCGTGACCAGAGCGCTTAAGAACGGTCACACTGCGCGGCAGGACTTGAGCAAACACAAAAGATGGCGGGAGGCCGAGGATCCAGGAAAACAAGTTTCTACAAAGCAGTTCTGCCATGCCAAAGAGAGAGAGAAAACAGGACGAAGCAGAGAGAGCTTGCACGAAAGCAGCGAGAATGACCAGGCGGCAGCGTCAACTTCCGGCAGGACTTACTCACACACGCAGCACTGCAGTTGTGTACACAATGTGGTCATTGACTGAACGGTAAAAAGCGAAAACAGGAACCAAAAACAACAACAACGGCAATAGCAAGGACTGGCGATGACGTCGTCGAAGAACACACGGAGAACCGCCATAATGTGCGTCCCCTTTTTCCGCATTCCGCATTCCACATTCCCACTTCCCTTCTCCCGTCCTGCCCCCTCCCTTATCCATCCATTCCACTTCGTTCCGAACTTACTCGCACACTCTGTAGTCAGTCGCCTGTGTCTCGTGTGATTCCACAAAGCATTTCTCTAATACAATTTCTCATAAAATTTCAATTCGAGCTCTGCCTCAGCTGCGACAACAACTACAAGATTATTTATGCTTTTTTCCTTGTTCCTGCCGCAGTCGTTGTTGCCGCTGCTGGCAGTTGCCTGTTTTATATCCTTTGTGACTCTAAGCACGCGCGTCGAACCCGGCACAGTGGGCTCGCTAGACAGGCTGTTCATTAAAGATATTTATTTTAAATAAACAATAATCATTTTTTCATATTATTCGTCTTGAAATGTAGGCTGTGAAAATATTTATATTTGATGAAATAATAAAATGAAAATGATTTAACATTCATTATAATTTATTCTTTATTATATGTACACATGGAATGTATATTATTTATTAAATTTAATCGATTTTCAGCTTTATAAATCTTTAATTGAATAAACTCTATTTTCAGTTTTAACTCATCATTATCCCATTAAAATAACTTTATTCTCTGTTTTCTAAATCATTAACTTGATTATTAGTTTTTTTTTTTCATTAATTCAATAATAATTTGGTTAATTTCAAAAATTTAATATTTAAAATTTTAAAGTTTTTTTTTGTAAAATATATATGTATTTAATAAACCATATTTGTTTATATAAAATTCCGAAAAAAATTTTGAGTTTTAGCCTCGATATTAAATTCCTATCGTGAAAACCCCGTCCTAGTGCAGTGTAACTTACTCGGAATAGATTCAAGTGCATCCATCGGACTCAGGACAATTAATTTATTTCATCCGTTTCCTGATCCCACTGTGCAACATCGACAGAAAAGCAAAGCACGCGTCCCCTTTTCGAAGTTTCCCTTTTGTTGTCCTTTATCTCAATTGCACAACTGTTTGGCTTTGGCTCGTTTCTCTTCCTTTGCCGCTGGCCTTTGTTTTGTTTTTATGCTTTGAGTTCGTTACATTTTATGTTTTGCCTATGCGTGTGTACGTGTGCATGTGTGTGCGTTTAGTGGGCTCCTGCGAGTCCTTTTTTAAGCAGGCGTCCCTTGTTCTTGTTATTGTGTGTGTTAACGGAGTAAAAAGCGTTGATAGAAGAGAACACCTAGCGGATGACGGACTTCTTTCCCGTTGCAGGCTTACGGCGCATACTCGTTGCTCTCTATCTACGCGGCTCCCAATCCCTCCGACTTTCTCTCTCTCTCTCTGCTATATCGGCTGCAGCACGCCCAGCAGCTGCCGTCGCAATCAAATTAATTCTCCTTTGCGTCCTTTCCTCTCCTCGCTTTCCGCCATTGTTCGTCTATCGCTCGACACTTTCCGCATCCCAGTCTTATTGGTCGACAAAATGGCGGCCAGGCTGAGCAGAAAGCAGAAAGCGGAGAGCGCAAGGATTCTCTATAAAGGAAGCAAAAGGAAGAACTTGCCAAGATGTCCATGGCGCGTGCTCAAGTGGCGGCCACTGTGGCGTTCTCGCAATGCGCGAAAACCGCTTCAAATAAGGATCTATGCCGCAGCGAAATATAGAACAGGACCGTGACTCACTGCCACTTTCAAGTGGAAGTTAAAGGTATGCAAAATGTGAGTCACAAAATTATTGCAAAAACTATGCGAGAGCTAATATAAAAGGTTATTGTCGAAGGGTCAATAAATGGATTTAGGGATTTCTTAATAGAAATCAATTGGAGTCCTGAGGGAATCATATAATAAGGAGTGATCGATTTCTATTCATTATGTTTATAAGAACCAAATACAAAGATTATAAAATTACAAAATGAAAAGTTATAAATTATATTTCTATATATTTCTAAGCAGACTAATCCCAGACCCAAGACCCAGAAGTGGAAAACAACCGAATTGGGAATGGTTCAATACGTGCCTTTAACCGCATAACCTCAGCTTTATTAACCCTTGGTCCGGGATACGGGTTGGGACGGTACGAAGACCACCCACAACCCACCGGCGGGAGCTGCAACGCAACCACCCTACGGGACGACAACTTGTTGAGTCGTGAACTTGTTAGTCCTTCGTCCACGGAACCACCACACCTGACCTTCCGGACTACTGGCGGGATCTGTGCCAAAAACACCACCTAGTCCGGGGGTATGTTTATTATGCTTTATGAATGGGAGCGGAGCGGGAGCGGATGCTCCTTGCGCTGTTCTAACTACCACCGACGGCGCGCTCTGTTTTGGTTTTCTGTGTCGGTTTTTTTGGGAAACCCCCTAAAAGTGACGAAGACATTTTGTGGATGGATGACATGCCGGCACACGCCACGCCACTGAATCCGAATCCGTATCCGTCCGTAAGGCGGTGGTGGTGGGTTCGACACATGACCAAGAGCAAGAGCGGATGCGGTCGGTGCCGGTGTCTGCTGGGGTTGCTTTCGTTTGTTTACATTTTTTGGGGGGTTTCCCAACGTCCTTGCACCTACGAAGGCCGACCCGTGCGACGTGGTGCGTGCTTGTGAGCGGAACCACCCCATGCGCCATGTTGCCCAGAGCCGGTGCGCCAATGTAGGTCGGTGGTTGCTCTGGCTCTGGCTCTGGCCCTGACTCTGGCTGAGACTCTTGCCCTGGTGGTGATTCCAAAAATATGCCCAGACCTGTCTAAGGGTTACTGCCACTGTGGCCGCTTGCTTTTTGTTTATAAACATTGCGCAAATCAGCTGATTCTCTGCCATCCCCCATGCGTATTTCGTAGTTCGTATTCCGTGCTCAGCCAGGAGTAGTAGTAGGAGTGCTCCAAGCGGAAACCCTGCATCACCTGCAGGTCGAGTTCTTAATCGGAGCTCGCGCAGCTGGCTGGCTGGCTTGCGGGCACAGCAGCAGCTTGCCCTTCGGCACCGACAGATGTTGGCTGTAAAATGCAATGCCAGTTCGTGTGCAGCCAATCCAGCAATTGCAGCCGGCCGGGCATTGAGACGAACGGAGCTGAACGGACAGCACAGAAGGGATCGGGCCTAGCTGGCCTGCTGTTGCATTGATTACTGCTCGGCTGGGAATGTTGAACGCATCTGGTACGTCCCCTGCTCAGCGTTCTCCGATCCTTCGATTGTCGCTTGGCATGTGCCACGGACCAAAGGCCATCTGCCATCTGCCTGCTGCTCTGAGGTTCCCCATTGTAGATCGATTGTCTGTGCTCGTCTCTTTGAAAGGATCCTAGGTTTTCAGAGGGTAAGGATATATGTAGTTGAAGAAGCTAATTAAACAATTTTATGTTGTGTTTACGAAATACATTCTCTGTACAAAGTTCTCTTAAGAATTCTATTAATAATTCGGAAAACTCTTTTGATGCCAGGACACTGTTACTTAATTTTATTTTTGGATACAACTATATTCTTAATATTCTCACTATATAATAATTATTAAAAGCCTGACAAAATAATTTATTAACCAATAAAAATGTTAAAAAGTGTTATAAAATAATCCAGTTTCATCATCAGCGGCTGGTCGACCGCCCAGGATGCCTTTCCCACACTCTGGCAGCCAGCATAAAAAACTTGGAGCCGACCCAGAGAAGCAGCTTTCCAAACATGAATTCTCCCAGCTGAAACCGGACACCACAACCCGTAGGGATAGTAACCGGGAATGGGGACGCAGAATGGGATAAGGACGGGCACAGGAAGAGGGGGCCCCAATCGGAAAAGTTTCGAATTGCGTTCCGAGCAACTTAGGGGACAAAACCGGTATGTGAACGAGGGCAGGATGCGTTGACGATCGAAAACGATTGCATGGCAGTTACGAGGATATGAGACAAGGATGGAGAAATAGGCCTTTCAGGACAGTTGCAACATTGCGACTTCCGCTCTGAGTTGTCCCCGAGAAGGAAGTGCAAAATGTCGCTGAAAATCACGACTTCCCAGTCCTGAACCAGCTGCAGCATTTTTAAGCCATGAGTCGTGTTTGCGCAGGCGTACGTTGAACCCAGTTCCTTCGAACCCTGAAGGCAGGTAAAAACAGAGCCAGACAGAGCCGGCAGATGTTTCTTTGCCAGGGTCCTTTTGTCGCAGGTCAGTTGGTGCCTCCAAAAGAGTTGAACCTAACAAAGTTTGTGGGCACGTCAAATGCTTCTCAAACATTTGTTTACCTTTGTTTGGTTAGAAGAAGTCATTACCATGGTTGAAGGGGGACGGGGAAATTGAAACCGCAGCTGCGATCAAAACAGGAACAATAAGGATAGAATTCATGAATGTATTTATTTTAATATTGAGTTCACAACAAAGGATTTATTATGCGATTCATATTATTTTGTGAAATATTCCCATTATACTTTTTGAATTTGTAAAACATTGTTTCTGGATCTATGGCTACCGATTGGTTTATTCATATAAAAAGCGGAAATAATAACGGAATTAAAAGGAAAGTAAACTTTTAGGTATTCTGAACTTGCCGTTCTTGATCCTTAAGTATCTTTTATATATTTCTTTAATTTCACATTAACTCGGGTGCCGGGTTATGGTTCCCTTTAGTACACTGACTTCCTATAATATAACGTGTATTTATATGTACCTTTATAAAAAAAAATAACGATTATTATACGAATTTATTTAACGTTATTAATATTTGTTAAAGAGAAAAAGAAAATCTCAAATCTTAAAGAAATTCTGTACTTAAGAAAAAACAATTCGTATAAGAATCAATGATTCTATGAGAAGTGAGACAGATATGGGAGGAATACTGATCACAAAAGCATAAATAAATTTATCAATGTAAAAGGGCTTATGACAACAGAGATCTTTGCTACGACATCTATAAAATTAGAAGAGTGCAAAGGCGCAGATAGATTTAAGATCAGACACAAAAGACTACACCAGGACGTTTAGATGTTAAAATTGCATTTGTTTGAGTGATCCATGTTGACTTCGTTAGACCTTTTATGCTTTACACTGTACAATTAAACTAAATAAATACAAAAATTTCTATTCAAAACATAAAGTTTTAGCTAGTTTTAGTAAGCCTACAACAAACCTAGGATTTATGATTATTAATGACGATAATACTGATAAGGAATGCATATACACACACATACACATCTTTATTAAAAGAAGTCCGACAGGATCTCTTAAGGGGTAAATTTGATTTAAATGTTGTCGAAAAGTATGCTATGAAATATTCGAAATCAGGACATGAACGCCACCAAAGAATCAAGAAGTGTGAGAAAAACAGTTTCTAATACGAAGTAGCATTTCATATTGCTGGACAACTTATAATTGGAATTTAAATCTTTATAGCTTACTGTGTTGGTATCACCCATAAGGTAAACCTAATACTCTCTGCAAGACTATAACCCGGTTTAAATACCAATCTGCACTTGCCATAATGTTTCGCGATTTTGTAATTGTCTAAAGGACGCCTGCATCGAACTTCCCCTGACTAATGCAATTAATTCAGATCCCAAACGTTCCAGTAACATAGGAGCGTGGCCGCGGGGACAGGGGGCGGAAACTAGGCTGGCAATTGAAAAATCGATTTTGCACAACGCTCTCGCTGTAGCGAATCGCAATTGGGAAACTGGACAGCGGTTCTAGGTGCTGCGAAACTTACCCGGTCGTAGAGCTGACGGTCCTTCGCTGCTTTCGTGCTCCCCGGTCTTTGGATCTCGAGGATTTATGGGCTTGGCCAGCACCTGTGCTTCCGCAAATTCTAGCCCCTTCGGTCCCTGGTGTTATTGCAACGGGGAATCGAGGAATCGGAATCGGCGTACGTGACCGAGAAAATGTGTTCGTTCACAATAGGCGTAGACGCAGTTTATTTACAATAGATTAGCTGCGCACTGCACATGTCTGCGTGGGCCGTAGCTGTGTTGTTGCTGCTCTCTGCGGTAGCTGCCTGCTGGTCAACAGTGTTTTCCTCATCAGCGACATTAGTTTTAGAGTTTATAAGGATTGGTATTCACAATTCACTCGCCATTCTTATAAGATGGCTGCTAATCGGACGTCTCTGGTCTCCTGATTTCGGGACACACACGAAAGTGAAACATTTACACGGGCACAGGTCGCTCGTTGCTCTGCAAACATGTCACTGTTGTAAATGCACCTGTTCTCTGTCAGCTGATGGCTGCCCGCGTCCACTAGCCGTTTCGCAACATCACAATTATAGATAATTATTTTACTTTTCGCCAATATTTCATTAAAGCTGCGAAAACGTTTACGTTCCTATAGGTAAATAATGCTGCGGTTTGTCAGAAGTGGGCTGGAATTTCAAATCTTTAGCAGGTGGCCACACTAGCCGATTTTTTTGTATTGACATTAAATTATTAATTATTTATTTAGTTGCATTAGCGTTTCAAGATTAACTTTCAAAAATCAAATTAAAATAACTTAATGAAATGATCAATATCTAAAATTTGAAAACAATTATTTAATTTTCGTTATCGGTTCTTTTTAAAAACATCGAAAGTCACTATCGATAGGCTTAATTAAAATTTTACAATTAAAATATGTTATTATTAATCTTGTTTATATTGTTTATATAACTATTTACTACGCTTAGAATAATTAGATATTTCTGAATGTCGAGGAATTAATATAATTTGAAACAATTTGCCACTTTTAAAAACTTGCCTGTGGCGACAACCCTACCCCCGAAGTGCACACGTTTTCATCTGTTTTTTCTGTGACTCCATCAACTGCATGTGAGTAATGAGAAACACTTGATATTTCGCAAAGTGACACTCTTTTGCATCAGCCAGACCTGTAAAATGCCTCAGCCGGAACAAAAGACCGATGTCAGCGGCACAGCCGAAGCCGAAGGTCCTCCAAAGACTGCCAAGCAGCTGGAGAAGGAGCGCCTGAAGGCGGAGAAGCTGGCGAAGCTTCAGGCCAAGCTGGACAAGAAGGCTGCTGCAGCTCCTGCTGCGGGTGAAAAGAAGGAGAAGCCCGAGGTGAGTATCCGGAATGCATTCCCCCGATCTCTGGGCCGCATCTCTCGGGTCGAGGTTATGTGGCACAGTGAAAGGGAATAATTGGGGTCCATTGTTGCCGGTGAAAGCTAAAGTCATGCTTCAATTGCCTTTGCAGAAACGAACGAAGGAGGTAAAAGAGGCTGCCGTATACACGGCCCAGACTGCGCCCGGGGAAAAGAAGGATCTGAGTGGGCCTCTCCCGGATGCATACAGCCCGCGGTACGTTGAAGCCCAGTGGTACAGCTGGTGGGAGAAGCAGGGCTTCTTCACCCCCGAATATGGTGTAAGTACTCTCTTATCTGAGCAATGCAATCTATGTAAACTTGTCTGGCCCGTGCAGCGACAGTCGATTGACTCGCCGAATCCCAACGGAAAGTTCGTGATGATCATTCCTCCGCCCAACGTCACGGGATCCCTTCACTTGGGCCACGCTCTTACCAACGCCATCGAGGACGCCATTACGCGCTACCACCGCATGAAGGGGCGCACCACTTTGTGGGTGCCTGGTTGCGATCACGCTGGCATCGCCACTCAGGTGGTGGTGGAGAAACTCCTGTGGCGCGACGAAAAGTTGTCCCGGCACGACCTGGGTCGCGAAAAGTTCATCGAGCGAATCTGGGACTGGCGGCGCGAGAAGGGCGGCCGTATCTATGAGCAGCTCAAGTGCCTCGGCTCTTCCTATGACTGGTCGCGAGTGGCCTTTACCATGGACCCGAAACTGTGCCGTGCTGTCACCGAGGCCTTCGTCCGCCTGCACGAGGAAGGAAGCATCTATCGTAGCTCCCGTTTGGTCAACTGGTCGTGTACGCTTCGCTCGGCCATCTCCGACATAGAGGTCGACAAAGTCGAGATTCCGGGACGCACGTTCCTCTCCATTCCGGGTTATGAGGAGAAGGTGGAGTTTGGAGTGCTGATTAAGTTCGCCTACAAGGTGGAGGGCAGCGACGAGGAAATCGTTGTGGCCACCACCCGTATCGAGACTATGCTTGGCGACACTGCAGTGGCCGTTCATCCCCAGGACGAACGCTACAAGCATCTGCACGGCAAGTTCATAGTCCATCCGTTCACCACGCGCCGTTTGCCGATCGTGTGCGACGAGTTCGTAGACATGGCGTTCGGAACTGGTGCCGTTAAGATTACCCCGGCTCATGACCCCAACGACTACGAGGTTGGCAAGCGTTGCAACCTGCCCTTCATCACCATCTTTAACGACGACGGCTACATTATCGGTGACTATGGCGAATTTACGGGCATGAAGCGCTTCGAATGCCGCAAGCAGATTCTGGAAAAGCTGAAGGCTCTTAACCTTTATCGCGAAACCCTGAACAACCCCATGGTTGTGCCCATCTGCAGCCGCTCCAAGGACGTGGTTGAGCCGCTGATTAAGCCGCAGTGGTACGTCAGCTGCTCAGACATGGCAGCTTCCGCCACCGAGGCTGTGCGTTCAGGTGCCCTCAAGATCGTCCCCGAGCACCACACAAAGACCTGGTACCACTGGATGGATGGTATCCGCGACTGGTGCGTATCAAGGCAGCTGTGGTGGGGCCATCGCATTCCGGCATACCACGTTAGCTTTAGCGACCCTTCAATCCAAACGGGATCGGTAAGTCAACTTTTTAATGGGAACTTATCTTTACCTGAAACTAACTTGCACAGTTATAATCCTGCAGGCAGCTCTTGGAAGCCTGGTAAAAATATAAGAGATCTTGTAAATAACAGTTGGTCGGTTTATACCGGTATCACAATGGATACTAGGGTATAATTAGCATAGATTAGATCCACATATTTCTTTTAAATTATTGGTCGCATCAAAAGAATTTTTAATTCCGGCCAAAAACGGTCATCTGTTATTTGCAAGTGCCACTAACTGATGATATACATAGAGATTATGATAGATTAACTAAAATCTCTTACGGGTTTTACAGAATGACGACGAGCAGTATTGGATTGTGGCGCGCAGCGAGGCGGAAGCGCTTAACAAGGCTGCCGAACGATTTGGGGTTGAGGCCAGTAAGATCGTCCTGAAACAGGACGAGGATGTGCTTGATACATGGTTCAGCTCGGGTATCTTTCCCTTCTCCGTTTTTGGATGGCCAGATAACACTAAGGACCTGGAGACCTTTTACCCCACGTCGTTGCTGGAGACGGGTCACGACATTCTATTCTTCTGGGTGGCTCGCATGGTATTCTTCGGGCAGAAGCTGCTGGGAAAGTTGCCCTTCAAGGAGGTCTACCTTCACCCTATGGTGAGGGACGCCCATGGTCGCAAAATGTCCAAGTCTCTGGGAAACGTCATTGACCCGATGGATGTGATTCTTGGCATCACCTTGGAGGGGCTCCATGCCCAGCTTGTCGGCTCCAACCTGGACCCCCGCGAAATCGAGAAAGCCAAGGCTGGGCAAAAGCAGGACTATCCCCAAGGCATTCCCGAGTGCGGTTCCGATGCCCTCCGGTTCGCTCTGTGCGCTTACATTACTCAGGCTCGCGATATCAACCTGGACATTAATCGCGTGCAAGGCTATCGCTTCTTCTGCAACAAGCTCTGGAACGCCACTAAGTTCGCCCTGCTCTACTTCAGTGGTTCGGAGAAGTTTGACACAGAGCTGAGTGCGTCTGATGCTGTTAACCAAATGGATTCCTGGATCCTTTCCCGGCTGGCAGCTGCCATTGAGACCTGTAACCAGGGCTTTGAGTCCTACGACTTCGCCGCGGCCACCAGTGCCTGCTACGCCTTCTGGCTTTACGATCTCTGCGACGTGTACTTGGAGTGCCTAAAGCCCATCTTCCAGAGTGGCACCGAGGCGCAGCAAGCAGCGGCCAGGCGTACTCTTTACGTGTGTCTGGACTACGGTCTCCGACTGCTCTCTCCTTTTATGCCCTTCATCACCGAGGAGCTCTACCAGCGCCTGCCGCGGGCAAATCCGGCTCCCAGCATCTGCGTGGCCAGCTATCCCAGTGAGTGTTGTATTTTTTGTATCGATAAACACACAAGGGTAACTTCTCTTATCCTTTCAGGCAATGTCTCTTGGCGCAGCGCCAAGATAGAGTCGGACGTGGACTTTGTCCAGAAGGCGGCACGCGTTATCCGCTCGGCTCGCTCCGACTACAATCTACCCAACAAGACAAAGACCGAGGCGTACATTGTGTGCACTGACAACACGCCCAACGAAATACTCAAGCGGTATGCTGACGATCTGGCCACGATCTCCTACTGCTCCAAGATAGTCTTCGACAGCGCCCCGCCAGCTGGCTGTGCGATTTTGACTGTGACCGGTCAGTGTGAGGTGCATCTGCTGCTGAAGGGTCTCATCGAGGCGGATAAGGAGATAGTTAAGCTGCAGAAGAAGAGCGACCAGCTAGTGCAGACTGTGAGCAAGCTAAGCCAGGCCATTCAAGCGGCCGACTACGCCACTAAGGTGCCCGTGGAGGTGCAGGCCACCAACGAAACGAAGCTCTCAGAGTCGCGGGCAGAGATTGAACGAATCGCGGCCGCCATTGAGACGCTGAAACTAATGTGAAAGGCCAGTCGGCGGAGGCATTTAGGGGATTTAATCCAGATGAAGCATTTTGTTGATATTTTGGCGTGCTTGATGACTAAATAATATATGTAAACGCGCTTCTTTTGGTTGGTTTTTTTAAAGAACAAATATCAGTCGAAGATTATTTTATATATTTATTACTGCGACACTTGAAATTTTTTCGATATAAAAATAAATAGAAAAGAAACTAATGTTATTCATTACCAGGTCAATCGTGTGGCATGGTCTGTCTTGCGCTTGGACATCTTGATGTAACCCAGAAACTGCAACTCGGCTACGGCGCGCGTGAAACGTGCTCTAAAAGGGAACAGCGATTTTAGGGGATATATTTTTTATGAAAAAAAGATCAGATTACTCACTGGATCTGTGGATCGATTTGCTCTTGGCCCGAATTCTCGACACCTTCGTCCTGCTCGTTTCCATTGACTACAGATCGAAAAGCCTGGAGCCAATCGAAGAGATTGATCATTCGCCCGCACTCCAGGTGAAGCTTGTACACCACCGAGAGATCGGGCAGGGTGCTGACCAGCTGCGACTGGTCCTGCAGCTCGCAGCACTTGCACTGCATGTAGAAGTGCGGATTGTTGAGGGCCGTGTGAAGCGCTGCCCGGGGAGCGCCGATTATGTTGCGGCGTACGGTGGCAATGTCGCTGAACACGAACAGTTCATGGATGGGTGGGGCGTTCTGCAGCGCCCGCAAATGACCCTGGACCAAATGGGTCTCTATCAGCTGCAGAGTCTTCTGAAGAGCCTGGGCGAACTCCGTCGCGGCAGGCTGCGGTCGATCCTTGTCCTCTTTGCTGCGTTGCAGGAGCTGCGCTTGAAGCTCGTGACGCGATGTCACCTGGGTCAGATTGGGGGCAGTGGTCCGCATTGTTCCAGTCGTTCCAGGTGACATGGTGGCTTTGACCACATCGTCGAGCGCCTTGCGGATCGCTAAGAGCTGGGGTCGCAGCAAATCGACGCAGGCCCCGCCTAGTTCCAGGGGCGTGATTTCCTCAGCCAGGAACTGCTCAGTCCTATCCAAGCATCGATTTACTTTGCCCACAAATTCATCCTTTGAGAGAAATCCTAGCATCTGCCAGCACTCTTTATACTCCGATGTCGTTTCGATCGGTCTGCTCATGCAGTTGACGTACAGCTCACGACGTAGCTTGCCCAGTGGGTAGCGGGGCAGATCTCCCACTAGTTCCGTAAGGAACTCTAAGGAGCTGCGGAAGAGCAAAAAGTGAAGCATGCAGTCGCGCAGTAGCTGCGGCAGCTTCTTCTTCAGGTAGTCGTCGTCGGTGAGCACGGCAATGATGCGTTTGCAATCATTAATCTGCTCGACATACGGCCGAAAGGAGGGCAGTCGTCGGATGGACTCCATGTCGTCGTGGCTCAAGTGCTTAATGCGACCCAGAGCCTTGCTGTAGTCCGTGCAGAGCGCAAAAGCGTTGCCGGCAAAAAAGTGTTCCATTAGGCAAAACTTAAATCCCTGAATGAAGCCGTGTATGGAGAAATCGTAGTACAAGAAGATGTGGGTCAGAAACTTGAAGGCTTTGCCCGACAGGTGGAACGCGTACTTGGGAGAGAGCAGTACTCTGTCCAGCATCTAAAAATGTATACAATTAAGCAGCTGTTATTATAGACTTCAAAAACTACATGGAGGAAAATAATCTTTCCATCCCACTTACTTCGTTTAGACCTACGGGAGCTGCCTGTGTCTGGAAGACCTGTAGCCGGATCTTGCTGCTGACATGATAGGGCAGAGTGCCGTGCACCGCTGACATGGCCGTTGCCACGCCCAGGACTAGGACGAACGGTAGCGTGCCGCAATGGGCACTCAGAATGAGAATAAAGTCCTGCAATACGCTGGCGCTGAAGCACTCAAAGTCGGGCAGGATAATGACCAGCTGACAAGAACTGCTCTCCGCAATAATATTGTTAGTGTACCACGACCTAAGCTGCTTTAGCGTGCACTGTGAACGACGGAGTCGCTTGCGGTCCCTCTCCGCCACGTCCTCCTCCTCTCCTTCCTCTACACCTGGCTCCACAGCTATGTCGTCCTCGACGAGCCCGAAGACCATGGTCTCCACGGCCGCCTTTACGGTGGCGCAATCTCGAGACTGCAACACGCAAACCCGGGCAGCACGCTGTGCATGTAGGCGCTGGGTGAACGCCTCGAACTGGCTGAGGTGATCTGGCTGATTGATACCGGTTAGTAGGGCGGCTGTGGGCAACACTTCGTCCTTGGCTGTTCCTGACCGCTCGGCCTGGCCCACAACGAACGCCACCAACTGTTCGAGAGTGCGGGCATAGGTGCGCTGCTGCAGGTCGGCAATGTGACCGCTCACCTGGTTCCAGGCCTGGCTGTATTCCTCGTAGAATGGTTGCCTGACAACCTCCTCGCCCAGCAGGCTGTTCAAGGTGCTTGAATCTGGCCGCTTCCGCTTGTTGGTCTTGGCCTTCTTCCCGGCTCGCGTAGCTCCATTTTTGAAGACAAACACGCCCTGAAAGTCAGAAGAGTAAGTGATCCGTGATGCTATGCCCGGAAGGCAGCAGGGCGTCTCACCTTAGACACCGAAATAGTGGGATCCATATCGATCGCTGGGGTTCTACTGACGTTCTGTGCAGTGCTGGATCACAGAATCGCTGAGGGGCGGCTTTTGGTATTTGGCTAGGTCAGCTTGTGCCAATTAAAGTTTGTTCACCGGTCCAAGAACATAAAACGAAAACACAGCCCTCAGCTGTGTGTGTTGGCGCCAATAACGGAACAGTGTTAGACAACGTCTGTACTATAGGCGGCAGTGGTGGTAGTGGTTGTATTGGTGTCTGCAAGGGCGGCATAAATTTAAAATGTATTTATAATAGGCGATTTATATTTATTTGCAGTAAAAAAGAAAAGTACTTTAAATGTTCATTCTATTTCCTTAAATATTGCTATAAAAATTTAGCATCTGATATATTTATTCATATATGGCGGCTATATATTGTTAACAAACCTATAAAAATGAATTATTCCGAAACTTTTGAAACTTAATAACAACTATAATACTGCATAAATGTATATTCTTAAAACAAACAATTTAAATTTTGCAATATGTACTTACATGTTCCATTTATCCAATTATGTTCGTCACATTTGTCTGACCATTTGGGCGCGAGTAGGAATGAGAACAGATACATGAGTAAGAAATCTACGAACAATATAAGAGCTGCTAGAAAATAGTCCTTTGTGCGCATCTCAGCAAAACGTCCTCCATTAATAATCTGCGCGTGATACATGACGAACTGGAAACATATGATTTTAGGATATATTTTAGAGACGCTGCCAGACATATATGTAAACTTGAGTATAAAATTAATTTTAGGGGCTGATTATACAGAAAAGTAAAAAAAACAAGAAAGGAAGCTAACTTCGGCTCACCGAAGTTTGTATACCCTTGCAGAATTTAAACAAAAAATTCAAACCGAAATTCTGAAATAATAATTATTTGCCAAATCTCAAATTTGATGGCAATGGTTTGAAACACGGCTAAGATATGGTTTTTTATTTTCCTGATTCCGAAATTCGGAAATAATATTAAATGACCAAATATCAAATTTGGTGAAAATTCGTTGAAAACTGAAAAAGTTATAATTTTTTTGTTTATTTTCCTGATTGTTCCTATGGTAGCTATAGGATATAGTCAGCCGATTTTCATTAAATTAAAATCAAAATTCAGGATTAATAAAATATGGCTAAATATCAAAATTGGTGAAAATATGTTGAGAACTGAGAAAGTTATGGTTTTTTCTTTTATTTTCCTGATTGTTCCTATGGAAGCTATAGGATATAGTCATCCGAGTTTCAATTGAAATTAAAACCGAAATTCAGTAATAATAAAATATAGCTAAATATCAAATTTGGTGAAAATATGTGAAAAACTGACAAAGTTATAATTTTTTTTTTTAATTTTTCGGATCGTTCCTATGGCAGCTATATGATATAGTCGTCCGATCCGGCCCGTTCCGACATATGTACGAGTGAGAGTATATAGAAGCCTAACTGCAAAGTTTCATTCAGATAGCTTTAAAACTGAGGGACTAGTTTGCGTAGAAACGGACAGACGGACAGACGGACATGGCTAGATCGACTCGGCTGTTGATCCTGATCAGGAATATACACTCATGGACAATATAATAGGTGTGTTATTTTTTTCGTTTTTAATTTGTTATTTCTCAGACACCTCTTATCCAATCTTAACAAATCAAAGCTTTTTGGAAACGTTTATTAATTGTCTTTAAACAAAAAGTAAAAAAAGTTTCACAAAGTCCTTCATATTCAAGTAAATTAAATATATCCTTAAAATCGACAATTTTAGCTGGTCATAATAATAGGTGTGCAAAGAGAAATCTTTAAATAATATCTATATTTAACTATTTTTTGTTATGTTTTATATTAAACTAAGTATCTGGCAGCTAATGGCCGCTATATCCGCCTTTTTTGCCAGGACTTTCCCTATTCGTCTTGGCCTGAAGGATATTAACTTGGGAAACGTTCCAATTGGAATATTATACCTTGTCCTTTGGACAATATCCTTTTATTTTGGCAGAAAGTCTTTCCTACCTCTCCTTTAAGGTCACCCCAGAGATTCTGGGTAGGATTGAGGTCCGAGGATTGACTTGGCCACCCAATAACATGCACATGTTGCACTCGGAACCAATCCTTTACTACGTGAGAGGCGTGCTTTGGGTCGTTATCCTGCTGGAACTTTCATAAAATGGGCATATTATCCTCGGTATATGGTAGCATCACCGTCTCCAATAGATCTTTGTAGACGAATCTGTCCATTATTCCGAATTTTCGACGAGTCAAACTGACACTATACTATAAAATGCAGCTCCATACCACTAGGCTACCACCTCCATGTTTCACAGTTTAATATAAGTACCTGGGATCAAATTCTTTGACTCTCGGACAACGAACGTTCCTTTTAGCAACAGCAAAGGCAAAAAACTTGATCCCAGGTACTTATATTACACTGTGAAACATGGAGGTGGTAGCCTAGTGGTATGGAGCTGCATTTTATAGTATAGTGTCAGTTTGACTCGTCGAAAATTCGGAATAATGGACAGATTCGTCTACAAAGATCTATTGGAGACGGTGATGCTACCATATACCGAGGATAATATGCCCATTTTATGAAAGTTCCAGCAGGATAACGACCCAAAGCACGCCTCTCACGTAGTAAAGGATTGGTTCCGAGTGCAACATGTGCATGTTATTGGGTGGCCAAGTCAATCCTCGGACCTCAATCCTACCCAGAATCTCTGGGGTGACCTTAAAGGAGAGGTAGGAAAGACTTTCTGCCAAAATAAAAGGATATTGTCCAAGGGACAAGGTATAATATTCCAATTGGAACGTTTCCCAAGTTAATATCCTTCAGGCCAAGACGAATAGGGAAAGTCCTGGCAAAAAAGGCGGATATAGCGGCCATTAGCTGCCAGATACTTAGTTTAATATAAAACATAACAAAAAATAGTTAAATATAGATATTATTTAAAGATTTCTCTTTGCACACCTATTATTATGACCAGCTAAAATTGTCGATTTTAAGGATATATTTAATTTACTTGAATATGAAGGACTTTGTGAAACTTTTTTTACTTTTTGTTTAAAGACAATTAATAAACGTTTCCAAAAAGCTTTGATTTGTTAAGATTGGATAAGAGGTGGCTGAGAAATAACAAATTAAAAACGAAAAAAATAACACACCTATTATATTGTCCATGAGTGTATATACTTTATAGGGTCGGAGATGTCTCCTTCCCTGCGTTGCAAACTTCTGACTGAAACTATAATACCCTGCAAGGGTATAAAATACTTGGAATATTGATAAATAATTAAATTAATTTGTATTTCCATTGTGATACTGAACATGGATCGATATACAAAATGGTGATATTGGAAATTAACTAGAGAAATAAAACTTTACTTGACTCAATTTGACTTTTATTAGCACCCAAAAAAGATTTTTATTGCAGTTAAGTACTCACCATACAAATGGTCAGGACAATGAAGAAACAAACGACAATTAGGGAAAACGGGATGTTAATCACGATATATAGCATTAGGAAGAATATAGCGCCGATAATGGCCGTTACACCAAGTACAAATAAAACCACTATATTCAGGGTGAGGTCACACTTTGGCGTGAATAGGAAAATGCTTATTAAATACGGTTGGCAAATAAAAAAATATATAAGGGAGCCCGAGTTGAGCGAATCCATTTCTTAACTGAGCCGTGAGTTACATTGCAGTTATAAGGATGGGCGATATGGATTTGGTTCAACTCTAAGCTCCTGCTCACCGGTATTAAAGTGCCGCATACAACAAAGATCAACAGAGCAAGAGTCCAAACACCAAAGCTGATCAGGAACGGTAGAAGCCTCTGACGAACCACCAGCGGGGCAATGCTAATGACAAAGCATTCGTACTGGAAAAAGGTAGGGTTATATAATTGGGTTACGTATCACCTGGCTCTCTTACAATCAGCACTGCAAAGAGCCAATTGATCTTGGAATTGAATCGTAGGCTGTCAAAGAATATGAACAGGACGAAGAGCATTAGCCCAATTACAAAAAAAATAGCCCCTACCCAGGGTATTTGGATAAAAAAGGTTTTAGCCATTTTTCTGGAAATTAAACAGTGCTTAGAGGACATTTTAGGAAAATGTTATTATGAGCTTACATAAAATAAAAAATGCACCATTCTCCAAAAGCAACCAGCAAAAAAAGTAATGCCAGCAAGTATGATATAAGGGCAAACTTCCTCCTGTCTCGTCTATATTTTAAACCACTTTTCACAGTGTCCGCCATTTTCAGACTTCAATTAAATTTATGCTCTATGTGTGCTTTACCGTGTTGGATCGTTAAAGAAAAGTTTACTTGTTATTTAAAGGGAACTCCTAAGGAGTGCCAAGTATATCTGATCGATTGGTATCTTCAAGATAACGAATTTAGGCTGCTTGCGGTTTTTTATCAGGACTTGCCGGTCAAATAAGAGCAAGTACAAGGAGAAAGCCTTGTAAACAAGGTTACTAAGTCAAATTGTATTGTTCTTTATATATTATACATTAGTTTTATTTATTTATTTTTCAGTCCCTGTAATGTAATTTTCAAAATCTCAAGTCAAGTTAGGCGTCATATATCAGTCATTCCGCATTGACTTACTTTCCATTCATATTTGAAAAAAAGGTACTCTGAACAGATTCGACACGAAAGAATACAAATAATTATTGGGAAACAAAATGGGGTTACCCGTTTTCAAAGATTGCTGCTGCCTCGAGCTGAAATGGGGAGCTCTCATTGTCGCCATCGTGGACATCCTATTTGCAGGTAGCATCGGAGGGTTTGGAGGTGGTAAGTATTGCTCGATCCTATTAAATATGTAGCCTAGCGGTCTGGTTAACCACATCCCAAAATCTCTTAGGATTCCATGGGATAGGCTCAATTGTATGGATAATATGCCTCGTTATCGCTATCGCTCATATCGTAGCCTGCATTTTGGTCATAATTTCTGTTTTCAAGGTAAGAGGCCTGTTGTCGCGAGCCATGAGGTCGAAGTAATTCCATTTCCACTTCATTTAGCCAAATAAAAATTTCGTCATTCTTTACCTAATAACCGGTATCCTACGCATACTTATCGACATCGTATTCCTAATACTTATATGTGTGCTGTATGTGTTCTCGGAAATTTTGATATCCGCCATCATCCTTATAATTTGCATAGGTAAGTTACCGATAACATTGCAGATACTAGTTTCTATTTCGGTTTGTTTATAAATCTGGTGCTAGATCGGATCACACAGACATGCACTTAGATTTCTAAAGGGCATATCTAGGTCAATCTGTTGTGAATATAACAGATGATTTTAGAGTTAGAGAACGGTATGCTCAAATGACAAACTGAAAGGAACATACAAACTTCGATGTCACGAAGTTATCTTCCGTTGTTGCTTTAATTTTGTCTTAATTAATGTATGTTTCCTGTTACTCTCTCAACAGTTCTGGGCTGCTACTTTTGGCTTGTTATTTATTCATGGTTCCGAAAACTTGGAGGTTCAACTCCGGTAGATTGATAGCCTGAATTCATAAATTGAATAGTGACATATTTGGAAATATCCTATTTACGAGCACATTATGTACAATTTGGAGTATAAATGGTATCCAAAACTTGGAGGATCATCCATGGCTGAATCGCGATTCCCTAAAATTACCTGTGATGTAAAAATTAAGTACAATTCGGAATATAAATTTAATGCATGGAAACTTGGAGGATAATTTCTGGCCCATTGATAACCTGTTTCCAACATCCGGAAATATCTTTTATCTAGGAGCAAATCATGTACAATTTGGAGTGTAGAATTAATACATGGTACCAGAAATTCAGAGGATCATCACTGCCCGATTGATACCCTGCTGCCCAGTATTTAGCAGTTGCTTCATTATGCTTCATTTACGAGCTTGTGATGTACAATTTGGAGTATTAAATGAATATTCGGAGGATCATCCCTGGCTAATTCCCCGAGATTTCAAGTGATGTACAATTTGGAATATAAATTTAATACAAGGCACCCGAAACTCGGGGGATCATCCCTGGTTGATTCCCTGGGTTTCCCAATGATGTACAATTTAGGAACATGAATTTAATACCTGGTACCCCGATATTGGAGAGTCTTTCCTCGCTGATTGATATCCTGGTTCCAAAATATCCTTCATTTACGAGCACATGATGTACAAATTGCATTATACATTTAAAATATATTACCCGGACTCTGAAGATCATCCCGCCCCATCGCGATTCTCCAAGTTTTCCTGTCATATGCATATAAATTGAATACATGAAACGATGCCTGACTCCCCGAGTTTTCCAGTGATGTTTCCATGTAGAATACAAATTTATTCAGTGCATAAAAATTAAATAAATGTAATTGCTTCCGTTCAGATATGTATGTATGCACATATATTTATGTAATATCTGTATATTCATTAATATGTATTATATTAATTTGGTACTCGCACCTCATGAGGTGTTGAACATTGGAGTCGTGTGCGACGCTTTACGTCCTCGTTGGAGATAGGAGAGCGATCGTCCACTGTTTCATCTATGGTGATATCCTCGCTTGGTGACGGAGGCCCAAGTACTCGAAAGCTGTGGCTGACTGTCATCAGTGTTTTCCATGATAGGCCAAGTTCTCTCACTTGTCGGCTCTTTCGGTCTTCCGCTTTCCGCGCTCGGTTAAACGTTGAAGTCACTACCGCTTCGTCTGGGGACAAAGTCATGCAATTGCCCCAATGCCTTCTCCACGGCATTTTTGAGGCTCAGATTTGTCAATTTTTATAATAAAAATTGAATCATAATTTTTATTTTCAATTTTTATTATAAAAATGTTTATTTTTAATTTATTTTATAAAAATTGAAAAATAATTCTTAATCCTAATTATTATTATAATAATCAAAAGAAATATTTATACCCTTGCAGAGTATTATAGTTTCAGTCAAAAGTTTGCAACGCAGTGAAGGAAGCATCTCCGACCCTATAAAGTATATATATTCCTGATCAGGATCAACAGCCGAGTCGATCTAGCCATGTCCGTCTGTCCATCTATCCGTCTGTCCGTCTGTCCATCTGTCCGTCTGTCCGTCTGTCCATCTGTCCGTCTGTCCGTTTCTACGCAAACTAGTCCCTCAGTTTTAAAGCTATCTGAATGAAACTTTGCAGTTAGGCTTCTATATACTCTCACTCGTACATATGTCGGAACGGGCCGACGAATCGGACGACTATATCATATAGCTGCCATAGGAACAATCCGAAAAATTAAAAAAAAAAAATTATAACTTTGTCAGTTTTTCACATATTTTCACCAAATTTGATATATTTATTTTATTATTACTGAATTTCGGTTTTAATTTCATGAAAATCGGCTGACTATATTCTATAGCTTCCATAGGAAGAATCAGGAAAATAAAAGAAAAAACCATAACTGTCAGTTTTCAACATATTCTCACCAAATTTGATATTTAGCCATATATTATTAATCCTGAATTTTGATTTTAATTTCATGAAAATCGGTTGACTATATCCTATAGCTTCCAAAGGAACAATCAGGAAAATAAAAGAAAAATACATAACTTTGTCAGTTTTCAACATATTTTCACCAATTTTTATATTTGCGCATTTAATATGATTTCCGAATTTCGGTTTTAATTTCATGAAAATCGGTCAACTATATCCTATAGCTTTCATAGGAACAATCAGGAAAATAAAAAACCATATCTTAGCCGTGTTTCAAACCATTGCCATTAAATTTGAGATTTGGCAACTAATTATTATTTCAGAATTTCGGTTTTAATTTTTTGTTTAAATTCTGCAAGGGTATACCAACTTCGGTGAGCCGAAGTTAGCTTCCTTTCTTGTTATATTTAAATTTTTGTCATAAAAATCAACAAATACTTTTTGTTTTATAATTTTTATTTAAAAAATTATAATAATTACGGTCCCTGATCAAGAATACATATATACTTTATAGGGTCGGAGATGCCTCCTTCTACGTGGTACATACATTTCCTGCCGGCACAGAGTTATAATACCCTTCTACCCTATGGGTAGCGGGTATAAAAATCCACCATTCTTCGCAAGCTTTAAGTTAAAATATTATTTGTTTTACTGAGAAACATATGTATTTATAGATGGAATGTGGATGGGACTTATCCCAAGTTAGTTGCTTAATGTTAGATATAAACGTTTATATTATCTCAAAAAGTATTTTTATCTTATTTTACTATACAGTAGTACCTTTTACAATGGTGTAAACTCAAAAAGCAACAAGCAAAAAAACTACTGTGAGGATTTAGAGATGAAGACCCGAAAATGGGTCAAATTCCACATAGTGCAGTGCCATCTCTTTTTTCTAGTTTTTGTTCTATATGTGTGGTTTTCCGCGTTGGATTTGAGAAAAAAAAACCTCTGGGGGCTGACGAATTAATCCGATTCAGTCCCTTTATCTTTATGATAACGAATTTTGGCTACCTATGCGGTTTTTACCAATCCAATCTAGGCAGCCTTGAAGAAACTGTCACTAAGTCAAGTATTATTATTAAACTATAAAAGTTTTAGTTATCGAAACGAAGAAAAAAGGCAATTAAAACATAAAATCTAAATCGAAGTTGAACTAAAATGGGATTCGTAGAAAACTTTCTGGGCTGCATCCAGCTTAAACATGCTGTAATCATAATTGGTTTTATTGACATGATTTTAAGTCTGCTGGCCGGATGTTTCTTCCCCACGCATCCATCCTGAAGGTGCTGAGCCAAATTTTCCAAAGGGATAAGACGGAAGGCTGAGTGGGACTATTATTTGGCTACGCCATATACTGAGTCTGGGTCCACCGGATGGACTTACCCCGAGGAATATTATTACAGCAGATTTGGATATGCAATGCAAATATTTCTAGTGATCGCCCTTATACTAAATGTCGGCGCCTGTATTTTGATTATAGTTTCTTTCTTTTCGGTAAGCAAATAACTGCATTCCTCCCTGGACATCGTTCCTAATAATGTTCGAGCCATTCATAGGAGGAAAAGTGGATGGTGGCTTCTTACTTAACCTCTGCCATTGTGCGTTTTGTGGTGTTATTTTTAATCCTCCTCTGGATGGTGGCCAAGTGTCACGATAGTAAAATTTGTTATTGGTTCATCGGCCTTAGTCTGTGTAAGTATTGTTATCCCGAAAAGATAAATGAACGGAGCCCCATTGAACATCTTCCCCCACTCTCTTGCCTCCTTGTCAATTCCGGCTGGTTTATCATCTTTAGTCCTCCGATATTCGATCTTCTTTATATTTATATTTCATAGGACTTTGAGATTATAGCCTTTTCCGACCGTATATGTTATTATTATCAGCATCGATATGTTGAAATAATAATGTTGAAAACTGACATAGTTATATTTTTATGTCGAAAATTTTTGCCGTATATGCCGTATACATATTAGACTTCTGCATGAATGTACCCAAAACGGCAAATGAATCACTCATTCTAGAAGTGGGTTCACTTTTTTACCTGTACAGTATTAATGAGTCTAAGTAGGTAGGCTGAAATTGCCTTATTGTACAGCTTTTAATGAGTACAGCAAAATGGGTATGGCGTCTAGGCACTGTACAGTGTTTTGGTGTACAGTATACTACTGTACAGTGAGATACACTTCATGACTAATAAATCAAATATGAAAAATTATCCAATATGCTTATGATATATAAAAAAATAATAAAAGAAATTCTTATGGGTGTAAATAGATTGTAATTGTTACCTTGTTTGTCATTAATATTTGTTTATACCTGCGGCCAAAGTAATAGGTGTCTCTCTTAAAAATATTGAAATACAGAACTTACCTGTATGGATTGATTGGAATAAGAAGATAATATATTTTATGTTACAAAAGAATCTATATTTAAATTATTAAAAAACCCTTTCGGATGCTGCGCTTGTCGCCGGAGTCTCAAATATTTTACAACTAATTTGGAAAAGCGTGGGAAAGCGGTCTTTTTTAATTGAACACCACTGCAGAACGTTAAACTCCTCTTTATATTGAATATTTACATTTTTATACGTGTTAATTTCCTCTTGTATATATGATAAACTGCTGGTGTTTTGAATAGGTTTGGAATATTCCGCAAAAATGCTTTTGATTTCATTTGTGGGTATAATTCATATTTCTGTGTCTTTGGCTATTAATTTTAATATCAATCATCATCTCTTCAATGTCTTTGATTGTTTGTTCCTTTTCTAATTCCGAACATTTTTTAAATTTATTTGTGGGTGGAAATAAAAATAAGGCAATGTTGTGAAATTTTTTTAAAATTTAATTTGAACTATTGCATCTAAATATTATAAAAGTGAATGTTTGCTTTTCTGTTTTATTTTTATGTCATCGTGATCAGGAGTGGATATTTTTTTTAAGTTATTTATGTGTGGAATTGTTAAATGTAAAGTTGGATAATTGCTTCCCTCCACCCTTTTAGAACAAGCTTCAAAATTAGCAAGAAGGTTCACCAGTCTGCTAATGTTGCCTAAATTTAGATCTTGAATTCTGCATATCTCTTTCTTTTCCATCAAAACCTTCGAAATTTCCATCCAGTTCAACTCGACCGACTTAAAAAGGTTAAATATTGTATTCCAACGAGTTGGACAATAGCTTATGAGGGTGCTTGTTAAAGTCGAATTTTGACCAGATTTCTTGAAATACTTTACAAGCTTGCTGCAACGATTGACCAAATCCTGCAATTCTGGAATTTCATTTACTACTTTTCCAATTACATTGTGGAGCAAATGATTCACACAGTGCAATATACTCATTCCGTTGAAAGCGGCTTTCGTATTGCTTCCACGATCAGTTACAATGATAGGATCATCCATCAGCAAATCACACCCAAAGTCCCGTAAAATTTTACTTATTTTATTTTTAATTTCATTGCCTAAGAAATATTGATTTTTTATTTTTAGGGTGCCGTCTTGAACATAATGCATTGTCAAAGAAATGTAGGATTCTTTAAGGAAATCGTCCGTCCAGATGTCCGAAGTAAGACTGTCGCCAAATTTTTGTATGCTCTTGAATTTCATATTTTAATTCCTTGTAGTGAAAATCATATAGAACTCCTATGTTTCGCGATATGCTAGTGGGATGTGGCAATACCGACTCTATATTTACGTTTTCCCCCAGTTTTGCACCAACAGAAATAAAAAACTGGGCCAAATTTTTTAATCCCAAGTCTGCAATTATGTTGAAAGAACGACCATTCTTTATAGTCCACTCCGTTGCCAGTTTGATGCATTTCTTTTTAGTTTCAAAGTCAACATCAACGACATAGAGATTGCGCTTTCGGCTATTGACCAATATGTAGCACTTGTGCTTGACTAAATTGGATGTGCTTTTGTCAAACTTGTAAACGTTTTTACATGTGTTGCACACCACTGCATCAGTAGTTTCCATGCCGTTTTCATTAACAACTCGAGAAAAGGTCTCCCACACTTTGCTTCGCCCATGTGAAGCAGAAGGCTTAAGCTCACCAGCCAATAATTTTGATTTAATTATCGCAGCGTATTCTTTAAAATGCGGCTCTTTTGATTTGTCCAACATTGAAGTCTGTATTCAAACAAATGAAAATGCACATACATATTTTGGACAATCACTTCACTACTTCACTACCATAAACATACAAAAGACAATGGCAAACACATAAAGCTGATTTTAAACATAATCTAATGGCAATACGCAATGCATAGTTTTATTATAAAAAAACTTACATTTTTTTCTGAGCTCATTGCACGAGCGTCGTTTTCCTTGCAATCCAATTTTTTGTAGATATTGAAGTATATTGAACTCAGTTGAACAGTTCTGTCATTCTATTTTAGAACACTACAAATCTAGTACTCACTCACTTTAAGTAAGAACAATAAAAGTGTTGTGCTATTTCCTACTGACATACACTGTACACTGTACAGTAGCTAATGAGTACAGTATTTTACTGAACACTAAACTACTGTACAGTTCTATGAAACTAGAAATGAATACATTCATGCAAAAGTCTAGTACATATGGGCAATTCTCTGGAAATGTCAACCACGGCCAAAAGTGAAAAACTTCTCTAAAATGAATTTGATCAACATAGTTACATTAAAATATGGTCCAATACATGAATTTTGATAGCCTTTATCATATTTTAAAGCAAATTTTAAAATATTCGTTATTCATTATTTTGACGAAAAACAAGTAAGAAAGCTACAGTCGAGTGAGCTCGACTGTGAGATACCCGCTACCCATAGTAAATAGTTAATACATTTTTAAAAATAACGGACAAATACAAATGCAAGTGTAATATAATCACATGCATACAAAAATACATACACATGTATCTATGTGTGTAAAAACGCGTTATTATTGCATTAAAGCGGCTAATATTTGTTACCATTTATTAAAATTTCTTCTCGAATATCTTATAAGATTATTTTCCGATCACAATCAAGAACTGATAAGAATATTTAGTTGGTCTAATTGGTCAACCAAATGAGGCATGCTGCCAGCAGCCGTTTGTGGCCATACAAAATTATTTCTTTAATAACTTCGACAATATTTGTCTGATCGCAACCAAATTTTCAGTGATCACACAGATTATAGTTCTTAATATACATACATACCGAAATTCGCGACTCTAGCTTTAAAATTATACGCTTAATACGCTTTTTTATGATTTTCGGGGGCGGAAGTGGGCGTGGTAAAAATTTGAAACAAACTTGATCTGTGTGCAAGTATAAGAAATACTGTCAAAAAAAATTAGAGCTCTATCTCTTATAGTCCCTGATATCCAGTGTTTCATACGGACAGACCGACAGACGGACAGACAGACAGACAGACAGACAGACGGACATGGCTAGATCGACTCGGCTGTTGATCCTGATCAAGAATATATACTTTATAGGGTCGGAAATGCTTCCTTCTACCTGTTACATACATTTCCTGCCGGCACAAAGTTATAATACCCTTCTACCCTATGGGTAGCGGGTATAAAAAGGGCATGTTTTGTTTATTTCTTCTAAACAGAGGCATTATGCTTTGACTTATGTTTTCTAACATCACTAGAACAACCCAAATATTCAAAATTAAATGCTTACTATATATGATCTTCTAATGTATTTAAATAATAAAAACCAGCGTCCAAAGTTCGATAGGAAAAAATGTCGCGTGCGACACAGATTCAAATTAAATTTAAAAAAAAACTACTTAATATTTTCAAGTCAAACAAAGTCTATTATTAAGATAATGCATTGCATAATATATTAAAATTAATTCCATTAAAATCTTTTGTCACGTTTCGCTGAAATCAGGGCTTGAGCTGGTTTGCGAAAAAGTGACTTCTATGTTTGTCGCGTGCGAATGCCTCACATTTTTGTAAATATCTTGAAAACGAACAATTGTCAGAAATCGATCTTAGCACCAATTATAGTGCTAACCAAGAGATATACATTACAATTTGTATAAAATTAAAATAAAGTCTTGTCGCACGTTTTTTTCAGTTTGAATGCGTACGAATGTCGCATTCGATATCAGAGAATTGCCCATATATATTTTATAAGGTCCGGAATTGTCTTCTTCACTTAGTTGCAAACTTCTGACTGAAATTATAATACCCTGCAAGGGTATAAAAATAATATAACCTTGTATGCTTTAGTTGTAATTAGTATTTTTATTTTTCAGTTCCCGCCACTTATTTTTATCTCACTGCCGTGTCGTGGTACGTTGTGAACGACTCATAAAAACACAATTCTCAAAACATTATTAAATTTACATTTCAAAAAGTCAAATCAAGCAGGCCTCATATTTTCTTAAACTTACATTTCAAAACTCTCAAATCAAGTTAGTCCTCATATATCAGTCGTTCCGACATTTATTCACATACGCATTCATACTTCAAACACACAGTCTGAACTGATTCGACACGAAAGAATACAAATAATTACTGAGAAACAAAATGGGGTTACCCGTTTTCAAAGATTGCTGCTGCCTCGAGCTGAAATGGGGAGTTCTCATTGTCGCCATCGTGGACATCCTATTTGCAGGTAGCATCGGAGGGTTTGGAGGTGGTAAGTATTGCTCGATCCTATTAAATATGTAGCCTAGCGGTCTGGTTAACCACATCCCAAAATCTCTTAGGATTCCATGGGATAGGCTCAATTGTATGGATAATATGCCTCGTTATCGCTATCGCTCATATCGTAGCCTGCATTTTGGTCATAATTTCTGTTTTCAAGGTAAGGGGCCTGTTGTCGCGAGCCATGAGGTCAAAGTAATTCGATTTCCACTTCATTTAGCCAAATAAAAATTTCGTCATTCTTTACCTAATAACCGGTATCCTACGCATACTTATCGACATCGTATTCCTAATACTTATATGTGTGCTGTATGTGTTCTCTTCAATTTTGATATCCGCCATCATCCTTATAATTTGCATAGGTAAGTTACCGATAACATTGCAGATACTAGTTTCTATTTCGGTTTGTTTATAAATCTGGTGCTAGATCGGATCACACAGACATGCACTTAGATTTCTAAAGGGCATATCTAGGTCAATCTGTTGTGAATATAACAGATGATTTTAGAGTTAGAGAACGGTATGCTCAAATGACAAACTGAAAGGAACATACAAACTTCGATGTCACGAAGTTATCTTCCGTTGTTGCTTTAATTTTGTCTTAATTAATGTATGTTTCCTGTTACTCTCTCAACAGTTCTGGGCTGCTACTTTTGGCTTGTTATTTATTCATGGTTCCGATATCTTGGAGGTTCAACTCCTGTAGATTGATAGCCTGAATTCATAAATTAAATATTTACGTATTTGGAAATATCCTATTTACGAGCACATTATGTACAATTTGGAGTATAAATTGAGTTTATGGATCCCAAACTTAAAGGATCATCTCTGACTAATTCGCGATTTCCAGAGTTTTTTAGTAATGTACACACAATGTAAAATTTGCAGTTTAATAGATGGTAGCCGAAGCAATGGATCGTCGACCTGTTTCCCAGAACTTAACTGTTATACATTCGGAAATATCCTTAATTTACGAGCACATTATGTAAAATTTCAAGTATAAATTTAATACATGGCAATTCACCATGCTTACAGTGATGTAAGAGCATGATGTACAATTTTGAATACTTGGATTATTATCGCTGACCCATTCGCGATTCCCAGTTTTCCAGTGATGTACAATTTGGAGTATGTATCTTACAATCAATATGGTACCCGAAACGTAGGGGATTATCCCTGGCGGGTTAATAACTAGTTATCCAAAATTATCAGTTACCCATTCGGAAATATAATTCGTTTACGAGCACATGACGTTTAATTTGAAATATAAATTTAATATATGGTACCAGAAACTCGGAGGATCATCGCTTACCCGAGGTTTTCAGTGATGTACAATTCGGAATATAAATTTAATGCATGGAAACTTGGAGGATCATGCCTGCCCAATTTGTATCCTGTTTTCCAAAATTCGGGAATATTCTTTAACTACAACCAAATAATTCACAATTTAAAGTATAAATTTAATATATGATGCCCGGAACTCAGGATTTCTTGTGTCCCGTTCGCGGATCGGCGAGTTTTCCCTAAATCTGCAGATGTACAATATAAATTTTAAAATTTTTTTCTGATCCCATATTACAAACTTGTATTATTTAATTAAATGTACATGTTACATATATTTATCTATATGATTTATCAATTAATTTAGTTTGCCTCCCGTAGGGGGAGGATTCGGTACTTGCACCGCGAGAGGTGCTAAACATCGTCGACGTGTGCGACGCTTTACGCGCAGAATAATTTCGTCGTTTCTTTGCTCGAACTGGTAGTCGGTATGACCCAGGGAGCAGCGTTTAGTTACTGTTGAGACGTCTTCATTGGAGATAGGAGAGCCCTCGTCTACTGTCTCATCGATGGTGATATCCTGGCATGGCGACGGAGGCTCCCTCGAAATCTGTGGCTGACTGTCATCAGTGTTTTCCATGTTAGGCGAAGTTTTTACACTTATCGGCTCTTTCGGGTGAACTGGAGAATGGCGGATGTTCGTGCAAATGGGTACACAATTGTCTTCCGCCCTTCGCGCTCGGTTAGACGTGGATGTCACTACCGTTTCATCTGGGGACGTCGAATGATGCAATTGCCCCAATGCCTTCTCGATGGCATCTTCTTCGAGGCTCAGATTTGAGTAGTTCTGATTCGGAGCACTCTGGGTAGGTGGGACCAGATCGTTGCTCACAACCAAGGTCAGGGCAGTTTCTAGACTAACCTCGTTCTCCCTATCGTTGTGATCGATTTTGGTGGAGTCGGGCTGAGCGTACAAAACGGTGGAACTAGAGGATGGTGCTGTTGACTCCTTCAACTCGCTAACGGAAATGTTTCCTTCATTATTACAAGGATCGCTGCAACCTACGTTTTTGCCGGAAGGATTGTTCTGCTCATCCGATACCGTCTTCTTTGTGACCTCTTCTAGTCCGCCGAACTGTTCATCGACTATACCTGTCATATGGCCAATATCCGCTACTTTTGGCCACTGAATATCGTCAATTATGGGGATTCCTACGTCGCAACCTTCGCTTTTTGGTTCTGAAAGGCTTCCTGCCTTTCCTGCCTCTTCATGTCTTTGATCTGTACCCGAAGCTACTAATAACTCAGCATTAATTGAATCATTGAGCCCAGACTTTTCTACACCATTGTCCTCAGCATCTGTGCCACTAGGTTCATAATTTGTGTTTTTTATCGTCAAATCCATTTCTGGCTTGCTAAGCTCAATAGCATTTGCATCTATCTGCAGATGCTCGTCGATTTTGGCATTATTGTCGGAAATAAGAGCAGTTTTTGGTTCTTCTGTATGAACAAATGTAGGATCGGAGGTCACTGATTCCTCTGGAAATATCTCGTTTGATTTGATTTCAGGGTGATAGCGCTGCAATAGTTCTCGTTTGTGGGCTGCTGGATCGCAAATTATGTCCAACACGGGAATACGCTCTTCTGTTGAGGTCGGGTTATTCGATTCAAAGGGCATATTCCCATTTGATTCACATTTAATTGTCGGGCTCTGCGCTTTTTTCGTAGCCGCTTTTGGAGTATGAAGTTCGATGGGTGTTATTGGTGCTGCGATTTCAACTCGTATTTCCGTGGCCTTTCCATGGTGCGGCTTACTTACAATCATCCGGCTGTTTGTTTTGTCTTCGCCAAGAAGAGAAGGGATTTTCTGCGTCTTTGATCCCGGCGCCTGTGGTCTACAAAAAGAAGAGTCAGATGCTGCTATCAATGACGGAATCTCTCGAAATCTGCTTAACTAACCTAGGTAAAGGGGAGCGGCTTCTGCGGCGGAAATTGCTCCCTCGGCTCCGGTGCTCCTCTTGCCGGCTTGAATGCCTTGGACTTCGACTGCGCGTGCGACTGTGACGTCGTTCCCTGGATTTGAGTCGGGTCTCCGTCTGATGATCTTTGATCTTGGATCTTGATCTAGGAGACTTGCTTCGAGACCTCCGTTTTCCAACCGACTTTGCGTCGTTTTTTGAGTCCGCCTTGAACGGATTTGTTTTCCCCTCTGGATATACCTTAGGGGCAGCTTTCAGCCGTTTCTTTTCGGATCCTTTCTCCGCTGGTTCTTCGACTTCCCGTCCTCGCTTTCGCCTGAAGCATATATCGTCTCTTCTGTAAAAAAAATTAAGTGTTAACAGAATCAAAGTTGGCCAGCAGAACGCTTCACTTACTCTTTTCGCAGCTGTGCTATTAGCTCCTCCTTTCGCTTCACCTCCGACTTCGCCGTGTCCAACAGATTCTGCAGGTTGACTTCCATGGTCTTGATCTTTTTTTCCATTGCCAGGTTTCGCGCCTTTAGGTCCTCGATTTCGGTCAGCGCGTTTCTGTGTTTGACTTCCCATGCCAGCAGCTCCTTCGATTTCTGCAAGAACGTAAGGTGAATCCGGGTATCACCAGCAGTAACTTGGGCTCGCTTACATGATCTTCGGCTTCCTGAAACTCATCCAAATCATCGTAAATGCCTAAATTATCGTCGTCGCTCAACATTTTTGTTATTTGCAGGCAAGTTTGGACCAGCTGTTTGAGTGCTAGCTAATGTAAAAGATTGGCCAGTGTTGCTCAACGCACAAATAAAATGTGGCCAGAAAATAGCCGAGTTGGCTTCATTGCCGTAGATTATCAACGGAATATGCCAGCCACATAGGACACGCTGCGAGGATAGCCCCGATGCAAGTCGTAGGCTGCCGCAGATCTTTGATTTCCCTTTCTGAATTCCCTGAATTGCTTTGGCAAGAACTGTAAAATGTGTCGCTACTGCCTCTAGATCCTGTCTAGAATTCGTTCTATTCGGAAAATTTGGACTGCATTTTTTGGGATTGAAAGAGGACAGCAAAGCAGTGTCGCTGGCGGTTCTACGCCGGATACTTCGCCAAGTGCTTGGTGGGATCTTTCTTTTGGGCGAAGATTACTCTTCGGCACACAGACTCCATCGACGATCCAATTTAGCCGCTGCAAAGGAAACAAAATCCGTCACGATCGTAGCTTATGGCCGAAGCATAGATCATGATGAAATCAAAATGCTTGAAGATTTGTTGTGGTTGTTCTACTCAAAGGCGGGGTTGTTGTGCTTCCTGACCAAGCTCTTCTTGCGCCGATACCTCCTTGTTTGCTGCCAGTTACCGGTGGATAGGGATACCTTCCCAACGCTCAGCTCATACTTACGATCCTCGACCAAGGCGCCTGGAGTATTTAGCATGTTCAGCACTGCGGCCTTCTGTTAAGTATCCGGGCGGACGAGCTGGGGAACCAGGGGATTTTCAAGGCTCGGCGTTAGCTGAGCGCTCCCGAGACTCGATAGGCACTGCCTATTAGGGAGGTATATTGAAAAATAATGAATACAGTTGTTTGTTGATTTTTATGAAATAAATTAAATTGAAAACTTAAGTACCCTTTATTAACATATAAACAAAATGAGTCATAACAAGTATTATCATTTCAAAAATATCTGGACTATAATAGCCTATACTCGTCTATAGATTGCCTAGCTTTCGTTTTCGATCCTACATTTCTTAGTTTCCATTCAAATTGGTTCTTATTACTGTAGGAGGCAAGATCTGTGCGCAACTCAAATGGAGTAGGGCGAATCGGGGGAAATTCCAAACACTTTAAAAACCAGACACTTCTCCTGTGTGCAAGTTCATCTCATTGTTCTGGCCGCTTTTATTCCACCTTGGCCTTGGAGTCGGCCTCCGCGCCAAGAAGGATACGACGCACCACGGGCAGCTTGAAGACCGGAATGGAGAGCACAGCGCCGGCGCAGGCGCCGATCCAGTAGACGATTATGTGCTCCAGGTGTGTGTGGCCGCGACAACCCCACTTGAGGGCTGTGGCCAACACCGGATTGAAGTAGCCGCCGGAAAAGTTAAAGGCTGCAAGCAGGACATAGTTAAAGGCGTAAACTACTTGAGACCAGGAATTCGGAATCGGATCGCATTGGATCGGAGAAGCTCTACTCACCCGCCACCACCAGGCTGGTGCCGATGAAGGAATCAATGTAGCTGCCAAAACGCGGCTCCTTGGCACTGATGGCCTTGGACGCCAGGCGGCATAGTAACGTGGCCACGCCCTCGATCACAGCACCCAGGTACGGGCTGACCTGCAGGTCGGCGTTGCAAGCCTCGAAGGCACGTCCTCGATGGGTCTCGGCCAGCTCCAGCCACCAGAAGAGTTGGACAATCCGGTAGACGCAGCAGCCGCCCATCAGCTCTGCCCAGCTGCGGAGTGCCATCTCCTTGAAGCTGGTGCGCCCCTCCAGGACGTCCTCCATGTGGGTGTATGGGCAAGCGGAGGCGTCGCCCCACACGCGGCCCCACCACACGGTCAGCAGGAAGAGGCAGATGGCGTACATGGAAACTCCGAAGTTGTCGGCCACTGTGCAGGAAATGTGTATTCAAATCCGCACCATTAAGACCGGTCACTTACCAATAATCAGCTCGAAGCAGCAGGCGCACAGCTCGGCGGCAGCAATTGCCTCGTTAATGAGGATGGGAACGATTCCCTCGCGAGCCACCAGACGTCGGCTGAGGACGCGGGCGATCTGGGCGATGGTACAGCATCCCACCATGAACAGGGCGCTGACCCCCAACGCTGTCATGGACATTTCCCTATTAAGAGTGGGAGTTATATAAATATTACATTTCATTAATTTGCGTTATTATAATTATAATTGCGATCATTAGTTTGTAAGGTTTGTAACTGAGCGTTATCAGCATCTTATATCCACATCTCTCATTTAAAGGATGTCTTAAAATGTTGCCGTAATGAACAAATGAGATATAAGCTAAATTGTAAAATACATAAGTGGATGAAAAATTGAGATAAATTGTAACGGAAACTGCGCCTTTATTTTGGAACGCAAAAGGTTTTGGGTACCTTATATTTCACACCCACGATAACTATAATCGATGGTTTTTTAATTGTTTGAAGCTTTTTAACATATCAAATAGATAATTATAAATATTTATATATTGTTTTCTAGAAGTTATAAACTAGAGCTACTAATAGGGCGCACTCGTATATACCGAGGCATTGGGCTGAGAATAGCTTCCAAAGAAATGATTGCTTTTTAATTTTTATACTTTTTAGGTTCGATTTTGCACCAATAAATATAAATAACGACATTAATATTTGTCATAATACTGATAAAATGAATTAAATAAATCAAATAGACATGGAAAAGCTTATGAGTGTTTTACAGGGTCACAAAGTCGCCTTTACATGCAAACTGATGGTGATGGTTAATATAGTAGTTTAGTATATATAGCTAATGATAGCTTTAAATCTTCGACCTTGAATAATAATAATTCAATATCAATTAGGATCCATTAGGACTCTTTAATCCACTGTTGATCGCAGGTTTTTCGCATTAATTTTATTTTGTCTTTTCAGAAGAGATTGTGAAAAACAAGCTTTTTTTCTTTATATTTGCATTATGTTCTGTATGCCAATTGAACCTTGCCAATACGAACAGCATTGTTTTGTGTAAATTAGTGTTCGTTTCTGTGTGCGGAAAACTATTTCTGGTTTCGAAGCACACGCGAAATGCCAAAAATAAATGTTTTCGGTCACGATTGTCAGCGAACATTAACGGCATATATTAGATAGTATTCCATTGTTGCCCAATTAGGGTTTGCAAATTAAAGAATAGTTATGGCAACACATTTTTTATGATATAGTTTGCACATACTCCACAATTATTAAATACGCCGGGATTGATAAGTACCGCTAGATCTGACCGTCGACTAAGACCTGGTATAAGTGATTTATTTATTGATCGCTCTCCGCTCGCTGGGAAGTCATCTGGCTCTTCTATATTTATACGCTCGGTCCTGACGTAACATATATACGGAGATCGGGGCGCCACATTTCAAAAGTGGCGGGCTCTGGCACTCGCTGAACTGGCAGCTATTATCGATTACAATTCAAATTGATTGGCCGGTATAATAATCGTTGTCATCCCAGCAGAGTCAGCTGTAGTCTACAGTTGATAATTCGCGCTTCAAAATTCTTATGCAAGCGCCAAACAAATGTTAAATATTCCCTAAAACTGAACCTGATACGTTTAAGACCAAACGAGTGAGTTCCTACTGCCTACTAAGCACGAGATTTGTATTCAATATATAAATTAGTGTCTATTGAACTGCAGTGTGGCTATGCCGGGGGATTCATGTCGCACGATTGCCCTGGAGGTGCTCCATGTCCGCAGTCGTTCAACACTTGCGGAGGAGCCATCACACCTCGGCTCACGAGGACGCCGCCTTTACCGAATGGCGAACTATTTACAGCCTGCCAGGAATACGACTAGTGGCTGCCCTCAGTAAGCTGAAAGTTTATCAGGCGGCCATCACAGCGGCCGGAATGCCCATTGCCTTCGCCCTGGGACACGCCGGACAAGTGACAACGGACGCGCTGGGCATTTACGCTGCCATCGGTGTCAGTGGTCTAGCGACCCTCACAATCGCCAGCTATGCTGCTACGAATCTCGTTGGCTTCATCTATGTGAACGAGCAGCAGGATCTGCTGAAGCTCGCCTACGTGGACTTCTGGGGTCGACGAAAAGAGACTTTGGTGGACCCAGAAGATCTTCTTCCCACCTGGGAGCAGCGAACACCTTCTCGGCTGAAAGTCGTGTCGCCCATCTGTCTGCGAAGCGATCCTAGCCGACGATATAAGCTGCTGAGTCGCCTCGGTCATGTCAGTGACCCCCAGTTGTTCGAGGGTCTTTTTGGGGAGTGATTACAATACTAAGTGCTATAAGTAAATGTCGCTTAAGTATTTAAATATATGTTAACAGCAGAAACCATTTTGTTTTTCTCACACATACAAAGTTGTGCGTATATTATATTATTATCATAATTGCCTATCTTCAGTTCAAATAATTATAAAGAGCATTTGGATATTCAGTCTATATGTGTCTTTTATTCATAACAATAAGCTTAACTGTTAAAGATTGTAAAAAAGGCTTACAAGGATTATGTAGTTATTTGAAATAATTTACAATCTATAAACAAATTTTTAGTATGTATTACTATTCTTATTGAGTAAAAAATCAAACCGACTAACGCTTAACTGACTGATGGCCATTGTGTTGCGTTAATCATTTTCCCAGCGCAATAGCCTCCTCGACCTGTAGAATATGGGTAGAGCTTATTATTTAGGATTCGTATTAAATTCGTACTCACCGTATCGGGCAGCTTCTGATGAAAAGTTTCTGGCAGAAGCAGCGAGAGGAGTCCAGCCATGAGGGATGTGGCACCGAAGAGGAGCAGGGGAAGCGGTTCGTAGTAAGACGACTGTTAGAAAATCGAGAAATTAAGTTTTTTGATATTTTAATATAAATCAAATCAGATTGGATGACAGTTTTAAATATTTACAAAAAAAATCATCTTCGGCGCTATGATTTTACTTTTTTAACTGCAGCTGGACTTACCAACAGGGGCACGAAAGGTGCCAGCATCGCCCCAAAACGCGCAAATGTGGACATGACGCCAACGCCTCCACTTCGAATAACCTGAAATCGATAAGATCTGTATCAAGCGGATGCAAAAGGCAAGGCAAAGGTCACAGACCGTGGGCATCATTTCCGCACTGAACGTGTAGATGACGGCGAACGAGGAGGTAATTCCCAGCTTGCCAATTAGGAAAAGGGTCACGATCAGCCAGTTGGCACCTGGGGGAAAGCATGGGCATTATAGACATTAAGGATTGAAACAAAGGGAATGGGAAGCAACGATCTCGAATTGGACTCTAGGCCACTCACAGCTCCACGAAATCCAATCGTTTGAAGCTTTGCGGGCAAGCACGAAAGAATTAAATGACAGTAATAATTATTAAGAAAAAGCTTATAACATATATATATGAAATTAATAGTTTGTTACTCTTTTAAAGTTTAAATAATAATAAAAAATTAAAATATTCAATGGCACAACTTTAAAGTCTATTTAATTATTTAAACAAGTGTGTTTTCCATCACATCTTACATTTTTATGCATATTTAAATGCCATGAAAAAAAACACTATTTGCAGAAAGTTGTGCTTAAATTTATTGTATTGGCATTGTATTTTTAATAAACATGAACAAACGTTTTAAATACTGTTTTAAACTATTACAAAATTTAATAGTTACCCAAAGTGACGAAGCCGCTGGCCACACAGGTGACGGAGCACAGCAACAAGGAGCCAGACAGAGCCAAACGTCGGCCTAGTCGGCGCAGACAAAACTGTGGAATACGTATGTATATGCGATTATGAATTATACATCCTTAGGTCAAAGACGGTAGATACCTACCCAGGCGATGCTATAGCCAGGGATCTCCACCAGACAGACCAGGGCGAAGTTGAGGTACTTATTGCCGCTCAAGTTGGTGGCATTCAGCGAGAGACCATAGTAAACAATGGCGTTCACAGCCCACACGAACAGCATGATGGCATACCGAGCCAATAGGATGGGGGAGCCAAATACCTCTTTGACGGCACGCCAAATATGGTCGTCCTTTAACTCCACAATCTTGCCAGACGCTTCTAGCTCGGTTAGTGCTATCCCAACGTCCTGCTCTTTGAAGCTCGCCATCAGCTCCACGGAGATGTCTCGTCGGTTCACCTTCGCTGCTCGCCGGATGATCACGCCAGCCTGGGCGCGACGATTGCGGGCCAGTAGCCACCGGACTGACTCGGGCACCAGCCAAAAGTAGGCCACGCAGAGGAACGGTGGCAGCGAGAGCACCAACTGTAGATGACGCCAGTCGGGCAGAAAGACTGCCAGACCCAGAAGCGCCTCTCCCACCGCGTAGAAATAATTAAGAATGATGGAGCACATTTCGCGCTTCCGTGGCCCCACCATTTCCACGCCGATAATGAAAGCCAGCGGGTAGACGCCGGATGTGCCCACCGCGTTAAGCAGTGCAAAGACCAGGAAGCTGGTATAATCCCAGGACAACGCCTGCGCCACACCCGTTAGCGCCATGAACACAATGCAGATTAGAAAGACGTGCTTTCGACCGAATCTGAAAGAGAGGCGGCATTTGGAGCGGTATATCCTCCAATATATCCTCCATATGTATGCATACTCACCGGTCAGCCAGATAACCGGATAGCGCAGTTCCAACTACCAGGCCGGCGAAGTGCATTGTACCCACGAAGGCCAGCTTCCAGAGGTTCTCCCGGCACTGTAGTCCCCACTGCTGCACGATCGTCTTCTCCGAGCTGCCGTACACAAACTGCTGGCATCGCTCCGTCTCAGTTGTGAAGTTATCAGCCGAACACCATTCCTCTGGCCAGGATTGGAAGCTGCTCACATTCGCCACAAACCTCTCACAGGTCACCGGAGTAAAGTGTCCCTCCTTGTTCCAGGTGCCGGGCACAGCAGCAGACACCCAGTCCGCTCCGTAGTCAGGCTCGTTCAAGCTGTCGCAGCCAGGAACTTGGCATCGATAGGTGGGTGATCCCGCCGTGAAAACGTACGAGAGACTATTGGCCGCAGCGAACAAGACCGGGAGGCAGATGAGTAAATAATTTCGCCTCTGGAATCGACCAAACTCTCCGATTTGACCGAGAATGTCGTCAAAGTCGGGGCAGCCAGTCGCTGGAGCTGACATGGCAATGGTAGTCCCTTATAGGGAACCCAAATAGTTGCTAGTTCAGGGACACACAAAATAATATAAGCTTGCTTTAGCCTAATGTATTAAAATCCATCCATAGATTTTCCAACCTGTAGTTAGGAAAATAGTTTCAATAAGAGACTCGCGTAGAGGGAATGTCCTGGAAAACTTATGAGTTCAAAGAGTGTTGGAGCTATTTTCAATTATTTGGATGAAAATAAACATTTTGGGGGCTAAAGGTTTTTCAATGTTAATTTCTTGTCTAAAAATATTTTGATTTTATATTTTAAATAATGAATATTATTTCAATCCTACAAAACTTAATATAATTCAAGAATCTGCAATATTTAATAATCATACAAAATTAATTAAACAACAAAAACAATGTGTTTTATTACATTTCATATTGTGCAATTTGTAGAAATAAATGATAAATCTGGGTGTTATTAGACAATAAAGTCCCAGTTTATGTCTATATTGTTTTATCAGGTGATGCTGCTCTGTAATTTATGGGAATGAATATGCTCGGCAAGGGTAAATTATTTCCACGCATAAATTTGGACCATACGTATGTAGATATATAAATACATATATAAATAGTGAACGTAAATAGAATTCATATTTAAGCAACAAAGATAATTTAACATTGGATAATCCGGATTCATTTAATGTTGATGCTAACTTTTCATTCTAAAAAATCAATTCCATACAAAGTTTTCTAAATTTTCTTCACAATAAAATAATATTCTTTATATCGAAACTAGTCCTAGCATAGGCACGGGAGTTTATTGCATTTGGCAAAACATGTTAAAAATAAGTCCAACTTCAAATGTGTAGCTCTGTTACTACTGTCCGCTTTATTCGCAACTATTTAGTGATCTTTATGACTGATACATTTGATACTAATTAATGCAGTCATGCAAACCAATCTTTTTCAATTGAGATAAATTGTTGCATGCCACAGTCTTAACAACGGGAGAGTGTTGCAATCGGAAAACATATGGACCTACAAATGTTTAGCCAGTAGAGTAGCTGGCAGTATGACACTCCCGGGTGCGTGCCAGCCTTGAAAAATATGCATAATGGATGAATGGGAATCGACAGCCGGTAATTCGGCACGGGTTTCAAGGCCTGGTGGGAAGGGGACATTAGCCGGCAAAGGTCAGGTGCACGGCGGAATCTTTTATTGCCCCGACTCCGTCGGGATTTCTGCAATAATACATTGGCGCGGTGTCCAGATAACCGTGCTCCCGTTATCTAATCACAGCGGATTTTGAACGATGCATAGGTATACAAGTAATGCCATTAAACTGTGCTGCTGCATTGACTCGACAAATTTCACATGTAATTGCCGGAGACGGCATACCAAACACTTGACAGGTGCTTCCAAAGTAATTATTCACCAGTGATTGAGTCAGGCGCGGCAGACGCGTCTTGCTTTATTATTGTTTGGGTCCAGAAAATGGATCCGGATCGCGTTCTATCACCGAGTGCGCCAACGTCTGGCGAAATACTAAAATGTCTTTAAAATTATCATCATGCAAACGCACACAGAGAGGCAAAAACAATTGCCAGAAGGCTATCTTTCGTGCTCAATCTAAAATCAAAGTAGCTAGTCGGCATTAAAATCAATACAATGGCAAAGAGCAACTGCTACCAAAGAGAGAATCGGCTCGCTTCTTTCTCTCACTGTGAACACATTTTTGAGATTCAAAAAATGGTGATATTGTTTACGTCTCTTTCTTTAGATGGATATATGTATATGTACTTAGTATATTATGCTTTTAACCACAGATTTGTCTACAGAAAGGGTCGCTCCGATCCTACAAAATATATATTCAAAAAGCTCATTTGAGCGGCGAAAGAATATTGTGGAATATGCATATAGTATCTTTGTAATTTGGAAATAAATGTTTGTTTTGAAACCCTAGTTTGATCCCAATTTAAAAAGCTTATATAAGTAGAGGCAATTCGCTTATAAATTAAATATTCCGCATGTAATCACGCCCCTAAATAGGGGTATTTCATTTTGTCGTTCCGCTTTAAGAATGAAATGTATGTATGTATCTGGAAGGAGGCATCTTTGTGTATTTAGTTTAAAAATCTGTATTATAGAGAACATATTCCTGGCTATGTTCGATATAATTATATTGTTGTTCATAAATATAAATGTATCGCTCATTTTGGGGCTAGTAGATATAAAAAAAAACCTTCCTTATCACTTCTTCAGCTTGATGAACTTTGATGCGAACTCGTAGACGCCCACCGAATTATTATTCTTCTGGTCATAATCCACCCAATCGTCCTCAGACAGGTCGACATCTTCGAAGGCCTGGCCATTCTCTGATGAGGAGACGCGCCATCCGACCCGGGGAGAGAACTCCACCGGCTCCACGCCCCGGCAGTCGAAAACGACTATGGTCTTGAAGCGACCGGCATCGTCGGCAGTGTAGGCAACTGTGGAGGCAGGATGCGGATTAGCTGCTTCATAGTCGGGCCCCCGGAGAGCGCTTACCATTTGACTTTTCTACGATATCGATGCTGTTCTCCCGGCTACACATCTTGCACTTCATAACGAAATTGGAACCGGCTGCATTGCGGCTGTCCTGTCCCACGCGCTCCGACTCGGTGATGTCGTGCCACTTGTCCGACTGCTCTCCGCAGTTGCTGCAGGTGAGCTTCACAAAGAAGGGGTAGTCGGGGTGGCTGGTCTCCAGCTTATCAATATTCTCCAGTGTGGCGGAGATCTGCAGACCCACGCGTACCATCTCGCCAAAGTTTATAAAAATATTTACTTATTCCAATCGCTAGCCGAAATCAGCTGGTTGATAAAGCTGCCAGATGGCGCTTATTCCTCGCAGTGGCACCTCCGGCAAAGTGACTGAAAATTTTGGCAGACAAAAGCGTAAAAGCAAGGAATAAATAAGTTTTAAAGGAGATTATAATGGACCTAAACATGAAACCTTCTCTGGCTGCCGACGAAATGTTTTCTGAAGGCCCCGGCTACATGGAAATGGACGAGGTAAGCTTCGAAACAAGGATTTAGTTGAAAACAGTGAATGATAAAATGTGCAAACGTTCGTCCTTCCAGTCTGGCGGTGCTACGGGGATGATGATGGATCATCTCCCAGCTAACGATAAGCATGTCCACGCCGACTTCTATAACGACTTTGATGATCTGTTCGATGAAGACAACTGGGCCAAAATCAAGAGCTCTACGGACAACGCGAAATAAAAGATTTAAGTGTACCACAATTCGCAGTCTGCGCAGTCATATGCGATCTAGATATTAAAACACAATTCAATTATTGATTAATCGCTATAACTTATTCATTTGGTTCATATAACTAACGTAAATTGCCAGGTGAAGATAGTGCGGAGGTTGACTTTAACTTTGGCGTGGCGTTAAAACAAAGAAATGCAGAATTTTGTACAAACACGAACTATTAACTTAATTTAAGATATCGAACTGAGTTGCACATGGAATGAAGCAAACATAATCAAGATAAATACAAATGTACACATAAAACTAGCATGATCCATTGAGTTTTTTAAACAAATTGTACGCGGTAAGGCTGCATCTGTGTTTATCCACGCCAGAACTATCCATCCAACGGGGTACCCAGGTAGACCATTGACACCTCAGTGTTGCCGTAGACAGCAGATACTGTGGGATAGAGCTTCTTGTCCGGTAGCCCTGCAAGAGAAAAAGCGTATAGATCTATATAAAGTACAAAATCCGGGCCTTGGTAGATCAGATCTCACCCCGAAAGGCCACGCCCAGAAACTCGTAGTTCTTCTCGAAGGACAGCGTATTATCATCACAGTCGAGTATGACGCGTATCCGCTCGCCCACCTGGTACTTGGGGGCGTTGTTCAGCAGCGGGTAGCTGCCCTGCATGTCGCCATTGTGCAACAGGTGGTTCTCGACCAGGTTCCAGCCCCAGCTTTGCTCGTCGGAGCCGAGCAGGGCTACATAGCCGTGGCACTGTAGGGCCGCCTCCTTCGTAGATATGCCGATGACCGCTACGGTGCCCAGTGGTCCTTCCCAAATAACTTCCCACGCGTGACGTCCGTGCTTGAAGCCGATTTTGCCGCGGGCCGCATCTGTGCTCTGCGCCACGGGATTGCTGAAGGACGGAAGAAACTTATTGTGAGCGAGCATATAGATGGATGCCGGTAGGGTTGTCTTACCGATGCAGGGTGAATCCATTTGGCTTTATGTACACGTTGCGCGAACAGTCGTTAGGGCTCCAAGCGTGGAAGTACGCCCGGAGCTTCGTCTTGTAGGTGGAGAGGGAGGCCAACAAGTCAGACTTGAGCGCCTCCTTGGGCAGCTTGTTTAGGCAGTGCCACCGCCACACGTCGCTAATCTCGTCGTTCAGGAAGTGGTACCAGCTCTTGCACACCTGCGAGCATTTACTCAGGTCGTCCAATTCCAGGTAAGAAAAAATGACCTCCAGGACATTGTAGTTGCACAGCGCTGCCACCGGATCTACCATTCTGTGCCTGCGTCTGCTCCTCCGCGGGAGCTGAGCGCGAAGTGCTAGTGTGTGGGGGCGGTCTCGTTAAACTCCGGAGGGATTTCGTCTCGGCTGATTGTTTGGGGCCTGCTTTGTCATTTTTCAACACCAAAATCGAGGTAAATCCACAGTGTGGCAGTATTGGGCTGCCATGAAAATATCGCCGGGATGCACAGTGGCAACTTTGTTTACATTCGCGACCAGTGCTGTAGGTGGCCGCCGGTTATCAGCTGCCTACAACACTGATATAAATAATAGGTAAATTAGCGGTGGGAAAACATTGATATATTGATGCCAAATATTTTCGGTGTCATCGGTTCCTCTTTTGCATTTCTTCATTTAAGTACTATGTCCTTTTTTCAACCTATCAATAGTGAAGCTAGCCGATCTGTAGTATAAAACATTAAGCCTTTGCTTTCTGGGAACGGCGCCCTGCTTGAAATACATATAAACCTCATCAACATTGGGAAACCCGACATCGATCGGCCAATCCAATGTATCGATGCCATCGCAAGAGGTCGAGCCAGCTCTAGCGATTGATGCGTAAATTGGCGCGCACTGTCTGCCATTTCATTCGCACCCGCACACAGCCTGCTTAGCCTTTCCCACATGAAAACGAAAAGCAACGACTTTGTGGAAAATTTGTGCCCATCGTGCTGCGCCTCAAAGTTTGTTTGATCCGTGTTCCAATACCGCGTTTGAAAGCCACGACTCCGGCGAGTCTTTTGCGCCCTAGCAAGTGAAAATCGAACAACACCAAGTCCGCGAAAAAGTGTCCGAAAAAGGGGCTCCGCGGCGATTTTGCGGCCGCCGTTGTGTGTGTGTGACCAGAAAAAATGCTCTGGAAGTGAACAAAAATGCGCTCGCCATTTTGACTCGAACGACAGCGAGTTTGTAACTTGTGCGAAGAGTGTGCTTGTGGTCCGGGTCCGACCCGATCCGATCCGGATTTGCACACTTGCCAACCCGTGGGTGCAGTACGTCACCCGTCCGCCCCCTCATTCAAACCCATCTATACACGTTGCTCTACGTGCCCAAACCTTCCGTTTGGCGGCCCAGCGGTAAGCGTTACGGAAGCCTGCACCTGCCTACCTGAGCGGCAGCGACAACAACAAGAGGCAGCGGGGGACCACAACTGCTGCTGCGGCTGCTGGTACTGCAAAGATGGCGCACTCCTCCGCGAGCGGTGCAGTGAAGGCGGACGAGGTGAATTTCTTCTTCCGGGACGAACACGGTAAGTGGGCGGAGCTGGAGGGATTTCCTCCATCCTCCACCCCCATCCTGCCGTCAGGATAAGTGAACTGGCCTTGCGTTGGTGTCCGCGATATCGCTCACATATACACACACACCCGCTCGCTCGGCGACACGCACACACGCACGGATGGAGGCGGGTGCGATACTACAAAGTTGCATGGGCAGCGTAAACGCCATCTTTTCTTTTTCGGGTTTCTTTTGACTACAATATTCTTCGTTTGATACGCTTTGGGGGCCACCGAGAGGAGCCCGGGCGCGCAGCGCAGTGCCACAGTGCTAGAAATTGGCAAAAAGTAATAATAAAAGGTAGAGACCCCCGCAAAATAACAACTGAAATCGGTTTGCCACCACCCCCCTATTCCACCACCATCTTCCATTCGCCGCCCATCGCCCAGTTGGCGCGCGCACACACACTCTTACCCGCACACACACCGAAGCGTTTCTCCCACATTTTATCGGGCGTCCAACAGCTGATTATTCCGCTTATTGGCTGCATATTCGGGGTGAGGATTTCCCATTTCCCGCAGGCCGCCTAAGAGATTTGGTCAGTTTCAGCCATAGATTCGGCGGAAAGGCGTTATATTCTGTCATGTGTCCCCCCATGGCGGTTAGTAGAGAGCGCGCGAATGACGCTCGAGGTACATAGAGAAAAAGGCCAAAGCAAGAACAACAATGCCACACAAACACACGTACGCACTTCAACGAAGCTGAGGCCCAAAACAGGCGAACGCCAAACATGTGTAAGCGACTTTGTACACGTGTGTGTTTGTAGGTTGCCGCGTTTATGCGCCAGTTGTCGCAAAAAGTAACCACCAAGCAACCGCCCACACTTCAGCGTACAACATCTTTCATACAGCTTCTTACAGAAAAGATTTAATTATCAGGTAAAGTATTTATCTCCTCAATGGGAAAGCAGAAGTATTTAACTACTTCTTTTATTAAAATTTTATTATCGTCTAAAACCCTGTATTTAGGAAACAACACAGTCTTAACTATAGTCCTGGCGAATAGGTCAGCAGAATCAATATTTCGAACCACTATAATCTTGATTATCAGATATGTTAAGTATGTTAGTTTCCTTGACTTTGATAAATTTGCTGCACGCATAAACGTAGGTTTAGTGTCGGGCGGGTTGGTGGTTAACTGGTTGTTTGGCATGGCCGAACTATGGTTCTGCTTCTACAAATATCGAGGATTATTGGTTCCCTTCAACATTGGGGGACACTGTGCAGTCGAGTGCAAGACTACCAGGACCCTTCGCCCGGATGAACAGCCGTATTCCACATTGGTTGAGCCTCCTTGAGTCATTCGCAGGTGTGTGGCGGGGCAAAGTGAGAGAGTTGGCAGATATTTTTAGTATTCTTCGACCCTTTGCTGTTTTTATTTTGAACTCCTCCTCATCGCGATTGTTCTTCGTCCACTTGCTTTGTTTGTTGTTATGATTATGCAAATATCGGGCGGCGACAGGTGAATAATTATCCCATCGAAGCAAGCTGTAAAACTTGAAATGCTTAGAAAAAGCCGGTTACATGGCTATGAATCCCAGGGCTGCCAATACATATTTTTTGTATTGTTTCTACCTTAAATCACTATGTTGCAAAACACCGATGTAAATATTTGTATTTGAATTTGATTACTAATTTCACGAATTCTAGAAGGTGCACAATCATTAGTTACTTTTTCATGATTCGCATGAATAAAGTATATTCTTGTATTGTGAGATATGTATTTTCAATGTATTTTGTTTATCAAAAGTATGAAAGTCCGTTGAAACATTTGGTAATAAGACTTAAAACTGCTACTTAAACCGTTACCGCTTATAGTGAGCGAAATTAGCATCAGTGATGATCAGTTACCGCTCCCTAAAATTGTGAATACTTTGCTTCGTAGAAACTCCCATCGATATCCTTTCGGATAATGTCGGTTAACGTGGAATTGGCTAACTGATCGGTTTATCAGCAGCACCTATTCTTAGCAGTGACTGGCCAATGTATCGTCCCCAGTCACGAACTCGTATCGAACCACCACTAAGTGGATAGGGTTCACTTTCGGTCACGTGCTGCTCATCTCTATGGCCAGGCGATCTGGTTTCGGGTTGTTTCTGCTTCTGTTTCTGCATCTTTATCCTTGTCCCACCATCGTGTGTACGCACACGTCGCCGCTGTGTGTGTGAGTGGGTACGCGTAGATGTATGCACCCCTAATGTTCCACCGCAAAGATGGATGGCGTTGTATGGCCGCTGGTGTTGTAGCTGCATTCGCCTCCAGTAGCGCGCTCTACTCGATTCGTTTGTTCCGTCGCTTCGTTCGCTCCATTCTCTTCGCTCGCCGTGCGGCGAACACACCGCATTGTTGATAGTACCACCGCACACACTCGCGCATTTGTATCTGTGAGAACACATACATTCGTGCAGTTGTGTTATCAAATAAGCAACTCAGCCGCGTGTTATGTGTGTATCCGAAACTCAGGCGTACGAATCTCGCATCTCCTCCCGCAGGACAAATCGCCAAGATGCTCAAGCCGGCACAACTGAAGTCCGAGATGGAGGGAGGCAAGTCGGCCGTAGTGTATGCCACCGGATCATCGGTGCGTAACAGCGGAAATGGAAGTGCAACTGGCAGCGGCATCGGAAACGTGGGACGTATGGGCGCCTTCAGTCAGATGGTGAGCTCAGATAGGGTATTCCCTCGGCCGAACTAACCATTTCGAACTATTTTATAATCTGCAGGGCTCTGGCAATCAGGGACAGTTCATACGGCTTCAGGACAACGGATTGGCCATTCCAAAATCAGAAAGTAAGGCACATCTCCCCCAAGCGCTGGGCGCACGGCTCTAATAACCCTTCGATCGGTCCGTTTTGCAGATACTTCGTACACGACTGTAGTGGCGCAAAAGAGTGCAGGCGGAGGCAGCGGCAACATGTACGACGTGGTAAGTTGGTCACTGAGTCGGCATTCTCTGGGCGAAACTGACATCGCTTTTATTCCAGATAAAAGGGGATCGCTATGTGAAGTATACGCCGAACAATCCAATGAAAATGAAATCAAAACTGTAAGTTCTAACCCATTGAGGGGATGGCAGGTTACAGAAGCTAATGCCTTGATTGTTTCCCGCCATTAGCCATGCCATTCAGAGCAACTCCCTGCACTCCCTGTCCGGCTCGTCGTCGTCGGTCCAAAGGAAACGCAAGCCGGACAAGGCCGGAAAGGGCTTGCGGCACTTCTCGATGAAGGTCTGCGAGAAGGTGGAGGAAAAGGGCAAGACCACGTACAACGAGGTGGCCGACGATCTGGTCAGCGAGGAAATGAAAAACAATGCGTACGACAACTGTGATCAAAAGAATATCCGACGTCGTGTCTACGATGCTCTCAACGTACTGATGGCAATCAATGTTATCTCCAAGGATAAAAAGGAGATTCGCTGGATAGGCCTTCCCGCCAATTCAGCCGAGGTACGTTTTTTTTCGATATGGAGCCACTGTGCCAGCGCTAACGTTTCTGCATTCGAGTAGCAAGTCCTGGCCGTGGAAGAGGAGAACTGCCGCCGCCGTGAACAAATCAAGCAGAAGCATGAAATGCTGCGAGAAATGACCATGCAGCTTGTGGCATTCAAGGGCCTGGTGGAGCGGAACAAGCGGAACGAAAGCCAGGGCGTGGTGCCTTCACCAAATGCCTCGATTCAGCTGCCGTTCATAATCGTGAACACGCACAAGTCCACCAAAATCAACTGCAGTGTAACCAACGACAAGTGAGTCTCCTGCCTTCCCCCATGCGAATTCCCTACTAATCTTGTCTCCAATATTCTTTTGTCTCGTGTTTCAGGTCCGAATACATTTTCAAGTTCGACAAGACCTTTGAAATGCACGATGATATTGAGGTCCTCAAGCGTATGGGCCTCCTCTTGGGTAAGCGAACATTATACGTTGAACATTATCTTATTGACTGGATATTAACTCTTATAACTTGCAACTCTTGTAGGGCTGGATAAGGGAGAGTGTACGCCGGAGAATATTGAACGAGTCAAGTCCTGGGTACCGCCAAATCTCGCCAAATACGTAGAAGGTAGGGAACTAGTGGACTTCTTTTGATGTTATAAATGCTCAACCTGCTTGTGTTTCAGCTTACGGCACTGGCAAGACAGTGGAAACCATGTACGATTCGGACGATGAAGACAATGAGTTTAACGGGTACCTGGAGACGACCAACGAATCCCAAGGCTTTACACAGCATTCGGCACAGCACACCACCACCGATGGCGAGTTTAAGCTGGAGCTGGATGAAGACGAGCTGGAGGGCGACAATGATTGAGCTGACGGTGCCGCCGGCATTGTGCCATCTTTTATGGCCGATGCGGACGCGGACGCGGATGCGGATGGAGGAGTTGCAGATGCGGAGGATACATTTAGTTTTACGTTTATCAACGCATTGTTGGGTCTGCCACGCTAGGTTTGCCCCAGGCTATGTGAGTCACTCCACTCCAGTTCTCTCCGATCAGCCACATACTTGGTTCTGTTTACTTTCTCAATGAGAGACTATTAAATTATAAAGAGGCGGAATCGGAGGTCCATGTATGTGCGTGTACATGTAGTTTGCATCCACAGTTTTTACTTGTATCATTGAAGATTTATGTTTAAGCTCAAAACGTTTTTAAAATAATTTGTCTAGTTAAGCAGGAACTCCGTATTTTAGTGCAAACAATTTACATATTATTCAGCTAATTGGCCCAGGCGAATGTTCTTTCTCTTATTAGTTGTTATGAGTCTCCCTGCACCTACCCCTCCTTGCCTTTTCATGTTTGGGTAGGCCTAAGTGACCGCGATTATGTTACGGATGGTAATTGTCTCTTAATTATATATTATATACCAAAATTGTAAACACACAACAGTAAAGAAATGCAATTATTTTTGAAAGGCCACTCGCAGTTTCAACTGCAGACAAGAACGAACATATGAAATATGTTTAATTTGCTTAAATACTAGACCCTCGATGGACGAACGAATGACGTTCCACCATGATTTTAAGTTGACAATGGAGAACAGATAATTGCAAAATAATCAACCTACCTAAAATTAGTAATAACATTTAAAAGGCGATATACACATTTTCTGAATTTGTATTTATATTATCGAACTCTCTTCAAGTGAATACAAAGCATACAAATACAAATACAAATTAGAAGAAAGTCAAAGTAGAAGGCGTTTATGAGTAAGTGTCGAGGCAAGTAGTTGTGTAATAAATCGAAATAAATAATGCATATTGATGAAAAGGAAATGAAAAACGGAAGAGCAAGACGAAACCGAACCGAGTAACGAGTTAATAAAGTGAATTGCATATTGTAAAATATGATAAACCAAACAGCGCACCGTATTTTCCCTCATTCCACAGGAGCATTTTTAAAGCGAATAAGGTTGACCAGAGACCGAAAACACAAACAAAACAAAAATGGTTTATGTGATGTTTACTTAGTTGAGTAATTGACGTTAACTAAATGGAAATGTACAAAAGGCGGAAAGCTATCTTAAAACATAAGGAGGTGCATGTACAAGAGCTGAACACCAAAAACAAAGCTAAACTTAGAGGTAATTTTCACGGGAGTAGACCAGAGCTCAGGCGAAGCCCTCTTCAAAGGCCGCTACTGTTGTGGATGGCGGACCTTCCTGCTGAGCGGCTAAGTTGAAGTCGTAGTTCATTTGTTGCTCCATCGGCGGCGCCGCAAAGGCTCCCGCAGACAAATCCATCAGCTCTGGCTGTGGCTGAGGTTGTGCGGGTTTCATTTGGTCCTGCACCTCCTGTCGCATTTGCTGAGGCGACTTTACGTAGTTGATTGGGATAATGCCGGAGGTTCGGCCATCTATAGTGGCCAGAGCCCAGCCGGTATTGAGCAGGTTAAGGGTTTGCTGGATATCGCGCGGGGCCACCTGGAGGGACTGGCCGGCGCGCAGCGAAAGCTCACTCTGACTGCGTCCCACGAAATCGTAAACAGCCTGGGTCTGAATCGGTGTCGTCCACTTGGCCGGATTACGGGCTGAGGGAACGAAAGTAAAGAGTAAATACATTATTCGCGAGCTTATCTTAACAGTTTGCGGGCCTTATCGTTCAGATTATAGCACATGGCCGGAGCAAAGTGCTCTCTCGATTAGATAAATTAAACTGTGCAACGTGCATGATGCGTACCTTCCTCCTGAGCGGTGTTCGTCACGGTACCTAGCAGCTTCATGATCAGGTAGGGCGCAGTGAAGATGAAACTTAGGAAGGCAAGCACCGGCCAGGGTGAAGTACCCTTTCGCGGAGCTTGAGGAGCACCTCCTGTCTGGGTATTGTTCTCGTTTAGGGCTTCCGCAAAGGCTTTTTTGAAAGCCGCCGATGATGGATCAAGATTTGACAGACGTAGCCAAAAGAGAATCCTGAAAAGAGAATGCATGGAAATTTAATGTATCCCTCGCACTTTTTTCCTCACAGCCTGCACAACTCACTTCCTGTAGATCCAGTTCAGACCCCTAAAGATCGCAAAAGTCGTCCAGAACTGTGCAAACACACTTCGCAGACGTCCAAAGTTCGCCGCCACTCCTAGAATGGCCCGGAAGGAGCTGGTCAGGGCGAAAAAGGTAGAGTCCAGCATGGAGGCAATGTTTCCAATCGCCGATACCAGCGATTCAATGCTTTGGAATGCAGGTCGCGAGCTGGCCTCTGCCATCTGAATAAACCGCTGCTCAGGGTCGTTGGCCCCCAGCGCTCCAAATCGACTGTATCCACCGCCAAAGCCACCGCCGTAGCCGCCGCCATAACCGTAGCCACTTCCGAAACCACCTCCCATTCCGCCGTATCCGAATGCGCCGCTATTAAAGCCCCCGAAGCCGCCACTGAGACCGTAACTGTTTCCACCGTATCCCCCGCCGAATCCGTACTGCTGTGTCTGCTGGAACGGCGACTGGGGAAGGGGGGGCGGCTGCGCTGTACTGGGCAGCGCCCTAACATTTCCGTATGGAGTACGTAGAACAGCCTCTGGTGGACCCAAGCCACTGGACGGCCCCGGTCCAAAACTACTCGCGGGCGGAACCAATGGCGCTTCGCTGATCACAGCACTGCGAAGGTTGTTGTTGTCTACCATGGCGACGGATTCTGACTGACTGTCTCCGGACAAGTAACGTGTGAACTTTACCCCACGGCAACTGCTTTATCTGCGCCGCGCTTCTGTTGATGGCTAAGCGAAGGTGGGTGGTGCTGCGTGGCAGCTGGGGCTCTTAGTGTCCTCTTAAAGTCACTCGCAGCCACTCTGGCGCTCGAAATTCTCAGTTTTCGAGGAAACTTGGCCGGATTTTAGGAGACAAAACTTTTATTTTCGGAGAATTAATCACTATGTTAGTAAACGCTGTAAAAGCAGTGTTGCAAAGTATTCGAAAGAACAGCTGGGCCAGGTAAGCCTTGCCATATGTTCAAAGTCGTTACAAAAAATCTAAAAAATTTAATTAAAATCAAATTTAGCAGGTACTTCTTTGAGAATTAGAAGATAATTTATGAAAGATTAATAGAAAAAAGATTTATATAAAAGATTATAGTAATAATATTGTAATTATTTCTAAAAAAACTATTTTTATCCGGCTTACGTGCCTAAAAAATGTTGTAATTCATCTTTATAATTTATGTAAATATAATTTAATAACTTAATTACCAACATGGATCGGATATACACTAGAAAATCCTATTGGAATATTCCGACACAGTAGAAACGCGTCATACTTAAACGTCGATAGTATCGATAGTGACATCCAGTCGAAAGTTGTTATTTTGCGTTTTGTTGTTTGAGCCGGAGACTTCAGAATCCTTTCGGTTTCTAAGGCGTAATTTCCAGCAGCCGCCATGGCCACCAGCAAGGAGTTGTGTTCCATCCGGGAGTGGGCTCCGCTGACAGACATCATTGATCACATTCCGGCCCAGCTGCAGCGCGGGTTCTTTCCGGCCAATCTCAATCTGACCTGCGTTGACGCCACCGAACAGTTCCTGGCAGTTGGCAGCGACGCGGGCATTGTTTTTTGGTACAACCGCCAGTCGGGAGAAATGCAGAAACTCAAGGCGGAGGTAAGCGATAGCGATGACAATGACTCATCCTCCTCACTCCGCTGTCTTGCGTGTGGTTCCCCCATTAAGCGTGTGCTCTTCCCTTCCCTTCCCTTACAGGTGGCCACTCGAATAACGTGCGTGCGTATAGTCAACTCGGTGGAGTATATGGTTGCGGCGGGGTGTGCCAACGGGCAGGTGAGCATCTTCCAAATTCAGAAAGAGCTGCCTCGAGACCTGGACCTGGTGGCTCCCTGCACGCGCAGTAGGCCCATCGAGCGCTACACCATCCGGGACCTGCACAAGTGTGTGGTAAGCTGTTGTGAATGGTCAAAGAACGGGATGAAGCTCTACTCCGGCGATCGCCAAGGTGTGGTGGTGCTCACGGAGTTCGATTATCAGGCGGTGAGTACAAAATTTACCTTTAAATCTTCTAAAATACGTTAACTACTATGCAATCCTTGAAACAGCACCTCAGCAAGTCCGTGGAGATCTTAAGCGAAGCTTACGAAATAGTGCAGCTCAGTGTCCAGCAGAGTCACCTATTGGTGGCCACGCTATATCGCTGCATCGTTTGCCAGCGCGACGCTAGCACCTCACAGTGGACAATAACGCAGGTGGGCAAGAAGGACCGGAAACAGCTTATTGACTGTGGAGCTGTGTTTCTCAAAAAATCACATGATAACAGGATGCAGCTCGTCTGCGGTCGCCCTGGACTGCGCTTTTGGGTGGCTGACATAGCTGGCAACGTCTCCAAGACCGTGTTGTTCAGAGACGCCGTGTTGCGCAGCCCAACTTGGGAGATACCCATCCTTAATCCTAAGCAGTTCCATGAACCGTCCAGCAGCCACAACTCTGCCGCATCTGCAGCTTCGACTGAGCCGTCGGGAGTGGGCAATAACGAAATGGGATACGTGGCTAGCAGCAACTTTCGACAGCTGTACCTGTACAATGGCTGTGACTCACTTTTGGTTACGCACGACGACGCCACCCTTTACATTCTGAACTTGGACAAACTCAAGGTGGAGGCAGTTGCTCGTGGGTTCCGAAAGATCCTTGACTTTTGTGTTTATGATAAGGAAATATTCGTGCTGGAGGGCCAGCGTTCCCTGTTACGCTTGGCCCCACTGCCCGAGCCGCCAAACAAGAAGGCCAAGGTGATCTTCAATCCACTAATGCCGCCACCTGTTCCACTGATGGGTGTGTCATCACAAAACGCGCGACTCGAGTCGCCACTTGAGCTGCAGGCGGAGTCCCTCTTGCAGGGCGCTGAGGAGTGCTTTGAAGTCCCGTCCGAGGAACAGCTGGATTTAAATGTGCCAATAGAATTGGCCGTCGAGTCGCCGCTGGCTCAGCAAAACCGTCGCTTGGACATCTTCCGGCGCATTGGTGAAATGGACTTCGACCAGTTTATCGTTCACAGCAGCAGAAAGACATCCGTGGACAAGGAACCACCGACCAGTAGTGGCTCCGGCATAGTAGAGATAGGTCACGAGACGCATGAGCTTAGGCTGCCACTCACAAATGCCGCCACACTAATGGAAGCCAGCTACTGCCAGATGGAGAAGTACACAGCCTTTCTTTTCTCCCCTTACCTTTACCTACTTATACAAATTGGGTTTCTTGTAGCAATGGCCTAGCCTCGCCGTTGGACATGAAGACAGCCTTTCTACAACACCTGCCTGACGCTCTGAGTCCGGGCAGTCTGCAAAAGACGGTCGCGGAAAAGGCCAAGTCCCTGGCCGCGGAACTCGACTTGCCCGAGGTCCACTTGGCCCCGCTAACCCAGGAGGAGCTGATTGCTGCCAAGGCGGTGACGCCTGAGCTAAGTGAATCACTAATCCGTTGCTATCCCACCACGCAACTGGAAGAGGCCGGAGTCCAAACCACCTTACGGGGGCAAACACATGACCACATAGCCGACATAGACTATAATGCAGGCCAGCCGGTGGACGGAATTCGGGCCTGTCCGCCATTGAAGCCAAGGGTGGCGCCTCTAAAATTTATCAAAAGTCAACCAAAGGCAACCCTAACCGTGGAGGACGAGTCGGAGTACAGCAGCTTCCTGCCCGACTTCCGTAGGGCAGGTGACCCCCTGCGCAAAGAGACCCCTCCGAACACCAGCGACTCAAACACCTCCAGCGAGTGGGAGTTCTTGGACAACTAGTTTGATTTTATGCATATGCTTTCGTTTTGATATCAAGCTTATTGTATTTGTGCTTGTGCATTCCTTTGCTTTGTGGAAAGAAGTGTTGTGCTTATCAGATTGTGATCACCGTGATTTACTTCCTATTTATAGTGAAATTTATAATAATTGTACATAATTTAGACATAGGCCTAACGCACGAATCTGTATTTCAAACAGTATCAGTCAGTTATTTGAATTTCAAATATCTTGGCATAGCACCCGTAAGCACTGTAATTATTAGTTGTCATTATAAACTAAGTTGCCACAGATTTTCAAATGATTAAGTATGCGCTACTTGAGTTCAAGGTCGCCTTTCAAAATATATAAAGTACATTTATGTTAAACAACTGCGAACTCTTCGTCCTCAGCAGGAAATGGATATAGACTGATATCGTGCACACTTGGTCGTTAGATATTTTCTGGAACTACGTGCCAGCTTAGAGCTCCCGATAAGGTTGCATGTGAGGGAAACGAGACGCCCACTGCAGCATGTGCCTGTTTGCCTGCTTGGTCTGGTGATTGCTGATGGGCGGCCTTAGTGCTCCAATGGAAAAGTTTTCGCCAGAAACTTCTCGATCCCCTGAAATTAAGCAGTGGCCCATCGTAACTAAAGAAAGCCAGGCCCACTGCATTGATTGGTCAACAAATAGTAATTTGAGCTCCCACTTCGCTTTCAATTGACTGCAATGGAAAGTTTTCTCTAAGAAGCCTCGCTTGCTTCTGGATGCTTGATTCTAGAAGATTCGCCAAAAGCGATTGCTTTTAGGAACCCAGCCAAGAAGCTGTTGCAATGATACCAAGGATGCCGATGGTTTATGCTTTTACTGATGCTTTAAATGGTTTTATGGTTTAGGTTATTTAATATAATTATATTTATTAAAATATCTCTATAAATTATGACCATGTCTTCTTATGATTATGCAATGAAAATGTTTTTATTCATTATAAAATCGTTAAAAGGACAAAAGTAAGTTATTTCTCGTGTTTTTAGACCAAACTTAGTGTCTATCGTGTAATCGTGAGAAATAGAGCAATTAATTAAAAGTATTGAAATATTCAGCTATGTATATTTTTTTTTTGTCAATTTCTTACCGATGCCGCTGTTGTAGATAGACTTTGGAGAAACTTTTAAATATTATTTGGAATTATGCTTTTATCTGATGGCCGGCTATTTGTTTAAACAGATTAAGTCCATAGTATACATTTATTGTTATGTATGTACATATTATGGGCGATAAAACAAACGAAGTTTTGAAGTCTTATCTACATGTATGTAAGTTATTTTGAACAAACATAACAGATGAATCCATTGCCTAGCCTAGAACTTCGTAAATACCCAGTAAATAGCTATAACAATTAAGAAAAGTATTTAAAAATCGGCACAAAGAGAAAGCTTTGTGAGTTTATTGCTTGGGCATTTCCGTGTTGTCGAAATTAATCGGTAAATTCGAGCAGAAAATGTTAAAATTTTCCATAGCCAAACTATTCCCTTGAATTTAAACTCAATTGGCCACTCAATGAATTATGGAAATAGGTAAATTGAATGCGGCCACCTGCCCAGCGATCTCCGGCGAGGAAGAGACATGAAGAGAAGGACTCCCCACTCCGCCTTGCCGATTGACAAATCCCACGCAGGCCGGAAAATTTCCGATATCGTCTGGTTCCCTCTTAAGTGTGCACTTGGAGCAAAAATCGCCCTATAACGCAAATGCTGTCTTCAATTTAGAAAAATACTCTGTACCATCAATGTTGGAATGGGTGAAGTTCTGAAAGGAATTTGTAAGATAAAATTTGGTTTGATTTTCAATATCTATGAAAGTATGGCGATTTTCTGTTCGAGTTTTGTTCCAAGTGTGGGAGAGAGCGCGGCAGTGAGATTAAGAGAAAATTTTTCACTGTTGGGAATCTATAAAAGCTGTCTGCTTCCAGTCCAAGCGAGTCATTCGCCGCGAACTCTTGCTTCGACCACAACGGCTTTAGTTCCTGAAACAAACCACATCAAACGCGCTAATTGATAAACACAGAGTGCTCCCCCGAGAGAGAAGAGTAAGCGGAAATCACACACCCAACCGAAAATGAAGCCCACCAATGCCTCCACGCTGGAAGTCGTCTCCCCGAAGGTGCGGGTGGAGAATGACTTCATCACATCGGACTACGAGTACCAGACGTCGCACGTGAAGCGCACCTCATCTGGACAGCTGCAGGTGAGCATTTCCCCGGACCACCGGTTGCATGTGGCGGCATCTCCGATCATCAGTAATGGGTTTTGGCTTTCCAAAGCGCATTTTCACGTTCCGGGGCTGACCTTCACATTGAACTTTTCCATCGTGTGCGGGTGCAGATTCTCTCCCGCTACACCCATGCGCACTTGTCCACACCCAGCGAAAAACATCGATAATATCGTGGAATTACATATGAATGTCAGGAGTGAAAGATTATTATATTTCACGCTCTTTAGGGGCTCGGATAAAGCTTAACTTTTGAGTGTTCTGAAATCTGGAACCAGAAATTCAATACTCTATGAATTCTTCAGTTTTTGAACGAATAATTATGGGATTATTTTCAAAATTTACATTGTATAATTTACGAAGTCTCATAAATAATATTATTTGTTCTTAGTTTAAACTTTTCAAGACAAAGAAATTCCTTTACTTTTAAAATGTTAAAACCTTAAATTCCATTCTTTCAAATGATCAAGGTGTTCAGTTTTCTAAAAAAAATTCCCTAACTTTGGTCATCTTTAACAGAATCCTTGATCTCCACGATATTTCTAAAATTAATTAACATATTATTTTCAAAAAATAAGTATTTCCCTTATTTTCCATAAACATTAACCCAGCTGCACTAAGTAAATGCAATTTTTCTAGTAAAAAGTTAAGATTTTTATAGTTTTGAGAATAGTTTCCAAGTGTAGGGAGGTGTGAATTTTCCAGCTGTGCCAAAATAGGGGAGAATACCAATACAACCGCTCCCCAATTCGCTGGAGATAAAAATAGCGATAAGCGTGGGCGGTGTTTTGTGGTTTCCTTAACCCACTGGGGCCCCCCGTTACACGGCCTAGGACAGTTACAACTTATTGATTACTCGCACTGTACCGCCACAGCAGCTGATGATGATAAACACTGCTGATATCCCGTCACCATTCCGGACAGCGGGTGGCGTGATTCTGCGCGCAGGCGCCTTTTTCGGTCACCTAAACAAATAGAAATGTATATTTCTCCTCTAAAGAGATGGCCAGTAAACCCAATCTGGGTGACTGCGGTCGGTGTACGTGCTCTGTTTACATCACACACCCCCACTCTCGCTGCACTTCAAGGTCAATGTCAGGCGATGGCCGCCAAGAGAGTTCCATGCCCCAAGAGAAGCACCACTCTCTTAGGTGGCAGGCAAAGAGAGCTCAGGCTTTCCTGCTGCAAGCTCACTGATTACATATTTTGCCGGCCGGCCGGCAAGCGGCTTCTTCTTGTTTTTGCCCAACTTTTGGACGGACTTTGGACAAGCACGTTGTCAAATTAATAATGCAATCATCATCATCATTATCATCATTACTTATTCATCAGTTTTTATTTGTGCTTCCAATCAAAGAGCACGTTGACTCGACAGAAATCGGGCAAGAACTGCTAAAATATAGCAGGAATGAGACTATGCGATACCTGTTAGTGATATGTACTTATTATTAATAGACTTTTATTAAATATAGATTGATTTTTTAGGAAAATATTACTTTGGAGATATTAAAAAAAGAAGGGCTGAGAACACACTGACCCAAAGCCAAAGTCAGTTCATTTCTCTCCACGGCCCTAACTTTTGTAAACCAAAAACTTAATCTAAAGAGTTTTAAGAGTTAACTAATACTTGTAAGGGGTAAACTTATTACTGCTCCCATGATGTGATTTTCCACACATCTGGTGAAATATAATTAAAAATCCGCCTGCTGTCGCCAAGAGCCCCTGTGATCACAAATACACCCCGTTCGCCAACGGGTATTGAAATCAGGTTCGCTTCGCAGAAATCACGCGATCATAATTTATACGGCTACCTGACTTGGGTGGCACGATATGGAATGAAGATAAGGGGCCGCCGGACCTATAATAAGTCCAAACGGGTTGTGCTATGCTATGGCCGTATAGGGCTAATCGGTTAATTAGCTAATCGGCTATGTGATCTTTGCAGGTGCACCCCCAGACGACGGCGCTGAAGATACGGACCGGCCGCCATGTGCCCAAGCTGGGCGTGATGCTGGTGGGCTGGGGCGGTAACAATGGGTCCACACTGACCGCCGCCCTGGAAGCCAACCGCCGGCAGCTGAAGTGGCGCAAGCGGACGGGCGTGCAGCAGGCCAACTGGTTCGGCTCCATCACCCAGGCCTCCACGGTTTTCATCGGATCCGACGAGGCCGGCGCGGACGTTTACGTGCCGATGAAGGAGCTGCTGCCCATGGTGGAGCCGGACAACATCATTGTGGACGGCTGGGATATCAGCGGTCTACACTTGGGTGACGCCATGCGCCGTGCCGAGGTCCTGGACGTTGCCCTGCAGGATCAGATCTACGATCAGCTGGCGCAGCTTCAGCCACGCCCATCTATCTACGATCCGGACTTCATTGCGGCCAATCAGTCGGAGCGCGCCGACAATGTGATTGAGGGAACACGCCAGGAGCAGTATGAGCAGATCCGTAAGGACATTCGCGACTTCCGCCAGCGAAGTGGCGTCGAATCTGTCATTGTCCTGTGGACCGCCAACACAGAGCGCTTCTCTGATGTTCAAAAGGGCCTGAACACTACCAGCCAGGAGCTCCTGGCCTCGCTGAAGGCCAACAACTCGGAGGTCTCGCCGTCGACGATCTTCGCAATGGCCAGCATTGCTGAGGGGGTGAGTTTGCCATTATTTATTTCTCATGAAAATAAATTAAGTGCTAAATTTTGCTTCCATCCGATAGTGCACCTACATCAATGGCTCGCCGCAGAACACCTTTGTCCCCGGACTAATCCAGTTGGCAGAGGAAAAGAAGGTCTTTATCGCCGGCGATGACTTCAAGTCCGGCCAGACCAAGATCAAGAGCGTTCTGGTAGACTTCCTGGTGGGCGCCGGCATCAAGCCAGTGTCGATTGCCAGCTACAACCATTTGGGAAATAACGACGGCAAGAACCTGTCCGCTCCTCAGCAGTTCCGCTCCAAGGAGGTAGGTGTCCTGGATGCTTAAAGTGACAGATTAAAAGTTCATTCGACACCCTGTCTTGACAGATTTCCAAGAGTAACGTTGTGGACGACATGGTGGCTTCCAACAAGCTGCTCTACGGCCCCAACGAGCATCCCGATCATGTGGTGGTCATTAAATATGTGCCCTATGTGGGCGACAGCAAGCGGGCCATGGACGAATACACATCGGAGATCATGATGGGTGGCCACAACACCCTGGTGATCCACAACACGTGCGAGGACTCCCTTCTGGCCACACCCTTGATTTTGGACTTGGTCATTCTGGGAGAGCTGAGCACTCGCATCCAGCTCCGCAGCGCAGAGAACGAGTCCGCCCCCTGGGTGCCCTTCAAGCCAGTCCTCTCCCTGCTGAGCTACCTGTGCAAGGCTCCGCTGGTGCCTCAGGGCTGCCAGGTGGTGAACTCGCTCTTCCGCCAGCGAGCTGCGATCGAAAACATACTGCGCGGCTGCATCGGCCTTCCGCCCATCTCACACATGACCCTGGAGCAGCGGGTAAGCCGGTTAACACCAAATCCAACCTCGTTTGCATATCAAAACTTCTCCTATTTTACAGTTCGACTTTGCTACCATCACGAATGAGCCTCCGGTAAAGAGGGCCAAGATCCTGGGCCAGCAATGCGCCGTTGAATCTGCCACCAATGGCAAGAAGATCCATGCCAATGGACACAGCAATGGATCCGCCAAGCTGGCCACCAACGGCAATGGTCACTGATGTGAAGCTGCTGGCTTTGGAAATACATATATAATTGGAATATATACGGTTTAATTGGATAAATTACAAAACTAGACTTAAGATACAATTACTGAATAATCGTTTTAAATAAAAGAGCTTAGAGGACGGTTGTCTGTGGCCCAAAACTAGTTATTTATTTGTGCTTTTTTTTCATTAAATACATATATCAATGAATATGCCAAAGTTTCAATACCTTTGGCACTTATCTCGGAAATGAAGTGGTTAAAATTTAATTCAAAATTTAATTTATGGGGTGGCATAAATATGGAAATTCTCTTTGTGTAATTTTTGCAACTAGTAGAATATTGCAATATTTTTGGATTTGCAATAAAAACGCAAACTATTTGGCATTTCGTCAATTTTCAGCAATTCAGCAATGAGTGTAGAAAGTAATTCACTTTAAAAGCATTTTTTGGAATCCATCTAGCATTTTCCTTAAAATATTATTTTTAGTATGTGCCCGTTTAATGATGAGTTTGTTTGTCTGTTGAATAATTTTGAAATTAAGCCACTTTTCAACTTGTTATCAATCACTTTAAAGGTCATAAAAAAAATAGTAAAATATTAATATTTTAATATTTGAAAAAACAAATTTTAATTTTTAATTTTAATATTTTAGAATAGCAGACAAATATGATTCGAGTTTAATAACGTTGTTCTATAATTTTCGAGAAATGAACATTTTTAAGGATGTCTGAATTATGAAATTCACTTATAAGATCCTTTTTTATTAAACCCCGGAAATAATATTACATGAAAATGTAACAAAAATAAAAATATAGAAACGCCCGAATACTATGCTACAAAAGACCTCGCTCCCTAATCACTGCTATAGAAAATAATACTCCGCTTCCTTTTGATAAAACCATGAGGCGGCGACGAATGTTAGTTTTCCCAGTAATATTTTATATTTGGGGCGATATCGGTATTTATCTACTTTTTATGACTTCTGATTGTAGATTAGAAATAACGTGCTTGCCTTCAGTTAGTGTGTATATAAAAAGAACCATAGAATCAAAAATCACCTACAACTTGCATAAATGTTATATGACTAATAAAGGCAGTTATAATTAAATTATTAAAGGGATTTTTATCTTAAATTATAAACAAGTATTTTAATGTTTGCCTAATAGACAACTTACCGAACTGCATTGTACTGCTAAACAACTCGCTCTCTTTATCTATTACGTTTAATTATTATTATTAAAGTGATAAATAAATAATTTCTTACCCCTTTAAGTGGTCGGCTGTGGAGCACAAATTCGCGATCAGAACTTTTTAACAAAACTGAAAAGTTGGTAACTTTTGGGTAATTCTTCAGTTGCATTTAAAACCCTATTTTCTTTTCATCGAATATATTTATAATTTAATTAATTACTGAAGAGAACAGCTGTACACATAGCCTCTCCCATAGTTCTCAAAAATTATCTTTGAAACTTTATTGATAAACGTTTCTACGATAAAAAGAGCTAAGCAAATACCTGACCCCTACATTATAATGCTCAACATGTTTTATTGAATATTTGATGACTGAAAAATGACTTTTCGTAATGAAAGTCACTCCTTCAATGTCGCTTTATCCTATATGGCGATATACTTAATGCTCTAACCAGGAATGTTCTATTTGATTGATATTGATATGCTTGGCACATTGGAGAGTAATTAGTGGTTGCTCCGCCATTATCGCAGAGGCCCAGCACTCAGGCCAATCAATTCGGTTCCCTGCCAGCCCAGTCGATATTAAAACGGCGATACAGTCCTAGCCGATGGATGCACATACATATAATTATCCGTATTTCTCAGTGGTGCCGCTGCCCCTCCCGACACACGACTGGTGCTAGACACAGGCTTGGCGCCCTTTCCCGTCAAAGTGACACTTGTAAAGGCCACAGACCCACCCACCCACTCACAGCTGAGGCCTTGGGCTGGGGTCGGGGAGTGTGAAAGCCCAACAGACACTCATAAATTTGACAGAATGCCGAAGCATTTCCGCTTCTCAGGAATTCGTTTGCCGTTGATGAATGATTCATTGGGATTTGGATGAATGGTTAATGAAAAATACAGTTTTACCTCAGTGTATATAGTCGCTATTACCAGCTTTGATTTATGGATGAACTGTGTCAAGCAGTGGTTTCATTTGCCCACAAATCGCAAGATTCCCTACAAATGCAGCCCTAGGTCTTGTACACTGTAATTGTGGCTTTTCCAAACTTCCAGCTCTTAAACGTTGCCTGGTACAGTTTCAAGACAAAACCCAGAACTGGTTTTAATTTATTTCCGGAATAAGTTGGGACAAAACATATTTAAATCCTCTCTGATTTTAAGGATATTGGTAAACGAAAATTATCTATGTCGAGCAGCAAATTCAGCTTAAAATTCTCTTCAACTTATCCTAGATAACATATGTCTCAGATAACACAAAAAATGCTTTTACCTGATAGTTAGCATTTTGTTATAATTTTGAAGGATTTAGTACACATCTACCCATTTCAGTTAACTCTTGCACTAAAGTTATCTCGCAAGTAATTAGGAGGCTGAGTCATTAATGGTTGCTGAAATCGAAGCCCCCACCTGTGGTGAGTCATCTGACAATTACTTTTAACTTGGCTATTTGGATCCTGATAATGACTCCCAAAACACTGATCCGTGGCTTGACTATCGTTATCGAGATCTACGTCAGGATTGTTTAGCAAAATTAGAACACGCCGCGATAGTGGACTATATGGCTTCTTGCAGATCGGCCGATAAGAGTTCGGTACATGTCGGCCGCCTAAAGTCGGTAATCATGAACCGGCGGCACTCTCTCCAGGGCTATAACTAAAGAGAGCCATTCTAGCACTATTTTAGCCCAAACGGACCTATCTTATCTCCCAGTTTCGGGTGGCCCGCTTATCTTGTGGCAGAGGCAGCTAGTGTTTAGTGGCTAGGAGCTAGCCCTGAGCCGCGCTGCTCGCGTCGCAGTCGCCGGTGCGGATATGTTGGGTGGGTGGGCCCGAGTTCAGTCGCTAGTTGCGTTGCATTGCGTGCGGTCCGGGCTCCGTCGCCGAGAGATTTGGAATCCGATCTAACCACATTATCCACTCTTAAGTTGGTCAGTCTCCGGTATATGTGTTATGTTTGGTATCCCGTTGTGCTCCGGTGTCGCAAGCTATGTAAATTAATAGACATAAGTGTTAATTACCAACAAGTTGTATGAAAAGGAAGCGAAACTTACTTTACTCACAAGCACTATCCTTATCTGTGCGGGGTTTTTATTTTATTTTCAATATTTTGTCACCGCCTGTGATAAGATATTGGGTAACTTCTTGATACACCTTGACCGGTCGGGGTAAGCAGGCATCTAGGGCAAAGCTAACCCGGATAGATAATAGATGACACCTGATAGTGAGGGACTCGCTCTCGCTCCCCGCACTGAACCCATTAACTGCGTGTAAACACGAGTGGCATAGTTCGTTTGATGGAACCGTCCATACTCCCGGGCATGGGAGTTAGACAGGTCTGCGGGGAGAGATATGACATCGGGGAGATAATGCCTAGCCTATTTGCAAATGTGTCAGATAGGGCACCCACTATTAATCAATGTGACGCAGCGCAGGTACGGCCTCTGAGTCAGAGCACCTGCTCCATTCTCCTATCGGAGCACCTCGATTCGTGACTTACCACTAGCGACTTTGACAAACGACCCGACTACTCCCACTCGTCCACACCAAATCCCTGCGCGCTTACAGGCTCTCGTATCAGCCATGATAAGTACATTATAAAAACTGTATAGACAGCCCCAAAACATGTACATACAAATGTGTGGTGAGGAATGGCCAACTGGGCCAAAGTCTCGCCGCCCCAGCCAAGTGGAGAATAGAAACGTTTGTGTGGCATTCATCTACGGAAAGAAACATCTGGCGCGGCGCCCACTGAATGCCAAGTTCACATAATGGAACTCATCCACCCACCGCCCACGGCCGCTTGAAGGAGAATCGCATTCTGTGCCATTCCTGCAATGCTCTGCGAGCTGCAATTACGACCGGCAATTGTTATCCCTAATAGCTGTCATTATATTGACTCAACTATCGAAACAATTAAAGAACTGTTCAGCTAACGCTACGCGCCTAATATCATGTTCCTTGCAATCGGAAAGATTAAATATTTAGCACCACCAACACCACCAAGGATTATCAGGACTGCAGTGGAATCCGTGATTTCCCAGTAGACAATTAAATATTTATTTCATTTGCTATCTTCAGGGAGTAGGAATGAAACAGAGTGAAGAATGTATTTACCGTTGGCTCTTCTGCAGGCCGAAAAATATATTTTTTTTAATTTTTTAAGTCATTTTAATGCAGTTTAGGTCATTAATACAAACCAGAACTTGGTGAAAAGGGAGAACTTCAGATCTGCGGACTGGAATACCCGTTGTCTTGTAACTTAGCTTAAACAGTTTAATGTTTTGTGGGTGGTAGACGCTTTGTAGATAAATGTTCTGATCCGCGGAATACGGAATATTTCCATTCTGCATTAATTATTATTTTTAAAATCTTTCTAGTATCTGTTGATCGCAAATATCCCAATACTCCCGCCTACGGATACTCATTTCCTCCTACTTAATAGTGATATTACCATTCATTTCCCCCCAAAATACCCCCTTCCGATCCCATGTGATAAGAACGTTTGCTTGTGTATATGCCACTAGTCCCATTTAATTGACCATGTCTGATACAGATGATATTTTAAACAATATTGTAACTTGCTGTACAGAATGCACGCAAAGTAATTAATTTTAGTATAACCAGAACTTACATATAACTTATAGAGTTGCTTTCCGCATTACAGTTACCGCCACAAAGTCCATCGACATGGACTTGCTAAAGGAGGATGAGGCAAACGACAAGTTCATTGTGAAATACCGCCAGCAGCTGTACGACCTGTCCGAGTTTATGCACAAGCATCCCGGGGGCATAAACACCCTCAAAGGACTCAACAGAGCGGACATGACAGCTCGCTTTATGAAAGCCCCGCCACACTCGGATGCTGCCATGTATCTAATGAAAGAGTACAAAATCGATTCGAATGACGCCGCTCAAAAAACTAAGCAGACCGATCAGCAGGACACTCGGCAACGGCCGAGGGAAACCGAAGACAAGAACAACAACCAGTTGGACGAGAGCATGGAGGTGAGTTGGATGACTGCTTTTTTTTTTTAATTTGTAACGCTAGTAGCACTCATTGAACTGTGCAGTTTTTAGGGGATTCAGCATTCGTTCCTTCTGGCTAAAAAATATATAACTAACGCAAGTCATTTGTGGTGTCCTAGCTTAATCAGTCGATAAAATGCATCAAAATAGGACGAGTTGCTCACTCCTTTACAGCTGACGCGACTTGTGAGCCATCACGTAGACTTTCGCCTTTGAGTAGACCCGGATTTGCTCCTCCACAGTAGTCAGCTCCTTGTCAATCTCCGCCTTACGAGTGCGCACGCGCAAAGTTTGTGCGGTCATGGGCATGTGATTTAGTTCGTTAACGAGACTTTCGAAGCCTATTAAGAAAATAATTGATTTTTGCAATGGAACTCGTAGTTAGTTGAACTTACGCTTTTGGGCATTATTGAGGTAGGTCAATCGATCCTGATCGCTGAGCAGTACGTGGCCGTGGGGGCAGTCTGGATCCCGCATATCAGCAAGTTGCTTGGCCTCGGCTTTTTCGCGCTTCTGCTTCTCCAAGTAACGTGGCAGGCGCACCTCATCCCGGGCTTTAGAATAAAAAGGCAAAATCATTTAGTTAAAACGTTAAATGTTATCGGTTGTGTCAAATACGATATAGCAGTAGATGGTAGTAAATTTATCAGAGGAACGCGTTAACAAGGCATTGCAAACATCTAACTTGGAATGAAAAATAATAAAACGCTATTGAAGTCGTCTTACAAAAATGAATAAAATAATTTAAAGTATGTTAAATTTTTGTGTTAAATAAAAGTAATAGCCTTAATATACTCACACCCTAGTTTATGTTCACGACGCTTAGACTTATTGGTGATTGTGGTGACATTGGAGGCCGTTGTGAAACGGCTACGGGCACTAAGTGGCCCTTCCTCATCAGAGCCATAGTTTTTGGGCTCGGTCTCTGGTAGGGGCATTCCTTCAGCCTCTGACATATGGAAGCGGCTGTGCTTCGAAGAGTTAGAGCGGGCTGACAATGGTAGCTGCTCCAACTCTTCCTCGTCCCCGTAGCCCAATGGTCTGTAGTTGTCTTCAATCTTTGAACGCGTGTCCTCCATTATGGATCTTCCATCGAAATTACATCTAGAAATAAGTTAAAGGATTAGGATTACGTTAGATGAAGCCATGACATCTTACTTCTTAAGAGCGTTTGTGAGGTATATTTCATCAGTTATGTCCTCCGTCTGAATAGCAATGCTGTTGGAGCTCCGATGGGTGCCACAGGATTGGCAACGATCCGAGGGTGCTTCAGATGCAGAGTCCAAGAGGTTCTCCGCTTCCACCTGTTCTGATGGAGCATAGAAGAGGGGATCACGTTCCTCCAGCCCATCGAAACGCTCGCCCTCTCCTGGAATCGCGAGAGCCAGTTGGTGCTGTGAACGAGAAGTGCTAGCGGCATGTTGCAGGCTGTTTCCCTGTGCCAGTGTGTTTTTGGTCTTGCGCTGCGGCCTGTCTGTCTTCGATTCCTTGCCCTCAGCCACCTCAGAGACGGAGCGACGAAGCTGAGGAGGCATCCATCTAGGACGCACTGGCTGCTTTGCGGCCAACTTCTCGCTAGTGGTCTTTTCCAGCGAACGTAGACTCACCTTGTTCTCCTTGAGGAAGTTTCGGGACTGTGTGACGCCTGTGGGAACGAAAAGGAGCAAGACCAAAACAAATTACCCTCTGGTTGCCATGGCCCATGGGCTGTTTGGAAAAGGTATCTTACGCGGCACGGAAAAGATGCCCTTCAGCGTGGGAATAGGGCGAACTGATGAATTAGACATGATCCACCTTCTCCCGGACTAACCGCACGTCGACTATTATTCAGCAAATCTGTTCTCGACTACGGCAAACGGAAACTGCGTTGTTATTGTGTCAGGTGCGAGAGAAGTTCAAATGACAACTTTGAACACAGCTGCTTGTTACTTTGCCTGCTGTCGACAGTTCGATAGCCGATAGCCGATATACGATACACCTGTGTGCGGCAGCCCGGCGCTGCCACTATTATTCAGCAAATCTGTTCTCGACTACGGCAAACGGAAACTGCGTTGTTATTGTGTCAGGTGCGAGAGAAGTTCAAATGACAACTTTGAACACAGCTGCTTGTTACTTTGCCTGCTGTCGACAGTTCGATAGCCGATAGCCGATATACGATACACCTGTGTGCGGCAGCCCGGCGCTGCCACACCTGCCAAATCTAGGATTTCAAAGGATTCAAATTGGTTTGACGGTTAATTTTGAAAAATGCCTTTCGGTTTCCTCTGAATTAATAGTTTCCACCTTTATAGCCTTCGGTGGAATCTAATCTGGATTGCCATAAATGCCTCTATTTTTAACGCGACACCACTAAATATTTTATAATAGTGTAATTAAAAAGCATTTGTATGTGATGGTAATTTTTTCAATGCGATTTACTTGCTAAGTAAAAGGTTATCATATCGTCACTAAAATATAGCAGCATTCTAACGAACAACTAAATTATTTGATAGCTTTGTAATTAATTAATTAATTCTATTATTGGTTATCGTACTAATTTTATTCATTTAAATTACAGCACTTGGTGGACTGGTCAAAGGCAATGCTGCCACAGATAGCAAACATAACGAACTGCTATGATGAGTGGGTGCACAAGCCGGTGGATAGGCCGTTACGGTTATTCGGTCCCTGGTACTTGGAGATGTGCACGAAAACTCCCTGGTGGCTGGTTCCCACCTTCTGGATTCCGGTGATCTTCCAGTGTGCGTGGCAGGACTGTGCCAGCGCCTGGCAGGATAGGAGTCAGGTGGGTTTGCTAGTTTCAATTTCACTTTGTATCATCTCTCTTCTAACTTGGCCAAATGTGTCTATATTTCAGCTTCTCGTGCTTACCGGTTACTTTTTGTTTGGCATACTCCTGTGGACCTTTCTCGAGTACACTCTGCATCGCTGGGTGTTCCACGTAAAGCTGCGAAATAACAGCGGGCGTTGGATTTGCACCTTCCACTTCATGATCCACGGTCTGCACCACAAGGTGCCTTTCGATCCCATGCGACTGGTGTTCCCGCCATTGCCGGGGGCAGTGCTTGCCACTATCATCTACACTCCGCTCAGCTACGTGCTCCTGCATCCAAGGGTGGTGCTATCTGGAGCTCTGATCGGATACCTCTGCTACGACATGATGCACTACTACCTGCACTACGGAAACCCGTCAGCGGGGGCTTTCATCCACATGAAACGGTACCACTACCACCACCACTTTTCTCACCAAACCTCCGGGTACGGCATCAGTAGTCCACTTTGGGATGTCGTGTTTAATACCAGAATCCACCTCCGAAAACTGAGATACCAACTACGTTGGTCCTAGCCATAATTAATTCAGATAACCCCATTGCTACGTAAGATCAAATTAATGCAGCTCGGTTGCAATAAAACACTACTTATAGTGTCCAAATTCATAGTTTTGTCCCCCATTAATAGTGAGCATTATGACTTGGAATTCATACAATCATTAATATGTAATACATGTTTGTCACTATTTTCATCAATATTGATAAATTTTTAGAACGGAAATATACTTCCACTGATACCAAAGAAAATTGTATTTTATTTTCTGTCTCGTTCATTATTTTAATGTTTTCAAGTTTTTATTGAATTTGTTTAATAAATGAATATAATATATGTATTCTGTATGGTTATTGTGGCTAAAACTCTTTTTCCCTTGCGGGGTAATTGAATTTTACTCGCATCGGACGACTATAGCCCTATGAAAGATAAAAAAATTTTATAAAAAGAATTATTACTAGCAGCTTCTCGATTATTACTAGCAGCTTTTGACAAATTTAGTATAATTTAATTTAAATCATAGCCATTTTGTATTATTTTAAAATTTATGTTTCAATTTTATCAATATATATAGCTATATATATCAATGTTATATAGCTGGCATAGAATCAATCGGAAAATTATGAAAAAAAAAACTTTTTATTATTTCAGAAATTTGGTTTAATTTGATGCAAATCGGACAAATGTAACATGTAGCTGTATATAAACGATCGATTAATGTAAATGAAAATGTGAAACTATAACTCTAAAACTGTAAATATATAATAAATTGGTTATGGTAATCCGAATTGTTATAAAATGTATAAATGTTTTATTTAAAATAAAATAATGGATTAATTCTAACTTATGCGAGTGAAAGCTGCAAGTGTGTACGAAACGTCGGTGTGCCGAAGAATGTTCTTAGTTATCGAAGATGTTTGACTCTGCCTCGATAGGGCAGATAATGCTATCGGTTGTTTTCCACCTCTAACGCCAATCGGCGGTCACACTGCGTTGGGCTCAGAGAAAGTTTTGTTTATTTTCTTTAAATAATAAAAATGCTGAATGCCAAAATCGGCAAGGTCGGCAAGGTGCTGGTGTGTGGGATGAAGGGTGTGGGCAAGACCGCGCTCATTGAGCAGCTGGTATACGGACACGTCAATCCTGAGACTGTGAGTGGGCACTATCCCGTCGATAAGGTGCATATTAATGAGAAATCGTCTTCTGCCTGTAGGAGCTGCACCCAACCATTGAGGACATCTACGTGGCCAGTGTGGATACCGGGCGAGGAGGGGCCCGCGAGACCCTACGCATCTATGATACGGCCGGGCTGCAGGGCGAGCAGCAGCAGCTGCCGCGCCACTACCTCCAGTTCCCGGACGCTTTTGTGCTGGTATACGATCCCATGGATCCACGCAGCCTCGACATGCTGGCCGACATCAAAACGGACATCGATAAGCACAAGGAGAAAAAAGAGATCCCCGTCGTGGTGCTGGCTAATGTACGAGCACGGGCTGCTCCCAACCCCGTCGAAAAGATCATGGACCGGGCCAATATCTGGTGCCAACGGGAGAGAATAAAGCATTACACAGTAAACGCCATGGAGCGGCCTTCTCTCTACGAACCCTTTACATCGCTATGTGCCCGCCTGCATCCAGCTCAGACGAAAAGCACATTCCCTCAGCTGCGCCAGGTCATGCAAAACCGTCAGAAGAGCGAAGCGTAGATTCACCCCTAGAAAGTAGTTTTATTAACTTTTATGTATCATCTTGGTCTTGTAGTAACCGATTTAGTGTGTACTTGCCTTTGTATTAACCGCTGTGCTTTAGTGTGGGCCAAAGCCCGAACGATTTGTACTTATCTATGGATAACTTATAGCTATGTTTGTGAGCGTCTAATACTGTCTTTATACTATTTATTAAAACCAAATATGTACATGTGTACTATCTCACTAGGCGCAAATTAGATTGACTGCTTAGTCGTTAATAAAACGTCGCTGCAGTGATTTATGTATTTATTGAGTTTTTTTTTTCGCCGAAATCTATTTCGAAATTTCAATCGAAATCTGCATAAAGTCTACGCTGGAAACCCGATCGAAATCAGTAATCAGACCGCGCTGCCCTTGTAAGCAATGTTTTCTAGTAGCGTATTCCTTGCGCCTCTTCTGGTCCTAGTGTTGGCCTGTGCCTTTTATTCGAGCGAAGGAATGAAGTTTATATACCCGGGCACCAAGTGGTGTGGTCCTGGAAATATAGCAAACAGCTATGATGACCTCGGCACCGAGCGGGATCTGGATATGTGCTGCCGGTCTCATGACAACTGTCAGGAGAGTATTCCCCCGGAACAGGAAGTCCATGGCCTGATGAACGACGGAATGTTTCCGATGTAAGAGTCCTATTGCGGTTTCACTTTACCTTACCTTAAATCCCTCCTTACTGTCAGATTCTCCTGCGCCTGTGAGTTAGCCTTTAGAAACTGTCTCACCGCTCTAGCCAATTATAACTCGCTGGCTGTGGGGAGGATGTACTTCAACACCCAGGAGACTTGCTTCGCCTATGGGCATCCCATTGTTTCCTGTAGGGAGAACCAGGGGCACCTCTTCGAGAAGCGCTGCATCAGTTACCACGTGGACAAAGGTCAGTCTCAGCGCTGGCAGTTCTACGACTTGGCGCTCTACACACACGTAACCAAAGACAGCGACGAGGAATCCTAAGATTGAACTTTGACATTGCCCGGCGATAAGCGATTGTTTATATTCAAATAGAAGATTGTTGTCAAAACAAATCTAATGAATACTAAGCATTGCGTAAGGTCGGCGATTGATGTAATTTTAAATAAAATATTTTGCAAACCAGACTATTTTGTTTTAATTGCCATACTTGAAAATGATTTTTAATAAATCTCCCGCTAAATTCCAGTCATGTTCCATTTTGAGCTACAAATCCTTGCTTCGTTGTCATCCTTTTGTTGCCTGGATCGTGAAGAAAGGCATGTCGTAGAACTGCCAGACCTTGGCCTTGCTCTTATCCACCTGGTAACGGATGCATCGCTTGCGAAACGTGCCCTCTTGGTACTGCTTGCATCCCAAAGTAGGATAGCCGTTGGCGAAGCACCTGCTCCTGCTTCCGTAATAGATCCTACCTAGCGTGTTTGAGGCCATAGTGTTCACCGCTTGCAGGCAATTGATGAAAGCCTGCTCGCAGGTGCATTTAAGACTGAAATGTAAGGCATGTGACGGTAAGGGTTCGAAAAATCAATAAAGAAATTCTGAAGTTACTGCCACTCACATGGGAAACCAATCGGTATTAATAGGCAGTCCATGGAGTTGACCGTGTGACTCAATTATTTCATCGCAATGGTCGTGCGCCCGACAACACTTGTCTGTCTCCCGCTCCCTGCCCAGATCATCATAGTTGGCTGCCGTGTTACCAGGCCCGCACCATTTGGTTCCCGGTAACGTGATGCCGGTGTGGGGGACTGGAGGCAGTGCCTGATTGTATATGTCCTCATCCTCGAAGATGGCCTCGTCGCCAAAGGCCAACACGGCGGTCAGAATACCACAGACAATAGCTACGCGCAGCACCCACATGTTCACGTCTTGTCAGCCGCAATAGAACTAAGCTTATGAAGCTTCGATTCAGAGTCTTTCCACCGGGCCGGGCTGATAAGGACAGAGGCGAGCACAAACACCTCGTGTTTTTGATATGCTTAAAGCATTGCGAAGGCATTGCTCCTGTCTGAAAATTTTGTTTCTATTCATTTCGATCTTTGGTTGAGTATAATATTCATAAATCGGTAGCCAGGCAATTTTAACTGGACATCTCAAACGGTTTTCTTAAAAAACTATCTTTAAATAAGTATCTTTAAGTTCTTATCAATAGAGCAGTTCATCAAAATGAAAGTATAGATAAGAAAAATAGTAAAATTGTGATAAAAAGTGATCTTATATTTATAATATCCTTAGTAAACAATTTGTATTTCTTGAATATATATTTTGCTACGCCAAAGTATTTAAACAAAAAAGTTTTAATACTAGCTAAGGATATCCTTAAAAGCTTCTGCAGCCGTTTTCGCTGTTTTTCGCTTTACCTCTTTGGGCTGCTCCACGTCCAGATGCTTTGACAGGCTTTCCTGCCATTGGCTGGGCGACAGCTTGTATGTATCCATCCGGTACTTTGTGTAAATGAGCCGACCGTAGGGCGAACCCTTTAGCATGTTTGCCTTGGAAAACAGCTCCTTGGCAATGCGGAGCTTCTGGGCTTCTTGCGCGGCCTTAAAGCACTGTTCGAGAACGCGGGAGCCGTGCCGGGTGATGGCCAAGTCTACGTAGAACCCTTCCAGCTGGCGTAACAACCGCTCTCGTGACTTTTCACCGATAAACTTACTCTGCATAAAGGCATCCACAATGTGAGAGCCATTCGGTGTGTTGAAAACCTGTGATAGCTGCGTAGCAGGCAAATCCAGAATGCAGTTGACCAGGAAGATGGGTTTGTTGAACTGCAGGATGTGTTGTCCGATCAAGGAGCCATGCAAGTGAACGAAGCCTGATTCGTCGCTGCCCACCACTTCAAAGGGCTTCAACTTAACCAGACAGGTAAAGAAGAGCTTGGACTTTTCTTTGTCACCGCCGCTCACATGGAGAGCACTTTGAAGAGCTGCTATCATCTGGGCCTGCTTGGTGCCCAGTCGCAGGCAGGCGGCACTCAGGGCGGACACCACGCCAGTGTAGCCCATTTTGAGAAGCCCTTCGACCTGTGGCTGCAGCTCGGTGAAGACGGCCTCGAAGTCCGATACCTCTTTGATGTGCTGCAGGAGGCGTTGAATTGAGAAGTTTGTCTCGTGCTGCTGGGCAAGGTAAGCAACGCGACCGCAGAATAGCATCGCGTACAGCTGGGTGAGCAACTTGGCACCCGCCACACTTAAAATAGTTTCTAGTAGAATGACTGAGCTCTGGTGGTGGAAGACCTTGGGTAGGACGGGCGCTTCTACTTCCTCCCCGCCCTCAGGCTTTGGCTGCGTGTTTCCTTCCTCCATATCGTCGTCATCTTTGATTTCAATTTTGGCATCCGTGTCGTCATCCTTCTCGTCTTCTCCAGCATCGTTTGGTTTCAGCAAGCTGATCGTCAGGATCTTTTTCCCGAAGTGCTTCAGCATGCTTTTGTCTGCCACACTCAGGGCTAAGCAGATAACACCCAGCAGAGCCGAGGAGTGCTCCTGGTAAGGGAAGTCGGTGAACTGTGGCCACATCTCCAGGCGCTGTGGGAACTCCTTCATCACCTCGTGCCATTCGTCGGGCACCTTGTACAGCCTTCGATGCTTGGCCATTTCAGCACCTCCCTTCTCGAAGGCAATTTTTGGCACATGCATTCCAACCAGACTCAGAATAGCTGTCCGCATGATATGGCTGGCGCAGGTGTCCCACACAAAATCCTCCAGATTGTTCAGCATGAACTTTGAGATGCGCAGCACAAACTGTCGGCATTTCTCCCGGTGGTCCTCACTGAAATCAGCCTCCAGATTGTATTCCTCCTCGACCTGGGCTGCATCCGGCTTGGCCCGCTTGGCTGCATCACTTTTCTCCTGGTCGACAGACTTCTTGCCCACACCTCGCAGGAAGGCGATCTCCAGCATCTTCTGCAGGACGTGAGACGCAAACCGGTCAGAGCACAAAGGTCGCAGATTGTCGCCAAATTTGTTGAAGTACCGCTCCAACTGGACGTCGTCCACGAAGCCGACCAGCGACTCCAGCGCCTTGGAGACGATTTGGTTGGACGCAAGGTGGATTTCCTGGTCGTTAGTCTGCTCGAACACGTTGTTGGCCATGTTCACTGCGGGAAAAAAGAGACATTTTGATTAAATAAATGCATTACGATGCAGTTTTCCACATCCGCTCACCGCGCTCTTCAACCTCCTCGAATCCCGCCTTCATAGCATCCAGAATGTTAATGAAGTAGCTGAACTGCTCATCGTCGATGTGCGTCCCGCGGCCGAATATTCCCTGCTTGGCGAAGCCCTTGGCATTTCGCATGAAGCGATTACCCTTCCTCTTCGGCCGTTTTCGCTTCGTCTTGTCCTCTGCTTGCATTGTAGCTTCTTGCTTTCGGGATTTCAAATTAAAATTAAAATTAAAACGTGCACGCTGGTTAGAGGTGAGGAAATGTCGATAGATACATCTATATTTTTGGCGACTATCGGTGTTTTTACGAAATTAAAAGATATAGAAAAGGTTGAAGGTTTTGCTAAAGGTGGTGAACATTGCTGAATACAAATACAAGGAGTACGATTTGTATACCCTGACTGAGTATTATAATTTCAGTCAGAAGTCTGTCCTTCTGTCCGTCTGTCGGATTACACGCAAACTAGTCCCTCAGTTTTAAAGCTCTAACTCGTACACATTTGTATGTCGGAACGGGCTGGATCGGACGTATATCATATAGCTGTCATACTTCAATTTTTAACATATTTTATATATTATATTTTTGATATTCGGTCACTTAATATTATTTCAGAGTTTCGGTTTTAATTTCATGAAAATCGGATAACTATATCCTATAGCTGCCATAGGAACAATCAAGAAAATAATAGATATAATAATAACTCAGCCTTTTCTCAACATATTTTTATAAAATTTGAAATTTGGCCACTGTTTATAATTTCTGAATTTTGGTTTTAATTTTATGAAAATCGGACGACTATATCATATACATAGCTGCCATATGAACAGTCAGGGAAATAAAAGGATAAAATCATAACTTCGCTGATTCTCAACATATATATTTACATCAAATTTGAGATTTGGTAACTTATTATTATTCCAGAATTTCGCTTTTAATTTTTTGATTTAATTCTGCAAGTGTATACAAACTTCGGTTAGTCGAAGATAGCTTCCTCTCTTGTTATTTAATTTAATTTAATTAATTTATTCCTTTATTATGAGATTCGTAAAAATCCCTTAAAAATGTCCCTCTTTATTGTTGTCTTGTATCACATGATATCAAAGACTTCGGTTACTTAAATAAATTTATTAATTAATATTTCCTTTTACCAAAATGGACTCAACAAGGTTCTTCACAAAATAAGACCTTTTGGAGGGGCATTGTCACTTTAAAGGATATTAACAATAGGAAGAGACAGGACACATCATATATGTACCGTATGCATTCCCTATTTGCAGTTAGCATTGTTTCCCAAGGCTTTGTAAGGCGTTTCGCAGATTTCCTTTGACCTCAAGAACACTACATATGCATATGCTGACAGTATTTGGAAACTGAAAAAAGTAAATTCAAATTTCCCTAGAAATTTAGGCATAAGAGGCAAGCCGAGTAGAGGATCTGGAATTTCCGCATTAAATCCGATTTTAAACCAAAATCAACACTTTAAGGACGTTAATTTAATTATCGGCAGAACGCCGCCGCAAGATAAAAGAAGTCAAAATATTTTGTAACCAGAGATGCGGCATCAATCTCAATCAGAGCCGGCCCAGACACGCGTGTGCTCCCTTCTCCGCCTGGCAACGGCCGATTTCCCAGGATGACGATGACGGGAGTGGTGACGTCTGGAATATGTAACTACAGTATCAATAAACAAATCAAAGAGCCCTCAACCCTCGGCATCCAACAGCCAGCAGCCAGTCAGAAAGCATCCACCCCCACTAGCCCTGCGCTCTCTCCGGGGTTGCCAGGCACCGCCCCGTTGCCAAGTGCTGCTCGAACTTTGCCACCGACTCGCTCATTACATGGGACGCGACACGGCGCGACCTGGATCCTGAGCTGGGTTTGGGACGCGTGCGAAAGGAGCGGAGCGCACGCGCCGACGCCGCCGCTGCCGTCGTCCATTAGGCATGGCCATTAGCATTAGTTGGCTAACCTGTCGGCGCGGATTAATGCAGGCAGCCCACTGGCATTGTTGCGGTCAGCCGATGCTAATGGGCCCGGTCAGGCGTTATCATTATCGGGAATATTTTACAGGTACGAAATGATCATGTTTACAACGTGGGAAGCACTAACTTACCTGGGAATCAGGATAAGCCTTTATCTGCAGTAATTCAATTCATAATCATAGTTCTAGGCGCTGGCATTTGAAAATAATTTAATAGGATTTATTTTTAACAAAAATATAATTACTAGAGGCTACAATTAAGTGTGTATAATTTATGCATGTAAGTGGTATATTTAAATTTTTGCACATTTCAATTTGATTTGCATTTCGGTCGGCTGTCCAACCATCCTAAAAACTAAAGCCTAGCTATTTACATAGATCGACGCGGCTTGGTGGCTGTATCTGTGTTTTTAGCCGGGGTTTAGCTAAAAGCTTGTGCTGCAGCTTGGTGCCATTCCTTCCACTAAAGTATAGTTCTATATCTCTCATCCTCGATGGCTGCAGAAAATGCCAAGTTGTGCTATCCGAAGGAGTGGTTGTGCTTGCGATCACATATCCATCACTTGCCAAGGTACTGACTGAACTGAAACTATGATTTTCTATGAGATTGTTGGTGTGAGAGGTTTTCTAATCTTTGAAATCAATTGAAAAGGTATAGAAATGTATTCAATGATCTAAATTACGTCTGGAAATCATTCTAGGGTTCTGCAGGAATCACATGAGTTTATAAAACCCTATAAAAGATGTTTTAAAAAAATGTAATGCAATTCTTAAGGTATCGAATTTGATGTACAAAATCATTGAAGCATCATTTTGAACACCTTTTTAGGGGTTTTAAAAACCTTTGTGACTTCTGTAGCATTCAATAGATTTCCCTGGCGGCCCTGATGTTTTTGATTAACTCTCAAAAAAAGTGTAAATGTATCAATTTCGAATCCAGAAACTATGAGGGATGTGGCATTAATGTGGATTAATCTCTTCTGTTTGCCCAATTAAAATGATATTTCTCAGGGTACTACTGCGATTGGTTTTGCATCCAAAATCGATCTTATTTTCGAGTACTGACAGTCCTTAGTAATATGAGTGATATTCATATCTAGAATTTGTTGCTATGCTGCTGCTGATGGGTTCCGGCCACGTTGCGAACTCACTACCTCAGAAGTAGAAGCTATCCGATTGCTGCTGCTGGTGGCGCTGGCGCTGGCGTTGCACCGCCGGCGACCAGTCGTGGTTGATGTGGCTGCTGCTGCCACTGCCGCCCGTCCCACTGACCCCTGGGCCTCCGGCGGCAGCGGCCGCCTCCAACTAGAATCATAAGTGCTGGTACTCGCCCATGTCGTACATGGCGGTCATGGGCATGGCCCCCATCACGCTGTGCAGGTGCGAATAGGCCACGGCTGCGGAGAGTGGAGGCATCTGCATTTGCGCAGCGGTTGCCGCACTCACTCCCCCACCGGCGCTGCCACTGCTGCCGCCCTTGCTGGCGACACTGCTGGCGGCAGGGTGTTGCTGGTGTGGGTGTGGATGGTGCTGCAGACTCTGCTCGGTGGCTACATGCTGCAGCTGCTGTTGATGGAGGCCGTTGTTGTTGTTGTTGCCGCCGCCGCTGTTGCCAGGAGAGAGCTGCTGTTGCTGCTGCTGCTGGGCACCTTGGCTGGGCAGGAGGCTGCCCTCCATCTCCGAGTCGCTGGAGGAGTCCAAGTGTTGCTTGTCCGTGGAGCCGCTGAAAGTAGAGAGTAATTATTGTTATATTATTATATCTGTTTTTAACTTCCTTTTTGTTTATAACTATTATTATTGCAATACAATTATTTGATTAAATTACTTTTTAAAACAGAGAAACTTTCGAATAACCCTTACTGATTGGCATGAAATCCTGTACCAAATGTCTTTATTTATTTACTATTCCTACTTTAATAATATAATTTGTTAAGTAATTACAAAACATAAACATTTTGATGCAACTAAGTTTAATGATCTTTATAGCTTTCATAATAAGATGCATTATTGCATAAATTGCGAGCATTTTTAATTGGTTTCAATTTCCTAGCGCTGTTTAAAATGAAAGATAGATTCCAAATTAATTAATTTACTATTATTTATAAGCTACAACTTGATTAACAGTCTACCCAATACTATTTTATAACCCAGCTTTAAGCCAAATAATAGGTGTAGTATTAAGTTCCCAATTTTCATAATTTCCAATCAGCTCATTCCAATAAATATTTCACTTTAATAATTTCTCCTGTCGAATAATAGATTTTTCTCGAGAGCATAACACCCTCAAAGACCATTATACATAGTACTCGCTGTGACCCCGGACATATGCTTTTGGGTGTCAGCATCGTTCACATTAAAATGTGTCAATTGCTGCAACTAATTTACTGATTTTACTGCTGTCAACACACCCACTCGGAGAGCGGGGAACACAGGCACGGAGTGCATAATTTATTTATAAACAAATGACAAATGACAGGGCACACAGCAATTGCAATTGAAATGAATTCCGGAAGGAAATCGTCTGCTCTCCCATTTCTATAAATGGTGTCGTGTTCGTTTTGAGGTGTCGACTCGGAGCAGGGGAGGCGGAGCTGGATTCCCTGGAGCATTCGGATGAGTCGCATCTGATTTCAGAGTCAGATATTCGAGCCACGCCACGTCACTTTCGAGGGGTTCAAGTGGGTGTGAGGGCTGCCGCATCTCCAGCTAAGTAGCTTGACTTTTATTATTTGTGGCTGATTCCGCAAACGGCATCCGAATGTCGCATCTCTTTAGGGTTAATTTAAGGCGCCCCCGGGGATGGCATCTGCCCTTTGGCCAATACCCGGCCACAGCAAGCCCGAAACTCGAGCAGACGGACGCCTCTCCTCCACCGCCGGCAATCATCGGCAAAGTGTTAATCTTGTCGCCAATTGCATGGACGAGCACAATCAGTTATCGGTAATCAGCAGCCGCATCGCGAAACCAGTTTGCCCAGAAATTGATGACAGCAGCGAGCAACAGCAACAAATAACATTGGCGTGGCAGCTACAGAAGTAAGTCTCAGACAAAGTTTTGGATACCCTAACTTTCTTTACAATGATCAGGTTTTTTGATATGTTGTAAAATATTGTTTTATTGATTATGCCACCGATATTCAGTTTGGTTTTGAAAACAATTGAGCCTGGTTATAGAGCTCAAATAAATTCTATAATTTTTTGGGATGCTTTCGGACATAATTTCTATTAATATCCAGTAACGTGAGATTTTTATGGCATACCTGTAGATCTAGGTTTCACATGTCTATCGTTTATATTTGACATTACATGTTTATTGTTCTTTGAAGAACATTTTTAATATTTTTATGTATGTATTTATAATGGTTACATCAAAATATTTATTTATAGATATCTACTATTATGAATATTTTATTCGATCAGTTTGCTTCTTGTTACTGTTAAGATAAAGACTAAAGTTATTGGGCGGATAAAGATCCTGCTAATAAAATATCGTTTTCTCCTGCATCAATTAAAGAGCTAACATTGACATGAACCGGAAATCCTTTCTAAAATATTGGGTGATATAAAATGTCAGCTTATTTCAGGCAAACTGAAGAAATAGAAAACGCATGAAGCTAAGGGGAGAGACTTAGGTGCTTTGCAATGAAATTTGGTGGTTAGCATTTTCCTGTAAGTCCTTTTCGTTAACATAAATTTCAGGTGTCGATAAAAACGAAATATTATGAACTCTAAAACCATATTCTAAGGCGGAAATTCATTAAATTTCTCTAAGGGATTAACTGGAAATGCCAAACTTAGTACGATCATCAGAAGTGCCCGGACATAGTGTGTTGAAGCAGGCAACAGGCCCTGTTCGTGGCAATGCAAAAACATTTAAGCGCACACTCGACAAATTTGCGATCAGTCGCAATGGGACGAAGGCAGGGCAGGATTGGTCTTTTGCTAAGCAGAACCTCTCTTCCGATCCCAGTTTATCCGCGCGAGTTATTTGCTGACTCCAGTTCCCCGGCTGCCGCAGATTCCTATCCGTTGGAACCGTCTTAAGGAGCAGGAGAAGCTGGAAAACTTCTCTGGGGGCCCCCATACGGCGCTGGCCAGCTGTACGATATCGGCAATCATGTAATTGTAGATTATATCCCGCGAGTGGCAGCCACCAACGGCGATGCCGCGGATTTACGAGTATTTCTTGCAGCGTTAGCATGAACTTGAACTTGGGCCACTTGGGCATGGTTTTTGCCGGCGACATGTGGCATTTGATGGACACTTTTGCCCAAATTTCCCAAGACGGGCCTCGGACTCTCCGACTCCCCAGTCCACTGGCACCGCATTAAAGTGACGCTCGATCTAGGCAAAAATCGATGGCCTAAGCACACCAACATGGGAAAAGGCCCATCCCAGAGCGAAGAGTGGGGAGCAAACAAAAGGCAGCAGAAGCATATAAACAATGATATCGAGTTACCAGCATTTCGTAGTCCCTGCCCTCTCGTTCTCTGCAACACTTATTAACACATACAGACAGACAGCGCCCACTTGGTGGGCATGGTCCAGGGCTCGCACACATTTCCAGTGATTGCATTATAAACACAAATGCCTCAGTTCGAGGAGGGCACACATCGGCGAACGGGAGCAGAGCGTCTCAAGGACAATTCCCTGCGCCAGAAGTGAATGTCACATAAAGTTTATAACAAAATTCAACAACAAATACGGCGGAGGAGAGCAGGTTCTGGGGCTCTGGCTCTGTGTGTGGTCCCCCCCCCCCCCCCGAATAAAGGTTCCTCGGGCTTTCCATTTTCCCCCTCGTCGTCGTCGCCAGCGTCTTTTTGGGGTCTGGTGCCCAGTGAGGGGGAATTAATTTTTTTACTTGTTTGCTCAATTGATTTTTTGTAGTCTACAGGCATTTCTGCCGGGGTCCGTCTTAAGCAGATTCATTAGCTTGGTAATAATGCATGATCGGATTATGTTTAACTGGAAAAGGGGATGAGCGAAGAGAGGACTGAGCCGAGAAACAAGTTTGTCACGTGAATTGAGTTGTTCTGCTTTGAATATGGAGATTTTGAGATTTAGAATAGGAGAGTTCCAAAATGGGAACGTAGGCCAAAGTTTGAAATCTTCCCGGTCTCTGAGAGCATATGTACTTGAATAACTTTAGATAGATGAAATATAATCTAAACTTTAAGAACTGAGAGTAAATCTACTTGATTTTTTAATTCTTAAGATCTTTGGATATGTTTTTCCGCAATAAAATACTATATTTTCGGATATGTTGGTTATAAAAATGTTAAATGATAAATGTTAATGAACTCAATTTATAAATGGATGAATCTTTCATTGCTAAACTCATTTTAAGCAGGCGCCTGGCTCAATACATCCATCTACGTGCTATTTCCCATGACATAACCCCACAGTTTTCACACGAAACAGAAAGGATCAGAGGCAACAGAGACCCATCCTGAGCCATCATATGATTCTACTCGATGAGGGCTGGACTGGGGCTTCCAAGGAATTCCATTGCTAATAAAAATTATAAGCCAATAAATCCCAAAAAACAAATAAACACACAGGCCACAAAATGAAACGCTGCCTCGAAAGCGCAGGCCCTGAAAAGAGGGCTCAGAAGATCACTAAGCTGGGGGAGATTGGGAGATCGGGGCGGGCGAACAGGTTGAGTTATCGCATTGCGCGATCGGTACACAAATCTCGGGACGTGTGCTCAGCAGGACACCCAACTAAACGGGCAACGGCGGTCCATAAGTGGAATCTGAAAAGGTGTTGATCATAAATTATCATTTAATTTACGCATGTGTGTGGCTGTTGTTAATGTTCGTGGCGACCACTGACACTCTCAGCGTATCTGCGAAGATGGGGAAGACCCATCGAGGACCCGGCTTGGGGTTTTCGTTTTCGTCTAGCCAGTGTCTGACCGGGCATTGTGTGCCTTTGTCTACAACTATGTAAGATCCCAAAGATTAACCCAGTCCGGGCTTACCATCGTTTTTAGATATTTTATTATCCAAACGATCAAAATTCAACGTCCAAGATGGAGGTATGCATGTCTGGCGTGTGGCTCGTTTTATGCTGGACGAGGATTGTTTTGACAGTTTTTTCAAAATTTTGTTGCCTTTTAATTGCCCTGCGCGGAGAAGGAATCCGAACATCCCGTCGTCATCCCCCGCTGGGCCTAACCAAACTTTTATGTAATCTCCTTATTATTGTTCGTACTTTAAGCAGCTTAGAGGCACCTAGAGGAAGCCCTAGGAAGCCCTAGCGGAGGTCAAGTTTTGAGGAGTAGCTGCACAGCGAAACTCAAGTTGGATTTATTCAAATTAAGTTACTCTAGGGTTATATATTCTTCCCTGAAATTCGTAACAATTTTCTTACAATATCTTTGCACCTTTAGATTTTTCACTGTGTGTTCTGGGCCAGGAGGAGCTGCCTCCAGATGAGATCTAATTATTGTCAAGAGAGCGTACACTTGACACCCACTCCCGGGTAAGTGAGATGCGGAGAAATGCGGAGATGGGCTGCCACGGATGTCAACGTGGATGGCAAGCGCCTCCAGCCGGTCCATCATCACCAACAACATCATTATCAACGCCATCAGAGCTCGGAGCACGGACCGGGGAACCATGAGCAGAGAACGCAGAGCGGCGAGGAGAAAACGAAGGCAAACACAAAGGCAGCGGCGAGGAGACGAGGGCCCAAGACGGGCAAAAGCGCAAAATACATAATAATAAAAACAGAATGTACAATAAAACGAATAAAAATGAATAACGTGCCGGAGACGGCTGGCGGGGAACGGCAGGGCGAACGAATAAAGAACACACGCACATTTTGTGGTAACCCGATACCCTGGCCAGCTACCCTCCAGCCAACCGTGGCATTCGACGAACGCAGAATGATGACGACGTCCCCCGGCGGAGGATGAGGAGGGAGAACACACACACAGACACACACAAGCGGCAAGGGAGGTGGGTTAGAGCAGGGGGACAGGGAGTGGGATGGACTTGGGACTGGCACTGGAACTGGAACTGGAAGTGGAACTCGGACTGGGTCGCCTCGGTAGTGCGAATGCGAGTATATATGAGGTATGTATATGAAGTATGATGGTGGCTGCTGTTCTTCGAGGGCAGAGAAGGGAGCCGGAGGGACAGGGACACGTCTGGAAGTGGGAGCGAGTGAGCGTAAAGGTGAGGGTAGGGAAGGAAGGCCCAGAAGTTCCCGTAGAAATGCGCATAATGCCAGCAGATCAATCAAGGAGAGCGTTGAAAGACTCAACTGATGACTGCAACCTATGAAATTTGTTAAAGAGAATCCCAGGTAAGGGATTAGAGAAATTTATGTGTCAGGAATTATTAACATATCAGAATTGATTCTATAAAGAACTATATATCTATAGAATATAACCCTTTTTTCTTGGAACCCAGTATTAGTTAAAAAACCAAAGAGATCCTTAAACAGGTTTGTCGCAATTTTGTACTATTATTTATCCAAACAAAGATCCTGTTGTGATATATCTAAATTACACTTCTGTGATAAAGATTCAGAACAATATAAACCATATTTTCAAAAAATTGCCGCTTAACTCTAAAGAAAAGAGCCTTGTTTCAGTCATAAACCTATAGTTTTACCTCTCTGGTCAGAAATTTGTTAACTGGCGAATAAGACCTTGGCTACAAATGATCTTTACTAATCTTTATCTATAAAGCTAAAAATTTCTTTAACAGATCATTTAAATAAGAAAAATAAATAAGAAAAACCGATTAAAAACAAAGCCAACTAAAATATTTCTAACAACAAAGAATGAAGTTAAAATCTAAAAAACCTGTTTTCGGAAGTTTATTATATATATTACCTTCTATCCATTTTATGTATCCTAATGCATTTAATTTTAAATAAGATGTTAATTAAGTATATAAAGAAGATTAGTAATTCAAAGCTATATCAATCTTTATTTTCAAATTGTGAGAAATAATCATGGCAAACAATGCCAATTCATTTGGAATTTATATTAAATCAAATAAATTTTTTTACTCTATTTTTTGGTTTGTAGCTAGACCCTATCATCAAATTCAAAATTTCTTCTATGTAAGAAAACCCTTAAAATTTTAAGTTAAAGCGCAAAACTATGCATAAAACCTGGAATAAGCCAATGCACAAGCGCAAGCTGGTAAGTACCGAAACGAAGGAGACCGCTGGAAGGCTCTATGGAACTATTAAAATCTGTATCCTACTCCATCCAGTGGAAGAATATCTCAATTCCTGGGAAGCTGGTCTACTATATGCAGCCGTTGGTCGAGCACTTGTTCGATATTTGGATGCAGCCGTTACCCTTCCCCACGCTCCTCAAGTTCGCCTACAGCTGTGGCCTGTTCTTCTTCATCCTGCTGCCCATCCTGTTCCCGGTGCTCGTCCTGGTCTTCTACTACGGCATCTTCCAGTTCATCGGAGAGCAGCACTTCCAGGCAGTCCCGCCCGAAAACTGGGACCTCCTTGGAGCCGGACGAAACCTCTGGCGCTTCGAGGTGACCAATAAGAAGTATCTGATGTTCGTGACCATGTACATCGACCGCTACCGAGTGATTATAACCGCCATATCTTCGACTGTCGACTATATGCGCATGGCCCTGAGCTTTGTCTTCACCTGAGCCAGGATCGCGACATGCTTTAGATGTCTTTGCAGGTTGGGAATGAGGATGGGTGATAGGTTTTTTCTTTTTGAATTGAAAACTGATTTTATGTTTGATTTGCGATAAAATATTTTGACAGTGAAAAACAGAAATTGAGAGCTAAAACTATTGCTGTATTTTATACGGATTTGCATGAACCCCACGCAAAACCAGTTTGCCTCAAACTATTGCCACGCCTATCTACCTAATCACAACCTAATGATTCTCATACATATTTATTTAAATTATAAAATCTAGACCCAAAACATACAGCAATCTTTGAAATACACTTGATATTAAGGTAACTATAGAGCAGTGACACCACTGGCCATACATTGACAGGTACAACTGGCGTTTGTTTATGAAAATCCATACGGATCTGAGCACAGGTCCTGGCTGAGAAATTTGCTGACTCAATAATTAAGTTAAAGTTCAAGTTCAAATACGCCTCCATTGGGCCATAAATGATTAGATAAATCATTTTGTGCCTAGATAACTGTCAGGATCTTCGAGTGAACTCAAACCTATCTCAAACGGATTGTCCCACATCCATCTACTACCTAGTCGTTGGTCCGTTCTCCGTTCTCTCCGCTTTGTAGCCCTGCCAAGGTGGTGCCTATTCAAACAATAACCACTTTGGCAGTTGCTGGGCTGTTCAAAGTGCCGCTTTAGATTCGGATTTGGCGCCGATGTGGTTTGCTGGCTGCCACAAAGCTGCATGGAACACAGATACACACTCACACACGCACACACCCTCGCTCGCCCAGACTGCACATGCAAAAGGAATAGGGGGAAAACAGTATGAAAAAGTTAAAGTAGCAGCACACTGAGTTGCTCATCGAGGCAACAGCCATAAACATATATCGGGTTACCCAGCCAGGAGGAGCTGAGGCGGAGACGGCAGAAGCAGGGAGAGAAGCGACTGGCGGGCTGGGAAAGGGAAGCTACGCAGTGCAAACTATAGCCGAGAACGAACTTGTATCTGTGAGATACTCGTACTTTTGTACGTTCGCAGAAGTATGAGTGTGCCTTGCGGTTGCCACGGCATCCAATTTATAATATTTTTGCATTATTTCTGTTTTATTTTTTACCATTTTTGTTTTTTACCATTTTTTCATTTTTATTACGACAATTTCTCGCTTTTCGGCCGCCGTTCGTGAGGCGCGGCTCGTTGTGGAGGAGCGGTAAGTGATATACCATTTAGTATAATGGAACTATCTCGGCGAAAGTTGGGCCTTTTTGGCAATATACTAACAGCTAATGTTAGTTAGCGGCGAGGGACGGGTGCATGGATAGCATCGGAAATGCGGCCACTTCACAAAATCCATTTCACTTTTTCAACTGTTTGCACTTCACATGACTTTCGGCAGCAGCGGCAGAAGAAGGACCCAGGCCCAGGCAAACAAAAGGATGCTAGCCAGCCAAAGGATGTTTAATATTTGAGAAAATATTCCATATCGGCGGCCGAGGATCTCGAAGAGGAAGCAGCCGAAGGAGTTGGAAACTATTATTTGCTTAAGCGGAAATGCAGATGTTCAGGGAAATGGGAGAGGGAAAGGACTGTGGGGTTTTTAATTAGTGACGAGGCCTGCCAGACATATGCCGGGGATATGCCTATATAGCGGAAAGTAAACATCAACAAATCAAATAATAATAATACAATATATCTCGCTGTGTATATGTATGAATGAATATATATTTTGGAATTTGGAACAACATGTTAATGACTTTGTCAGCGGCTCTTTCTCTCAATGCCTCCGACCGCAGCACCTCACCCAATCGCCAGTTGCGTGATGTCCTTGGCACTAATTAGCCCGCCCCCCCTTCTGGCCCCTTTCCACCCACTGGACGGCCTTGAAAGTAAATGTCGTCAGCTTTTGTAATTGAAAATTTAAATGCAAATTAATATATTATTTTTTTCGCGCTACCATGCACGCGTTGACACTTGCGCGAGATCTCAAATAAAGCAGAAAGATATAGATTTGTCTATAGGTAGGTCACTAATATAACCATACCAGATATATTTTCATCTAAAGAGCTTTAGAGAAATATGAAATATTCTTCATTTTACCCACTGAATCAACCTCAAAGTTATTTAGATTTAAATTCAAACTTACTCTTTATGCTCGGCGGCTCGATCTCTTTGTCGTCGATTTTTGAACCAATTGGAAACCTGTAAATGCACAAAAATAGCATTCAAATAACATTCGAAAGTATGGGCCGTGTGTGCCATGATTAATGAGATGCAATTAACATGTGGAGGATGGCATCTGTGAGGAATTGCAATTGAAATTTGTCAAAAGATGCGTTTGACTTTTGGCTTAATTTTCTCGTTTGAATTTCGGATTTTGATCTTTGGTTTTTGGTTTTTTGGCATCGGGAATCGCTACTCACCTGGGTGGTGGTCAGTCCTGTGGCCTCGGCCAGATCGCGTTTCTCTCGCGGCGATGGATATGGATTGTGCGAGTACCAGTCTCTCAATACCGAGCGGGATTTCTCCTACGGAAGCATTGAAATAATAAAACTTAGCTTTAGATAGGGTTATTTATGTGAAAGAAATTGTTAGGTAAGAAATCGATTATTGCAAGTAAATCTCGTAATGTCAATATATTTCAAAAGAGATAAAAATGTACGATTTAGAAGAACCTTTTCTACAGAAACTATGCTTTAAGCTGTAAAAAAAAAAATTTTAACAAGAAACGATGCTCTCTATGGAAATCCAAAATATATATTCCCTTTACTAATGCAATATGATCCAACCGTTTCGATGATTATTATTATTAATGAGACTAACAAATTTATAAATATTTGCATGTTATTTTTCTGTTAAAATTCCCATCGTTCCTGTCGCTGCAATATGCTAAAGTTGTGGAAAATTTTTATCAAATTAAAACCTTATTTTTGAAATCATAAAATATGATCATATCTCGGAGAGAATTCAAATATATTGAAATGGAACAATTTTGCCACAATATTTTTGTTTGATATTATCCATTTCGATAAATGTATATATGTATTTACTTACTAGTACTCCACTTCCTATGAAATTAACACTATTAAGTGAAAAAAGAACACACGAATATGTATATGTATGTACCTAGCAAGATTGACACGGCTGTTGGTTCATTTATCTTGTACTTTATAAGGTCGGATATGTATAATTTCCTGTATTGAAATCTTTTAGAAAAATTTAATTAAAATACCTAGGAAAGGTTATACAAATGGTTTTGCCTTGCAAAAGATATTCGGATCACCGTCTAGATAAACTCTCAACTGATGATACTGATGCAACACTAATCGTAAACCTTCTTTTTTACTGCCTTCAAAGCTTCTGTCAAATCATTAATACCCTGCAGGAGCATCAATAAATATTCCTATTTGATTTTTAAATCCTATTCCTGAGCGTTAGCCTTATCTATTTTAATCAACTGAAAGCCTGCCAGAGAGCAAACACACCGTTTCCTGTACACTATATATGGTAAGTAGGTAGTACCCCGATAAAGCTGAAAAGGCGTTACCCCTGGCAGAATCAGACAGTTGCAGCTCAGGCAATCAGACAGCCGAAGGAACAGACATTTGTACGATTTCGCCGCTTGCCACAATTAAAATGAAAAGCGGCAGGACTCACCTTAAAACAGTAGCTCGTCTCCTCGCCGTCCCAGATGGTGCGGGGCAGTGGAAATTTACGGCGAACACGATATTTGCCAACAGCACCCAAGGGTCTTCCTCGCAGTTTTTCGGCTTCCACATAATGCGCTACAGCCGGAGAGAAAGAATTCGTTTTTGTTCAAGCATTTTGGGGTTAAGCAGCGAGCCGGGCGAGTCTCACCTTTCAACCACAGAGCCTGGAGCTTGGCGTGATTTTGGGGCGAGAAGTGATGATGCTCGAGCAGGCGGTACAGCTCCTTGTACTGGCCACGATGGAATGCAACGACCGCCTTGGCCTTCAGCACGGACTCGTTCAGCTGCAGCTTATCACATTGTGGCAGGGACCAAAGGAAGCGGCCCAGTCTCTCGATATTGCCAGCCTGCTGAAGGACCTGTTCGGAATGGAGATATAATGATCACTTTAGGACGGTGTGGTTATATATTAGGTTGATTTCATAGAAGTCTTGATTGATTTTATTAATAGCTTTGAATTAAATTGTATTTTTCAGGGACTCAAATCTTCAAGATTTCTTAAAAATGAAAGGAACTATGTTCTATCTTGACCGTATTTCTATTAATTGTAGATTCAAGTTCGAAAAGTTGGACTTATATATTATTATAAAATGTATCATTAAACATGTTAATTTACGTCTAAATAATTAGTATAAAATGCTAATGCTATAATTCCCAAATTATACGACCTGAAACAGTCAGGCAAATGTTGACATCTACATATATCTTTTACAAATACATAAAACAGTATATATATGACTCTCATCTACGTAAGAGCAATGTTAATTAAAAATATTATTCGAAAGAAAACTAAAAATTGCATTATTAATAAAACTAATACCTCTATTAATTCCTTCTTCTAATTACTTCACATTTTCCATAGGTTTTTCCACCATCAACTTACCTCACAGACACAGGCCACCTGCTCCTGGGTGAAGCCAAAGCTGGGCAAGTTCTCCCTGCCCCCGGAACTCGCTCCGCTGACCAACCCTCCTCCACCTCCGCCGCTTCCATTGCTGCCACTGTTCAGGTGCAGTCCTCCGCTTCCTCCTCCGTTGTGCGTCATTATGTCCAGAGTACTGCTGGTGTTGTTATTATTGCTGGTGGTGCTGTTGTTATTGTTATTATTGTGCAGAACCACAGATCCAGAGAGGCCCGTGGGACTGTAGGGGGGCGTGTGGCGGGCAGTGAGGACAGCGGCCGCATTGGCCGCCGCCAAATCGTAGAAATCTGTGGCGGGATGCTGAAGCATTTTGTGCGAGAAATAAAACTCCTCTGGATGCTGCACTTGAAGGGGGTTCTTTTTTTCAGGAGAAATCCTCGGTGATTCTTTAAGTTCAGTGAAGAAGTTTCAATGCGTTGAATATAAGCCTAATCTAATGTTTGCTTCTTTGGTAATTTGAGCGCTGAAAAGGGAAATAAAAGAAGATATAGTTAAAATACAGTGTTTTAAATATATAATAAATGTTTGTTCGATTTGGAATTAAATAATATGAAATCTAAGGGAATTCCAGCTTTAACTTTGAGCCTTAAAAGAAAGTAAATAAATTTCAATATTAAGGGTTAAGAAATCAAAATATAAAAGAGCTTAAATAAGGACGCAAGAATGATGATGATGATGATTGAATACAATCTGTGAGTGATCATGTTTTTTACTTGTAAATTCAAGCAAACTAAACCTCTTGCAACATTTCCTACAGGTTACTTTCACAACCAGAGAACCGAATACCATTTAATCTGATTGCAACAAGCCCATTTTCAAACCAATTATCGTACAAATGAATCTACAGATTTTTCATCTTTTTATGGCCTCTTTCGATTATTATTGAAACAACACTAATTGAGACACATAAAACTGTTGAAATTACCATTGAATGGAAACGATTTTCGCCCCCCGCAACATTTGCACAAATGTTAAACAAAACAAGCGTGTCTGCTTTGATTTTCCATATTCACAAGCAGCTCGGAGATGGAATCAAAATCGAAATCGAATTCGAAATCAAAACACAACCTCGAGGCGACCCCATGTTGTCAAAGATGATTAACTAAGTCGCAGCGCACTTTCGGATGCGAGATGTTCGATTATCGGAAATATGGTTTTTTGGCCATAGCCATAGAGCTCTCTAACCTGTCCGCACCCGACCGGCCAAGAGATCTCTTACAAAAATAAACTCTTTACACAATATACGTGTATATGGGGCGCGTGGTGTTTCGGTATTCAGTATTCGGTATTCCTCTGATTTCAGATTTCTGTATTCGGTTCTAAGAATATTTCTAAAATTACCAAACGACGGCGGCGACGACGACGCTGCTGTTCGCTGCCACCGCGCGGGAGTGAGCGAGAGGGTGCGAATGTATCCCCCAGATAGAATATCTCGGCTGCATTTTATAGATATTTTGATATTTGCAATCGATCTCTACTCATGGCTAGGCTGTCCAGATAAACTGTTATAGATACACATCGGAGACCCCCAATCCCCGGACCCCTATCCCATCCCCCACTCTCGTATATCGAGCCGAGATATTCTTGGATCTGTTTTCAGTTTCAGTTCTCGCGTGTGTGCTGTGGCAGATTATATATACAAAACAAGAAAATAGAGATTTCGGTTTGGCTGCTGTAACGAAAATACCAACGCCAAGTTGGCTGCTCTTGAGTCATCGGCCTAGGCCAGATCCCCCGCAGCCGCCGCCTCCTCGTGGATTTCTCCTCATTTCTTCATTTCGTTGGGATTCTTCTGCTCTCTGTGCTTGTATTTCTTTTGGCCGTTTCATGTTTGACGCAAGTAAACAAGCAATATGCGAACGTGAAACGAAATACGCGATAAATTTTCAATCTGTTTTGCCTATACAGCAGCGCGTACAAGTGGATTGTATCCGATGGATACACTGCAGCGCCTCAAATGGAGGGAATAAATACTTGTATGCCAATGCATGGAAGATATTATGGATCTGTGCGGTTTTCTGACCGATTTGATATTCTTAGAATTTTATGGAATATTTATTATAATTACAGAAATTAAATAACACCTTTCGCAGAACCATTTTAAAGGCAATGAACTTTACAGCTATGAAAATGAATATTATTTTCAACAGCATTAATTTAGAGATTCCATTATTTGGTTCGAAAATATTATACATTTTATAAACTACATTGTCAAGTATCTAGAAATATTAAAAGATTTTCTGGACAAAAAAGCACACTTTTACTGAATATATTTTGGAAAAGCAAAAAAGCAGAACCATTATTTAACCTTTAAATTAAATGTGAAAGTAAACTAACATTGAGAAGTTAAGGTTACATAAATCTAAAAGTTAGTAATTGGAAAAATATGCCTCTGAATGGTTTAAAATCAACATTTAAAAAGAGATTTCTTGCCAGATTGGTTTTTTGGGGAGCTATTGGATATGGTTGGCAGATTTAAGCCAAATTTATATTATACTCCCAAGACAACAAGGCTATATTAATATAAAAGTTAATTTAGATATAACAATATAAATTGAAGAGATATTATCTTCGAACAGAAAAAAGTCTATTTTACCTATAAGTCTGAAATTCCAAATATTGAACATAAATTCTGTTAAATTTAAGTAAAGTAATTTTTTTTTGTAAAAGACCTAAAAACTTTAAGCCTAATATTATTAAGGATACCGTGGGTATATTCTGTAAAGTAACATGTTTAGTTTTCTAATAATTATTTCCTTTTCTTTAATTGACCTCACAAAGTCTATATATCTGTCAGTTTATAATGCGTACAAAAATATCTCAATTAATATAATAGGAGATCCTTTTTCAGAGGGTATTATAAGTTAATAAAGAATTTGCAACGCATTGAAATTCGAGTCTCTTTTTCCGTTTCAATTGAAAAAAATATTTCTTTTACCATAAATCAATTATTTTATAGACAAAACTGGAAAAATTAGTGTTTTTAATAAAAAAAAACTTTTTATAATATTGGAGCAGTTGCTAAGAATAGAAACAGATATAAACTTTCCCTTTCTGTAGTTAGGTTCCTTTCTGGATTTATTTATTCAAGTTTTTTGTTTAATGTATTAATTAAAGTAACTGTCTCCATAACCAATCACGAGTATGTTCCTATACAAAATATATATTCTACAGTTACTGAAATTAACGAACAATTTAGATTAGATTTTAGTTTGTCCGCTGATACCAGAATATAAAAGGAACTATAACCTGCTCTTCCTCAAGTAAAAACCTATTGACTTCTAATTTTACGCTTTTGTTTATGCTTAAGCATTGCCATTATTATCCTTCATAAAGATGTAAATATTAGTTAATTATTCAGATCAAAGTGTGATGATAGAGGAGGCTCTTGAATAATTTATAGGCAACCGCAAACAACTTGAAACATAAACTAAAAATTATAAAAAAATACAAATAAAGTTAATCTTGTCCATTGTCCGTTTGCAATGAATCCTTCAAGAAGATCGACACCTTGTTTGCAGACTTTTATGGATCACACGTTCGTCAAATCATTTTAAGCACCTTTCAAGGCGACTTTAGAGCCCTGAATAGTAGCTCTGAGATAGCATACCAACGTTTATGGCCTTGTACCGTTGCCCCCACAGAGAATGTGGTGACCAATCCACACCACACAACACCAGCAGCTACGGCAGCAGCCTCTAGAAGATATTCTGCCCGATATCGGGCTGCATCTTTTGGCTGCCTCTCAATTCCCCCAGCGAGATGTCTTATCGAGTGTGTCGCTTGGCTGCCCGCTGCCTGACTTTTGTGGCATTCGAATAAAATTAATTTAATTTATTTTACAAATTTTGTAATTTATATCCAGTGCTGGGATATCTATCGGATTTCTGATTCTGTTCCCACTTTGTGTGTGCCCTCTATCTCCATTCCCCACCCCCTCGGGCTCTCGGCTGCCCCGTTGTTTATTTTGACTTTTATAAGATTTTAATTTGAGTGTTATTGTGTCTGCAAGCGGAGGAATCTTGAGGAATCTCTGAAAGCGGACACCTAAGCCCCACCTAAGCCGAGATGAGATGCGATGCGAGGTTCTATGGGGCTGTTAATCAAATTGAATTGTTGCTGCCTAATTAGTTTGTAATTAAACTCGACTCACAGACACACTTTTCTGGCTTTTCTTCGGATTTCTGGCGACCGGTTGACGGATTGAATGGCGGAATTGAGACCAAGATTCCTGAGCTGCTCACATCAAGAGCTCCGTAAGTGAACTGGCCCGGGGCAGTGGCCGGCTTGGGGAGAAGCTCCTCCGAAGGCCGGAGTCCAGAGCAACTGTTTTCAGCAACTACACCCGTAATCATCTGTGGCGGCGTCTGTGTTTATACAATGTAATCGAATGGGGGAGCATTGTGCCAAGCAACCTGTTGTGGGCCAGTCGCCGTTCCGCGTAAACCGAGCAGCGGGATTAGTAAGCAACCGGATGGCCAAGACCAAGACCAGGACAGGCGCTATCCGCGAGGCAAGTGTATTTTTAACATTTTTTTTTTTTTAATTGCCGCGTGAAGGGAGCATCGCACAACGCACAGCCCACAAATGACGACTCACAACGCACAAAGAAATCGAATAGAAGGCAGCATAATGAATGAAATTTGTCAATTTAATGGGTTGCACACACATGTATCCGTATCTGCGGCATGTGTGCTGCATCTTCGCTACTTGTCGCATTGCTTCGCTACATTTGCCAAAGTTTTGAATGAAACCCAGATGAATTTGCCGAAAGTCCCTCACAGCACCCTCGCTCCCACCAATTACGGACGATTCAGTACGCCAGTGCGTAAAATGATCAAAGCCGCCGTGGCCAAGCTTGCGTATCTGGCCGCCTGCATCTGTTCTGGCCCAGTCCTGGGGCAATGGAATGCGTAAACTTTTCAATCTGACCACTTCCGAGATGGAAGATAATCCCAGAACCCCGGTCCAATAACCGAAATACGCCGAGCTATACAAGATCGCACGCAACATCTGCTCCCATCTCCGCACTCAATTAATCGTGCGACTTCTGACGACAAACACGCGCTGGCCAATTCCTATAAATGCCAAATCGCCCAGCGTACACTAAGCCAAAATAAAATCGATTAGATCCAGTTGGCCCATATTTTTAGCCAGTTTATATATTTAAAAGTGAAAGTTTTAGAACTCATTAAAGAGGCAAGTTGAGGTCTATCTTCCTGAACAGGGAATGTCTTAATGGTTTATTAATAAAATTAAAGGATTTATTTATTAAATTATCTTGAAATCTATTAAAACAGTTAAAACCTTGATGGGTTCACAGATTATATCTATTAAATTAAATCACCTGCAGAATTATTTCCGTTTTAGCCAGCATAGAATCATATCTTGAACAAAGTTGGAGATTTTTCATTTCCCTTCCTATTTACCAGCGACTTCATTCAAATTGTTTATAAAATTATACAAAATTCCTTTTGATTGCTAAACCTTTTTTTTCCTTTTTCTTTCCGTGTCTTTTAAATAATTTGCACACTCAGCTGGCAAACAGATTTTGGTCCACGCCCACTCATCCATCCGCGGATCTGATGTCTTCGCCCGGCTGTGTTTCGTTGAGAGCAGCGATACTCTCACGATAAGTTAATATTATTTCGAATTTCTGGCTGAAATCGGCATGATAAAGCAAAGCATTTTAAAAATAAACACTAGTAACAAATGTTTCCGATGGATTCGAGTACCGAATTCGAGATGCGCGCGTGAGGCATCGCGGTGATGAATGAATGACAACTGGAAATTGTTTTTCCTGCGACTCGTCCATCGCATACTTTCTGTAATTAATAAATTTGTGTGCCTTTGGTCTCAATCTCAAGTGCACACATATATCCAACTTGGGGGCTAGCAGGCACTTAGCTGCCTGGCCATCGAGAGGTGGATAGAACAACAGAAATTTGCATTTGCTGTGTAAACAAGTATATTTTCCAAATACTCGCGATCTTGGGTGTGTGTGAGTTGGACATGCATCTCTTGAGCTTCAATATATATTCCTCGAGTGCCTCGAGTTGTGTTTCTGATGGCTGCTGGCAATTTGGAATTCGCCAATGCCAAAATTGCACTCTGGCATTCTCCTTCCCCAATTGAGATTGCCAAATAAGTTGTGAATCGATTGGTTTCTATGATGGATCGCTTCATTAGAAATGGGCTGACTTAAGGCATATTTTAAATGTAAATAACAAAACTATAAAATAAAGCTAATACTGATACTTTATCTACGAATAAATATGGTTTTCTTTGAGGTGCGATGATGCCTTGAATATAAACATCATTTTTATATTGTTATAAAAAGGAAACGTCGAAGTATTAGGCAGTTGTACAAAACATCTGGGGCTTTCACTTCAATTTGATTTACCACATTTAGCTTTATTTTTCTGTCATTTAAATAAACTATATTGCTCCACAGATGTGTTGCTTAAAACTAAACGAACAGTGATAGTTGTAAAAAATGAGGTGTATAATCAATGATCCATATACTATTTAGCTTTTGCTTTTATAGACATAACTCCACTTTGTCATAAGATAAGTTCAGCAAGTTCCTAAAGCATTTTGTTCCTCCATCATGAAGATCTTTAGCTTCTGATAGGAAGAAAACATTTCCTATTGATGTTTAAGATTGATGTTACAACCCAGAAAGTTATTAGATTTCATTAATCACAAATTAAAAATTGCTGCGAAGGGTGTCTTGATGTTGAGTTGGATTAGAATTACCAAAAATAAACGACATAAAAATACTCTTTACCAAAATCAAATGGTTTGGAGCCTTTTATCATTCCTAAGCTTTGTATAGCTGTCATAAAATATATATTTTAATAAATAAGAAATTCAACCAATAAATTGTCTTTAAATTCGGAATTCTATAAATACTGATTTATATTTTCTTGAAAACTCCTAGGGAAAGTTGTCGCTTTCAAAAGTAAACTTCTTGCCGTCGGCAAGTTGGAGATCCGACGAAACCCAATATGTGGCTCACCTGTATTTTGATTATTTATTGTTGATACGTATCCGTGTTTGTTTTCTAGTTATTGTTTGTTGTTCCTTTTGTGGGGATTTGTGCTTTCGCCGCTGCGATTCTCTGGCTTTAGCTCTGACTCTGACTCTGGCTCGGATTCTGTTTCTGACTCTGATTTCGATATATCCGCAAGTGTTACCAGTGGCATAACGAAAAAAACTATGATTGCTTTTCTTTGATTTTCTTTAGCTTTGGCCAAACTACATATTCAGATCGAAGCCAGGGCCTCTTCTCACACACTCACTGGCACTCACACACGCCGCACAGAGCTGTGCGGGCACACATTTATCATACGCACTGTGTCAACACGTGTTGCAAATTATTTTCGCGAGCAAACTCTTCGCTGTTCGGCCGTGACTTGAACAAATGGCCCTACACGGTCGCAATTAGGGGAGCGGAAAGGGGTAGAACCCAGCGGCGACAAAATATGGCCGCCACCGAACTGATTAGCCTGCTTCTGGCTCCTTGCTGGTGCTTTGTGCTTTGATTGTTGCGCTTGATTTATTCGATCGGAAAGTGGGTTTGAACTTTGTGCGAATCCGGACGGGGGATCGGGCAGCGAACCGCACGCGACGGATTTTCGAAATCAACTGGCGTATCCGTATCCGTAACCGAAAATGTATCTGGACTGGCGCTGCTTCCCGTTCTCGATCGCTCGACGGCCCAAACAAAACTGAATGTATCTTTGGCCAGCAGCTGTTGGGCTGTGTGGAAATCGTGTATCTGTGTGAGAGCGTGTATCTGTGTGTGACTTCCGCGGGTGTCTCTCTCTTTCAAAACCAAAGGCACAAAACGAAAAATGGTTGGTGGTGCTGCCGGTGTGAGTGCGCTAGAGCGAGATGGCGGACTTGGATGTGCTGTGTGTGTGTGAGCCAGCAATGTGGCTCTCAAACTGTATAGAGAGAGAGAGAGATAGGGAAAGAGAGACCAACCGGGCTACAGTGGCGGTCACTAATAAAGTTACTACAATGTGGTTATTGCCTTTTTTTATTTGTTGTCCATAGCATTTTGGTTGTTAATTAGAGTAAAACAAAATAATAGATAAAAATATTAAGCTAATATTATATATTGTGGCAATACACACATAAAAAATCACAACTTGTAACCAAATTTCTGTAGTTACATTTCTCACATTTTTTTTATAATTATTTGAAATTAGGAATAGTAATTATCAATAAACCAAAACATTATCAGATTAATGGTTTTCAAAATTTTACTTTTATTAATTTAATACATTTTTTTATAATAATTTTTTATATTTTAATATTAATAGCTTATAAGATAGTTTAAACTTTAATAGAACATTTTCTTAAAATATTAGGTCAGATCAATTAAAATACTGAAGATTAGTATTAGTATTATACATAGTATTTATGAACATATGTATTCATTTATTTTAAATTTAAACCATATTATATTAGATATATTTTTAAAATTTTCTTTTTCTCAATTTTAGTTAATTAATTTAGTGAATTATTATACTTCATTATTTCACCGTACAAATGCACCAGAATTATGGATCATTTTTTGTAGTCAAATGCTGTGCTCTAAAAACATTTAAAAATATCATAGAAACGAAGTTTATTTTTTAATATTTTGTTCAGTAACATTCTGCAAAATTCCTAACTAAACTTTGAACAATTGGAATATTTGACAATGAATTAATGATTTATTTAAAAATCAAATCTTAGGGATTTTGTATAAACGGAATATTATAAGTAATTATGTATGTACATCGATATTAAAAAGTATAGTAACACTTGGGACGCGACTGTTCGTCTCCTGCGATCTTTCTCCTCGCTCACTTACGGTTTGACAGCCACTTTAAAGCGGCCCGTATGCGAAAGAGCGGGATCATAAACAGGTTGGTCGTAAGAACGCCCCCTCCAAGTTACCTGTTCCGAGACACAAACACAGATACACACACCCAAGTACACTCACGCACACCACGACAGTGGCGCAACAACAAAGCGCTGATTGGTCAGTCCTTGGTCCCCCGCCAGCGAAGCGCATGCGCAATGATCGCCATATTGAAAGGCGGAAATCGGAGGTAACTTTAATTGCATCGCCACCCCGCCGCGGGAACTCCTTCTCCGGAAAGCGAAGGATGCTCGCTTGCCAGGACCCACTCACTCGCAGGCACTGAGCCTGCCGCACCGGCAATCCCATTTTAATTATCCGCTGCATTTGATTCTGGTATCTCCCGTATAATTGCAATTACTGCCCCGTCTCTCCGAAGTTCCCTGCATCTTCGGTTTCATCTGGACACTGATTGCACTTTTTTCCGGAAGGATGGAAATTAAGGGATTATTCAGAAGGAAAGTGCAACAGGGCAACTCTATGTAAGGATTTGAGATTTTGAAAATTTAAAGATATCGTTAGGAATGATTAATTTTATTTGTTGATTCTTTTAAAGCTAGCAGTCCTATTTTTCTTTTTAAAATGATTAGTTTGATAAAAACAATTTTTAGTTATTTTACTGATGACACAATATAAACAATAAGGAATAAAATAATCATTTTAATGTATATTTTCTTAGTAAATATGGTGTGCTAGATTTGATATTTTCTTAATTACATATATTTAAATTAAAAAATCGATTACTGTCATATTTATAAAAAACTTTTAAGCCCTTAAAAACGGTACACTGGTTCAAAGTCAGATTACAATGACCAGAAATCACAAATTGACAAATTTAACACGAAATGTGTAAAAAAATTCAAAAGAATAAATCATGCAATGATATTTAAGTAAAACTCCCATTATAACATTACAGATATCCTATTTCCTTGTATCAAATTGCATTTGCAGTCACATTTATCGGTAGCTCGATCTTAGCAAGTGCCTTCCATATCGCTCCATGGACCACACAAAACGAACATTGGAAGATCTGAAGAGAAATATGATCGAAAACCGAAAAGTTGATGGACTGATGGGGCGCCAGGCTGATACACCTGATCAAGATCGGCCACTGCCCGCCCAGATCCTCGTCAAAGATCTACCCCGCTGGCGATTTACAGCTTACACAGACCCCGACGGATACGATTTTGGCGCCAGGTTTTCGATAGTCACCGAATAGCCAAAATAAGTGTTAAAAAATTAGGAAATCGTAAAATTTACATAATAACAGATCATATTTCAATGGAGTTAGAAAGACAGACGGCAACGACAACAGTTGGAAATGCCAGAGGAACGAGAAAACACATAAAGGTGAACATTAAACAAAGTTGGAGGGAGGCTGCGACCGATACGAGAGATCCCACAAAATGTTAATGAAAAAGTGCGATAAAAATCTTGTCGAACATGAATGAGGAAAACGAGGCAACGGCAACAAAACCCACAATGCAGCGATCAACACCAAATTCTGTGGTCCAAGCGGACAGGGAGAGAGGGTGAGGGTGAGGGGGAGAAAGTCCCATCAGCGTCATCTGTTTGATGGCGGGCCCCGGATACCTGTTCCCCGTTCCCTTCACGTTGGTGTTAAGAATGAAGACAATAACGAGGCTGGCACACGCGCCCCTAAGCTCTCCGCCGGACACCTGCTGGGCGACCCATGAGGGGCCTCCGGCGCACAACGATCCTCCGACTCCAACTGGAGGCCTCCAACCTCCAACCTACAACCTCCCGCCTGTGCCAATGGCCCTCCAGGCGCCTGGGCAGACGCATTATGAGGCATTGCTGCAGCTTATTAGAAATGGTAAACAAACAGCCAAATCGTGTCTGACTTTATGGTCCTCCATTTCGAAACGTGCGCACATTGTTAATCATTGGGAACTGGCCATAAAGCAGCCATCATTGGCCATTATTAATTCGGTTGAAATTATTATTAATTTTGCGCCATAAATCTGGACGCTGCGTGAATGAACCCCTTTTGTGGAACGTGTGGGTAATTAGCTTTGAGTGCTTTGGGATTAGGCGTTCATTTGCTTGGTCAATCAGAAATTAGTGAAGATGATGTTTGATTTAAATAATAATAGGAAATGTATGATGGATGGGGATAACATGTCAATAGCTTTAAATTCTTTGGACAAAAATTAAGGCCGTCAAAAAGCCTGGATTTGTGGAACATCCGAACACAAATCTTGGAACTAGTTAACAAAAATAAAGAATTTAGATACTCTGTGTATTCATCGATCTTCAGCCGAAAAAGAGTTTGCTTTTGTATTTTTTTTAACATATTATAGAAAATATTATTGTTCTTTCTCACCTTTAACCAATATTACGTAAGCGACCGCATCGCAATCTAGAGTTATCGGAAAATTATAGTATTTGTTCATATAACGATGTATAACAGTTAAAATCCAATAAACAGATTATTTGCAAGTATTTCATGATATCTTTTGCAAGCCAAGTTTTATATAATTAAACAAACATTATTGCAAAAGGTCTGAACAATTTATAAAAATTGTATAATTGATATAAAGGTTGAAGTATATGCCGCTGTATTTTTCTGAGTCCTTTTACGAACATTTAGCAAGCCAAAGCTCTTGAATTAAAATAGTTTCTTGTCCATTAATCCACTGGGTTAGTTTATTTTCTCTTAAACACAAATGCATTTTTATTTATTTCAATTATTTTTTAGTTTATTTTCTCTTTCCTTTGTTGCAATTAAAATAATGTTGTATGTCAGCAAGACATGTCTCTATTTCTATTTTTGGTAAAAAAAAGTAATTAATAGTTGACTTTTTAAGTTTTAAAGTTGTAAATAACAAATTGAATGCAAAAAGAAAAACTAAGCACGTGTCAAACCTTTGCATAATTAACCTTAACCCTTTACATGGCAATAACTCAGATTTTTTTTATTTTTTTTTTTTGGTGGTAGATAAGGGAAAGTAAAAACTACTTCTTTTTATTTTTTTTTACATTTTTTTTATGTGTAAAGTTGCTAAGATGCAGATCTGCATCAACGCGAAATCGTTAATTATTCGTATTAAAATGCAACAAACACGAAAAGTCGACAATATACAAATAACTAATATATTAACCTATTTATAAATATAAATTTAATCAACGATACAATTTTTTTTGTAATTTAAATTTGAATTGGAAGTTGCACAACCAATTCTGACTACCAAATTCACCACATTCAAAATTCGCCAAATTCACAAATTGGCGGAAAAATATTTATTTCTTGAGTATTGGACAGAATTCTAAGTCGCCAATATTTTTTATTTAAAAAAAAACGAATGTTTCTGAACTGCATTAAAAAGATTTTAGGCAGTTTCCGAAAACACGTTAAAAAATAATTTAATGTAAACGGTATGATGCAGATATGCATCACCACCAGATAAAGGGTTAAATAAGTGTTGAACCTTTAGTAAACCTCAGCTAAACTCTTTCCATCTTTTAATCGTGTTTACAATTTTAGTGTATTAATGAAAAGTGTCAATGTTAAATGTTTTATACAGTAATCAACTTATAAATAGTAGGTACTTAAATAATATATTTAAATTTAAGCTTCGAAAATGGTATCCTGATATTCCACTTACACATTTAAACTCAACTTTGCTAATATTTCATTAAGTTAATCTTAAGAAAACTTTCAGAAAATAAACCCCATTAAAAGAGATCTTTTTAAAGCTGAAACCTCCTTCTTGTATGCTAACTCACACCCAGACATAATCTATTGAATAGTAATTTCACCAATAGTCCACCGGAAATTTAAAAGTTCTCTCACGCGTCCCAAGACGAGCCTGTGGCCCGTACATTCGCCTTCCGATAATTGGCCGCCAATTCAATTACGGACTTACATTCACCGCTCGCTGTCGCCGTCGATGGAGGCTCGGGCTCCGGGCACATGCAATTGCCTTGTAATTTGCCACAATTATTCATATTAAAAATGAGTTAAGCGTTGCCTCGGGTGCCCGGCCAGGTGGAAAGGTGGTAAAGGGGCAGCGCCCGGACAAGTAAGTAATTTTCACGCGTAGGTAACATTAAACGATCTCGGGCCGACGGCCCAAGGAGCCGAGGGATGCGGGGAGACGCGGGATAATAATCGCTGCCACATAAATATTACAAGCATCTGACAACTGAAAATTATCTCCTTCACTCACGAGCCATTTAAATCAATTTTACACTTCGGATTTCACAGGCGGTCGCCGTGGACAAAGGATACGATACGGGCTCCCCTTCACCTACTCGCAGGTCCCTCGTCCACGGGGGCCTGCAACCTGGAAATTGAAATTTATTGAAAAAATGATGACAAACGAACGAAAATAAGCGAATGCGGCAGCTGCAAGGTGGTCCCGGGGGTGTGACGTGAGAAGCCGACGCCGAAGCTGAAATTTAAGGCCAGCACTTTGGATATATATGTTTACGGGCAAGATAGACGCTGATTAGGGTTGTCAAGGGGTAATGAAAATTAAAGGAAATCCTTTAAACTTGATCTGAGATCGGATCAGTTTATCATATAAGTCAATGAAATTGTACTAATTTTTAAAGGAAGGAAGTAAGTTAGTTCCTTTTCTAACTTAATTCTGAAAGTAAATTTTATATAAAACAGAAATCCTTTAACCAACAGAACCAAATATAAAAACCATTCCATTCTTATATTACTTTATGATTCGAATCTTTATAAAAACAACTCTAATAAAGCTCGACAACCCTCGGCATGCTTCACATTTCACTGGGGCGTCATATCGTAGCTCTGCAGCCTAAAGTTCGTCCCTCCCCAAGCCTCTTGTCCTCCAAGCGGGACACTGTGCAAAAGCGTTTAAACCAACAATTACGCGAGCATAAATCAAACAGTCGAGTAGAGTGTCGAGGAGCCAGGCGGGCGGTCCGCGTCCCAGTTCCCCGTATCCCGTATCCCGTTCACGATCCTGCGTGGGGACTCTCCTCCCTGGGACCGTCAGTCGCGTGCACAGAGGAGACATGGTAGAAGGGGCCTGGAATGCCGACACCATCTGCTGTCACAGGCGGCGACGCCTTGGCCAACAATCCTGGCCTCTTGGGAGACTCCGCCTCATCCTCTTGGCCGAGGGCTGGAGGGGCTCAGCTTCCCCTCGGTTTCGAGTGTCAATAAATAATAGCGGCCAGCCCCCCAAAGTTTACTGATGGCGCGGAATTCGCTGATCTCGTTGTGATCGCTGTGCAGAGATTAGATTTTGATTCTTATTCCCCATCGTCTGCGGCTGCTTTCCTCCCCCCTTGGCCTGGTCAGCTATTTAAATAATTTTCCTATTAATTAAACAGTTTAAAAACAATTTGCACTTGGCCCGGACACAGGGGAGAGGCGTGTCAAATACGCTCGGGCCACGCAACGCAGCGGGGGCTTGTCCAATTTGCAGATATGATCGTGGGGTTGCCACGTTCAACGTCCAGCTGGTGGGTGGTCAAGAGGTTGGCGATTCTCTCACAGATCGCGTGAGCTGCTGCGGTTTTAAATACTTGATAGGGAGGACTTTGCAGAAATTTAAGAAACGAAATGGATGTGCAGCTTCATCGTTTAACTCAGATGTTCAGCTAAGTGAATTTCTTACAGAAAACTTGTAGCCTGATGGGTTTTAAATTTCTATTCTTCAAACTAAAGAGATTTTAGTGAAGGAAAACCAAGCGACATATTTAACTAGTTATGTACAATTTTTAACCATTGTTGGATTTTTTCGCGTTTGTTTTGCTATAATTATGTTAAACTCTTCTTGTAAAATATATCACAAAAGGCTCACAAACCATCCGTTTTAAAGCTAACGAAAATGAAACTTTCACTGCCGCAAACTAAGCAATCAGTGATTCGCCTTTTAACGTTTTTGGATCACAAACAATAGTCGCAACTATGGTTGGCTATACACAATACGTCGATCATTCATTTTCGTTAAAGAATGAATGTCTTATTAAGCTATCATAAAAACAACGGTGTAGTCAAATTCGCCAAAAATTTTTAAGTTTAGAACCACCTACTTTGCGATCTTTATTACTTTTGATAATAATCGTATTGTTATATTACATAGTTCCCTTGATTCCAGCATAAGGCTAAGCCCGTCTTCACCTTGACTAACCCCAATTTAATCATCAGCTGACACTTATAAATAACCAATTTCCTCTCGCTACCAGAATTGGTGTCGAGAGGCGAATGGAAACCCACACACGCGGATCACGCACAAGGGAGTTCGGAAATCGAGGTTGTTGCATAAATCAATGCCACAAAGACACACAAAAATTGAATTGTGTGCACCGCTCGGGGCACTTTGACCAGTGGCCTCAACTCGGAAACCAAACTCCCAGCGAGATCGTCTGCCAAAGGTGTTAATATTCAATTAAAATTCTAGGCTCGCCGGGCGAGTGGCTAATAAATTAGCGCTCAACAAGCGAGTTGCCAATTTCAATTTGTTTTCGTATCATTTCGAGGGGGAGCCTGGTCAGGGGCGAGGAGAAATAGTTGGTGGCTGGACCCGGCCACTGGCAAATTTATTTATTAAGCTGCGCAGGTGTGGCAGCTGGGGAAGGGGCAAGGATTGAGAGTTGCTGCGAACTTGTTTGCGTTCCTGACCTCGCAGGAGGATACGGCCATCCCCGGTTTGGTGGCCAGCCTAATCAGATCAGATCGGAAATGGAAACTCTTGGCTCAGACGACATCCAAATCGACTCGTGTCCAGCTCGGCATGGGATCTTGTAATCGATGTTATGTTGGACATTTCTGCTTACACCAATGCTCGACATGATGCCCCGCTAATGGAGTAGGATACGTTTCCAGTCTCGTGGCAGCCACAGTGCGCTATTTATCGCCACAGAGATTGACTGGAGGAAGTCGGGGACACAGAGAGGAGGGCTTATGTTAGTTGCTCTGACTGCTCGCCGGCATTCCAGCTGCGCCGATATTCGTTTGGTGATTGAGCTTTAACATTAATTAGTTTCGATTGTATTGAATCAGGGGAATCAGGGAAGGTGAACACATAATTGGCAGTGCCGCAGAAATCGGTATAAATTTTAAACGAAATAAATAAAGGTTGCGTTCTGAAATGTTTTCGGGGAAAATTGGTTTTTCTTTTTAGGTGTTATAAAGGTCAATTAAATTGTAAATTTCAAAATACAATACTAATAAAAGTAAGGATACTCTATATTAGGAACCACTTAGAAATGCTACAGTCGAGTTTGACCGACTGTTGGATAACCAAATTATTTTGGATGAAATTAAAATTAATGAAAAATGGCTAATTTATTTTGTCTAAATATGATCAAATTTACATACAAAAATGGAATTAAACAACGCGGAAGGTGTAACAAAATGTTACCAAATAAAGCCAAATGAAGCTAGAACAATGTTGCGAAACAAATTAAGGCAATTGATATAAGGAACATGTTGACAACATACCGATTGATGTTGCCAACACAAGATGTTGCAGAAGTTAAGCACACAAAATGGTTATTGTCTAATAACTCCTATGTTTCTAATCCGATTTAACTCAAATTAATCCAAATTTATCAAAAAATTTAATAGGAACATTTACTTTATATCGAAATTCTCTATTATAGCAAACCTATGGATACATTTTAGAACAAACTTCATCTGTCTGCAAAAGATTTAAAAAGTTTTCTTAATATTTGATAGCTTTACAATTATAATCTTCGAGATCTGCCATTTAACAGGAATAGAAAGATGGACAGGCAGAGACGGTCAGAAGTACAGATGAAAAGTTCAGAAACTAATTATTTTCGTGCCTTTGTTTTACCTTAAATTCCCTTCAAATTATAATTATTATTGTGATTATAATCCCAACTTTGTTGATACTTCTTCTAACAGATCGTAAAGCTATATCTAAACCTAATAAATAAGCTTGTTCAATGTTTTTATGGGTCATTACTAGTCAAGGAGCTCCAATGAAATTAACATGCCCATTATTTGTGTGCAGTTCTCTTGATCTCACCCTACTAGGGGGTCTCCGGTGTGGGGCCAGGTGGGCGGGGGAGTTCCATTAGAGACATTAAAATAATTTCAAAAGACATAAATTTTGAATTATGGCCACACAACGTGGACACGGCACTCCACGTACTATATATGAATGTGGCTCGGGCACGACGTTGGCAAGAGTATTTTAAATCAATTTCTTTGGGGGAGTGCGCTGTGCTGTGGTGTGCTGTGCTGTGCCAAGTGTTTTCACTATAATTACAGACAATTTCAGACATTCACCGTCGTGCCGGCGGAGTCCCCATCGCGTCTGTCCCTGCCCCAGTTGCCTTTTGCTCGCTGAGATGGCCATTTAAATTGATTTATGAGCGCCTGATCGGGCGCATTTGTTCGGGGCGGGGCTTCAGGGGGCCTACTATGGGCACCCCATCATAACTCACGATCGCCTCTTCGCCCAGTTGCTGCTAATTAAATCTGCATAAGTGGGCGCACTCATTTGACGTGGTGGGCGTGGCCGCAGGGGACAGCTGCCGCTTGTTGCTGTTGCTGCTTTTGGTGATAGTCCTTCGGCTACCTGATGTCAGTCGACGTCCAAACCCTCGTCACCGAAGACGAAGAAGTGCTCGAGACGTGGTCCAATTTCAGACAACCCCTAACAAGGCCAAAAGGGTCAAGGGGTCAGCGATTCGTTAGTCCTAGCAAACAATGCCGTCTGTAATTGATTCGGAATCCTAAAGATCCATCGTCTAAGCCCACAAGAATTCCACGCATTTGTCAGCGTTCTTCGTTGACTTTTAATTGCCTGGGAAATTTGTAATTCAATCAGAATAGTATTGTAATGTCCGGACCTATCCTAATTGCAAGCGATTCAGGACCTCAGAATCGAACCCGTAATTGGGTTCGAACAACAGGACTAAACAGTAATGGGAAAGGCGAACTTTTGACAGAAATATTAGCATTAAATGAGCAACTTTTTTAAACGAAAGTGTCGATAGGCGGAACCGCTGTGGCTGAAGGACAAAGGAGGAGATGGCAAGGAATAACAGCAACGAGCCGACCGACCGACCGGAGGAACAGGCAGAGGAAGTGCCATAAAAATGCAATTTTAGATTTCATCAACTGATAAGAAAAGTTTTTAAATTAGCCGCCAAATGGGAATGCGAATGCGAATACGAAGTTCGAAACTGTAAACTGAGCAACAGACAACAAAAACATTTGATTAGAAAACCGGAAAACAAGGACAGCAATCGCGGGAGGAAGACGGCCTACAAATTGGCCTCGTCACGCCAAGAAATCGTTAGAAAGTTTCTCCCAGTACAGTTGCAATTGCAATTGCATTTGGGTCCCGCGTCCACCCATCCCCTTCCTTGGGTGTCCTGTCCTGTCCTGGAAACTCCTGCCTGCGCTGCGGAAACTCTCAGAGGAAAACGCACTCCACGCCAGAAAAGAGAGCAAAAGTATCAGTTTCAGTTTATCAAAATCCTGCCATCGCAAGTGGCACAGATTAGGAGAACAATCAAAGGGAAAAATGGAAATGCAACAGGGAACGAGAACGAAAATAGAAAATGGAAATACAATGGCCTGCATTCTTTCTATATTTGGAGGAATCTCAAAGTCCAGATCTACCGGCCATTCGGCAGAGAGACAGCGCTCAAGTAATTAACGCCCCGATCAAGGAGCGGCATCCGCAGCCTCGGGAGCTAGCTAGCCCGGTCCGCATCTCAATCTGGAAACAGTAGCTCGGCGACGGCGCCTCGAGGATTTGCACAAATGTTAATGATGATCTGATCTTCGAGGGGAAGCCCCTGTCCTGCCTTTCCCTCGTCGCTCTGGAAAAAATAATCCGGTGTTAAGATCGGGGGCGGTTTTTTGTTTGTTTGGTTTTCGCTCCGATTAATCGCTGATGCGATTTTAATTAGGAGATTCTAGACTTTTGTATTTACTTTGCCTCCTTTTATTTTTGATCTTCAAGGACGAGTCTTGCTTGAGAATTTTTTTGTAACTTTAAAGTTACTGTGATGTATTGTTACTATGCTGTATTGTAGTTGTAAAATGTTCGAAATCATCTGCATAGCTAATCATTGACGTACTGTATAGTAAATGTACTATACAATAATAAATTTATTCATTAGTAAAGGCATTAAAAAAGCAAATAAATTAATAAATTTGATTGTAAAATATATTTGAGAATTCAAAAAAAATTCCGTATCTTCCAAACATTTTAAGAAGTTAACAAGGAAAAAAAGTTTGACGGCAAACTAACAGTGGTGAGCCAAGTTAAAATTAAATTAAATTTATTAACTATATAAATATATGTATCTTGTAGATTTACCTTTTCAATTTAAAAAATGAAGCTAGCTGAAAAAGTAAGAAATTGTAAATTCAAGAAGTTTTAAAGTGAAAAATTTCCAACATCCAATATAAGCGGAGTAAACGAATAAATAATTTTCAGATTTATAATTTTAATTTTAAGCTTGAATGCCTATGGAAGAATACTCGACTGTGAAAAACAGCTACAATTTTAAAATATCCATGGATTTATATGTCAATCTCCGACATAAAAAATTACCTCATTTTCTGAAGTAGCGTTAGAAGCACGCCATTTACATTCATTACTTATATATTAATATTTGCTAAGCCTGAATAAATAAAGGTAACTTTGGGACGTTGAATTTTATACCCGATTGCAGTTGCAAATGAAACAAGTAAGAAAGCTACTGTCGAGTGAGCTCGACTGTGAGATACCCGCTACCCATAGTTAAACCAGAAAAGCGTCAGGACGCCAGAAAAAACAATTAATACAATTTTGAACATAACGGACAAATGCAAAAGCAAGTGTAATATAATCACATGCATACAAAAATACATACACATGTATCTATGTGTGTAAAAACGCGTCATTATTGAATTCAAGCGGCTAATAATTATTACCATTTAATAAAATTGCTTCTCGAATATCTTATAAGATTCTTTTCCGAACACAACCAAGAACTGATAAGAATATTTAGTTGGTCTAATTGGTCAACCAAAGGAAGCCTGCTGCCAGCAGCCGTTTGTGGCCATACAAAATTATTTCTTTAATAACTTCGTCAAAGAAAATGAATGTAAGTTCCATAAATGTTTTTTTTATAGGGTCGGAAATGCTTCCTTCTACCTGTTACATACATTTCCTGCCGGCACAAAGTTATAATACCCTTCTACCCTATGGGTAGCGGGTATAAAAAGGGAGAAATAAAACGTTTATAAATAGTAAAGTACCTAAATGTACATATATATATTATAGGTTTTTTTTAATCCGATTTTGATTAATTTTAAAGCATTCACAAATTTACAGTTTTACATTTTCTGATTTACTATTGCAGCTTACCAAAAAATCTTCTTTAATGACTATAATCGCACATCTCAATTAAATTATATAGATTTAAAAAAAACCCCCAAAGATGTGTGAATATAAACAATTTAAAAAACCGGCTTTTAAAGTCTGGCAAGGCCATAATCGAAAAGTCCGGTCACTTCCGCACGGTCTGGCAGAGCTGGGGAAATTTCTACTTTTTGAGATTTATTAGTGTGAAATCCAAATATCCATCTGGCATCACTAAGTGTAAATAATGTAAGGCAAATGCAATATTGTAAAAGCAACAAGCTGCGGCCACAATAACCCAAGTGTACTCTATTTAAGCTCGGTTTGTGCGGCGGAAAAGCGACGGACATAGCCCAGCTTGGGGCCGAGGGAAACGCAGCACACGCACACACCCGTGCGGCGCACACTTGTGCTGCTGCTGCACACACATATAGACGGGTATTTTTCGTCTACGTTTCAATTCGATTTTCGGAAATTTCACCTTCGCGTTGCTGTTTTTCGGCTATTTCAAACTTGTTTTCAGCTGTGTCTTTCCCGAATCGTGCCCCCGCCCCCAATCGCTGCCCGCAGCCCCGCTCTGTTGGCAGCCGCTCACTTTTTAATTTGCTTACGTATTACGTGTGGCGGTGTGCGTGTGCGCTCGCGTTTGTATTTCATGAAAATTAGTGCCAATTTGCAGTGAGACGGAATGTAAAGGCAGAAGCTGGCATAATTTTCCGCACATTCAACCTCTGATTTCCCGTTTTTCCCTCGGATCAGCTGTAATTTGCATAAGAAATCGCCACCCCCCTTCTGGCCGTCTCGCTCGCTCCTGGGCACGTGTGCTTGTATGCGTGTGAAATGCTTTCCGCTCGCTAAAAATAACGCCCGTGGATCGGTTGATATGCGTGAATAATGGCGAAAAACGCATTTAAAGCGTAGTTCTTGAATGTGTGTCAAAGAGCAGCAGGTGCAAGTGCAGTGTTATAAAGCGCAGCACTTCTGCCTGTGTGTGTGCATGTGCTCGTATGTGCGTGTGTGTCGCAAACATATGGCAAAAAGTCGGGTCTGCTAATTAAATATGAATATTTGTTGCATTCTCCGCAGAAAACAGTGATACTCCTCAATGACAGAATGACATAGAGAGTGGCAAGAGAACTACGAAAAACCAAGGCGAAAAACCACATCCAATGACAAATGTGACCACGGAAACACATCAGCCGCCCTGAGGAAGAAGAGGAACGTCTCCAAAGGTCAACCCAGCACCCTGCACCCGGCCCCGCCCCCTCTTCCGTTTGTTATTCTTTTTTTTCGTTAGTTTCCCTCCGTTCGCGAGCGTGTTTCCTTTGGGCGTGCAATACTTTTTGCCAAAAGTCTTGCCACGGTCCAAAATCGCGAAGCACGTCGAACGAGTACGGCCGTAAAAATTCCCAAGTCCGTGGGCACCAAGCTGCAGCGTCTCAAGGCCAAGGCGGCTGCGAGTCAACACTACGGCAGCAGCAGTTATCGCAAGTCCGGCGGCAGCAACAGGAGCACCGAGGGCGGCGAAAAGAGTTTCGGGACACAAGGCGGCTACGACTATCAACGCGGTGGCGCTGCCGAGGAGCGTAACTTTGCTGCGACGACGGCGGTGGCGGACGTGGCCGAGAAGTCATATCAATATAGCAGCGGCAGTAGCAGCAGCAACCATAACAACAACAATTATCAAAAGTCAAACCACACCAGTGCCAATTTCAACCACAACAACAACAACTATAACCACCCAAAAAGCGCCACCAACCTGCCTTATCAGCCTCAGAGCAACCACAGCATCAATAACAACAACAACACCACGATGAAGATGACCAAACAGAAGAATTCTCTGGCGGAGCGCCTCAATATCGGCGATGAGGTGCGGGAACTTAAGCTGGGCTCCACCTTCAGAAACACCTCAACATCCTTCCATACCATCAAATGTAAGTTGTCGCCTGGCAGGCACTCGGCTCCCCTTCCCATTCAGCCAGAACTGACCCACAAATGTGTTCGTGTTCCAGATGACTTCAAGCCAGCTAGTGTGGATACCAGCCGCATGGCATCTGTGGACGTTGGCTCCAACAATCAAGTTACTGTTATCGTGCCAAATTCTGGTGAGTGCAGCGGATTATCCGCTAGATATATTAGCTTCCGGGCTCGGATACTTAGGTTGAGATTCAGCACCAAGCTAACAGTGTTGATTTCGCTAACTGGGGCCAATAAAAAGAGATGGTCATTTAACATTTGTAACGATAAATTGCAAATGTCTGTTCTCTCTTAAAATTTTGTGTAATGATTTTAATGACAGGCTTACTTGTTTCTACCCTTAGATAAAGTGCCTGCTAAGACACTGACGAAGAAGATAAGACGTTGTATCTTACAGGATAATTATGTTCTTAAGATAGAAAAAATTATACGATTTATCTTAGGTCAGGAGATATTATGGACTGACCTTTGGTGGGTAAATTACGGATGAATAATTTATCGATTCTTTTAAAAGCAAAACATATTCTTTAAAATATTAATATTATTTGATAGAAAACAAAAACTGCTACAATTTACAAATGTCAGCAAAAATGTATAACATAAACGTACTTTTAGATTAATAGGGCTTTATTTTTTTTGTATTTACATTTATTTATTACCTAAAGGTTGTTATTATTCAGTGTCCTGAAATATTTTCTGTGCCAGGTTGTCCCAAATTTGGTTATCATGTAATCCCATTCCAACTTATACACCACAAAATTTGGTGTACTCCTACAAGCCCGACGTTAATAATCTGTATCCAACGTTTTTTATTAGACAGTCGCACAAGGAAATGAAATAGGCAGGGAAATCGAGTAAGTTAGTGTCGTTTCTTGAACGAACACGCAACCTAAAACAGTATTCAAATTAAAGCAAAACCAATAGGTTTTGTCTTTGATTTGGGAAAATTAACTTAAAGAAGGCAATCGACTGTCAGATGATTAGATAAACCTTGTCTTAATGTATATTTCCGCTTTGGTATCACCTATCTGAAGATAACTAATTTTAAGCAAGTGAAAATTCAATACGTTAACAGAATACTGATCTATTCCTATTCTCTGGCTGTTTGATGACATAATTTGTCTGCATTATATATAGTAAGAGTCAGAGGCAGAGTCTCCTCTTCGATACAAATTAATGGTTAGCCAGCCCTGTGTCTTATTTCGTTTGAACAAAGGCCGCAGACGCGTGGCGAGAAGTGGAGAGGGGACGCCAGCGATGGAATGAAACCAAATTACATCAAGTCAGGCAAAATGCAGCCAAGCGTTCAAGTTTTTTACCTCGCTTTTTCATACTCGTATTATTTCGCTACGCTCTTTGTGGCCAGACTCGTCTGTGGGCTGTCGGCTGTGGTTGCTGTTGTTTGGACCTCATTGCGGCCGACTTGCCTTGTGTAACGCTCCGCTGATTGCGAGCGACGAGTCGCCAAAGAGTTTGGCGCTGGCGACGACAATAACAGTGGCATTTGGTCAAGTGTGCCTCTGGTAGTGGAAGTGCGGTAACTGCCCGATCTCTCCCTATCTCAGTTCGTGTTCAAATCGAACGGGTGCAGCCGAATGTGCACTGGACTAGTTTTCAGTTGAGCATCGCAGCCACAGCCAAACATTCCGTTCAATCTTCCGATTATCTGCATAAATTGAATGCCCTTACATCAGAATATAAATAATAACAATATCTCGAATGGGCAGTTGCGTCCAAATAATTAGCAATTGCAATTAATCAGATATTTTTGGGCACTGTAACCATTATGAATTAAATTATTTTAAACCTGAAATTGTATAGGCTTTAAAGATTCTCTACAATGATGAATAATAATTCACTCAGGAAAGTCGTTGAAATCAAATCAATTAAATCATTTAATTAAATCCATTAAATTTGTTCCATTTAATTCGAAATCGTTCGAACCCCATTACTAAAGTGCATAACCCTTTATAAATAAAAAACACTTAACTTCTGCTAATTTTCCTAACTCCTCGCTATTGGCAGCGCTATTTGGCTTTGGAGGAGACGCTTTTTAATTTTTAAACCATGCACGGCCCTTGTTTAACCCTTCAAGTAACAAAATCAAACTCCCTTTGAGGTCCTGAGGCCTGCACTTATTCACCTGGCGAAGGACATCGAATAAATTTGTATTCTGTCGACAGAGGTTCATCAGCGATTCTACCAGGCTCTCCTCTTCTTTCGGTACTTGATCATTAATTTGTTTCGATTTTGTGTAGATATCTATGGCCGTCTCAATTTTTTCTCTTCCGTCTTTTTCCTGAACGGTCTCAATAAGTGCTTCATTCACGCGTCGAAATACATTGAGGATAGGTAATTTCAATAGAGCCGTGACATTTACAAGGACCGCAACTGTAAGATTTTCAAAAACTTGTGAGAAGCACTAAGGTGAGCCGAGATAAACTCACCGAAAATTGCCAGCTGTATATACGTTAGTTTCTTCATTGTTGAGGGAAATGAAACTTTTAAGGGTGGTGTCTGGCATGAATGTGCATATTAGACATGTCGAATGGGATCTGAAATCAATTTATTCCAAACGATATGCATTTTCAAGTAATTATTCACATTAACCAACCCCGTAACAAAAAAAGTCAAATTAAATATATATGATATTTTAGTTTAAGCGGCAAATTTACATGCAGACAACTTTTCTAAAATAAAATCTGTAACATATGCGATATCCAAAACTCGGAATTTAAACAGAGTACTGATAAATACACCTTGGCTTTCTTTTGACTCCTTTTCTTATTATGTAAAGCTTTATAAATTTGCAAATAATTTTACAGTAGGTGGGCAATATAGAAATACTTGTTCCAACATATGTGAAAGTAGAATCCTTTTATCTTTTATAGCTTAAATGAAAACATACTAAAATGATGAGAGAATACATTTTTAAAGGTTATAGTTTCAATTATTATTTCATATATGTATGTACCTACATTATCTAAAGCTATATGTGATTTATGGTTTGGTTTGGAAATCTCAAGGTTTTGGGCTGGTAAAATATACGAATGTGTCTCAGTTTTGACTGCATTTTTAAGGAACACGTGCTGTTGTGACTTTAGCTGAACTCCGGTGCCAACCAGTTTTTCAGGAATTCTACAATATTGTATGACTAATACCAACTTGTGATTGTGCTTCCGTTGCAGAAAGTTCCGGTGTGCCTCATACAGTTTATAAGGGTAATCAGAGAGAGTATGCCAAGGAGTGCTTGATGATTTACGACAAGGAGACGGGTGCTATCACAATAGAGAAGTTGAACCACAACATACAAGTAAAGAAGACAAGGTGAGTGCGGAACGGCTGCAATCCCTGAGCAGTGAGTAGCTTCTTTCATTTTTTCAGGAGCGAGGTTACCAACAAGCCAGTTCTTCTGCCAGTTCAGAATGCAAGCATGAATGTGGCCCAGGGCCAGGGTCTGAATCAGGCCCAGGCTCAGGGCACCAACGGTTCTGGAATGACCCCGGCTCCTGGGCATGGATCCGGGTCGTCTAGTAAATTGGAGAACAGTACCATGCGGATTACATCAAAGACAAAGGTTTCAACGGGAAGTCGCAGGAATAATATAAGTGAGTGAAGGCATATTTGTATATATGTAAATGTAATGCTAAGAAGAATTATGTAAGAATTATGTGTTACTAATGATAATTTTACGATAATTTTAGTTGACTTCAAGCCGCGCAATTCGCCCATGCAGCAGAGCTCACCATCGCGTCCAGTGGCCATCCATCGCAGTCCCCAATCCGCTCCAGCGTAGGTTTTTACTCCAGCAGTTTGGCGATGGAATTAAATCTACCGTTTCGTTTCAGTTGGGATGCAAATAATGCACAGCAGACATTGCCCAGCATCCCTATGATTACGGACGATGATGACTTTGGGTTGAGAGCTGCCCTCCATAACGGTGGACAGGCAAATACCTCAGGCTCATCGACTGGCTCGGTGGGGGGTCAACCCGAGTATGGATCCATGACGTCCAAGCAGCGACAAGCCCCTCAGCATAGCCAAGCCAAGCGCCAGCAGATGCATCAGCGCTCCAGTCCGCCAATGGCCCAGCAGCAGCACCAGCAGCCATCCAGCTACGGTCGCGGATACAACAATAGTAATAACCAATACGCACAACATCAGCAGCAGCAGCAGCATATGCAGCAGCAACCACAACGCCATTCTCCACAGCAGCAGCATCAACACCATCAACAGCAGCAGCAGCGTGCTCCAGCCTTTGGCCATGGTAACAGCATGCCAATGGACTTTGACTCAGCCAGAGAGCATGACCTGAGCGCGCAATCAGTGGCGCAAGCGGCTGCTGTTCTGGAACAGGTAGGTTTCACGACTCCTTTTGATCGGGGCTTTGCTGAGCAGGGTATTTGGTTTTTGCAGCAAATTGGCGGCGCTTTAAGTGCATCCAGCTCCAGCTCTGAATCTGACTCTAGCGACAGTGACAGCGGCAGTGACTCAGATGACAGCACCGATGATGATCGCCCAATGGAAAGTCAGCAGCAGCAACAACAGCAAGCTATGCAACATCATCAACATCAGCAGCAGTCTCAGCAGCACTTAAACCAGCTGCCCAACCTAGGCTTAGGCTCCATATCACCAACCTACAGCAATAGTCATCATCAGCAGCAGCAGCCGGCGCATCATCATAGGCAGCAGCAAATGCAACAACAACAACCGCAGCAGCAGAAGCAACAGTCCGGCATTTATGCATCCAACGGTGGCTTTCCAAACGACTTGCTGCAAAACGATCTGCAGTTGTCCTCAAATTCGTCCGAAGACGAGGACGATTAGCTGGGCGAGTTTTAATATAATTCAATAATTTCACAAATATAACGGCAACAACAATTATTGATATTCTGTCTATATGTGTGTAATTAAGTTGTAATTATTGAGGGGTGAATTTACTTGCTAGTGAAATTTTTATAAATAAATTCTTAGTTGTACGACACGATATACCCGATCATACATTAATTAATTTTAATCGTTAATTTTAAACCTTCCAAATGTGCAGAAGAACATTGAATACAAACAAGAAAGAAACTCACAACCTAATTTCTGCCAATACATATTTCAATGTGAATTAATCTTAAATACAAATTCAAAGGTTATGTGAAACTTGTTCAAAGTCCTAAAAAAGATCGCACGCAAATACATACATATAGATCAACAATAAATAACAGCAGAAGCAAACGAAGTAGGCGATGCAACTACGGAAATTATTTAGTTTTTAATGCCAATGCTGAAAATATTAAACATGATTTTTAAGATACAAAAACAAAGATCATTGACGAATAACCACAGCGGATTTTTGCCATTAATTACGCATTTTAATCTAAGCCTGAAATCATTTAAATTATTCAGATACCAAAAGCACGAAAATAACTATGCAATTGTCCTCTTATTTTGGTTCGCTTTATTTCGCTCATCTTTTGTATTCAATATTTTTGTTCTTTATTACGTTTACGATAAAATAAATACTAACTGATTGTTCGCCTTTGATAAATTTGTTAGCTAAGTATAGTCTCTTATCCATTTGAGTTACCTATTTGTGCGGTATGAAGACATTTAGGTTTTACCCCATGTTTTATTTGAATTTATTTGTAGTTCTTTAATTAATTTTTAAAATATTTTATTATGATTTTGTTATGCGCTTGCAATAGTTAAAAGCAACGAGAAACTGAAATAAATGTGAAACGAATGAAAACTCCTGGTTTTATGCTCCTCAAGCCGAAGAATTGATTACACCAAGACTTTACGACACAAATATGAGTAACGGCATATGAATCTTATTATTATAAGGTCTTTATTTACTCACTAAAGAACACAGCTCCTTCCATTTGTATGAGCGTGCACGAAGGTCCAGGCACACACTAATATTAACACTATTTCATTTGCCAAGCCAACAATGAATTGTATTTATGAAGTACCATCCACGAGAAAAACGACCAATATCGAAGAGACAGTTAGTAGCAAACGGAGATGACACCAATTATTTTTTGTACACTCTACATGAGAATATGTCTAGGATTAAATTGTTTTGCAGACCATAAGGATTTGTTATGGCATTCACTGGTTGGCGCACTACTATTGAGCATCAAATAAGAACACCAAACCCATTACAATCAAATCAACAGCAACTAAACGAAAACAACCAATTGATTCAGATAATCATAAGCACAATATACATACATACATATGCAAAGAATCTAGAAATAATTATAAAACTAATTCTAAATGGAATCCGAAAATGCCTAAGATCACAATGAAATCAAGCGACTAACTTAGTCTAATTGGTAAGAAACAAAATATATATACATATATTATATACAAACAAGCATGTACACGACTTTATATACAAACATATAAATATTACTTTCAGTTGAATTAGTTCTAATACCGACCATTAAACAGTCAACAAATAAAATTAAACAATTCATCTGGTGTTTTTGATCACTTTTGAATGGATTATATTCGGAAATAAGTACATACCTTTGACCCAAAACCGTTTGGGTACAACGGACCTTGGGTTCAGATTCAGAGTCAAAATTCTATAAGCTGTGTTGGGATGAACAACTATTTTTCAATTCAAAAGATGTTTAACAGGTAGTCTGAATTCCTGTTAATGTTAGCTTTTATGACCGCTTTTAGGGACTATTTTAGTCTAAGAAATTATGACATCGTTGGAGAGTTGGACGGTTGGAGAGTGCTTTATTTTTAGAGGCTGATTATAAAGTAAGTAGATTTTATAACCTTATGACAAAAAGAAACAATTTCAAGGAAGGATCTATTAGACGTCGTTAGACGTGGTTTAAAGGCTAGAAAATGTGTTTACAATTAAAAAATAAATTATTTTAAATAATATAATATCGATACATTGATTTATTTTAAAAAATATTTCCGATGGAAATATGTTGTGATAAATATCGATAAGCGAATATATTTATCAGCCCTGGTAGCGGCAGACTGTATTACTTCTGAACAATTAGCATCAACAGGTGTTGATTAATTGGATAAATACCTCAATATGGGCGACGTTACAGGACTCAGCAATGCCGAAGCCGACGAGCTGTGCAAAAAGCCCGAGGCGGCCACCAAGGCAAGTCTCTAGAACTGGTAGTTATAGCCATCTATAGGTTGGAACTAACACGCTGTCTTTCCAGGATTTCCTATTCCAGCAAACGATGTACCGCATCAAGGATCCGCGCCGGTCGCTGCCCTTTTACACGGGGGTCCTAGGAATGACCTTGCTAGTGAAACTGGACTTTCCCGAGGCCAAATTCTCCCTGTACTTTATGGGGTAAGGTTAAGTGGCTGCGGCTTATCTAAGTACGTGCGTATTGACCGGCGATAACAATTGCGTTTCTATGTTCCCGCAGCTACGAGAACGCCGCCGATGTACCCAAGGATCCCAAGGAGCGACGCAGCTGGGCGATGAGTCGCAAGGCCACAGTTGAACTCACCCAGTAAGTGCACACTTCCGATTTTAATATTCTTAACCAGGCTTCCATTACGTGCAAGTTTTTTCCAATCAGAACATATGCATGTACAAATTTATAATATGAAAAGTTTAAGCAATTATCTATTTTTAAATACAATATTGCAAATTTAAGGAAGGTACAGATCTCATATTGAAGTAATCTTGATTGACTGTAATCAAAATAGCCTTAAATTCTTGGTGTTTTTTTTTTAAATCAAAAGTTGAGCTTCTAACCACACCCTTTCGTCATATATTCACATTTTTTTATATTGATAAAATTAATCTTTAAATATGGCACTATGTGGTGTTTCGAAATTAGGAAACGTTCTCTAAATATTTCGTATTTTTATCCTAGCAACTGGGGAACTGAAAGCGACCCAGATCAGAGCTACCACACCGGCAACAACGACCCTCGCGGCTTCGGACATATCGGACTCATGGTTCCCGATGTCTATGCCGCCTGTCAGCGGTAAGAATGACGTCTTTGTAATTGTATTCACCTATAATTAATTGACCCATTCCTATCCCCTAGTTTCCAAGAGCTTGGCGTCGAATTTGTCAAGAAGCCCGATGACGGTCGCATGAAGGGATTGGCCTTCATTAAGGATCCCGACGGTTACTGGATTGAGATCTTCAACGCCCACTCTGTTTAGACCTATGCTCGCTGGCAATGATTTTTAATGTTGTATTCCACGTGTATCTGTCACTGTTCCTTAATTGCCTGCGACACATCTGAGGTGTAGAGTGGAATCTCCGAAGGAGTCGTTAAAATAAATAAGAAAGAGAATGTCCAACAATGGCGTTGTCCTTATTCTCGCATACAGATATGTCGCAAGTGCTGCTGCAGCTGTCACCTCTGTCCCCAAAATAATTGGCTCCTGTGTCCTTACCGGCTTGGTATTTTCACACGCTAATTATTATTTACATCGCGGACAGCCATGCACGTTTTTGATAAGTAAATGTGTTACCCACTCGGACCGGAAGTGGGGTGTTTGCCCAGACGGTCTGCGAATGTTGCGCCGACATTGGGGTGGGTGCTGGGTGGTGACTAGTCACTAATAACAGTCAAATATGGGAGCGTATTATTTGTTTGGTATCGAATATGGAATTTTGCAATTTAAGTTCGTGCACGCGGCCACTCTGGAACAGTTCCTGTCAGAGGTTTGTCCTGTCAACGCCAAGATGGAAATTTCGGAGCCCAGCATCGGTATTTTCTACATCAGCAAAGCGCTGGCTCTGGCCCCATATGTCGCCAGTCGGAACACTAAGGGCCAGGTGGAAATCCGCCGCAGCTGGATATTCACCATCTATTCAGCCACATTTACAGTGGTAATGGGTGAGTGTGGGTGGGATTGAAGAGGGAATTCTCAGCCGGAATGATAGCTATTTAACTGCCTCTAGTCGGCCTCACCTATCGGGGGCTGCTGTTCGATGCAAATTCGGAAATACCCGTCCGGTAAGTACTCTGCCTTCCTTCTGGGTATTATACTTTTTTATTCTATATTTGTGTGTCGTTTATTTTAAATTTATTTGTCGTATTTGTCCCACCTGCAAACGGTGTTAAAAAAAAATAGCACATTTCATTAAACCTATGTATATATCTTTCTAGCTAAGCTCTTACAGTACCACTGAATAAAATAAACCGTCCAGCATTGTGCTTTTTTTATTATAATATAAATTTAATAGACTAATTTTATTTATTGCCAGTCCTTATTTTACTATTTCTATCACGGAAAAATACATTTATATAAACTAATATCAATTGGAATTACTTCAAAAAACCTTTCTGAGTCTTCTGATAAAACTTTCTGCTTTATATTGTCTCTAAATGCGCTTACGAATATCTTTAGTTGCACATTCGTTTACATTTACATTTCTAGTGCAGACACTGTGCTTTTGGAAAAAAATGGTCCGAGTATAATACTAGAATTAAACAAAATCAAAATTAAGCAAAATCTAACCAAAGCTAGCTTATTTTCTTATTGTTAATTAATTAACTATCTTCACCGGCCAATCTAAAATCAACTTTCACAAGCAATGCTATTGTTATGACACTACTGTATGTGTACTTACCTATCTCAATCTTTTCTACCTAATTATCACCTTTGCTCCCTTCCAAACACATTTTCGATCTTGCCCAATTAATTGCTCAAACCAACTGCAAAACAACCAACCAACAAATCAAAAGTGCATCTTTTAGAATGAAATCGGCTACTTCGAAAGTAGTAACAGCTCTAGACGTCTCTGTAGTGGTCATGGCCATCGTATCGGGTGTTTACTGTGGTCTCTTCAGCCTAAAGGACACGCTGGAGCTGAATGCGCGTCTCACTAAGGTGCGGTCACAGTCCCAGTCCTCACCATTTGAGTCACAAATTTTTATTCTCAGATCGACAACACGTTGAATGCCTATAATAACTTCAGGAGGGATCGATTGCGAGCCTTGGGAATGGCAGCAGCCTCCCTGGTGGCCATAGCCCTGTTGGTCGGGCTAGATGTGGGAACCTGGATGCGTATTGCCCAGGATATGAATATTGCCCAATCTGATACGGGTAATTTTACTTAAATTTGAAATAAGTAATCTAAAAATTAATCATTTTGTCTGTTCTTTTTCGGACAGAGCTTAATGTGCACTGGTATATCCCCTTTTATGGACTCTACTTTATCCTCACGGGCCTGCAAATCAATTTTGCGAACACCGCCTATGGCCTGGGCAGACGTTTCGCCCGTTTGAACCTCATGCTTGACAGCAGCTTCCTAGGGGGTAAATGGATTCAAATCACTCTTAATTCCGAGGCTTATTTAAAAGTTTTCCACAGAGCACAAGGACTGTAGTTCGTCCAAGCCAGTTAAGGTTAACACCGTGAAGACCATTAGCATGAAACCTCTGGCGATGCCCTCGGCACTGCATGCGAGTCTGACCAAGCTGAACAGCGAGACCCTGCCTAGCGAATCAACAGGTGACAGCCGCAGTCTTATCCTCAACATGGAGTTACTCAAACTGGTCCCTTTTCCAGCCAAAAACAAGGGACTTCTGCTCAAAGCTATGGCCGACAGTCACGAGTCGCTTGGCAAGTGTGTCCTGCTCCTTTCCAAGTAGGATATGCCACTCCAGTTGATTGACTCTGTTTGCTAATTTATCCGAATTCGTAGCTCCTTTGGCGTTGCGGTGCTGTTCATTCTGGTGTCCTGCCTGTTGCATCTGGTGGCCACAGCCTATTTCCTGTTTCTGGAAATGCTCAGTAAGCGGGATAACGGCTACCTATGGGTGCAGATGCTCTGGATATGCTTTCACTTTCTCCGCCTGCTTATGGTGGTGGAGCCGTGCCACCTGGCTGCACGTGAGTCGCGCAAGACCATACAGATCGTGTGCGAGATCGAGAGGAAAGTGCACGAGCCAATACTGGCCGAGGCGGTAAAGAAGTTCTGGCAGCAGTTATTGGTGGTAGACGCCGACTTCTCCGCCTGCGGCCTGTGCCGCATCAATCGCACTATACTGACATCGGTAACATTACATAAGGACTATCTTTAACCTTAATTTTCAGAACTTTTTATTCTTATTTCAGTTCGCATCGGCCATAGCCACCTATTTGGTCATACTTATTCAGTTCCAAAGGACCAACGGCTGAGATACGCCAGCAAATTCAAATTGATTATATAAAAAGTGGTTTCATTTATTAACACTAATCACTAAACGGAGCTTTTGGATATTAATGATCTGGTTAAGAGTCTGTTCTGTCTATGTGCTTATGTTTAAATTTAGCAAACAATAAAAAGCAAAACGATTATTTATCCTTTCTTTATCCTGTTACTTCAAAACAATGAAAATTCACATAAACTTATATTCATTGTCCCCTCCCATTTGCGCTTACACTTAGAGCCGTGGTCCGTCAAGCAACTCAAATTAGAAACCCTTCTGGTATTGCTTGGTCTCCATCCGCTGCTGCAGCAGCTCCAGCTGGCGCTTCGCCTCGCACTGCGGAAAGTTGTTCAGGTCGTAGTACTGCGGAGCCAGACTGAGCAACCATTCAGCTGATGTGGGATAAAAAACCAAGTTATAGAGTGTTTGATTGTGTAAAAAATAAGTACTCACGCTTCACGTCCGTCACAGTTCGAATGTAATTCTTGGTGGTCAGGACAAACTCGTTGTAGATGACCCAGTCGGGCTTGTGGTCCAAACACGTCGACGGATGCAGCTGTACGTTCTGGTTGTCCTTGATGGTCAGGTAGTGGCCGGTACGCTCCAGGTGGGCTACCTGCATGAAGAAGCCTTGAACGAGGGCCTTCCGTATGTTCACATAATAGTCCTTTGATGTGAACTCAGTGCTGGTGCGTCGTAGGCTAAATCTGTCCATGATCCTCGCTAGCTGTTGGCGTACATTATCTGCGCTCTTCAGCGACCGAAAGTTGATGAAGTTCTCGTAGCACCAGTTGGGATCCTCGCTGCCTAAAGTATCGCGAAAGAGTTTATAAAATGTTCCTTTTTTATATTTATTTCTACTCACTCTGCTTGAAGGCGTGATAGACATTCAGCAAGGTCAAGTGATCTCCGTCAATGTGAGCGAACCGCATTTTGGCCTCGTCGGCTGCCTTCTTGGCCTCATTGGGACGCACGAAGCATTGTGGAACTTTGGCACGTTTGAATTGGTTTGGTTTTCGATTAAGCACAAGTTCAAAACATTTTTTTACATAAACAATTAGATTGTGCTTACTTTTCGTCAGCTAGGCAATCTAGAGGCTTAATTCAAAGTTTGGTTGCATTTGTGAGTTGCAAGTGCGTTCCAATGGTCTTAGAGGAATATGTGTGCTCATTTCAAAGGTTTGGAAAGACTGTGCCTACTCATCATTCCAATCAAATGATGGCCGAAAGACTGGCCGGCATTTTGACGCATGTGCAACTTTGCTTTTCGAGTTAAATGCAAAGAACAAATAAATTGAATAAACTTTTTTCTTTGCATTGGTTTTACTTAGAAAATTATTGAGATCTATCTGTTCTATTATCATTCAATTTTCAATTTAATTAGATAACGAAATTCACGGCTGCTACTTATAATTATAATTGCCTAAAAATGCATAAATAAATGCCGGTTTTTAAAACATGAACTTTCATATAAATCAGTTGAAGTTAAAAAAAAAACTTCAAAACAAATTGTTTCTAATTAACGGGCTTAGAAATGTGATTAATCTTAAAAAAAGGGCCACATTTTTATGTCGTTCGTTTTTGGTTTACTAATCGCTTATTTCCGAGTTCGTTTCAGTGAGACTTCAGTTAACACTCGCAGATTAACATAGTTTCAAGTGCGTTTACAAACATTTTACGATACTTTTATTTTACTAGCGCCTTAATGTCCACTAGAAAGTGGTAGAACAAACAACAACGGACCAAATAGCTATTTAACATCAAAAAGTCTACATTTAATCTAATTTGCATTTATTTAAATATTAAATATATAAATAAGGTTCATTTGCACTCAATTCTTTTGACATTGTAGGCATAATTAGCAGCCGCGAATAAAAAGTTTTCCTTTTATCGCTTTTTTTGGTTCTCCTACTTAAGCACGAAGTTTATATGTGATTGGTTTTTTTTCTCACCCGACAGCATGGCCGTTATAGAAAGAATCTCGTTCGAACAGTTGTGCTGACAGCTGGCAATCAGCATTTTAGCCAACTGCGGATCCAATGGGAACTCGGACATAACGGCGCCGAGGTCCGTGAGATTGCCGTCGTCATCGAGGGCAGCCAGATAGTTAAGTAACTCGAGGGCTCGCATCAGAGTCTCTGGAGCCGGAGGATCCATAAAGTCAAAGTGCACCAGATCGTCGATGCCTAGCTTTTTGAGTTGCAGCACCACAGTACCTGTTGGCATCATTAAAGTAGAGGATTAGTTATGGGTGAAAGTTCTATGATAATAAGCCATGTTACCCAAGTTCGAACGCAGAATCTCGGGGTATGTGTTGTCCTGCATTTCGTTCTTAAAAGCCTTCTCTGTGTAAAGACGGAAGCACTTGCCCGGACGCGTACGTCCGGCACGACCTGCCCGCTGCTGGGCCGAGGCCTTGGAGATGGGAGAGACGAGCAGACTCTCGACGCGTATGCGAGGATTGTACACCTTCTGCTTGGCAAAGCCCGGGTCGATCACGAACACCACGCCATCGATGGTCAGCGATGTCTCGGCTATGTTGGTAGACACCACCACCTTGCGTCCGATGGCTCCATTGGCGTTCGGTGGAGGGGCCGCTTCGAAAATGCGCTGCTGCAGATTCGGCGGCAGCGTGGAGTACAGGGGGATGCACTTCAGTTCTCCTATCTCCGATCCGAGGTTGTCGATCTCGCGCTTAATACGCTTGCATGCCTCTTCGATTTCCTCCTGACCCGTAAGAAACATAAGAATGTCGCCTGGAATTCAGATATTAGAAATGTTCAACGAATGAATGTAGGTTCCCACTCACCCTCGATCTCCTCGCACATGTGGATCTGGATAACTGTGCGAATGGCAGCCTCTAGGTAGTCCCTTTCGGGCTCCGGCGTGTAAAATATCTCCACGGGATGCGTGCGGCCAGGCACGTTCATAAGCGGTGCGTTGTCGAAATACTGTTGGAATTTTCCCGCATCCAGGGTGGCGGACATCACCACCAGCTTGAGGTCGTTGCGCTGACGGATCACCTCCTTGAGCACACCCATCAAAATGTCGGTGGCCAGGGTGCGCTCGTGAGCCTCGTCGAGCAGGATAACCTGGTACTGCTCCAGCATAGGGTCGGACATAGCCTCACGCAACAGCATACCGTCAGTCATGTACTTTAGCAGCGTCTTGGCCGAGGAGCAGTCCTCGAAACGGATAGAGTATCCCACCTCCTCACCCAGGTTTACATCCATTTCTTCAGAGACACGCTGCGCCACGGACATGGCAGCCACTCGGCGGGGCTGAGTGCAGGACACGCCCTTACGACCCTTTGACACTGCAAAGTCCACACACCATTGTGGGATCTGCGTCGTTTTGCCGGAGCCCGTCTCGCCCACCAGCACGATGCACTGGTGCTGGCTGAGCAGGCGCATGAAATCTGCTTGGTACTCAAACACCGGCAGCGAGATGCGCTTCTTGTAAAGGTTCTGGTATCGCTGCGAGTACGGCTTGTTGGTCAGTGGGTTCATCGTGGGCGGCTGCTTGTTTGGCACAAAGCCGCCAAGGATCTGAGCCACTGTGCCGGCCGCCGAAGCCGCTGCAGCCGCCGAAGATGATGCCTCCGATTCCCTGTTAAAAAGACAAGTTAGAAACGCACTGGCTGCTGGTGCTGTTGCAAACTCACTTCTTGGCCTTGCTGCCGTAGGTCTCCCCCACTTCGATGCGGCGCTTGGACATGCTGTTCGTCTGCGGGATCACTTAAATCTCGAAAGTAAGCGATTTTGCACAAAGAAAACACGCGCTGAAAAAACAACGTGAAAATTATTAGAGATGGACGGGAGAGTCTCGCGTCTGGTAGCTATCGTTCCCGAGTCGGCGGTGGACTTTAATATTTCCAAAAGGATATGCGATAGTATATTTTTGTATATATTTTATTGCGATATCTTACACTCTTCGTACGAAACTTAATTTTTAAATATCTTGTTAAAAAATATGTTTTTCAGAAGAAGATTGTATAGGGAAAAGGTTCCCCATGAAATACCAAAACAATTTATCTTCTGATGAGCTTGGTCAACAAGGGTATTATTTCTGGTATACCTTTTGGCGGTCTAGCTCGGTCACATTGTCGTGTATCGATTCGGAGCTGCGGAATTTTTCCAAATAGTTTTGAAAGCGCAAAAATGCGTACCTACGCGCTGGGAACCATGTAAATGCAACACCAGGACGACAGACACTACCATGGAGATACCCATACAGGTGGCGGTACGAATTTACCCGCACAGGGAGCTCAAGGGGCTGGTCGCTCCCGTCGGCCCCACACAGGAGGATAAGGAGGTGGTGGCTAAGGAGGACGATGAGCACCCCAAGGACACTGGGGAGAAGGCAGAGGCAGGTGCAGGCGAGGATAAGCCTCTTCAGATCGCTGATAAAAATGGAAACGCGGAGGAGGACCCCCAATGCAAGCTGGAGCCACAGACAGACGCCAATGGCAATGACAATGGGAATGCTAATGATATTCGCGAATCTGGATACTGCGTCCAGGCCATTCCCATTAGTGCCTCCGCCTTGGGGCTGCCTAGCGCACTACCGGGTGGCGATCCCATGGATAGTATTGCCGCCGGCCTCATCCAGGTGGGCCCCCACACTGTTCCCGTCACACACGCCTTGGCCAGCAACAGCACCCAGGAACATGTTTACCACCAGACGGTCTTTCCGCTGATCGGCTTATTCTTAGAGGGCTTCGACGCCTCGGTGGTTACATATGGACAGAGTGGCCAGGGAAAGAGCTATACCTTGTACGGAAACGTGGAAGAAGGCGCCCAGATGGAAGGAAACGAGGGAGTTGTGCAGCTCTGCGTTCGAGACATCTTTGCACACATCTCCACACACCCAGGTGGAATATGCAAGGCGATAAAACTTGTATCAAAAGCTAATTTCTTCCTGTTTCAGAGAGGACTTACGCCATCAACGTCGGATTTGTTGAAATCTGTAATGGCGAAGTCTGCGACTTGCTGGGCATGGGAAACGTGCATTGCACAAACGGTGCTGCTGTCTTCCGCTGGCTACAGTCTGGACTTGCTGCCCGTCAGCAAATGCCGGCGCACACGCTCTTCACGCTTACGTTGGAGCAGCAATGGGTGTCCAAAGAGGGGCTGCTACAGCACCGTCTTTCCACAGCCAGCTTCTGTGATTTGTGCGGCACAGAACGCCGCGGCGAACCGCCCCCAGGACGTCCTCGCGATGGAGGCCTGCACATGCTGGAGCAGGTGGTGAGCACCCTCACCGATCCCGGACTGATGTACGGGGTCAATGGAAACATTCCGTACGGCCAGACAACACTTACCACTCTTCTGAAGGACTCCTTCGGCGGAAGAGCTCAAACGCTGGTGATTCTGTGCGTGTCCCCGCTGGAGGAACACTTGGCAGAGACACTGGGTAACCTGCAGTTCGCCTTCAAGGTTCAGTGCGTGCGCAACTATGTGATCATGAACACCTACTCCGACGATAACACGCTGATTGTACGGCCGCCTGAGCCGCAGGCTGTAGTCAATTCCGCGGTAGGACCTTTGGCGCAGGCGGGGGCTGGTGACCACTTTGGTCTGCAATTCGCGGCCAGTCAGTGGTCCAAGTTGGTGACCAACGCCGAGGGACTGTTTGCCAAGTAATTAAAGCGTCCATCAGTCCCAAGAACTTTGGTAAAGCTTCCGTTTTCTTATAGGTTGATGGACTCGAAGCTGATTAGTGATTTGGAAAAGGAGCAGATCGAAGAGTGGCTGTTCCTCAAGCAGGAGTGTGAAGAGTGCTTGAGCTCAACGGAGGCCATGCGCCAACAGAAGCAGCTGGTGCCCATCCAGGAGGCCGAGGAGCCGGAAGACGTTAACTCCGAGGCGCCCAACTCGGAGCCAGCTAACTCGGACAACGAAAACGACACTGACAATGAGTCACAACGTCCCGATCTGGCCGACAAGCTAGAAGGTCTCATGGAGGAGTTTCGCGTCAAGACAGACGCTCTCATTATGGCCAGACACGCGGATTATTTGTCAAAGCACCCAAAGGCTGTTATGCACAGCCAAGATCACGACAATGACCCTCAGCAGCCACCAGATAAGGGAGATGAGCGCAAGGCTAGCATTGGTGGTGAGTAAAATCCGTAGACATCTTTCTAAATATATAAAAAAACTCGAGAAATGTGTTTTACCAGGTCGCCGTAGGAGCATTCAGCCAGGCGTCAGCTTAAGTACGGCAGAACTGGCTATGCTGAATCGCGTCGCCTCGCAGCAGCCCCCACCACCAAATGTTGATGTTGTCGTCGATCCCCTGGAGAGCTCCTCAGGTGAAGGACTGCGCCAAGCCGCCTTGGCGGCCGCTGCTGCTAACGCTCCAATTGAGCAGCTGCAGAAGAAGCTACGCAAACTGGCCGCCGAGATCGAGGGCCGGCAGCGGCAGCTACGGGAGATTGAGCAAACGATTCAGGTGAAGCGGAACATCATCGCCGAACTGGTGAAGAACAGCGATACGCGCAGCCATGCCAAGCAGAGGTTCAACAAGAAGCGGGGCAAGCTGGAAGCCGAGTGCGACAAAGCTAAGAAGCAGCTAGGCAAGGCTCTGGTCCAGGGTCGGGAGCAGGCGGATATTGAGCGCTGGACCGCAATCATTGCACACCTTGAACGCCGGCTGGAGGACTTAAACTCCATAAAGCACATCGCCGGCGAAAGTGGCCAAAAGGTAAAAAAACTGCAGCAATCGGTGGCTGAGTCGCGCAAGCAGGCCGATGACCTGGAGAAGAAACTGCGCAAAGAGGGCAAATTGCGCGATCAGCTAGAGTTGAAACTGGCCAAATTGCGTGAATCGCGGGACGCCGGAAAAGCTTTGGTCAAGCCGCAACCGGACTGCCCCGAGCGGCAAGGTCGGCAGCTGAAGGCAGTGCAGGCTAGGATTACGCACTTGAACCACATTCTCCGCGAGAAATCAGACAACCTTGAGGAGCAACCAGGGCCTGAGCAGCAGGAGAGCCTCCGCCACGAGATTCGCAATCTGCGTAGTACTCGCGACTTGTTGCTGGAAGAGCGCTGCTACCTGGATAGTAAGCTTAAGCGCGACAAGGTGCTCACCCAAAAGGAGGAGCGCAAACTGCTCGAGTGCGACGAGGCCATAGAGGCCATTGATGCGGCCATTGAGTTTAAAAACGAGCTGATCACAGGACACCGCTCCATCGACACCAGTGACCGAATTCAGCGAGAGAAGGGTGAGCAGATGCTGATGGCCCGCCTGAATCGTCTCTCTCCGGATGAGATGCGAACGCTGCTGTACAAATACTTTACCAAGGTTATCGATCTGCGCGACTCCTCTAGGAAGTTGGAACTGCAGCTGGTGCAACTGGAGCGGGAGCGCGATGCCTGGGAGTGGAAGGAGCGCGTTCTGTCTAACGCCGTGCGTCAAGCGCGTCTCGAGGGCGAACGGAATGCCGTACTGCTGCAGAGGCAGCATGAGATGAAGCTTACCCTTATGCTTCGGCACATGGCCGAGGAGACGTCTGCCAGCTCAGCTAGCTATGGAGAGCGAGCATTGGCCCCGGCAAGGGCATCCACCCCAGGACAGGCGAGTAGCGATTTCGACTACGAGTTGGACTTTTACAAAACAGCCGGCCACAATCCTGGCAAGGCGCTGGTCAAGGCGCCCAAGCCGCTTCCCACGGGTTCGGCGCTAGAAAAGTTCAAGGACAAAGAACAGCGCAGCGGCCGCAACATATTTGCAAAGTTCCAAGTGCTTACGAGATATGCCGCGGCTGCTGCAGCCGGTTCCTCCGGTTCCACGGCTGAAGAGTCTACGGCTTTAATTGAATCAAGCACCACGGCAACGGCCACAACCACAACCACAACGGCAACTACTACGGGGGCGGTGGGAAAGATCAAGGAGAAGGCTTTAGTCAGCTTCAGGCCGGAGCAGTTAAAGCGCCTGATGCCGCCACCATCGGCCACCAAAGTGACGCGTCAGAAGAACAAGATCATTATCCAGGACGCAAGTCGTCGTAATTAAACACGAATTTAATCATTTCCATAAAGAAGCAATAGGTTATGCATTTATTGAGCCCTAGCCACCAAAATAGCACGCTATTTTTGGTTAAATTATGTTTAATGTTTTAATTCTTTTCGATGTAAATTATAGTAATTATGGGGTACTTAGGTAACTCTAGTTTTTATTTCAAATTCCCAAATTCAAGTTTATATTTAAATTCTTTTCGTACATGTTATTTTTTGTGGTTATGGCTCGATATGTTTCTGTCAGTGCGTGCTAAGAATACTCATAGATCGGACATTATGTCCAGGCGAACCTCCTAGCCCGGGCTGGGATTTCGGGAACAAGTTTCGTCCACAGTCCACACAAATAGACTCGACATGGTTTTAACACAGACTCCTGATCTGGATAGCATTTATTTTATTTACAAACCTCTATATATACATGAAGTAACTAACTATCCGTATTGAACTGTTAAGACTTGACCTGCTACTTAAGATACTCGCAAGATAAGCCATTGAGAACCGTCAGCGATTATTAGATTGGAATCTCTTAAATGTACATAAGCAAAAGGCGTTAGTTTATCACTTAATTTTAAATATGTTCGTTAGGTTTTAGGTTAAGTTGTAAACACTTTTGTGTCTTCCCTCGAATTTGACTTGACTCTTGTTACTACTCAAAATACTCGTGATCGTTTATCCAAGTGTCAACTACCATGAACTCAACCCAATGCATTTAAATAAATAATATACTCGTGCTAAGCGGTAATAATCATAATTCACCTAAATAATCAGAAGTTAAACTCTTTTTTGGTTGTGCTTAATTTTTTTATTATCAGTTACCATACAACTAAAATAACATCTCTCGGGAAATGTTTTTAAGTAAATGCAAACCCAGGGTTCGAAGAAATACGATTGGCGACATTGCTTTTAAGCGGAGAGTGTTGAAGGAACAAATAAAAATATATGAACGTAATTAATCTCAACATTAAAAGCATTTTTATTGCTCCGGAAGGGTGGCAGAAAGGGGCTTATTTTTTAATATTTGTAGAGTTTTTATAATTCTATGTCCCGTGTGGGCAATTTCAGAATGGTGAACATATTGAAACGATTAATTCGTTTTTCGTTGGAAAAATATAGCAAAAATAGCATTAGCAATATAGCAATGAATTTGATCTATGAGCAAGATTTGGAAACATGTCGCTTAGAAATTCCTTATGGAAAACATTGTATCGCAATTTGATACAACAAAAAAGAAAAACAATTCCTCGTCCTAAACTTAAAATTTCTGAACCCATAATACCATCGCACTTTATAGGAACGATTGGAAAAATTAAAACTTTGTCAGTTTTCAATATATTTTCATAAAATTTGAGATTGTGAATTTTTTATTATTACAGAATTTTGGTTTTAATTTTATAGAAATCGGGTTACAATTACCTATATCTGCCGTAGGAACAATCCGGAAAATAATAGTAACAAGAAGAGAAGCTAACTTCGGCTCACCGAAGTTTGTATACCCTAGCAGAGTTTAAACAAAAAATTAAAAACGAAATTCTGAAATAATAATTTGTTGCCAAATCTCAAATTTGATGGCAATGGTTTGAAACACGGCTAAGCTATGGTTTTTTTTATTTTCCTGATTGTTCCAATGGAAGCTATAGGATATAGTCAGCCGATTTTCATTAAATTAAAATAAAAATTCAGAAATACTAAAATATGGCTAAATATCAAATTTGGTGAAAATATGTCGAAATCTGACAAAGTTATGAATTTTTCTTTTATTTTCCTTATTGTTCCTATGGAAGCTATAGGATATAGTCAGCCGATTTTCATGAAATTAAAATCAAAATTCAGGAATACTAAAATATGGGTCAAATTTGGTGAAAATATGTTGAAATCTGACAAAGTTATGGTTTTTTCTTTTATTTTCCTGATTGTTCCTATGGAAGCTATAGGATATAGTCAGCCGATTTTCATGAAATTAAAATATAAAATTCAGGAATAATAAAATATGGCTAAATATCAAATTTGGTGAAAATATGTTGAAAACTGACAAAGTTATGGTTTTTCCTTTTATTTTCCTGATTGTTCCCATGGAAGCTATAGGATATAGTCAGCCGATTTTCATGAAATTAAAATCAAAATTCAGGAATAATAAAATATGGCTAAATATCAAATTTGGTGAAAATATGTTGAAAACTGACAAAGTTATGGTTTTTCCTTTTATTTTCCTGATTGTTCCTATGGAAGCTATAGGATATAGTCAGCCGATTTTCATGAAATTAAAATCGAAATTCAGGAATACTAAAATATGGGTAACTATCAAATTTGGTGAAAATATGTTGAAAACTGACAAAGTTATGAATTTTTCTTTTATTTTCCTGATTGTTCCTATGGAAGCTATAGGATATAGTCAGCCGATTTTCATGAAATTAAAATCAAAATTCAGGAATACTAAAATATGGGTCAAATTTGGTGAAAATATGTTGAAATCTGACAAAGTTATGGTTTTTTCTTTTATTTTCCTGATTGTTCCTATGGAAGCTATAGGATATAGTCAGCCGATTTTCATGAAATTAAAATCAAAATTCAGGAATACTAAAATATGGGTCAAATTTGGTGAAAATATGTTGAAATCTGACAAAGTTATGGTTTTTTCTTTTATTTTCCTGATTGTTCCTATGGAAGATATAGGGTATAGTCAGCCGATTTTCATGAAATTAAAATCAAAATTCAGGAATACTAAAATATGGGTCAAATTTGGTGAAAATATGTTGAAATCTGACAAAGTTATGGTTTTTTCTTTTATTTTCCTGATTGTTCCTATGGAAGCTATAGGATATAGTCAGCCGATTTTCATGAAATTAAAATATAAAATTCAGGAATAATAAAATATGGCTAAATATCAAATTTGGTGAAAATATGTTGAAAACTGACAAAGTTATGGTTTTTCCTTTTATTTTCCTGATTGTTCCCATGGAAGCTATAGGATATAGTCAGCCGATTTTCATGAAATTAAAATCAAAATTCAGGAATAATAAAATATGGCTAAATATCAAATTTGGTGAAAATATGTTGAAAACTGACAAAGTTATGGTTTTTCCTTTTATTTTCCTGATTGTTCCTATGGAAGCTATAGGATATAGTCAGCCGATTTTCATGAAATTAAAATCGAAATTCAGGAATACTAAAATATGGGTAACTATCAAATTTGGTGAAAATATGTTGAAAACTGACAAAGTTATGAATTTTTCTTTTATTTTCCTGATTGTTCCTATGGAAGCTATAGGATATAGTCAGCCGATTTTCATGAAATTAAAATCAAAATTCAGGAATAATAAAATATGGCTAAATATCAAATTTGGTGAAAATATGTTGAAAACTGACAAAGTTATGGTTTTTCCTTTTATTTTCCTGATTGTTCCCATGGAAGCTATAGGATATAGTCAGCCGATTTTCATGAAATTAAAACCGAAATTCGGAAATAATACTAAATGGGCAAATATCAAATTTGGTGAAAATTGGTTGAAAACTGACAAAGTTATAATTTTCCTGATTGTTCCTATGGAAGCTATAGGTTATAGTCAGCCGAATTTCATGAAATTAAAACCGAAATTCGGAAATAATGCGAAATGGGCAAATATCCAATTTGGTGAAAATTGGTTGAAAACTGACAAAGTTATAATTGTTTTTTGAAAATTTTTCGGATCGTTCCTCTGGCAGCTTATGATATAGTGGTCCGATCCGGCCCGTTCCGACATATGTACGAGTGAGAGTATATAGAAGCCTAACTGCAAAGTTTCATTCAGATAGCTTTAAAACTGAGGGACTAGTTTGCGTAGAAACGGACAGACGGACAGACGGACATGGCTAGATCGACTCGGCTGTTGATCCTGATCAAGAATATATATACTTTATAGGGTCGGAGATGCTTCCTTCACTGCGTTGCAAACTTCTGACTGAAACTAATGTACCCTGCTAGGGTATAAAAATCATAACTTCTCTCTTATTAAAGATATTGTCATTTAATTTGAGATTTTGCAATTCGATTAATATACATATATACATACATATATTATTATATATTTATATATAATATATTTTTTTCACCCAATTCTCAATTTTGTAATTCTCGAATTATAGTAACTCGAAATATCTCGGAGTATTTTGATTTATGGTAAAAAGCAAGATATTATTATTTTTTTTAATAAAAAAAGTACACAATAAAAAATTATAAACAAATGTGTTCCCTTGGTTCTATTATTATTACTATATTTTCGCAACTGTATGTTCATTCAATGGACCGTCAGTCTTTGTGGATTCCATTTAGAACCGCCTCTAGAAGGTCATATTGTACAGCAAATGGGGGATATATATTATTTTTGTTATTAATTTAATGTTCTTTTAATGTTCGTTACATTAACTTTAAAAATGAATTTCTAAAATAGTATTTTATTTATAAATGTTAAACAAAATGTCATAATGTGATACACAATCAACAAGTGGAAAATATAAACCCACATAAATTTCCCAAACAATCGCCCCTTCGTCAGGCATGGATTCAGAGAGAGCCGCAAAATGGCCGGCTGACGGAGCGGTACTTCTCATTCGAGTCAGTCTTGTTTGGACCGTCAATCGATCGAGAACCGGATCCGCGTCAGTCGGCGAATTGCTAGAGCGTGCGTGTGTATGCGTTGTTTGGGACACGGATACGGATATACGGCAGCGGTTCGCGACCAACACCCCCACAACCCGTCCCACCAACCGGTCGTGGTGGCTCGCTGAGCGTTCGAGTGAAATAAAATAAATTATAGTATGCAAGGCATCCGATAAACGGCGAAGAGCAGAGCAAAAGTGTCTGTGTTTGTGCGTGCGGTGCTTTTGTGCAGAGTCCGCCACCCCCGTGGATTAGTGGCACCCTGCTGCAAATTGCCCACCACTCACACTGTGTGTGTGTTAGTGTCGAAAAACAACAATTAACTAAAAATTAACCATCGAATTTGTCCTCTAACCGAGCGTTAACGGTAAGAAATGCTGCCAAATTCCGCCTGCCAATTTCCGAAATATTCGTATTTTCCGCCGTTGTCTGGCAACTTCTTTGTGACAGCCGCGTGTATGTATAGGCTGGGTTTCCTTGTATGCGTGGGTCCTGCCCACGCCCACTGCCGGGCAATGCACATCCTTGCAAAATCATCCTTTATGCCAAACTTAATCGATATAATTTTGAAATCTCTTGATTTGAGTTTCGAAATTTACGGATTTCAGCACAGCTTCCTATTGATTTTCCGCCCGAGTTAAGTGCGAAAATTGTTACTTTCCGCGCTGCTTCACACACACATGCGAAAGGGCGTGAAAATTTACAGCGATTGGGGGGTGGAAAACCCAGTTTAGGAACCCAGATAAATGCTGAAATCGTATATTTTAAATATGTAGTTTATTATAAAGGCTGACTTCGGGCAGTTTTCCTATGTTTTCATTTATAAATTTGCTTTTAGTTGGAAAACCATTTCAGTCCGTGAATTTTTCAGCAATTTTTTTTCGGCGCATGCGCTCTTTGCAGCGCCTGAAAGCAACTCTGTGATTACTGTTGTATTCGTTGGCCAGCGTATGTGTGTGTTTGTGTGTGTGTGTGCAACCTGTGCCTCCTGCGGCCTGCTGCTTGGTCCTTGGTCCTTTGTCTCCGTCAGGTAGTTTTCCCAACTCGAGGCACTTTATTTTCAAGCATCTTTTAAAATCCTCGCCGTTTCCATGTGGCACACATACGCAGAGTCTCTTTGTAAGGACACTTTGAGAGTGTTGTGTGTGTGCCGGTTCAACCCCTGCTTAAGGACACAGGCATCTCTGAAATCCCATGCAGCTGCCTTCGTCATCTTCGCTGCTGGTGCGCTTGAGTTTCCTCTATTTGATTTCGCAAGTGTTGCGCTCCTTCCCTGCGAATTTTCAGTTTTATTTTCCAGCCTCCTTTCCTGGATTTTCCATCCTGTTGCTAGGCGGTATTCTGCCACAAGTTAGGCTAGTTGCCAATCTTCCACGTGGTTAGTTGTCTGGTTACCAAAACTAATGCAAACTATTTGAAAGGAAAAATAAAAAATTTTACGAATATTTTCAAGCAAATTGTTTTATGCAGCGAAAGGCCTTATATCTTTAGGGTTATTTAGTGTATCCTTGCAAAAGCATATTAAATTAGCTAACATAGATTTAATTATGACCGCCTATTTAAAGAATTTCCTTAACCCAGGCTTTTAACACTCAAATAATTATATTGGTTATAAAGTTGGTTAATTAATTCCCTATAAGTCCCACATAGTTTATTCTCTATATAAACCTAAAAACAGTAGTTGATTGCCTTGTGGTTCGCTCTCATCGATTTGATGAACGCTCCACTCGGCGGCTGTTCCGATGGCAAATATTGATTTCCACTTGGGCACAAACATGACAGAGCGGAAAAGGTTAAAGTGAACAAAGGCCTGGCCAAAGAGTGAAAGACCGAATAAATATTGCCTTTTGTTTTATTCTGCCGCCGTCGAGAGCTCTTGAATCTCAATTAGGGTCGCAGTGCGGAAAACTCTGGTCGCGAATGGATCACCATGCTGTTCGGAAACTGGACAATGCTGCGCGACGACCCTGCACTGGGACACTGCACTCCGATCCCCATCGGCCCCTGCACCCTTTGCTAAATTTATTGGTTCGTCACCCCAATTTTTAGTTACACATCCAGCAGGCAGACAGACAGACAGACAAACCAACAAAAAAGAACACAAAACACCAGCGTGAGTAATTCAAAAAGTTTTTTGATTCGTTGATTTTACCACGCGATTGACCAAACATATCCGCTCATGGAGGGGTTGACTGGGTATATGTATTTTGGATATATAAGAACGTATCAGCACATCCATGTACATATGTACAGTACATATGTATATTGCTTATGTAGACGCCTGGAACCGTTGACTGATTACCAGATGTTTTCTAAATTGTTTCATTTTGAGAATCGGCAGAATCATTTGTCTAGATGGCAAAATGAACTTTTCAACCGAAAACTACAGCGGAATGAATCATTTACTTGAATTACAGTGCGTTTCAGAAATTTATTTAAACCTTTAAAAATATATGCATTTGTTTAATGATTTCTTGTTATGAGTTTAATGTTTGCCCAAATTGATCAGAGAGACTTTAACTGAAATAATGGTTTGAACTAATCTCCATAATAAAAACATGGGTAACTCCAATGTTTTATGTTTAAAATAATTGCAGAATTTGTACTCAGTTCTTTGGCTATAGATAAAGGTGATAACATAAGATAAAAGATAATTTTTAAATAAAAAAAATCATATAAAATGGATATTTAAATGAATTAGTGATGCTTAATGGGAAATATAGAATATTCTAACTAGTTGGAGATAAAAGAGCTTAACGAAATATATAAGGGATAAAATAAACAAATTTATAGAAAGAGATACAATGCAATGCGACTTAGCTTCAGTTATATTCCAGCCCTCTTTAAAGGTTTCGGCCACCCCAAAGCCTGCCGCGCAGCTGTTATTCTCGAAAGTAATGAACTCCGAGCTAACCCTCGCTGCGAATGACGGCTAGGCCATTAGACCAATTGAAAAGCTAACATAGGCAGAGCTGACCCTCCACCAACCACCTCTGCGAGAGGGACACGTGCGGGGATACGGCAGCTTTACGCCTGCGCAACCCCCAGAGCAAACCTACTTAGCACAAGGCTATAAGTAGCTATCTGGCTGCCTGATCCGACTTCAATTGAATGTGGAATAAAAAATTAAATTCATTCTTCGTCAACAATTTGTGCCATGCGCAAATGCTGGAATCCACTTAAGCGTTAATTAAGCGTTAAAAAGCCAAGCAATTTGCTGTTGAATCTATTTCTATATATTCTCATGAGTGTATTGAACAATCTGGGGCTATCTCATGGATTAAAATAAGTCGCTGGCCATGCGGAGACGCTGGGTCTCGGGGGGCCGATGTCAAGCTACAGACATCGAGGGGATCGGGGAAAATAGACAGAAATGTGGAATCGTGACTTCCTGCCTGTCATAAAGTGTGTGTTTTCTTTCGCCTCCAAACTGGGCTGGCTGGCGGTGGGGGAAGAGGCCGCGTGACATTTTATGGATAGCAGAAGGCAGAAAATGAAGTTGTCGGAGCTGTTGCTCCTCCCTCCTCCTCCCCCAACAGATTGGCCATTTGTGGTTTAATTAATGACATCCATCCGTAGTCTGCTCCTTCTACGAGTCCCTCTTCCTTCTTTCGTACTTCTCTTTATTTTTTATTCCGTTTTCTAATCGCTTTGCCTATAGGCAAATGGTTCTTTGATAGTTTTCACAATATAAGAATGGTTTGAGGGAATAAAAAGTGGTGAAGGTAAAAAGAAATATAAATTCTATTTCGGGTTTGTATCTCTTGTGTTCAAACCAATATAAGCTTTGAACAGAAAAATATAACCTCTCCCTCTAAATATGTATATACTAAAATAATGGAAATTTACATTATTTTCGTTTCAGTTAATTCGCGTGTGTTCAAACAAGAGCCAAGGGTGTCTTTCCCTGGACTTTTGCATAAAATCGATAACCCTCCCTTGCCAACTTTACACAGCCCGCGGAAAAGCGGAAACCAGGCATACAATATGAATATGCCCAACGGACGCCTCAAATGGCTAATGCTGTACGCAGCTGCTGCCCTCATCGGTGAGTAATTGCACTTGACTCGTTTTTGGCCTTAAAATAATTGGTTTAGAACGCATTCCAAATCGGTGAAATCGATGGCATCCGGAAGCTGAAGATATAGATATGAATATACACCATTTTATAGAAATTTACAGCGGGATTATACAGGATGTTGCAAAGAAAAGTTACAAAAAAGTATTACAGATATGTATTTTTAAATCATACTATATATTTAATATAGTTCAATATAGCAGGATTCTTATCACGACTTAAAAGAGAGTATGATAGGGATTTTAAACCTGCTACCCATAGGATACCTTTCTAACAATGTACATATGTATAATGTTTACAAAAGTGACAGAATTATCCCCCGCTACAAATAGATATTTATAGTTATCTATTGTCCTAAACTCAGTAGGACATTTCCAATGAACGCGTGAAGGTACTCTCAAAAAGTATTATTTCTCTCATAAACAAGGTAGGTTTTAGGCAATAAAGTTTTAACGTTCTATATCTTCTGTCTCGCTTGTATTTACACTGACTTAAAATATGGTTTAACTTTAATAGTTTATCGGAGTAATTTATGTGAAGATAAAACCTCTGTATGATGCCATTTTTATATTTTAATAAAATGCGCAACGTTTTGGGTACCAAGTATCTAACATACTAACACTGTACTTTACCTTTCTTTCTAGCTTTTGCTTTCATTTGTTATAATTATGGTAATATCGTTTAGTGGTTCATAAAAAACTCCTTTGTTAGACTTGTTACAGTTTCATTTTCATTCTACGCTTCTTATCTCTGTTGACACATTCTTCCGTTCGTCATTTTTATCCATTTCTCTGGTTGCTGCTGCAGCCTTTTCTATGAATTTTTAATTGCTTTTGCGTTACATTTACATTGGCTTTGGCTTTCGGTTTCATTGTGCTTGAGGTTTGTTTGCAGTTTTATATTTACCCGACTCTGCGACTGTGTAGAAACATTTGAATCTTTGTGGGTGCGGGTGGTGCGGGGGACCAGATAGTCTGGCGGTTCATTGCCTCGATTTGTCCGGGAAAGAGTATCGGGGAGGTACAGAGGCCTGTGCACCGTCAGTGGGTCAGATTGTGGAATTAGTCAGTCCCAACGAGCACTAGATGAGCTTTTTTCTTATCCGTAAATGCAATAATTTACTGAATGAAGGGCATTTATGACTGATTGGGTATATAAAAAACAAGTAAGAAAGCTACAGTCGAGTGAGCTCGACTGTGAGATACCCGCTACCCATACTTAAACCAGAAAAGCGTCAGGACGCCAGAAAAAACAGTTGATACAATTTTGAACATAACAGACAAATGCAAATGCAAGTGTAATATAATCACATGCATACAAAAATACATACATATGTATCTATGTGTGTAAAACCGCGATATTATTGCATTCAAGCGGCTAATAATTATAACCATTTATTAAAATTGCTTCTCGAATATCTTATAAGATTCTTTTCCGAACACAACCATGAACTGATAAGAATATTTAGTTGGTCTAATTGGTCAACCAAATGAGGCATGCTGCCCGCAGCCGTTTCTGGCCATACAAAATTATTTCTTTAATAACTTCGACAATTTTTATCTGATCGCAACCAAATTTTCAGGGATTACACCGACTATAGTTTTTAATATACATATCGAAATTCGCGACTCTAGCTTTAAAATTATACGCTTAATACGCTTTTTTATGATTTGCGGGGGCGGAAGTGGGCGTGGCAAAAATTTGAAACAAACTTGATCTGCGTGCAAGCATAAGAAATACTGTCGAAAAAAAATTAGAGCTCTATCTCTTATAGTCTCTGAGATCCAGTGTTTCATACGGACAGACGGACAGACAGACAGACAGACAGACAGACAGACAGACAGACAGACAGACAGACAGACAGACAGACAGACAGACAGACAGACAGACGGACATGGCTAGATCGACTCGGCTGTTGATCCTGATCAAGAATATATATACTTTATAGGGTCGGAAATGCTTCCTTCTACCTGTTACATACATTTCCTGCCGGCACAAAGTTATAATACCCTTCTACCCTATGGGTAGCGGGTATAAAAAGTAATTGTTTTCCAAGAGCTATATAAAGTCAAAAGATAACAATTTTATTAGTTAAAGTGAATAATTTATTTAAAAATCAATTTAGTATAATATTTTTGAAGGGATTTACTTGTAGAATTATTGTAAAGCATTTATATTTTTATGATTCAATTAATAGCAATATTCGAAATCATAACCAATACACCTTTCATTATGGGTCTACCTTACCTCGAGTTTGACTCAATTAAGAAGGCCAGTCGTTTGACCCGTCGATAGTCATATATAGATTTTGGTTTTGCTAAAAATGTGTATATGTAAGGTTGCTTCCATTTGTCTGGCCAATTAAGGTGGCTTGCCTTTCTGGGAGGGTTTTAAAAATGTAACAGGTGTGCCCATAAGCGAAATTAAAATTCCACAATAAAATGTATTTCGATTTGAGCATAAGCCTCATAAAATAAACCTTAAAAGTGGACAGGCTATAAATAAAATATTATTGTGTACATGAGACAAATAAAAAACTTTAATGATAACGTTTCTGGTAGCGTGATGATCAGATCAGAGAAAATGAAACACGAATAAAAATAACACTGGCTTAATGGGAATTGCGTGATGTCGGGTTTGGCTGGAATTTCAAATAAGCAAATGAAATTGAATGGAAGAAGCAAGCAAATCTCAAAACATACATATGTAAATATATCAAATATTCTTGTAATGTGCTAAAGACATCTGAATACAAGATTTCGTATAGCCACCAAAGCAAATATTTGCGAGAGACCTCAAAGATTCAAGCTTTCAGTGACGTCTTGCGTTGATTGTGCGGGTCATCATTCAATTGAAATTGATTAAAAACATTTCTGCGCCATTTATTTTACTTTTATTGTTGGTCTCTCATATTCTTATTATTATTTATTATTTGTGGGTGCTCCAAGCGAAACATGTTTTAGTATTTAGAGCCAGACTTGAGCCATGAATAAGATTTATTACACAGGCCTCCGTTATGGGGAAGTCCGAGTGTAGTGCCGATGTGGCTGTTCCTGTCTCCTGTCTCCGCTGCAGTCGGACGCATTTAATTTGCCATTTCATTCGATTCAATTGAAATTCAGCTCACACACAGGGAACACTGTAATGGAGCTTAAAGTTCACAAGTGGCCACAGCTGTGCACATACACAGCAGTGCAGCGAAAACCGAAAAGAAAAACAAAATTGGAAAGGCGTGTAACATAAAAACAAATAAACAGGAAGCCAGCAATTTAGGTATGTGCGAATCAAATGACAGACGTATATACAATTATGGAACGGCCTTTGCTCTCTGCTGCTCTCAATGACCCCTTTCTGGCCTCCTCTGTGAGCAATTTATATATTTTTTTGTTAAATATATATTTTGAATTTTGTATTTAATATAAAACACACGCAAATGTCAAGTCTTATCTTCTTAAAAGCATTTTGGTGAGGCTTAAAAATGTTTAGCATAGCTACAATTTAGAAGCCTCTAGCAAGAAATGTTAAAAAAAATAATTTATTTATTGATTACCACAATTTTCACAATTTTAGGTGTTAGTTGATTTAGTCAACTTAATTCGAAATCGTTTGTGGAAAGAATCTGTGTATTATTTAACAGCTTTCAGACTTCAAAATTTGACAGATTTGCAGAACTCAGATTTGTAAATTACCAGAACACATTTCTACATTTTTAAAGTCAGAGGAGGAATCCATATATACTTTTCTAAAGTTTAATGCGTATTTTCCTTGTCCATTTAAAATCTATTTAATTTTTTTTATATAAGTTGCTCTGAGTTGAGGAGAATCTTATTTATTTGTTTATTCAAATGCACGCCTGCATAGCTGTTAAAGAACTAGAACCACTTATCAACTGGGTCACAACTTATGTTCATATGTATTCCTATCGCCAAGATCTCTCCTTAAGATATTTCGTCAGAGATTAGATGCACTGCCACTCAGAGCACTCGTAAATATGACAGAGATCATCCGAGAGATCACTGAACCATTTTTACCCTGTGCGAGGAGAAACTATTTCCGTTTCCACACAAAGCCAAATAGTAAAGAATGGAAGAAAGGAGCCGAAATGGGAGGCTTCAGAGCTTTCAGAAGATTGAAAAAGAAGGCCTGCCTGTAATTACAAATGATTGATGTGCCCCTCCTGACACTTTCTGTGCCCTCTTCTGAGCATGTGTGTTATGATACCTCGACGATTGAGGCAGATCACACGCGGCGTTTGTTTAAGAAACATTCTGTAGATACACCTAGAAAAATATGGTATATTACAAGATTAAATTTGATATTGAATGAAATTTTAGTTCATGTTATTATATATTAAGAATTCAAATTTTAAACATGAAAATTTAAAACCCATTTGATTGCTAGATCTAAATTAATATATTTCTGAAATATTATATTTAATCTGTTAACTTTCTGTTAGAATTAAATCATTTCTTTCTGTGTGAAGCCATCTCATTTTCCCGTTTTTCCGGGCCGGAGGAGGAGCTGCAACTGCTGGCGGTTCAATAGAATTTTGCCCCAACTTAATGGCTTCTCTCGCCTGACTTATTATTAGTTGCATTGCAGCAGCCACAGGAATGCGACTTCCACTGAGGATGTAGAGAAAGCCAAGGAGATGGAGGAAAAGCGGGGTTAGTTTATCATGCGCCGGTGACGTCATGGTGCAGTCGTAGTTTTGCTGTTTTATGAGCCGTTTCAGCCTATATTTTGCCCATTTTCCACAGTTCAAAAGCTGTTTGTCAACTCTAATGGCAAGCGGAGAATCTAGATCGGCGAAAAGGCAACTCGGCTGCCATGTAGTTTCAGATAATTCCGCATATAATTGCCTTATAATAAGTCTGAGAATTGAGTTAAATGAATTTCTAAAGAGTGCTGTTCCCCTTCTAAAAATCTTTACAAATCCAGCCGAAAGACTTGACAGCTCAGGGCATCAAAGCATTTGCTGGGCCATTAAGAGCATTTGTCATATATTCGGGCTCATTAAGAGCTTCCAGATTTTAGAAAAGTTTTCGATGCATATATGTATATATAGAAGGTATTAACTTTACTCGAAATATTTTATGGAGTGCAGCAAGTCGGAGAATTTATGTGCCTCGCCAGAAAGTATTTCCAGATTCCCCAAAAACTTAAGTGGGTGTGTGGAGTAAATGTGTTGTTTGGGGACTTTTGAAACTCCGGCTATAAAGTTGCCCTTTTCAACCCCTCCACCATTGGCTGTAACCCAGAGTCTTTCGCTCTCTTGTCACCCTTGGGTTTGGAGTGGAGAGGAAAAGTTGTGAAAAATGAGAAACGCTTTGTTTAGTTTGCTGGCAGCAAAGGTTTGCTCCAAATGTTGAGGTTACGCACTTTTGATTTGGCCGGGAAGAGCGAAAAAAGTGCCACCCTCCCGGCAAACAGCTGTAATAACCAAGAGTACGTTGCTGGCACGCATCTCCTCTCCGGCAAACATTATCCCTCCCTCTGAAAGAATGATTATACTTATTTATGTCTCGCCGTGCCTGACAAGCCGATTCGGAGCGAGGCGCCGTTGCCGCACTTCACTCGGGGATGACGGGGAAGGCCCCTTTTCACCGCTCTCCGTCCGAATTAGGCGGCCACGGAAGGGTGTAGTGGGAGTGTGCACTGGGTGGCAGTGGTTGCCATTTTCTGGTGTCCATCCGACGTGTCCTAAATATACATTTAAGCTTGTACATGGATTGTTTCAACACGTTGGCAAATAATTTTAAAAACACAAATTCCTGTATCTTTCGTCGTTTGTTTTTATTTCCCATTCTAGTTGGGTTCCAATTATGGAACAACATCAGATAGGAACTTTGAAAATATGTGGCGTTAAATTAAAATGAAATCTTTTGCTGGAAAGATACGAGTCAGAGATACACATCTCGAGATACATGTGTGAAAGAGGGAAAGGGGTAGAGGATTAAAATCATTTTGGCGCCCCCTAAAAACGGAGTGGAGTCAAGTCGTAATAATAATTTGTAAAATATGTTTATTGCCTCACCCATCTACCGATGTTGGCCCCTAATTCCTGCCCTCAACCGATCCCAGTTCCAGTTCAGCAGACTCGGCGAGCTGACACTTATCAGGCAGACATCATCTATGGATCCGTACGTCCAGGTATTTCGAAGGCGGGACTTGATTGGACCCCCTTCCTTGCCTGAGTCACGTTTCTGTTTTTGGGGGCTACAAACTCGTCAGCCATATGTATCATTTGCATCTCCATAATCTGCATGCGGCAACAGAAATAAGTTAAAGTTCCATTGTAGCTGCGTATATATATATGTACATATATATAGATGTACATGTTTTTAAAAAGTCTTTTGGCGTCGTGCTCGCAGTCTTAATTAATGCGCCCGAGACGGTGACGACGTCAACACCATTTAATATGCAAAACGCGTCTGCTGTTGGTCCCCTCTGCATTCTACTGTCGCTATCGTTGAGGTTGCCTTTATTTTGTCCCGAGGAAGTTAAGAAGATACAGTGGTCGCTGGAGATTGACAAAATTGAACGTTTTCATACTTTAAAATGTCAAATTTGGAGTTTTAGAATTAATCTCAGAAAAAAACGATGAATAAACAACTTCTGTACTTGTTATGGTAGTTTACAACCGTTTCGTTAGGAGCTGTGATAAGCTGAGTTTATATTTCGGTACTCAAATTAATGGAATTCAAAATATCCTGACCACTGATATCCTGAGTTGGAATTAATCAACGACCAAAGTCCTACCGTAACTTCGAGATACATTCCCTTACATACTAAAGATGTTGGACTTTGTATATCTAGTTCCCATTTTGCGCTCCACTCTCTTATTTTCCCCTTCCTTGGCTGCTGTAAATTATTTGCAATGCTTTTCATTTAAACAACAAAACCACCCTCAAGCCCAAGCTCTCATTCCTCTCACTAAGCAATGAGCCGCATCATCATCATCCCTGCTAGCTGTAGCTTCCACATGGCCTGCTCCAGTTCGTCCCACTTCTGTCTCCTGTCGACTTAACGGTGTCTCTCCACTCCCGGTTCCCTCTTCTCGCTTCTCTGTTCTCGCACCTGGCTGCGGTTACCTGTGCTTGTGGCTGTTATCGGTGTCAGCTTCTGTCGAGGGCGGCGTGTCGTCACCGCGACTCCCTGACATCTTCTGCCCACGGTGAGGTGGACAGGTTAGGAGTAGCTTGTGGTTTCGGACTGCCACGGGTGACTTGCAGTTGTCTGCGCCGAGCTGTTAGAATGTAACGTGGGCAGTGCGTCTGCAATTATCTGTGTCACGGCATTAACCAATTATTTTGTGATGCCGCACTGCGAGAATAAAATGCTGTCGACAGTTTGTAGTAATTATGAATTCAAGTGATTATTTATATTATTCTTAATATTATTTTCATGCAATTTTCAACAATTCAAATAAATTGACTTGTGCGGAGATACTCCGAGATAATGGAATGAAATATATTAATAAATTTCCTGGTAACTTCTGCAGCATCTACATTTCTGTTAACAACATTTTCTTGGCAACATTTAAAACATATCTTCTACCTCCTCCTGTTTAATAAAGGTTTTTCACAAATTAGACCACAATTAGACAAAGTGAATTAGTCATTACTTTCATTTAATTTTTAAGTACTTTAGAACGTTCCTAAAAAATGTCGTTCATTTTCAATTGACAAAAAGAAAGATTTTCATCGGTGTACGCGTTTACATTTTATTTATTTCTATAGCCAAGCAATTGGTAGGTAATATAAACCTTAACTGAACGTGAAGTGTGTGGGTAAGTGCCGCACGATTCGCATGAATGAGTGGGTACTACTGACATTGAGAGACCGAGACCTGTTCTCCATCTCCGCCGCCACTCCTCCGCCGAACAGCTGTCGTCGAACTGGTTTCTGAACTCCCGAGCAGATGTTTCTTTCACCGATCGAAATCGCACTGAAATGGTTCAGATTTGTGGCGTTCAGGTATTACCTCAGGAGGAGGGCCATATATATCCCCTCTCCTCCATTGGATACTACGACCTGGCCAGCTAGTGTCTGACCTCGATGGCCAGAGTGCGTGATGTGGACTAATTTCGGTGGGCGGGGTCATATGCGTGTGTGCCTATTGAACTTTTTGGGCCTTTGTTTTTGTTTAGCCGGAAGTTATAAGTTTCCAATTTCCCCCCTCAAGAGGTGTTAAGGGTTTGTCTATGCCTCCCAATGGGTTAATTAACTGAGCGGAAGTGGGGTTATTAAGCTGTAAACCAATATTGAAATAATAATTCATTAGAAGTAAAGTAATTTTAAGAAGACTTCAGATTGAAGCTCCATTTTTTTTATGGGGACTTGGTTGTGGTAACTTGACACCTCTAGAATTGCGTGTTTTTAGCAGCTTTTTTGTTGTGTATTCAAACCCTATTACTTTTTTGCTTGTTGTGTGAGTCATTCCAAGGCATGAGTTTAATATTGTTTGCAATGTTTCTGGCTTCTTCCCTTGTCGCTACTGTTCTCCCAAGCAAAGACCAGTGGCAAATATTTGAGCACCGCGTGCTGAGTCACACCTTCCTCTTCAGGGCTTAAGAAGTGCATAATTGTGACCTTAGATGTCGGCAAGTGCATCATCATCATCATCATCCTCATCATGGCTGCAAATTGCCCACTTAAGTGGAAAATAGCTCGGCGAAAAACTAAACATATTCCGCAAACATAGCTCAGAGGCGCTTGATTAGCTTGAGATGTGCCGCCGTTGAAATCGCAGTTTTGCTCTTGCTTCCCTTTGCCTCAGACTTTGCTTTGCTTTATTTGCTTTGTTTGCTCAAAAAGCCGGCTTCCCAACCGGTTTCGTTCTGGCTACTTTTTTTGTTCGTACCAAAAGCTTTAAGTTTTGGAAACGAAGCAATAAATGAAAACAAAAAACACCTGCTGCCTTTGCTGCAGGGGAAGCTGGCCAAGATTTAAGACAAATATCAGGTGGGATTGAAAGTATTGCAAAAACTATGCGAAATAAATGCATTTTACTAACCAGGCAGCTAAATGCTGAGCTTAGATTTAAACTAATACTTATAGTATATACAAAAAGATATATTCCAAATAATTGAAATGATTTTCTGTTTCATAAATTATCTTTCCGCTCAGGAAAGAACCATAAACAACAACAGCTGCAAAATTAAATTCGAGATACGCAATTCTCATCTTCTCTCCATACTTTTCCTTTGCTTTTTTGCACGTTTGTCGAATGTTTCCGTATGGCCAGCATATGCTGAATATTGTATATATATTTTCAGGCAGAGAAATGCACATTTGTACCGACGGATACAGTCCGTTTTGAAAATATCTGACATCTTCAGTTGAAGAAGGATACTGGATACTTACTTCGTAAAGATGTTTCATTTCACTTATCAGACTTAATTGATATTGAACATGTATTCCTTATCATAAATAGGTTAAAAAGGGGAAAGATTTTAAATCATAAGCAGGTTTATTCAATTACATACATATGTATGATTAGCGAAAGAAATTGTGGTAGTAAATTCCTTAAAAATTATTAAACTATATTATTATACCCTTGCAGGGTATATTAGTTTCAGTCAAATGTTTGCAACGCAGTGAAGGAAGCGTCTCCGACCCTATAAAGTATATATATTCTTGATCAGGATCAACAGCCGAGACGATCTAGCCATGTCCGTCTGTCCGTCTGTCCGTTTCTACGCAAACTAGTCCCTCAGTTTTAAAGCTATCTGAATGAAACTTTGGAGTTAGGCTTCTATATACTCTCACTCGTACATATGTCGGAACGGGCCGGATCGGACGACTATATCATATAGCTGCCAGAGGAACAATCCGAAAAATTTTCAAAAAACCATTATAACTTTGTCAGTTTTCAACCAATTTTCACCAAATTTGATATTTGCCCATTTAGTATTATTTCCGAATTTCGGTTTTAATTTCATGAAAATCGGCTGACTATATCCTATAGCTTCCATAGGAACAATCAGGAAAATAAAAGAAAAAACCATAACTTTGTCAGTTTTCAACATATTTTCACCAAATTTGATATTTAGCCATATTTTATTATTCCTGAATTTCGATTTTAATTTCATGAAAATCGGCTGACTATACCCTATAGCTTCCATAGGAACAATCAGGAAAATAAAAGAAAAAACCATAACTTTGTCAGATTTCAACATATTTTCACCAAATTTGATATTTAGCCATATTTTAGTATTTCTGAATTTTGATTTTAATTTCATGAAAATCGGCTGACTATATCCTATAGCTTCCATAGGAAAAATCAGGAAAATAAAAAAACCATAGCTTAGCCGTGTTTCAAACCATTGCCATCAAATTTGAGATTTGGCAACAAATTATTATTTCAGAATTTCGTTTTTAATTGTTTGTTTAAAGTCTGCTAGGGTATACAAACTTTGGTGAGCCGAAGTTAGCTTCCTTTCTTGTTATTATACCCGCTACCCATAGGGTAGAAGGGTATTATAACTTTGTGCCGGCAGGAAATGTATGTAACAGGTAGAAGGAAGCATTTCCGACCCTATAAAGTATATATATTCTTGATCAGGATCAACAGCCGAGTCGATCTAGCCATGTCCGTCTGTCTGTCTGTCTGTCTGTCTGTCTGTCTGTCTGTCTGTCTGTCTGTCTGTCTGTCCGTCTGTCCGTATGAAACACTGGATCTCAGAGACTATAAGAGATAGAGCTCTAATTTTTTTTCGACAGTATTTCTTATGCTTGCACGCAGATCAAGTTTGTTTCAAATTTTTGCCACGCCCACTTCCGCCCCCGCAAATCATAAAAAAGCGTATTAAGCGTATAATTTTAAAGCTAGAGTCGCGAATTTCGATATGTATATTAAAAACTATAGTCGGTGTAATCCCTGAAAATTTGGTTGCGATCAGATAAAAATTGTCGAAGTTATTAAAGAAATAATTTTGTATGGCCAGAAACGGCTGCGGGCAGCATGCCTCATTTGGTTGACCAATTAGACCAACTAAATATTCTTATCAGTTCATGGTTGTGTTCGGAAAAGAATCTTATAAGATATTCGAGAAGCAATTTTAATAAATGGTAATAATTATTAGCCGCTTGAATGCAATAATATCGCGGTTTTACACACATAGATACATATGTATGTATTTTTGTATGCATGTGATTATATTACACTTGCATTTGCATTTGTCTGTTATGTTCAAAATTGTATCAACTGTTTTTTCTGGCGTCCTGACGCTTTTCTGGTTTAAGTATGGGTAGCGGGTATCTCACAGTCGAGCTCACTCGACTGTAGCTTTCTTACTTGTTTTTTTGTTTAAACTCTGCAAGGGTATACAAACTTCGGTGAGCCGAAGTTAGCTTCCTTTCTTGTTATTTAATTAAATTACATTATTTTATTTCTTTAGCTAAAGGAATAAACAATTTCACAACGTTGCCCAAAGTTAAGCCTCTTTTGCAATATTTATTGATTTGAAAGAATAAACTCATACAATTAAATTAGAATGTGACGCTTCCTGTATGACTCCCATATTCCCCAAGTAATTGAAACTTTAAAAAGAAAATAATTGATCAATTTATTTGTTGAGCCCCTAAGCAACGCCTCGGAGTCACTTGACAAAGCGACAAACACAAATTTGTTAGAATTTTGAGTGCGTGTGACATGACACTGTCCACTCCCTTGTTAAATAAATAATTGGGTTTCACTACGAAAAAAATAATATGTTTTTGACAGCTGGTAAATGGGGGGGACTCTTCCCCCTAAAATTTGTAGTTGTTTTGAGGTTTATCTATTGTATTTTATATTTAAGATTCATTTTGCAAACATTTAGTGTCATGGAGACAAAGAAAAATTGTTTTATTTAATGTTTTTTTACTAAACAATTATTATTGAGTTTTTATGGGACTTTTAGATATTTCAAAGCATAGCTTTCAAATATGATATGTAAAATCCCCGATGTTCTTATTTTAAAAATTCAGTTTTAATCTTTTATTTTCTTTAATATAAACATTTACCTCTATGCAAATATCTCATTTTTATACCCTTGCAAGGTATTATAATTTCAGTCAGAAGTTTGCAACGCAGTGAAGGAGACATCTCCGACCCTATAAAGAACATATATTCTTGATCAGGATCAACAGCCGAGTCGATTTAGCCATGTCCGTCTGTCCGTCCGTCCGTCCGTCCGTCCGTCCGTCCGTCCGTCTGTCTGTCCGTCTGTCCGATTATACTCAAACTAGTCCCTCAGTTTTAAAGCTATCTGAATGAAACTTTGTAGTTAGTCTTATATATACTCTCACTCCTACGTAAGTCGGAACGGGCCGGATCGGACGACTATATCATATAGCTGCCATAGGAACAATCGGAAAAAATCTTCGAAAAAATATTATAACATTGTCAGTTTTTAACAAATTTTCACCAAATTTGATATTTGGCCATTTAATACTATTTCAGAATTTTCATAATTAATGAAAATCGGACAACTATATCTTATAGCTGCCATAGGAACAATCAGGGCAATCAAAGAAAAAATCATACCTTCGCTGTTTCTCAACATATTTTCATCAAATTTTAGATTTGGCCACTTTGTATTATTCCTGAATTTCGGTTTTAATTTTCTCAAAATCGGACGACTATATCTTATCCCTGGCGTGGCTGCTTAGCATTTTCGTCATGCACGCCCCTAAGTAGGCAACACTTTTTATTATTTCAGAATTTAGCTTTTAATTTGTTAATTTATTTTGTAATCTGCAAGGGTATACAAACTTCGAGCCGAAGTTAGCTTCCTTTCTTGTTATTCTTGTATTTCATTCACAATCTTTTCCCAAATTTTTCCTTGCATCTCACCTGCAACAGCATCCCAAATTATACACATTTTTTGTATGTGTCAAATTGCAGTAAGGAAAACTTGTAATATCTTTGGACAAATTGCAGGCTCACGCCCCAAGAATTGCATTGAAATTACAGGCTGCTGGGGGTGTGGTGAAATTTGTCAACACCTTTTGCCAACAGGAACTCTGGGGGAACTGGGGGCTTGGCATTCCAGGCGGCGTGGCTGTGCATAAAATAGAATATGAAATCGTTTGGCATTGCCACAGTGACGGCATCAACAGATGCAGGGCTGCAGGCTGGGATGGGGATGGGGAGTCTGCAATGTGTCAACGAACGATTTTTGCCTGGTTGCCTTTTGTTTTCGTTGGTGGCAGTGGGTGGAAGTGGTAGTGAGTCTCGGCCGGCTTGTGAGCAGCATAGAAATGAATACTGCCTTTGTGCTGGGAGTCCAGAACCAGGGAGTCACTGATCCATGGCACTCAATTGTCAAACAACCAAGACCGGAACAATAGGCAAACTGTTGACATGGATATGAGGGCCGGACCCTCCGTCAATGCACTTCCGCTGCGGATGTTCTGACCATAAACCATAGCATTGTGTTTGATGATCGCATCTGGGACTGTAAACAAAAAATCTTTATAATAATATAAAATATATATATTGTATATTATTTTATTAAGACAAGTCAGCTTTTCTAAAACCGTATAATGGGAATCCTTTATGAAATTTTAATAATGAAAATATCACACCTTCTAACAGAAAAGGAATACACCGTACCCAGGTTTTGGTACTGAAGTAGAAAAATCATGTTATAGAGATAAATTTAGTATATTCGGTGTTAAAAGATTCTTATAAGACACAATTAAGAGTTATCGATCTCAAATCGATAGAAAAGTAATCGAGGATATGTTATCACTACTATTCGAGAAGACACGATCACTTTTTGAAGAATTTGGTTAACAATAAAGTAAACTTAATACATTAAGAGCTCTGTACTATTATTTAAAGTTTAAACCAGCATTTGTGTTTCTAAACTATCTACCAAATAAACTCACACAACTCTTTTCTGTTCTCTTTTTCAGCTTTGGCTAGGCAGAGCTCAGCTGCCAATTCCCCAGATGCCGACCAGAAAGGACCTGTCTTCCTCAAGGAACCGACCAACCGCATTGACTTCTCCAACTCCACGGGCGCCGAGATCGAGTGCAAGTCCAGCGGCAACCCCATGCCAGAGATTATTTGGATCCGGAGCGACGGTACCGCCGTGGGAGACGTACCCGGCCTGCGTCAGATCTCATCCGATGGCAAGCTGGTGTTCCCGCCATTCCGAGCCGAGGATTACCGCCAGGAGGTGCATGCCCAGGTCTATGCCTGTCTGGCCCGTAACCAGTTTGGATCCATCATCTCCCGGGATGTGCATGTGCGAGCCGGTAAGTTGAGAGGTTTCAAAGGTAAATCAAGGGCAGTGCAAGCCAAGCCATTTGGAAGCTTAATGAAATGTCGAGTAAAGTAAAAAAGAGAAGAAAACTGTTAATAAAAATGTATTAAAAATCTTAAATATTGTCAAAAATTTCAGTTCCATTATTAAAGTAATATTTATTTGCAATCCGATTTGTTAACAATTTATACATTTGTAATTTCTGAAAAGAGAGATACATAAATCATAATCAACTCGAGAACTTGCACTGCCCTATATTTACAAAGTTTCTTTCAGCTACACCCAATCGAAGACCCATCATCGTTGGTTTCGTAAATCATCCTTCGAATCGACGTGCCATAGCTTCCGGGGGACTCTGCGTGTCAAGTCACTGTCTGCAGTGTTTGACCTCTCGTGTTTGACTTATTGTTGCACCGGCAGAGGCAATTGAAACAGAGTTTTTCACGTGATTTCCATCGAACGCTTTGCGCATTGCCAAAGTTTTCCGCACGCTTTAATTTTCGCACACATATCTTAGTCGCGATTTGCAACTTTTAGAGGAATTTTAATGCAAGTTGGCATTTTACTTTTTGTTGGCGCCGTTTCACTTCCTCTGCCTCCCTGACTTTTGGGGGCAACTGTACTTGCCATTTGTCAGTGACTCCACCAGCCACCCTTGACACCTCCCGCGACGTGTCTTCGACTCTGGAAGATGTGCAAGCTGCAAGCTGCAAGCTCCGCTGACGACGAGGATGGTGATGATAATGAAGAAGACGGTGATGGTGATGATGCAATTGTCACCTTATTAGGCGCACACCGTATGGGGTTGACGGGCTGCCGGCTTATCGAGTTAGAGGCCAGACTCTACTCCCTTGGCTATCAGTCACTTCCGCTGGCATGAAGCAGGACCTAAATAGGCCAGACCTGAACACATTTTAACGAATTATGCTGGAGCCAAACCACCCGCTTACTCATCGCCGGCTGACGTGTTCCCTGGCAATTAGCCAGCACACCTAGCCGCCCAACAGCCACCTCTCGACCTCTTCCTCGCTGCTCCACAAGCCTGACATCATTATTGTCGTTTGCTTTCGCTTACTATTAACCGGAGGTATTTATCATTTTATAGTATGCTCATGTGTGAATAAAGCGCAGACGAGGAAAACTACATATAGTCTGCTGTCCGGCCGCCTGGAGCTAGTTGGCTGAAATGAGTTATGGTCTACACCCTGAACCACACACAGAGCGGCAGATAAAATATTTTGGTTAATTGAAATTAACTTTTTTGGCTGTCAGGCAGCAAAGTGTTGACGGTTTCTTGGCCTTTCGTTTAATGATTTTCCAACCAGAAGGTGGCAATAAAGCCAAACGCTTCCAGGAACCAAGTTCCTCATAACTTTCAAGGCTAAATCGGATGTTTGGGTACAGGTACCGTGAGAATATGTCCCAACTAATCGGCAATAACTGCGCTCTTCCCAGTGGTTGCCCAGTACTACGAGGCGGATGTAAACAAGGAGCACGTGATCCGGGGAAACTCTGCGGTCATCAAGTGCCTGATACCCTCGTTCGTGGCCGATTTTGTTGAGGTAGTATCCTGGCACGCCGACGAGGAGGAGACCTACTTTCCGGGGACGGAATACGGTGCGATCCAAGCTATCCGAAACACATATATATGTAGTTCTTCCGGTCTACTAAAAGCATGCAGGGGTTACGCAGAAATCATTGTAAACCTTCCACTCCATTTCATACTTCAATCATTCCTAATTTAAAGCCAACTCAACTTTTATTTTAATTTCTCCTAATTGTATAGTCGTTTCCCAACACTACGAAGAGGATATACACAAAGCGTTTGTCATCCGCGGCAACTCCGCCATCTTGAAATGCGATATACCGTCATTCGTAGCCGATTTCGTAAACGTTATATCCTGGCATAGCGATCAGGAAGAGAGTTTCTATCCAGGCACTGAATATGGTGTGTGATCAAGTGCACAGAATTGCCTTCTCTGTGTGTGAGCTTATAGAAAAATAGCACTACTTTAACCACTACTGTACAACACAACAAAGTCAAACTCACAGAAACACTTGTGTACAGTTCAAGTACAGTTAACAGTTAACAAATTACAACAATTCTGTAAAATACACACAAACCTCTACTCAATTGTAACCGAATTAACCAACACTGGTTAGGTAGAAACTGGAACCTCGCTCCTTCGTCTTAGCTTCCTCGATCCTTCAGAGTGTTTCGCTTCCCATGCGCCCCGACTTAATTTTTTGTTACCTTAAATTGGGTTTATTATTTACTCACGTTTATTTGGTTGATGTTGCTGTTTTAGTCGTTGCCCAATACTACGACACGGATGTAAATAAGGCCTATGTAATACGCGGCAATGCAGCAGTTCTGAAATGCGAAATCCCCTCCTTCGTGGCCGATTTTGTGAGCGTTGTCTCCTGGCACACCGACCAGAATGAAGACTTCCTGCCGGGCAGCGAACATGGTTTGTTTTGTTTGATAGCTTTTTGGTTACACTTTGGCCCAGCTTTAGCCGGGCTTTGTACAGTTGCGTGACGTACACGAATTATGGATAAGTACCTACCCATTTCCCCCTTGCATCTTTTATGTTTACCTTTTTAATGCATTTATCTTCGCTATCTCGGATGGGTTCGTGTTGATGAGCCATGTTATCAGAACCATTATTAACCTCTTGGCCAGAGACTTTCTCAGGGAAGCAGAGCCCTCCAAGCCGATTGCGCTTTGGACTCCCATTACGCAGAGGGGCACTCCGCGATATTGTTAGAAGACACTCTCGTTTCAATTAGCTCGCTGCACATTTTCTCACGCCCGCCGCACGCTAGGTGTGGGCCTTGCTTCTCTAGGCAACCTCTTCCCCCACCCTCTCTGCACTTTCATTATATAATCAGTCGCTGTGTGAACTCACCTCCAGTTGTGCAACAGTTCTACGAATCGGAGGTCAACAACGAGTACGTCATAAGGGGCAATGCGGCGGTGCTGAAGTGCTCGATTCCATCGTTCGTGGCGGACTTTGTCCAGGTCGTATCCTGGCAGGACGAAGAGGGTCAGCTGTACGGCACACTCGGCGAACAACAGGGAGCGGGTACAGAACACTAATGGTTATAGAGGATAATCCTGGCCCCCATCCCAACACCTTCACTATTTCCATTTGCGCAATCACACTTATTTTCAGTTTCTCCTAAACATAAACATTTTTGCAGTCGTGAATCAGTATTACGAGGCTGAGGTTGTTTCCGAGTATGTTATCAAAGGCAATACGGCGGTATTAAAGTGCACCATTCCCAGTTTTGTGGCCGATTTCCTACGCGTCGAGGCCTGGGTGGCCAGCGACGGCACTGAATATGTTCCAGAGGATAATTTCGGTATAGTTAGCCCCGTTGAAACACTTTTATTGTTAGTCTTAAGCAGGACTCCCAAAGCCACTTCTTTCCCTTTTGTCTAGCTTCAGCTCCCCTTTCATTTCCGTACTTTGTTTTTCCGAATCAGTTGTGAATCAGTACTACGGCGCCGATATCCTGATGGAGTACGTGATTCGTGGCAATGCGGCGGTTCTTAAGTGTTCTATTCCTTCATTTGTCGCCGATTTTGTGCGTGTCGAGTCCTGGATAGATGAGGAGGGAACCGAACTGCGTCCCTCTGACAATTATGGTACATAGCAGCAGTGTAAAAGATTACTTTTTAGGCAACTACTTGGTGATGTTTCATTCCTCTCCATCCTTTCCCTTATCATTTCTGTATCCTTTATTATTACGCACCTTTGCAGTTGTCAATCAGTTCTATGAGGCAGAGATTATGACCGAATATGTGATTCGTGGTAATGCGGCTGTCTTGAAGTGCTCCATTCCATCTTTCGTGGCTGATTTTGTTCGCGTTGAGTCTTGGATCGACGACGAGGACAACGTCTTGACCTTCTCAGACAATTACGGTGCGATGCGATTGTCTATAGTTTGCATTATGCGATTAGTTTACGGCCCCTGTCCACTCCTAACATTTTCCAGCACATTCCTTATTTCCGATTTCCCTTAATTTATGATTTCTCTCGATTCACAGTCGTTTCACAGTTCTACATAACCGAGGCCGAGAATGAATATGTTATTAAGGGCAACGCGGCGGTGGTAAAGTGTAAAATTCCATCCTTTGTGGCCGATTTCGTTCAGGTCGAGGCTTGGGTGGACGATGAGGGCACCGAGTTGTGGCGTAATAACGCCACCAGCGCCTATGGTACAGTCTAAAGTGTAGTCTCTCTCTCATAAGTGTTGCTTTGGGTCCTTAGATTCCATCTGTCCGTCTCCCCTTCCCCACTTTTACTCTATTTTATGTTTATGATTATGTTCCCTTGGCTTAGTCGTCATACAGAGCTACGAATCGGAGGCAGACAATGAGTACGTCATTAGGGGCAACTCCGTGGTGATGAAGTGCGAGATTCCCTCCTACGTGGCAGACTTTGTATTCGTCGATCTCTGGCTGGACTCGGAGGGTCGCAACTACTATCCCAATAATGCCGAAGAGACGGGTACTAACGCTCACTTTTTCTCAGACGTCCAACCCCCACCCCGCTCCAGTGATCATATTCCACTCTTATTTAGTTTTACTTTCACCAAGTTCCCTTTGATTTCCTTCAGTTGTCCACCAGTTCTACCAGACACGAGTAATCGACGAGTTCGTCCTTCGTGGCAATTCGGCCACTCTAAAATGCCTGGTGCCGTCGTTCGTGGCCGATTTTATCGACGTTGAAGGGTGGATTGACGAGGCAGGCACTGAGATACAGAGGCCCCTCCCCGACGACACCATGGGTAACCCTAACGATAATCGCATTACCCTACATAGAAATCGAAACCCCATCACCTCCAGACCTTATTCAGTCCTTATTTTAGTCTCCCGCTTCTCGTCTTGCAGTGGTAAAGCAGTTCTTTGAGTCTCAAGTCTACGACGAATACGTGATCAAGGGCAATGCGGCCATATTCAAGTGCCAGACACCCTCCTTTGTGGCCGATCACATAGACATAACGGATTGGATTGATACCGAGGGCGAGGTCTTCACCAAGAACATAACTGGTAGGACGCCGAGAGCCGTAGACTTGAATTAGGCAGTTAGCTTAGCCACACATGAAGGGGATTCCTCCCACCGCCGGCGCCACTCTTACTGTCTCTTATGATTTTATCCCGCACTCCACACTCAATCAATATCTTCGTAAACTTTGCAGTTGTGCCTCAATCCTACACCGTCAATGTCATGGACGAGTCCATACTCAGGGGCAATAGCGCCATCCTAAAGTGCCACATACCCAGTTTCGTGGCCGATTTCATAGTGGTCGATTCGTGGGTGGAGGACGAGGAGCGAGTTATCTATCCGCAGGAGGATATCGCAACCAGCGGTAAATTACTAGATAAGAGCTCTCAGCCCACTCCTGCTCCGTAACATCCTCCGTCTCCTATCCAATTCGGTTCGCTTCGACTTGGTCTCTAGAGAGCCTCCTCCAATGAGAGGTGTTCCACGTGCAGCGCTGCTTAGGCTTTCTATTTATTATGTTTTCTGTCTTTCCTTCCGTCCGCCTATTCTTTTCATTTTCTTTTTTATTTTTCCCTCCCAATCTGTTTTCCTTTTACCCCTCCAAAACATCCATGAGTCGCTCCTGACTTGCCCAAGAGAATCCCGAACCCCTTCATGTAGTTGAACGTAGCGTTGTTTTGTATTCTAGTGTAAATACATGCAAAAATGCTAATAAACCAACGATCTAACAATCTGTACATACATTTAATCGAAAATCAACTATCAAAACATTGCTGTATATATACCTCGAATGTATATGTAATCTATAATCCGCATATCATCTAAAATTATTGGCATTTTTGTTGGTGCATGCTTAAAATAAAAAGCAATGTCTGGGAATTTGAGGATTAGTGTATTCCGAGTAAATCAAATAAACATTTCCTTTTGGAAATTTAAACGTATCAATCGCTTTATACCTCTTCGATTTGTTTAGGCCTCAAATTCCTGACACTGCTGGTGTATAGCTAGTATGTAAGCACAGGGAAATCTGTTTAAATTGAATCGATATTTAAATGAAAATGAAAACAAACATTTAAACATAAAATTCGACATTTAAACAGAGTTCTTCAGATTGTGTACGAGGCTGAAGAAGGTGTAAATCTGAAATATTTTGGTGTAACTTTGTAATATTCATTATTTATTTCTTAAATTTTTCAAAATAATAAATTAATCTCTATGTTATTACCTTCTTTAGTCCTGAGTCACGCATTAATCTGCATTTGATAAGTCACATATAATGCATTTACTAATAAATAAATAATTATTGCACATTTACAAATATTTGCAAAAAGAAATAACTTAATTTGTATACCCTTGCAGGGTATTATAGTTTCAGTCAGAAGTTTGCAACGCAGTGAAGGAGACATCTCCGACCCTATAAAGTAAATATATTCTTGATCAGGATCAACAGCCGAGTCGATCTAGCCATGTCCGTCTGTCCGTCTGTCCGTTTCTACGCAAACTAGTCCCTCAGTTTTAAAGCTATCTGAATGAAACTTTGCAGTTAGGCTTCTATATACTCTCACTCGTACATATGTCGGAACGGGCCGGATCGGACGACTATATCATATAGCTGCCAGAGGAACGATCCGAAAAATTTTCAAAAAAAAATTATAACTTTGTCAGTTTTCAACATATTTTCACCAAATTTGATATTTGGCCATTTAATATTATTTCCGAATTTCGGTTTTAATTTCATGAAAATCGGACAACTATATCCTATAGCTTTCATAGGAACAATCAGGAAAATAAAAAACCATAGCTTAGCCGTGTTTCAAACCATTGCCTTGAACTTCGGTTTGAATTTTTTGTTTAAATTCTGCAAGGGTATACAAACTTCGGTGAGCCGAAGTTAGCTTCCTTTCTTGTTTAAAACTGGAATGTGTATGTGACTGTCAAATGCATTTGGTTAAAAAATCCAATTAAATTCAACGAGTTTAATTGAGTTTTCCATTTAAGACGTTAGATTTTTGTAGGTTACCAGACAAACAATCACTAACATATTTTTCTATATCTAATTTTGATTCTCCCTAAACCGTTCTGAAATCAGACGGTAAATATCTCGTACTGCCCTCTGGAGAGCTGCACATCCGTGAGGTTGGACCCGAGGATGGATACAAGAGCTATCAGTGCCGAACCAAACATCGTTTGACAGGAGAGACGAGATTGAGTGCCACAAAGGGACGATTGGTCATCACAGGTAAGTCCGCCTTGTTGGCCAATTTTATTTATGAAAAAAAAAGAAAGTTTCAGTTATAAATTAATGTGATTTAAACTGGAGAATACATATTCATTGAATTTAATTAATTTAACAAGTTTTCATTGTGATTTTACCTTAGATTAACACAATTTACAACTGAAACTTTCTTATGGCAGAGTAAACTTCAAAAATGTTGAATTAAAACATACAAATTCATACAAATCATATCAAAAATATTGAAGTATTTAAAAAAAATCATTTTTTTGAAGTTTATTCTCGGATACTTTGACTGGAATGTTACAAATCACGTATTGAAATACCTTCAAAAGTAGTTTGTATCATTTCCAGTCTGCTCAGCAAATGTTTGAAATATTTATAAACATATTTTAACATATTACCATATATATTTAATAATAAATTGAGAATGCATTAAAGGCAGAATTAAACCACATAACTTTCTAAAATGAAACATACTATAAATAAATAAATATTTCAAGCATTTGCTAGCGTCATTTTGGAAATTTCTTTTGGATGTGCTTACTTTGCTTTGAAAGACAACATCCTCTGCAGTTTCCAAATGACTTTTATAAATATTAAACAAGCAACAAGTCTTTGAGGCCATTTAAATGCAATCAAACCGATTTTTCGCTTAAAATCTCTTTCTTTGCGTACTTAAATATATTAAAAATTACGTATACAATTTCAAAATTACAACAATGGTATGTAAAATTTAAGAAACTTTCCTTGGCTATTTTCCCAAACCAAAGACTTGTTGCTGTAACCTAAGTCTAAATTGAAAACTGCCTGAATGTTGGGATAGGGTACTCGACAATGATGAGAGCTTGAAATAAAGCCACATAGAGTAGGTGTGGTCCGTTCTTAACTAAACTATCTTATACTGTTAACAAAATATCAAAAAGTAACGCTAAAATTTAGTTCAAGCCTTGGCAATTTTCACTTAGCATTCTCGTTAGACTTTCGCCCAAGGTAAGTCAAACATTCAGTTCCTGTTGCATTTATATTTATTGGCCATTCCAGTATGGAATAATCAATAATCAATAATCTCGCTTCATTCACAGAACCAGTTGGCAGGGTTTCGCCCAAGTTTCCAAACACGCTGACCAGCAGCAGTTTCACGGGAGAGGCCGGCTCTAGCCAGACTCTTCTATGTCCCGCCCAGGCCTATCCAGCTCCCTTGTTTAGGTAGGAAAGTGATGCACCGCAGACCAACTTCGGCCAGTTTCCGATTATGGCTCATTATGCCCCCTCTGTTAGTTTACCTTTATCCACTTTGAATCTCTTAAAGAACCCATCGCTAGTGTTGGGCCCAGACTTCTCTCTGGCAATGACATTAAGGTAGTTCAGTTTGCCGCTGGCCAAGCCACCACCCTATTGTGTCCTGCCCAGTCGTATCCAGTGCCAGTTTTTAGGTAAGACATGCGCCTATCCCAACTGAAGGATTCCTCTATGAGGAATATTCCTTAAATCCTATTTCATGCCACTTCCCAGAGCCTGTTGGAAGCGTTGGTCCTCGTCTTACCAGCGGAGATGAGTCGCGAATTCTCAGGGTGAACCTGGCGGCAAGTGCCACTCTCCTTTGCCCGGCTCAGGCATATCCGGTGCCATTTTTTAGGTAAACTAGCCCCAACGTCAAGGCAGCACTGAGGTTTTAATTGGCACTAACTCCCCTTTTAAACACAGAACCAGTGGGCAGTGTGAGTCCCAAGGTGACAGCCGGCAATGATGCCATACAGATACCCAAGGTGTCTCTGGGCCATAGTATTACCCTCATGTGTCCCGCTCAGGCGTATCCGGTGCCCTTTTTTAGGTAATCCCAACCCAACATTAAGGCGAGAAAGTTCCTCCACGCCCCTTAACATTGTTTTATCAACTCCAGAACCCGTTGGCAGTGTCAGTCCGCAGCTGAACGGCAATGGCAATCAGGAGCTCATAACCCTGACTCGGGTTCCCGCTTTACAAAGTGTCACACTCATGTGTCCAGCCCAGGCCTATCCGGTTCCCTTCTTTAGGTAAAGAACCCCGTTTGCATCTCAGGCATTCAGGCAGGATTTAGAATTCTTGGTGACCATGTTTAGTGACTAATGCCACCACCCATTCGCAGAACCTGTTGGCAGTGTGGGCCCCAAACTCACCTCAGGCGATGACTCTCGCACTGTCAAGGTCAAGCTTGAGGCCAGCGTAACGCTGCTTTGTCCAGCTCAGGCTTATCCGGTGCCTGTGTATAGGTAATTTCAGTTCCACTCCCACCTCAGGCAGTAAATATAGAGTAAACTTCAGAGCTTGAAAACCTGTTAATTTCTCCATAGAGCCCGTCGGCAGTGTCAGTCCCAAGATAGACACAGGAGAAGATTTCAAGCACCTTAAGGGAAAGAGCAGCCATGATATAAGCTTGCTATGCCCTGCACAGGCCTATCCACAGCCCTTCTTTAGGTAAATTTCCTATCTAAGTAGTTCCATTCGTGCAGTTTTCAAATATCATAGAATTCTTTCGCAAAATGGTAAATCATTTGTCTTGCAGAACCTATTGGTAGTGTGAGTCCCAAGATTACCAACTCCGACGATCTAAAGCATGTCAAGGTCAAGCGACTGACTAGCCTGAGTCTTCTGTGTCCCGCTCAAGCTTATCCCCAGCCCATTTCTAGGTAAATCTCTGTCCCAACATTCCATATTCAGGCTGAGTTTTGAGCAAGTTCTAAAAGATACATCAATTTCTAGAGCCCGTAGGCAGTGTAGCGCCCAAATTAAACTTCCTGGAGCGGTTCAAGATGATGCAAGTGCAAAGCGACACCAGCTTTAATATTCAGTGTCCGGTCCAATCGTATCCCATGCCAGTTTTCAAGTAAGATTCCCTTTTAGTTAAGGCAAAAACACATTCAGTCAGTTACAGTGAGCGATTTCCAAACTCTGAATTCCCTTAGAACCCGTGGGCAGTGTCCGACCCAAGGTGAATCCCCAGGACAAGCATCAGTTCATAGATGTGGAGTTTTCTAGTAGCTACGCCCTGCTCTGCCTGGCTCAGTCGTATCCCACGCCCTCCTTCAGGTGTGTTACTCTTTCCCGGCAATGTCAGACAGTTTTCTAGCATTTTTTGCGACTCATTTTTGCTCCTAGAACCCGTTGGCTCCGTCAAACCGAAAATAAATATTCAGGACAAGCTTCAGACACGCGAGATAGCCCGTGGAATCGGATTCGCTTTGCTGTGCCCGGCCCAGTCATATCCGATGCCAGCCTACAGGTGCGCGGAGCATGCCATCAATTTGGCCAATTGTCCAATTTACAGGGCGTTCTCCCAATTGCATTCTGTGCAATTTGAGTGATTATTCCATTAGGCGTAGGTCTCTCCCCGTTCAGGCAGCTCGCAATGCAGTTATTCGTTTGGTTCAGCCTTTAAATTCCATTCCAGAGCCAATTGGCAGTGTGCCACCCAAGGTTAGCATAGACGACGAGGTGGCCAATGCTCGCGGATACGTTGGCCGGAGCTTAAGTCTTAAGTGTCCTGCCCAGTCGTTCCCCATTCCCGTGTATAGGTAGGTGCAGGTGCCCAGTGTGTTTTTAGCTTCCAGCATTTTTGGCAGTTTTCTGGAGCAGCTTAGTGGGATTTTTATTTCAAATATTTCTCCTAGAACCCGTGGCTTCTGTGCCTCCCAAGTTAAACCTGCTGGAAAGAGTTCGCACCATGGAAGTATCCTTGGGTGCCAGGTATGCCATGCAATGTCCTGGCCAGGCCTTTCCGGTGCCCATCAATAGGTAATGCTATCCCTAGCCCAACACAGGTTCAGTCTTCGTTGAGGGCTTTTGTTTAGCTTACAATTAAATTGATATTTCAGAACCCATTGGCTCCGTTCCGCCAAAGATCAACAACATCAACGATAAGTTTCAGCTGATGCAGGTCAAGTTGGAAAGCGACTTTGCCATGCAGTGTCCAGGTCAGGCTTACCCAGTGCCTGTAGTTAGGTAGGAGTCCTTTTACTGTATCCCAGAATTTAAGGCTGTAGTTTCATATTCGAAGTTTAACCTATATATTTCTTTGAATATATAGAGCCCATTGGTTCGGTGCCGCCCAAGATTACCAGCTTGCATGATAAGTTTCAAGTGTTGCAAGTGAAGCTATTGGATGACTTTTCCATGCAGTGTCCTGGCCAAGCATATCCGGTGCCCATAGTTAGGTTAGTCCCTAAACCATTGACCAACATTCAGGGCTCTTTAAGCGTTCTCTTAATGAAATTCCACTTCCAAATTAGAACCCGTGGGCTCGGTGGCACCCAAAGTTGATACTCGGGATGAGTTTACCTTTGCCAGAACTCGTCAGGGAGCCTCCAAGGCACTCATTTGCCCAGCTCAGTCGTACCCCATGCCGTTCTTTAGGTAATTGCCACATCAATCGAGACCAACATTCAGGCTCCTTGTTTAGCATCTTCTAAATTCAGCATTTACTCTCAGAACCCGTGGGTAGTGTGGCTCCCAAAGTCGACATTAAAGACGAAATCAATTACGCCCGGGTGGCTCTGGATCACAGTCTAGCTATAGTTTGTCCAGCCCAGTCTTATCCAGTGCCCGCATTCCGGTGAGTGCTTGGGGCATAAGCATCATCCCAACATTTAGGCAGCTTAATGATTTGCTGGGCAATAGTTAAGCCTTTGTTTTCGTAGAGCCTGTGGGCAGTGTGGCGCCCAAAGTGGATCCCAACGATCGGATCAAGTGGGTGGATAAACCCGGTGGCAGCTCCCTGAACTTGCTCTGCCCAGCACAATCTTTCCCAGTGCCGGCTGCTCGGTAAGCCCTGACTTCTCTCTTCCCCTCAAGCAGTTTTCACAAGGCAGGCTTCTAGAGAACTCTTTATAAACGTTGTTATGTTATTTACAGAGCCCGTGGGCAGTGTAGCGCCCAAGGTGGACGTAAAGGATCGCATCACTTGGCTGGACAAGCCTCGTGGTCAGGCCTTGAACTTGCTGTGTCCAGCTCAGTCGTATCCTATGCCAGCTTATAGGTAGGATTCTCGCTAGTTCTTCTCTCAGGCAGTTTTTGGTTTAAGTTTAGTTTTGAAACCAATTTGTTTCTTTATGAAATTCTTGCAGAACCCGTGGGCAGCGTAGCCCCAAAGGTTGATATGCATGATAAGATGGATTTTACCATACGAAACTCGAATCGCTCGTTGAATTTGTTTTGCAAGGCTCAGGGCTATCCCATGCCAGCGTTTAGGTAAAGAAATTGTTGAGTGCCATTACCCAGTAGATCGGGTTAGTTTAGGGATAGATTTACTTGAAAATCTCCTCTTTCAGAGCCCGTTGGCAGTGTGGCACCCAAGGTGGATATGGAAGATAAATTTGGTGTGACTATAAGGCCTTCAAATAAAGCTTTAAACTTGCTCTGCAAGGCTCAGGGCTATCCCATGCCAGCGTTTAGGTAAACACATTGTTGAGTGCCTTCCAGCAGGTCAGGTGGGGGTTTTTTTGAGTGAATTTATGTTCAGTTTGAAAACTCTTTTCCAGAGCCCGTTGGTAGTGTGGCCCCTAAAGTGGAAATTAAAGATAAACTTGGCATCTTTGTGGCCAAGTCCAATCGATCTATGGCCCTGCTTTGTCCTGCCCAAGCATATCCAATGCCAGCTTATAGGTAAAAGTCTAGTACCTAGATCCCATTCAGACAGCTTTTTCTTAGCATAATGAACTAATGAGAAAACTATCTCTTTAGAGCCCATTGGAAGTGTTGCTCCTCGAGTCAATCGAAAGGATGAGTTTAATCATGACCGCATTAGGAGCTCTCAGACCATAGCCATACAGTGTCCTGCCCAGTCTTATCCCGTCCCGGTTTATAGGTAATGTCGAGTGCTCGTAGGTCCCTTCGTTTGCATTGTTGATTTAGTTGCTTAGGTAGTTTTCACACGAATCGAACTCTTTTCAGAGCCCGTTGGCAGTGTGGCTCCAAAGGTCAACAAGAACGACGAGTTCAGTCACGACCGAATTGCCATTGGCGGCATTGTGGCACTTCGTTGTCCTGCTCAGTCCTTTCCGGTGCCATTTTATAGGTGGGTCGGTGGGTCGCTGTCGAGTTCTATATTCCGGCCAGGGCTCAGGCAGTTTACGAATATTTCCCGCTAACCCCCATCCCCATATTCCCCATATTTCAGAGCCTGTGGGCAGTGTGGCACCGCGTGTCAATAAGAAGGACGGCTTTAGCCACGACAGCATCCGTCGGGGCCAGACAATAGCCATATTCTGTCCAGCCCAGGCCTACCCCGTGCCCTTCTATAGGTAATGCGTGCGGCATGTCCAAAGTTTTCCAATTACAAACGAGCCAAGATTAAGTCGCCAGGCCTCATTGGCCTCAAACTCTAATTAGCTTTGTGTCCACAACTGCCGCCCAATTTAACCCATTCATTGCCACGCAACCCCCGTCCCTTCAAACAGTTAGTTGAGTGGCAGGTAATTCCTATTGTTGTCGAGCAACTTTGGCAGTTTTCAATGTTAGCCCAGGTTCCTGTGTCTCACTCACTTCCTCTCGTTTGCCCGCAGAGCCCGTGGGCAGTGTGCCACCCAAGATCAGTGTAGGTGAGCGGCGCAAGGACGCTGAGGTGCCTCTGCAGGAAGACTTAAGCATATTCTGTCCTGCGCAATCATATCCAGTTCCCGCATTCAGGTGAGCCAGTAGGATTTTCCCTTCAGGCAGTTTTCATTAGAACGATGTAGGGCGTGCTCTTATGTTATGGTTACTCTTTCAGAGCCGGTGGCCAGTGTTGGGCCCAAAATCAGTGTGGGCGAACGACTTAGGGATGCTGGTGCTCCCTCAAAGTCTACTCTGACGCTCTTTTGTCCAGCCCAATCGTATCCAGTACCCTCATTTAGGTAATCATTCAGGCAGTTATCAAACGTTTATCAAAAGCAGCTCTGATCTAGATACAAGGCTTTACGTTTTACAATTTTCTTAGAACCCGTGGGCAGTGTGGCGCCTAAGATCAGTGTCGAGAATCGTCTGAAGAATGCCGAAGCTAGCCAGGCCTCAAGTTGTACTCTCTTCTGTCCTGGTCAGGCCTATCCGGTGCCCTTTTTTAGGTAACCTTTACCAAACATTTGGGCAGTTTTCAGCTCGTTTTACTTTTCCTATTGATCCTGCATAAATACCTGTAACTTATAGAGCCCGTTGGTAGTGTGGCACCAAAACTAACATCCGGTGATAAGACCCGAAATGTGGATATTAACTCCAGCGGCAGTGTGACTCTACTTTGCCCTGCCCAAGCCTATCCGGTTCCATTTTTCAGGTGATTTTCCTTAGAAATTCAGGCAGTTTTAAGTTGACCCTTGAATCGTTTTTAAAGTATATTTTGTGGGTTTTTCCAGAGCCTATTAGTGGGTCTGCTCCCAGAGTGGCGCTTATCCAAAAAACAAATATTGATTATGTGCGCCTGGGTGGAATCGTGGCCATAATGTGTCCCGCACAGGGCTTTCCAGTTCCAGCTTTTAGGTGAGACCCGACATTCAGAGAGCTTTCATTATCTTATTCCTGAAACGTATACTTAAATACTTAATATTGCTTATATTTAAAACATTTAGAGCCTATTAGCAGTACGGTTCCCAAAGTAGTTTCACTGGCCAAATTCGATATGAAAACCTATGCGGGCTCCTCGACCTTGGCTCTGCTCTGTCCAGCTCAGGGTTATCCGGTGCCGGTGTTTAGGTAAACCTAGAAAAATAAATTCAGCATTCAAGCAGTTCAGGTTGAAGTTAGACAGGTTCTAAATTAATTTCCGTTTTTATAGAGCCCGTTTCAAGCACCGCTCCCAAGGTGCCGCCTTTGCAGTCGCGACCTTTGGTAGTTCCTGGGCAGACCGATGTCTCCATTTTGTGTCCTGCTCAGGGCTATCCTGCACCCAGTTTTAGGTTGGTTTTCTGAAGCTAAAAAGTATGATGTATTTTATAGAAAATAGATTATTTAAAATTGTCTCTACATTCTGGCAGTTCTTTAAATATCCAGGAATTGGACATAGATTTTCTCACAATGAATTCACAATTCTATAGAACCCATCAGCAGTAGTCCGCCGAAAATAAACGCTTTAACCTATAAGCCCAATGTGGTGGACTCTTCAGCCACCACTGCTATACTGTGCCCAGCTCAAGGTTACCCAGCTCCCAGCTTCAGGTGGGTTCTGTGGCTGTCCCTAGACCAACATCAGGCTCTGATTTGGCTTTTTTTTATATATAAATGCTATGAAATCCATACTATTCACAGAACCTATTTCAAGTACCGCTCCCCGAACTCCTGCGTTAGTGCAAAAACCTTTGGAGCTGCTAGAATCACTCTCCATATCCTTGCTGTGCCCTGCCCAGGGGTTTCCGGCTCCCAGTTTTCGGTAAGCCGAAATAAGCATTCAGGCGGGGATTTATGTTTTGACTGTTTTGATCCCATAGAACCCGTCGGAGGCAAGGCCCCAACGCTGCTCTCTAATGACATCAAAAGGTCGTGGATAGACCGGATGTTGGCCACCAATTTGGCTCTATTTTGTCCCGCCCAGGGATTTCCGGTGCCAGCTTTTAGGTTAGAAAAGTCAATGTTGCTATTTGGAACTATATAGGATATATATAATTATATGTATAATATATATTTTAAATCTTCTTTAAATGTATGATCTTAGGCGCCATATTTCCCCAAAAATGATTTATTTATCCTTAAGAAACCGAATTCTTCATTAACTTGTTGCATGCCCTCATCCCACATTCTACCCACAGAAAAAAGTAATTACGTAAAGAGAGGGTAAATTTTTGGTCATGTATTTGAAGATTTTTAGGTAGATATCCTACAAAGTCATTGTTTTTTAATTAATTCTTAAAGTTGACATACTTTCATTAAAGTCGTGTCCAAGGCCCAAACTCACAAGTCGCTCAATTTGCCTCCCTTTCCTCGGCCGCCATTTACTCAATTATTCTAAATCTTAATCACCCAAATTTAATTCGAAGCTAAAAATTTAAAATCGTAATATTCTCAGTTAAATCTCATTTAGAATAAAATTAATATCAAAAAGTAAACCTTTTTATCGAGATTAAAATTGACCTACTCGCGTCGTATATTATTTGTTCTGTGTATTTGTGATTTGAGATCCAAGTATTGCTTTTTGCCTTCCTCAGAGCCCGTCTCGTCCAAGGCCCCCGTCTTGTCGGTGGACACAAAGTGGTCCGGCATCGAGAGGCGCTGCGGCATGGACATCGTGCTGCTGTGTCCCGCGCAGGCATTTCCGGTGCCCATCAGCAGGTTAGGAGCCCAAAAAACGTGACTTTAATTATGCACGAGAGGCTAGACCGTGGCTGGGGACCATAGGCAGGGGTGGGGTTCAAAAGTTCATTCATAAAAATGCGCGCGCAAAGAAAATCGGCGAACACCCACCCACACAGGGGCGCACGCACAAAAGTAAGCTACGTAAACAAACCATAAACAGGGCGAAAGCGGAAGGCATGAAAATCTGTAAATAGACCCATACACTCTCACATGTGGGTGCTGCTGCCTCCCCCTCACTCTTTCTGTTATCAGTATGCTGCGGTGGTGTGCGTGCGAGAGATGTAAACAAACTGGTTTGCTCTCTCCGGCTCTCTCCCGCTCTCAGCCTGCTCCCATCCGCAGTGCGCACACTCGCGATCCACACGAAATTTCCCAAACAATTACCCCTCCGTGGCGAGTGTGGATTGCATTCGTCTCGCTCACACACCGGCTGGTGAATGAACGCACGTTTCTGGGTCAAGAACCGCCGGTTTGTGCCACTTTCCGGAGGTCAACCAGCAGCGCGACCTCCACTTGTTGCACGCCCAGCTGTGGCGGTTTTAACTGGAGCTTCTGCGCATGCTTTTAGCCTTAACATTGACCCCGACCTCCACGAAGCTTGCATTGCTTAATACTAAGCCAACTTCCCCCTCTCTTCCTCCATTCCTATGTGCAAAGTTTTCTACCAGGTTAAGGTCGAGGTCAGGTTAGGGTTGCCAGGTCACGTGCCGCCTTGCAGCGAAAGTTGAAAGCAGAAAAGTTAAAAGTATCTCTACATTCAGCCAGTAGGGTTCTTCTGTGCTCAAAGTAATTAAAGGTTAATTTCACTTTCAGAGCCCGTTGGCGCCAAAGCTCCAACCTTTTCCCTAGAGTACAAGCTCATCGAGGTGGAGAGGTCCAGGGGTTCGGCTTTAGCTCTTCTCTGCCGGGCTCAAGCCTTTCCAGTGCCCATTATCAGGTGATGTGAATTACGCAATAAATGTACATAAATTTATATGAGGTAGGAGCGCATAGGTCAACTTTCTAGGCAGTTTTCAAAGTTTAACGAGATTGTGAGAAAATCAAATATACTTAAAAAAATATTATGCCTAAGTTGCTTGATATTAATTGTATAAAATTGTATCCTATACTCTATAGAACCCATTGGTTCCAAGGCTCCCTCAGTGCCCACCGGTGTAATGGTCTTCCAGCAAGCTTTACCTTTACATACCACCTTTGCCATGCTTTGCCAGGCTCAGGCATTTCCAGTGCCAGTTTTTAGGTAAACAATAAAAATATATTATGCCAGAATTATTAGATGATCATTTGGTCATCAATCTATACGTTTATTCAAGCCATCACTTAAAATAATTATTGACCAATTTAATGGCTGAAGTGAATTTTAAACAAATGCCTCGAATTCAAAATGCATTTTTTTCTTCATTCTGTAATAATTCGGTAATAATTAAACACCGAAACCGAATAACTAGAAGTTTCTACTTTTTAGAGCCCGTCGGCTTCAAGGCACCAAGTTTTCCCAGTGTGGCGTCTACTTTTACCATACAAACGGCTCAGAAAACCGAAGTGGCTCTTACCTGCCAGGCCCAATCCTATCCTGTGCCCATATTTAGGTACTGAAAATCTCTTAATCTTTCCTCTGCTCAACTGGTTCTGTGTAGGATATTTTTTTAAAATTATTAGTAGCAACATTACGCACAAATTTTATTTATTTTAAAGCCTGTTGGGGCCAAGGCTCCCACCTTTTCGAGTGACTCCAAGGGCAGCATATTCGAACGTTCGATTAGTGCCAGCTTTGCCTTGTTATGCCAGGCTCAGGCCTTTCCCGTTCCCATCATTAGGCAAGTTTCAGGCAATATGATCAAACCTATGATTGATTTTTAGAACCCATTGGGGCCAGAGCTCCCACTTTTTCCTCCGACTACAACTCCTTCTCCTACGCTCGGGCTGTTGGTCAGAGTTTTGCTATGCTGTGTCAGGCCCAGGCTTTCCCACTGCCCATTATGAGGTTAGCGTTGAATACCTCCCTCCTCTCAGGCAGTTTTTGATTCGATTTATATATATTTAAATACTAAAATATAGTGAACGTGTTTGATTACAGAACCCATCGGTGCCAGAGCACCCACATTCTCCACCGATTCTAATTCGTTTTCGTATACCCGATCTGTGGGTCAAAGTTTTGCATTGCTCTGCCAGGCTCAGGCATATCCTGTCCCAATCCTGAGGTTAAGAAACTTGTATTGTCCTATAATCAGGCAGTTTTCTTAGAGATAACTTTACCGATATTGATTATTTTCAGAACCCATTGGCGCTAGGGCTCCCACATTTTCAACAGATTCTATAGTGTTTTCTTATATAAGACCCGTGGGTCACAGCTTTGCTCTGCTGTGCCAGGCTCAAGCATATCCTGTGCCATTAATGAGGTATTCTATGAGTTTATCCATTCAGGCAGTTTGTCATGTGGTTCCTTGAGAGTATCTTAAAATATATAGTATTTCCTTTGACTTACAGAACCGGTAGGTGCCAAGGCTCCCACATTTGCTAGTGTCTCAAAGATATCAAGTTTACTCGGCGCCAGTTCGAGTGATATTGTGTTGCTGTGTCAGGCTCAGGCATTTCCAGTGCCCTACGTAAGGTAAAGCTCAACAAGTCAGGCAGTTCACGGCGTGTCTATATATTTTCTCAGAACCCGTCAGTCCCAAAGGCCCTTTCCTTCCGATATGAAAAGCTATACCTTCGTACGTCACTTTGGCCAGAGTTTTGCTTTGCTGTGCCAGGCGCAGGCCTATCCGATTCCCCTGATAAGGTAGCCATTAAATAAGTTAAGATTCATCCCTTCCTAGTCATCATTTAAAACCCTTTGTTGTATTATTTTTAGAGCCTGTCGGCGCCAAAGCTCCCACCTTCTCTGGCGAGTCCAAGAGTTTCACATTTGTCAAAGAGATCTCGACTAGTTTTGCCCTGCTCTGCCAGGCGCAGGCATTTCCAGTACCCATTATAAGGTTAGTCGCATATTCAGGCAGTTTTCCATGCTCAGATTTTATATATAGTGTATGAGACAATGATTTACAGAGCCCGTGGGCAGTGTGGCCCCAAAGATATCCGGTGGTCGCCTGCAGGAAATGACAAGATCGGCGACCACAGATTTGGCTATCTTGTGCCTGGGACAATCGTTCCCCACACCGGCTTTTAGGTAATGTTAGGAACACCTCATAGTCTCAACATTCAGGCAGCATTATATATTCAGCGTCCTCATAGAATGTCAATTTCTTTCAGAACCCATTGGCAGTGTAGCTCCCACTATATCAGGCGATCGCCTGCAGGAACAGACCCAGAAGTTGGGCCACAGTTTCTCCATTCTCTGCCAGGGACAAGCCTATCCTCATCCTGTGTTTAGGTACATAGAAATAGTAGTTGAAGCCATCCTTCAGGCAGTTATTTTTACTGGGAAAGCAAGTCCCTGAGAATTTTAACTCCCAAAATTACAGAGCCCGTTGGCCTTGTTAAGCCCCGCATTTCCGTGAAGAGCATTGAGATCAACGAAGTGCCCTTAGGTGGCACCTTTGTTGGTCATTGTCCTGGACAGGGCTATCCAGTGCCGGTTTATAGGTAGACTTCCAGATAGATTCTTGTTAGGTTGCCGTCAGTTTATTTCCCAAAATCCCCAAAAGTGGTGCACAGAATGAGCAAATGAAATTATTTAACAATTAATTAATTCACAGAGGTAAGTAAGCTAAATCACGATGCTATGGAAAGGTAAGTAACTCAAGGATTATAGAGATTCAATCTATCAGTTAAACTTGCTCACTCTGTGCTCACTTTCCCCAATGCCAACTTTTACCTTTAGAATTCCCATTAACCCTTTTATCTCGTTCCAGATGGTACAAGTTCATCGAAGGCACCACCCGCAAGCAGGCAGTCGTTTTGAATGATCGCGTGAAACAGGTTTCCGGCACCCTAATCATCAAGGACGCCGTGGTAGAGGACTCCGGCAAGTACCTGTGCGTGGTGAACAACTCCGTGGGTGGCGAGAGCGTAGAGACCGTGCTTACAGTCACCGCCCCACTTTCCGCTAAGATCGATCCTCCCACTCAGACCGTTGACTTTGGACGCCCCGCCATATTCACCTGCCAGTACACCGGAAACCCCATCAAGACCGTTAGCTGGATGAAGGACGGCAAGGCCATTGGTCACAGCGAGCCTGTGCTGCGTATTGAATCCGTAAAGAAGGAGGATAAGGGCATGTACCAGTGCTTCGTAAGGAATGACCAGGAATCGGCGGAGGCCAGCGCTGAGCTCAAGCTTGGCGGCCGCTTCGACCCGCCCGTCATCCGACAGGCCTTCCAGGAAGAGACCATGGAGCCCGGACCAAGTGTGTTCCTCAAGTGCGTCGCTGGTGGCAACCCCACCCCCGAAATTTCATGGGAGCTCGACGGCAAGAAGATTGCCAACAACGATCGCTATCAGGTTGGACAGTATGTGACGGTCAACGGCGATGTGGTTTCCTATCTGAACATTACCTCGGTCCATGCCAACGATGGTGGCCTGTACAAGTGCATTGCCAAGAGCAAGGTGGGCGTGGCTGATCACTCTGCCAAATTGAATGTCTACGGCCTGCCCTACATCCGACAAATGGAGAAGAAGGCCATCGTGGCTGGCGAGACTCTGATTGTTACCTGCCCCGTTGCCGGCTATCCCATCGATTCGATTGTCTGGGAGCGAGGTGAGTGGGAATGGTTTGAAAACGATAGCTATTTTGGCATAATTATTATTATTTCTTCAATTTTCCTAACGTAGATAACCGTGCCCTGCCCATCAACCGCAAACAGAAGGTCTTCCCAAACGGAACGCTGATCATTGAGAACGTTGAACGCAACTCCGACCAGGCAACCTACACGTGCGTGGCCAAGAACCAGGAAGGATACTCTGCCCGCGGCTCTCTGGAAGTGCAAGTCATGGGTAAGTAAAAAATTTCAACTATCTCCCAGACTTCTCCAATTTGGAGGGAGCTCTGGTCGATGCCACTATTTTTGGGCGGGTCTTTAGGTTTCAGCCTCAACGTTGGTCGCTAGCTCCACTTTAAATCTCTGAACTCGACCCAAACTCCTTCGCTCAGTTCCGCCACAGGTTGTGCCCTTCGATTTTGGGGAGGAGACCATCAACATGAACGACATGGTGTCGGCCACCTGCACGGTAAATAAGGGAGACACTCCTCTGGAGTTGTATTGGACAACAGCGCCTGATCCAACCACGGGAGTGGGTCGTCTGATGTCCAACGATGGCATCCTCATCACCAAGACCACGCAGCGCATCAGCATGCTCAGCATTGAGTCTGTGCATGCACGTCATCGGGCCAACTACACGTGTGTGGCCAGGAATGCAGCCGGCGTTATTTACCACACGGCAGAGTTGAGGGTCAACGGTTCGCTTCTTCCTCTTGAGTCGTAGTTTGCTTAGAACTTTGGTTTTTGAGTTCCGTTTCCATGATACCGTCCCCTCCTCGCTCCCCCTCGCAGTGTTGCCGCAGATAGTCCCCTTTGATTTTGGCGAGGAGAACGTCAATGAGCTGGACATGGTCTCGGCTTCCTGTACGGTTAACAAGGGCGATCTGCCCATCGATGTGGCCTGGACGAAGAACGGCGGCCGCGTCTACACCAACGACGGCATAGTGGTGACCAAGACCAGCACTCGCATGAGTGTCCTGAGCATTGAGTCCGTGAGGGCCCGACATGCTGGCAACTATAGCTGCGTGGCCACCAATAATGCGGGCGAGACCCGGCACTGGGCCATCCTGGCCGTCAATGGTTAATAGTCCTCTAAATGTACAATGTTGGCCAACGAATCTTTGCTTTTGCTTTGCTTTGCTTTCTGTTTTTTTAACCCATCCCCATCCTAGTCTTGCCCCAGGTCGTGCCCTTTGACTTTGGCGAGGAGTCCATCAACGAATTGGACATGGTGTCGGCCTCCTGCACGGTTAACAAGGGTGATCTCCCCGTCGACATATATTGGACGAAGAACGGCGGACGCGTTTACACCAACGATGGTCTGATTGTGACCAGAAACAGCCAGCGGCTGAGCGTCCTGAGCATCGAGTCCGTGCGGGCTCGGCATGCGGGAAACTACTCCTGTGTGGCCACCAATAATGCCGGGGCCGTCACCCAGTCCGCCATGCTGGCAGTGAATGGTTATTTCTCATCGTACTTGATGCAGTTTTCATAAGTTTTTCTTGCGTTTTTTTGACTACCGCTTTCCCTACCTCAACTATCCAGTCCTGCCCCAAATAATGCCCTTCGATTTCGGTGAGGATGTGATCAACGAGCTGGACATGGTGTCGGCCTATTGTACCGTCAATCGCGGAGATTTGCCCGTCGATATAGCCTGGACCAAGAATGGCGGCCGAGTGTACACCAACGACGGGCTGATAGTGACTCGGAATAGCCAACGAATCAGCGTTCTGAGCATCGAATCCGTGAGGGCTCGGCATGCAGGAAACTACTCCTGCGTGGCCACCAATAATGCCGGGGAGACGAAGCAGTCCGCCATCCTGGCAGTGAATGGTTAATCGTTTAGGATTCCACACATCTGTTTTATGTTTCTTAATATTTTCATTTCGTGTTTGTCCTTATTTCACTTCCTTGCCGCACAGTTCCTCCCTCGATTGCTCCCTTTTCCTTCGGCGATGATCCCGTAAATACTGGCGAGAATGCCGGAGTCCAGTGCATGGTACAGAAGGGCGATGTACCCATAACCATCAAGTGGACGCTCAATTCGCGACCGATCATCAATGGGGAGGAGGGAATCACCATTCTGAAACTGTCTCCCAAGACGAGCGTCTTGAATATAGCCGCCGTCGAGCAGCATCATCGCGGGTCATTCAAGTGCATTGCCGAGAACAAGGCAGGATCTAGCTTCACCACATCGGAGCTGAAGGTCAACGGTACACGGCCCCAAATGACAGCACTCAACGCACCTTAGCCTTTATATTTTCAGTTTTATTTTTATTTAAATTTATTTTTTATTTAATCCTTTTGACACCTGCAGTGCCTCCCCATGTATCGCCCTTCCATTTTGGCAGCGAAGTATTAAATATGGGTGATGTTCTGAGCATTACCTGTGTGGTCCTCAAGGGTGACTTGCCTCTGCAGATCCATTGGACTCTAAATGATGAATCTATAAAGACAGGTGTGGATGGATTCACTGTGATGCAGCTCAATCCGCGTACCAGCTATCTGAGTGTGGATTCTCTGGAGGCCAAACATCGCGGCTCCTACAGCTGCGTGGCCCAGAACTTGGCGGGTCGAGCAATCTACTCCGCTGAGCTGCAAGTTAATGGTTGGTGGACAACCTCTGGATGTCAATAGCAGCCTTTGTAGCCCTCTTACTAACACTATCCTGGTTTATTTGGTCCGACGGAGCCTTGTAGATCTTCTGAGACCTAAAGGTGTCCCCCACTATATAGTTGCCCCACAGATCAGTCCCTTTTCATTTGGCGATGAGCCCCTCAACCGCGGAGAGGTTGCGAGTGTGACTTGCGTGGTGCCGAAGGGCGACCTACCCCTAGATATCTATTGGACTCTGAATTCCGCTCTTATTGTAAACGGCGAACTGGGCTTCACGCTGGTGAGGCTGAATAAGCGGACAAGTTCACTGAACGTGGACTCCTTGGAGGCCCTGCATCGAGGCACTTACAAGTGTCTGGCGAACAACTCAGCGGGCTACGCCGAATACGTTTCCACCTTAGATGTGAACGGTTTGTTCAGACTCGTCTTTAGTTTTGAGAATTCTATTAGTTTGCAGTAATTATTTTGGCTTTTATTTTGATTTCCGTCTTTGTTTTCTCACCAAGTCCCTCCACAAATCCAACCCTTTGACTTTGGCGTTGAGCCAGCCAATACTGGGGAAATGGCTGGTGGCTTTTGCATGGTGCCCAAGGGTGATCTACCCATGGAGATTCGCTGGACTCTGAACTCAGCGCCCATAATTACGGGCGAGCACGGCTTTTCCCTGTCGCGCCTGAACCCCCGCACCAGCTCCTTGAGCATTGATTCCCTGGAAGCCAGACATCGCGGGTTGTACAGATGCATCGCGAGCAACAAGGCGGGCAGTGCAGAGTATAGCGCCGAGCTGCACGTGAATGGTCAATACACATATAATACTCATAGTTAATAGTTGATTTCGTTATTATTTTGGTTTTAATTGTTTGCCACTCACTTCCCGTACTCCCACAAGTGCCGCCCCAGGTTCTGCCCTTTAGTTTCGGCGAATCTGCTGCCGATGTGGGCGACATAGCCAGTGCCAATTGTGTGGTGCCCAAGGGAGATTTGCCCCTGGAGATTCACTGGTCCCTCAATGCAGCCCTGATTGTGAACGGGGAGAATGGTTTCACCTTGGTGCGCCTGAATAAGCGCACGAGTCTGCTGAATATTGATTCGCTGAACGGCTTCCATCGCGGCGTCTACAAGTGCATAGCAACGAATGAGGCCGGCTCCAGTGAATATATAGCCGAGCTGCAAGTCAACGGTTGGTTTCCACTAGAACTATCTATGTATCATCATAAGAGCACGCTTAACTATAGTTAACACTATCGATATTGTCTCCACTGTGTGTTGTTGGTGTTTAGCGTGTTGGAGCACTTGAGCTGAAAAAGTAAAGTCAGCTGAGGAGCAATACATCCGAATTATTACCGCGTTTTTACCGAATTGATAGAAAAGAATTAGTTAGATGTCCCCCCTATTCGCGTCTAGTTCCCCCTCAAGTCATGCCCTTTATGTTTGGCGAGGAGCCCTCCAACTATGGCGACAGTACGGCGGTCCAGTGTATGGTCTTCAAGGGGGATACGCCACTCCAGCTGCATTGGACTCTCAACGGGCAGCCCATCACCAACGAACACGTCGGAATCCGGATCATCAAAATGTCGCCCAAATTGAGTTCGCTGAGCATCGACTCCATCAGTGGCCATCATCGGGGGCTGTTCAAGTGCATTGCCACCAATGCGGCGGGAATTTCCGAGCAGAGCGCCGAACTGCTGGTCAATGGTTAATATCGGAGATTGTGATTTCAAGTTCTGTGTTGTTTTCTGTTTGTTTCTCCCGTTCCCCGTTCTCCAAAACCCGACTCTTGACATCCAGTGCCGCCCCAAATCCGGCCCTTTGACTTTGGCGACGAGGCCTCGAACTCTGGCGAGACCATGGGCATCCAGTGCACCGTGATCAAGGGGGATCTGCCCATCAACATCACCTGGGCCCTTGATAATCGCATCCTTAATAGCGGGGACCTGGAAGTGGTGATCGGTCGCATGTCCAGCAAGTCGAGCACCCTGAACATCGACTACATAGCCGCCGAGCACCGCGGGGTCTACACCTGCCTGGCTCGCAATCAGGCGGGCGAGAGCAGCTACAGTGCCGAGCTGAAAGTCAATGGTGACTGTGCCCCTCGATTTCTTAATTAGTAGCTAAGACTTGTCTTGATTTATGTGATGCTTGATTTAAACAATAACTCCAACACCCCCACCCGTCCCAGTCCTGCCCAGCATACACCCGTTCAGCTTCGATGGGGAGGCCAATGAGGGCGACAGCGTCCAGTTGACCTGCCACGTGGCCAAGGGCGATCTTCCGCTGAGGATTCGCTGGACCCACAACGGGCTGCCGCTGTTCACGCACCTGGGCGTGATGGCCAGCAAAATCGGGGAGCGGATAACCATGCTCACGGTGGAATCGGTCAAGGCGGCCAATTCTGGGAACTACAGCTGTGTGGCCAGCAATAATGCGGGCAACGTGACCTACACCGCCGAACTGCTCGTCAATGGTTACTGCTCAAACTCCGTAGATCTAGTTTACGTTTCTGTTCTGTTGATTGAGATTATTTGACACCCAGCCCAATCCCTCCACTCACTTCCCAGTTTTGCCCCAAATCGTGCCCTTCGCCTACGAGGACGTGATCAACATGGGCGACTCGATTGATCTGTTCTGCCAAATCCAGAAGGGTGACCGCCCCGTCAAGGTTACCTGGAGCTTCGAGCGTAGCGCCGGGGATCCCGGCTTCGAGCAGCTGCAGCCGCAGATGCGCACGAATCGCATTAGCGGCAAGACGAGCATGCTCTCCATTCCCAGCGCCAGTCCGGCCCACACGGGCCGCTACTCCTGCATAGCCAGCAATGCGGCTGGAACGACCACCTATAGCGTCGATCTGACTGTGAACGGTACTAGAAAAGATCGCCTCTTGGTGTCTAGTCTTTAATGGTTGCGGTTCTCGTCTTGAAAGTCTTGACAGTATGCGTTGCTACTAATCTAACTCATTTCTCTAACCTCATTCCCTTAACTGAGCTTGTGTGGTTTACTGCGGACTGTTGTTGTACCTTGAACTTACCGATTCGGTCTTTCTTTTTGCCCACAAGTTGCCCCCAAGATAGCATCCTTTGACTTTGGGGAGGAGCCTTTGAACTACGGAGAACCTGCATCCGTGCAATGCACCATTTTGGGTGGTGATCTCCCCATAAACGTTACCTGGCTGCTGAATAACGCCACCATCGATAGCTACCATGATATATCCTTCTCGCGGATCGGCAAGCGGATTAACGTGCTCTCCATTGAGTCGGTGTCCGCCCACCATGCCGGATTTTACTCGTGTCACGCACAGAACAAGGCGGGCATCACGGCCCACTCAGCTCAACTGATTGTCAACGGTTAGCTAGAGAGATCGAGTTATATTTAGATATAAGTTGTACAATTTTTATTTATTTTGATTAATTTAAACACCCTTGAAACCCTTTAGTAATGCCAAAAATAAGTCCCTTCTCCTTTGGGGAGGAGTCCATGAGCTATGGCGAGTTTGTGAATGTTCAGTGCACCATATCGGGGGGAGATCTTCCCGTGAATATAACCTGGACCCTGAATGACCGACCCTTTGAGGACTACCTAGAGATACTGACCACCAAGCGCGGCAAGCGCATCAACGAACTGACCATCGAGGCTGTGTCGGCCAAGCATGCTGGGAACTACTCCTGCATAGCCGAGAATAGAGCCGGTCGTGCCAACCACACGGCCGAGCTGAAAGTGAATGGTTAATGTCCTTTTTTAAGTAGAAATCGATTAATTTTTGTTATTGTCTTTTTGTTTTCTCCTCTGGCTCTACATAAATACTCGTACAATCCCAAAAACAGTGGCTCCCAAAATAGCTCCGTTTGATTTTGGAGACGAACCCTCAAACTTCGGTGAATCGGCCAGCGTTCAATGCCTGGTTACCTCGGGCGACTTTCCTGTGAGCTTTGCCTGGTTCTTCAACGGGCGCGAGATTAGTGAGAATGTCTACGATGTGTCCATGGTTAAGTTGGGGAAGAAGATCAGCGCATTGTCCATAGATTTCGTACGCGATCACCACGCCGGGAACTACACTTGCGTGGCTGTGAATAGGGCCACCTCTGTGAACTTTACGGCCGAGTTGGTGGTTAACGGTACTGCCAGACAGTGTTGAAGCCTCAATGCATGCAATTTTCGATTCTTCTGATTTTCTGTTGTTTACTTTGTCACTTTCCATAAACCTTTCCCCTAACCAGTACCCCCGAAAATCGCCCCCTTTGACTTTGGTGATCACGCCGTAAATTTTGAGGAGTCCGTCTCGGTGAATTGTCTCATCTACCTGGGCGATTTGCCCATGGATATCACCTGGTTGTTCAACGGGGCCCATGTCAATGCCTATACCGGAGTGTCCATAGTCAAGGGTGGCAAGAAGGCGAGCATCTTGACGATAGACTCGGTGCACGCAGGACACGCGGGAAATTATACGTGCAAGGCACGCAATGATGCGGCCTCTGCGGAGTATACGGCTGCGCTGGTTGTTAATGGTATTGGAAGAGGCATTTTTAATCCTCATTTCAGAGAAATTTGTATTTCATTATTATTTCAATCCCTGATTTAAATCCCTTCACCCATGCAGCCCCTCCCAAAATAGCGCCCTTCGACTTTGGCCAGTCCCCGTCCAACTTTGAAGATTCCGTTTCGGTCAACTGTCTGGTCACCTCAGGTGACCTGCCCATCGACATTGAGTGGTTGTTCGGCGGGGAGCCCATAAACTTTGCCACTGGCATTGCGGTCTTGCGCGGAGGCAAGCGAACCAGCCTGCTGACCATCGACTCTGTGCACGCGGGACACGCCGGAAACTACTCCTGCAAGGCGAGGAACAAGGCGGCCAGCAGCGAGTATTCAGCGGCCCTGGTTGTGAATGGTGGGCGGGGGACATACAATTCTTTTAACTTTTAGTTTCTTCTGAGGATTTAAGTATAATTTACTCCCACCTTTCCCTTGAACCTAGCTCCACCAAAAATCACACCCTTCAGCTTTGGCGAGGAGCCGGCCAATGTGGAGGACTCTGTGTCGGTGACCTGTCTCATCTCCACTGGGGATTTGCCCATCGATATAGAGTGGTTATTTAACGACTTTGGAATTAGCTCCTATTCGGGAATTTCGGTTGTGAAAGGAGGCAAGCGGAACAGTGTGTTGAGCATCGACAGTGTCCAGGCCCGGCATGCGGGACAGTATAGTTGTCGGGCCAAGAATCACGCTGCGGCTGTGAACTACACCACCGAGTTAATCGTGAATGGTATAACGTATTCGAGTCTATTTCAGTTTAAGTGATTTGTTTCAGTTAATTATTATAAGTTATCTCCTTGGTTGATGCACACTTCTCTCCCCTCCAAAGTTGCGCCGAAGATTACGCCTTTTGATTTCGGAGATGAGCCCACCAATGTGGAGGATTCGGTTTCGGTTACTTGTCTAATATCCAGCGGAGATTTACCCATCGACATTGAGTGGTTGTTTAACGATTTTGGCATCAGCTCCTACTCCGGCATTACGGTTGTAAAGGGCGGCAAGAGGAGCAGTGTTTTGGGCATCGACAATGTCCAGGCTCGACATGCGGGAAAGTACAGCTGTCGGGCCAAGAATCATGCGGCTGCAGTGAACTACACCACCGAATTAGTAGTGAATGGTATTTTCAACTAGCTTTAAGTAGTTTAAATAGACGCCTTCTGAGTTACATTTCCATGTTAATAAGTCATATTTTTTTAAGTCCCTCCCAAAATCACACCCTTCACCTTCGGCGAGGAGCCCACTAATGTGGAGGACTCTGTGTCGGTCACTTGCCTGATTTCGAGCGGAGACCTGCCCATCGATATAGAATGGTTGTTTAACGACTACGGAATCAGTTCCTATTCAGGAATGACTGTCCTCCGAGGTGGCAAGCGTACCAGCATGCTGACCATTGACAATGTCCATGCTCGTCATGCGGGGAAATATAGTTGTCGGGCCAAGAATCATGCTGCTGCTGTTAACTACACCACAGAACTGATTGTGAATGGTATTAAGAAAATATATCTTGGGTGTTTTTTTTTCTAAAATATTTGTTTTAAAGTTATTTCCTTTAGTTAAAAGTTTGAATTTCGTTATATCGTTAATTTGTTACTCCCAAAGTCCCCCCAAAGATTACTCCCTTTGACTTTGGCGAGGAGCCCACAAACGTTGAAGATTCCGTCTCGGTGACCTGCCTCATATCCAGTGGAGACTTGCCCATAGATATAGAGTGGTTATTCAACGATTTCGGCATCAGTTCCTTCTCCGGGATGACAGTTTACAGAGGAGGAAAAAGAACAAGCATGCTAACTATAGATAATGTTCATGCTCGTCATGCGGGGAAATATAGTTGTCGCGCTAAGAATCACGCAGCTGCTGTGAATTATACAACCGAGTTGATAGTGAATGGTATTAGCTTTGACAGTTTAGTTTATATACATTTGTAGTATTTAATATTTGGTTAATTGAAGTTACTTTTTCCTTATTAAATTACCCCTAATCCCCTCTTAAAGCCCCGCCAAAACTAGCGCCGTTTGACTTTGGCGAATTCCCTGCTAATTTCGAGGATTCAGTTTCCGTGAGCTGCCTCGTTTCCTCTGGCGATTCACCCATCGACATTGAGTGGCTGTTTAACGGTGACCCCATTAACTACGCCTCTGGGATTGCGGTGTTGAGAGGCGGCAAGCGGACGAGTGTGCTCACTATAGACTCGGTTCATGCCGGACATGCGGGAAACTACAGCTGCAAGGCCAAGAACAAGGCGGCCAGCAGCGAGTACTCTGCAGCTTTGATCGTGAATGGTTGTTATATATTGCCTTATTTTAGCCTTAAGTTATGTCGATTTCTGTTTTAAGTTATGTTAATCACCCTTTTCCACTTGTTAAGTGCCACCCAAGATAACCCCCTTCGACTTTGGTGATGTTCCGGCAAATGTCGAGGACTCTATTTCGCTCATGTGCACAATATCCAACGGTGACCTACCCATCGACATTGAATGGTTCTTCAATTCCTACGGAATCAGTTCCTACTCGGGTATCAATGTGATAAAGGGCGGAAAGAGGAACAGTATGCTGAGCATCGACAGTGTCCAGGCTCGGCATGCGGGAAAGTATAGCTGCCGGGCCAAGAATCATGCAGCAGCTGTTAACTACACCACGGAGTTGGTTGTGAATGGTACAACTATCAATTGTGTAAACATTCCACAATAGTTTTAAGGACTTCCCCTTATAATTTCGCATTATTGTTCATTAATTACTACCTTCACTCCAAAGCGCCTCCAAAAATCACACCCTTTGACTTCGGAGACGAGCCAACGAACGTTGAGGATTCCGTTTCGGTGACTTGTTTAATATCCACCGGAGACCTACCGATCGATATTGAATGGTACTTTAATGGCTACGGAATCAGTTCCTACTCGGGTATAAATGTGGTAAAGGGTGGCAAGCGGAACAGTATGCTGAGCATCGACAGTGTCCAAGCCCGTCACGCGGGAAAGTATAGCTGTCGGGCAAAGAACCACGCCGCTGCTGTGAACTACACCACCGAACTGATAGTTAATGGTACCTTTGGGGGCTTTATGCTGTAATATTTGTGTATAATTTTTTATTTTGTCCAGTTTTGTGTTTGAAATCCCCGGCTAATTGTAGCTTCCCTATTCGTTTCACAAGTTGCCCCCAAGATAGCGCACTTTGATTTCGGCGAGGTGGCAGCCAACTTTGAGGATTCGGTATCCGTGAACTGCCTGGTCAGTTCCGGCGACCTGCCGCTCGACATTGAGTGGCTCTTTAACGACTACCCCCTCAACCACTACTCGGGCATATCTACCTCGAAGATGGGCAAGCGCCTGAGTGTGCTGATGATCGATGCCGTGAGTGCCCGCCATGTGGGCAACTACACCTGCAAGGCCCGGAATCTGTGGGCCTCGGCTGTTTACACGGCGGAGTTGATAGTGAATGGTATTCTCCTCGCGGAGCCAGAGCTTCTGTACAGCACCTGAGTGTCTTTCTGCTTTTAGTTAGTTTCATATTTATGACCCCCACTTCCCTTTCTCTGTGTTTATCTTTCCTATAAATACAATCCCCGCTTATAAAAATTGCATGTTTGCTTTGGTTTCTGTGTATTGGCTTTTGTAGTGCAGTTTACAGACGAAATACATATTAGTAAATAGGAAGGCAGTCTTATAAATCTTCTGGGAGAACAGAAAGCTCTTTGCTTAGTAACTATATCCTAACTATTTCCTAATATTCTCCCAAGTACCACCCCACATTAGCCCCTTTGAGTTCGGGGATGAACCTGCCAACTTTGGCGACTCAGTGACCGTGCAGTGCACCATTTCCAAGGGTGATCAGCCAGTGGATATCACCTGGCTTTTTAATGACTATCCCATCAACGAATACCATGGTGTTACCACATCCAAGATCGGCAAGAAGGTAAATGTCCTGACCATTGATTCGGTGAGCGGCAATAATGCGGGCAACTATACGTGCCGCGCCAGGAACAAGGCCCAAATGGTGGAGTACTCTGCTGCTCTGATTGTCAACGGTGGGACAGAGATCCTTTGAATATGCCCCTACAGTAGTTTGATCATCATCCTTGTATGATTTTGTTATTATTTATTCGATTTTGTTATTGTTTGCATTTGTGTTTCCCTCAAGTCTTGCCCCAAATAACGCCCTTCGCCACCGGCGCCCAGCCCACCCATCTGGGCCAGTACATAACCTACCAGTGCACCCTGACGGAGGGTGATCTACCCCTGAATATCCGCTGGACGTTTAACAATCAGCCGCTCTTTAACGACGACGACCAGGACGTTCTCATAGCCAAGATGGGTCGGCGGAGCAGTGTTCTGACCATTGAGAGCGTGGCCGCCCGCCACGCCGGCAACTATAGTTGCCACGGGGAAAACAGCGCCGGGAGAGCGTCCTACAGCACCCAGCTGCGAGTCATAGGTCCTTACTGGGCGTAGTCTAAGACGGGACTTTCCCTCATCCACTGATTACTGTTTAATTTCATGCACCTTTTGTTTACCATTTACCGTTCCCACCACCGAACACACATCCATCCAGTTTTGCCGCGCATCATACCCTTCGCCTTCGAGGAAGGTCCCGCCCAGGTGGGTCAGTATCTGACGCTCCACTGCTCGGTGCCCGGAGGGGATCTGCCCCTGCAAATTGACTGGACACTGGATGGTCAGGAGATCTCGGAGGACCTGGGCATCACAACGGCTCGCGTGGGCCGCCGTGGAAGTGTGCTGACCATCGAGGCCGTTGAGGCCACCCATGCGGGAAATTTCACCTGCCACGCCCGCAATTCGGCGGGCCATCAGCACTTCACGACGCCGCTGAACGTCTACGGTTAGGCATTTCCCAGGAGCGGGTCGCTCGCGTAGTTCTTTGTGGTCGCCTACTAACCCCAGCGTCTGCAACATTGTCGCTGCATGACCCTCTGTATTTCTATGTCTCTGCTGCTGTCCTGACTTTTCCATCTCTGTCTTCGACCTAATCGGACCCTTCACCTTCTCTTGGTATGGCCTGACGCACACCCACTTACAAAAGTTTGCATGTACGACACTCGGACGTCACTGAACTGATCTGTACTGATCAAGGGTCCTTGAGCTCTAAAAAGGAATGAAGGGTTACCTCTTGGCTAGCTCACTTCGAGCTAAAACATTCTCCCAATGAAGACGATTATGTTTTAAATTTAATTTTTATTTTTCCTTTTATTAAAATCCGACTGAAGTGCCCCCCAAGCTGGCCCCTTTGCCCGTCAATTCGCCCCTGTACGTGGGCGACTACTACCAACTGACCTGCGCCGTGGTGCATGGCGACGCGCCCTTCAACATCACCTGGTACTACAATGGCGAGCCCGCCGGAGACCTGCCGGGTGTGACTATCCTGATGCACGGCCGGCGCAGCAGTTCGCTGAACATCGATAGCGTGGGCGGTTACAATGCGGGCACCTACTCCTGCAAAGGAGCCAACAGGGCGGGTGAAACAACGGCAGAGACCCACCTGAGTATCAAGGGTTTGTTTGACATAATCCTAAGAATTCTTTTGTCGGAGGTGGCTCTTAGTTGTAGACTGACACCATATAGAAAGAAGCTTCTAGAGATCGTCCGCTTAGGCCACCCCAGCAATCTGTAAATCCCCAATCTCTGTCTGTGTCCTTGTGTCCGGTGTTGGAACTGCATAAGCACGAAGTTGTAAATACTATAAAACACGTCTGGGGTCTCACGGGAATCCCTACCTCTTTCCTGCTGTAGTTTTTGTAATCATTGCACGGCTTTTTCGTCATCCAATCCCAGAACTGCCCCAAATCGAGCAGTTTCACTTCAACGCCAACGGGGTCAACGGAGGCCAGGCCGTTCGGGTCATGTGCATGGTCACCTCTGGTGATCTGCCCATCGATATCTACTGGCTAAAGGACGGTCAGCCGCTACTGCGCTCCATCTACCACAAGATTGACGAGTACACCCTCATCCTGTCGCTGCGCCAGAGCACGATCGGCGACTCCGGCAACTATACCTGTGTGGCCAGCAACGCGGCGGGTTTGGCCAGTCGCTCGTCCACTCTTAAAGTGAAGGGTACTGCCTGCCAAACATACCTGGCATATACCGTGTGTGTTTCTATTTTTTTGTATATTGATTTCGTTCCTAGATTCCCACCTAGAAACCAGAAATGTTAGCAGAAGATATTTAAAGTTGAGGTAATACGCAATGAAATAAGATGCAATACGGAACGACATATCGCACACAATGGTACCAGTTTAAGTTAAGGATAAATCCTTTCTGAATTATAACGTTTTATTTGACCACCGATTTTCTAGTTTCATTAGCTTACTTCTCTTTGTGAAGTTAAGTATTTCACGGGAACTTGACCAAGTGCATCCCAATAAGAGGAAATTCATATTCAAATCATTTTAAGAACTGCCTTTCTTATTTTTTTGATACTTTTTTATCGTTTAGGCAAATGTACAATATTATTTTAAGAAGAATTGGATTTAATTTACAATGTCAGAGTAAAAAGACTTCCCTCACTTTATACCCTCTCGAAAAAAGAACCTCCCGTGCTCGCTCCGCTCCTCCTGTCCGCTTCCGTTTGTGACGTAGGGGACTACGTGCAGTTCACCTGTATTGCCAGCCGCGGTGCCACGCCCATCCAGTTTGAGTGGTGGCTCGGGAAGCGGCAGGTGCACGATGATGGCGACGATGACGTCACACAGGCAACTGTGGGCGAGCACACGAGCCTGCTGCTTATACAGCGGGTGGGGGAGGGACACGCGGGGAACTACAGTTGCCGGGCGAGCAACCAGGTGGGCGAAGCAGAGCGCCGGGCCAGGCTGACAGTGAACGGTAATTTGCAGCTGCTGGGAAGTCCGCAGCCGTTTGCTCATCTTCTTCTCTCTCACTTTTGATTCCTCTGGCAGCAGCCAGTCCAGTTTTCTCGACTCCTTTGACTCTTTTGATACTCCGCTCCATAGGCCAAACGAACTCGAATGTGGCCTCTTTGACCCCAGATTTTACTCTTGTCTCCACTGTATAAATTCGCACTGAACTCTGCAAGTAAATCCCCCGCCGACACCGGGCAAAAAGTCGGTCAAGATCGAAACTAGGTCCCACTGTACAGTCCATGTTTAACTTATTCGAAACCAAAAAAGCTCAGATTTGACTCTGCACACATCCATGCACAGCCACACCCGCACACACACAGCACAGTACCAAGCACTGACCTCGAAAGGATTTCAGGAAAAATGACTCACTGCCCGATTAGTTCGGCTCCTCGTGTTTTGTACATTGCATACTCCTAGTTTAGTCACACAAGGCTCATGCTCCAACACCGAATAAACCAGCCAACAACAACAACAACAGCAAGATCTATAACCATAATCGCTTCTCACTGTCTACTTAACCGAAACTAAACCTAAACGTAACTAAGGAACTCAGTTCTTCCCCAACGAGACTGAGTCTGTGCGCTTCTCTATAAACGTTAACCGCGATCAGTCTAGCCCGTCCATCCTGAGATAATCCCATGATTCCCCTTCCAATTCCCCTTTAATTAACTTTCATTTCATTAATTATTATTTACTTAGTGTGTAAGACACAAAAGTAAAGGCAATATGAATGAAAAGATGGTGAAACCCATACTATTAAGTTGCTATTGAATTTGGAATGTAACAAATTTTATATATGGCTTGCAACTCTTCTTATTCAATTATATTGTCTTTGAAAAAACAAAGTCTGTTTGGTAAATAAATGCAATATTATCTCGAGAAACCGCTATCAAACAGATATTCGTTTTGCACTAATTGCATGCACTTTAACCTTTAGTTTGGTATAATTGAGTTTGATTAAAGTCCACCTTTCATTTGTCCTTTTAACATTTTGGTTGTTTGTGCTAAAACTTTGTTTGTAGTTTGGTATTTTAAGTTCATCTTGAATGTAAGAGAGTGGATGGAAATATTTTTGCAAGACCTGCAGTTAAAAAAGCATTTTCAGCGCAATTTTAAAAATATTTCCAGTCACTCGAAGCAAATTGAAGTGATTCCTATTTTAAAACTAATCTTCAATCAATGAAAACTAATTTTAAATATTCATAACGAATAAATAACTCACAAAACAAAACTTCACTTTGCTTCATCCAAGTCCGTCCATCCGCTTCTTCTGAGATTCTTCACTATAATGCATGCATATCAAAATTTGGCTAAGAAACCTAGCCAGCTTTACTAACATATTATTTTTTCACAACCGCCAAATCGACACACCAACACAACAGTACCGCCCAGATGGATCCTTGAGCCCACCGACAAGGCCTTCGCGCAGGGTTCCGATGCCAAGGTTGAGTGCAAGGCTGACGGTTTCCCCAAGCCCCAGGTCACATGGAAGAAAGCAGTTGGTAAGAAAGAACTCTTTTATTAGCTCTTGGAACAGAAATTCATATGAATTCCTTGCTTAGGTGATACCCCTGGGGAGTACAAGGATCTGAAGAAGAGCGACAACATTCGCGTCGAGGAAGGCACTCTGCACATTGACAACATCCAGAAGACCAACGAGGGCTACTATCTGTGCGAGGCTATCAATGGCATCGGTTCCGGACTGTCGGCAGTCATCATGATCAGCGTTCAGGCCCCGCCAGAGTTTACCGAGAAGCTGCGCAACCAGACTGCCCGACGAGGAGAACCCGCCGTGCTGCAGTGCGAGGCGAAGGGCGAGAAGCCCATTGGCATTTTATGGAACATGAACAACATGCGTCTGGACCCCAAGAACGACAACCGCTACACCATTCGCGAGGAGATCCTCTCCACTGGAGTTATGTCTAGCCTGTCCATCAAGCGCACCGAAAGATCCGACTCAGCCCTGTTCACCTGTGTGGCCACCAATGCCTTTGGTTCCGACGATGCCAGCATAAATATGATTGTCCAGGAAGTGCCCGAAATGCCATATGCCCTGAAGGTGCTCGACAAGTCCGGACGCTCTGTGCAGCTCAGCTGGGCGCAACCCTACGATGGCAACTCTCCCCTGGACCGCTACATCATTGAGTTCAAGCGCTCCCGCGCCTCCTGGACCGAAATCGACCGCGTCATCGTACCCGGACACACTACCGAAGCTCAGGTACAGAAGCTTAGCCCCGCAACCACCTACAACATTCGCATCGTGGCCGAGAACGCCATCGGCACCTCGCAGTCCTCTGAAGCGGTCACCATTATCACAGCCGAAGAAGCGCCCTCCGGCAAGCCGCAGAACATTAAGGTTGAGCCCGTGAATCAGACCACAATGCGCGTCACATGGAAGCCCCCAGCACGCACTGAATGGAACGGAGAGATCCTTGGCTACTACGTCGGCTATAAACTCTCGAACACCAATTCTTCGTACGTCTTTGAAACCATTAACTTCATCACCGAAGAGGGCAAGGAGCACAACCTGGAGCTGCAGAACCTGCGCGTCTACACTCAGTACTCGGTGGTAATCCAGGCATTCAACAAGATCGGAGCCGGACCTCTGAGCGAGGAAGAGAAGCAGTTCACCGCCGAAGGAACACCCAGCCAACCGCCCAGCGACACCGCATGCACCACTCTGACTTCCCAGACCATTCGCGTCAGCTGGGTGAGCCCGCCCCTGGAGTCTGCCAACGGAGTGATCAAGACCTACAAGGTTGTGTATGCCCCCAGCGATGAGTGGTATGGTAAGTATATCAACATCTTCCCTGCGATATATCTACAATTTGAAATAATATTTGATTCCCTTCTTACTTTTGTAGATGAGACCAAGCGTCACTACAAAAAGACTGCCTCCTCTGACACCGTTCTTCATGGACTAAAGAAGTACACCAACTACACGATGCAAGTGCTGGCCACCACTGCCGGAGGCGATGGAGTCCGCAGCGTACCCATCCACTGCCAAACCGAACCCGATGGTGAGTCGAATAATGCCACGGATTCAACATTTTTTTAATCGATTTCCATTTACAGTTCCCGAAGCACCCACCGATGTTAAGGCTCTGGTAATGGGCAATGCTGCCATCCTGGTCTCCTGGAGGCCGCCAGCACAGCCCAACGGCATCATCACCCAGTACACCGTATACTCAAAGGCCGAGGGAGCTGAGACCGAGACAAAGACCCAAAAGGTGCCCCACTATCAGATGAGCTTCGAGGCCACCGAACTAGAGAAGAACAAGCCCTACGAGTTCTGGGTGACTGCCAGCACCACCATCGGAGAGGGCCAGCAGTCCAAGAGTATTGTGGCCATGCCCAGCGATCAGGTGCCCGCCAAGATCGCCTCCTTCGACGACACCTTCACCGCCACCTTCAAGGAGGATGCTAAGATGCCATGCCTTGCCGTTGGAGCCCCACAGCCGGAAATTACCTGGAAAATCAAGGGCGTAGAGTTCAGTGCCAACGATCGTATGCGTCTCCTGCCTGACGGATCTCTGCTGATCAAATCGGTGAATCGCCAAGATGCCGGTGACTACTCCTGCCACGCCGAGAACTCGATAGCCAAGGACTCGATCACACACAAGCTTATTGTGCTGGCCCCACCCCAGTCTCCCCATGTCACACTCTCGGCCACCACCACCGATGCGCTGACTGTCAAGCTGAAGCCACATGAGGGAGACACTGCCCCTCTGCACGGATACACTCTGCACTACAAGCCAGGTGGGTTAATCTCAGAGAGAACCTGGATTTCAATATCTTAATATTAAAATCTTTTTACAGAATTTGGAGAATGGGAAACGGCCGAGGTGTCCGTTGATTCGCAAAAGCACAACATTGAGAGTCTGCTGTGCGGCTCCCGCTATCAGGTTTATGCCACAGGATTCAACAAGTTAGTCTCTCTCTACTTCTAAATCCCTCTTAAATTGTAGCAAATATTTTACTTTTTTTAGCATTGGCGCTGGCGAAGCTTCTGATATTCTCAACACCCGCACCAAGGGACAGAAACCTAAGCTCCCCGAAAAGCCACGCTTCATTGAGGTCTCCTCCAACTCCGTGTCGCTGCACTTCAAGGCCTGGAAAGATGGCGGATGCCCCATGTCCCACTTTGTGGTAGAGAGCAAGAAACGGTAGAACAATGAACTCTTATTGAACCCCCCGATCTCTTACTGACGAATGTCCGCCTCCACTTAGTGACCAAATTGAGTGGAATCAGATCTCCAACAACGTGAAGCCCGACAACAACTATGTGGTCTTGGACCTGGAACCCGCCACCTGGTACAATCTCCGAATCACTGCCCACAACTCGGCTGGCTTCACCGTGGCTGAGTACGACTTCGCCACACTGACCGTCACCGGAGGTATTTATGATCTGTTCTCCGATTCCCACACGAATCCTGCATTGCTTTTGTACATAGAGTACTCTACGTAGACAGTGCTGGGCTCTGATTCCTGTAAGACCGCTCCAATTTTCTTCCGCAAAGCCCAGACACTGGGCCGGGATGACGGTTGGAACGGTGTGGGGATCGGGGTCCCGAGGCACTGTCCATATACAAATAACAAGATGAGAAGCACCCAGCTGTATACTGTTGTTGTACACATCAATTTCCTGAGTTCATTTTGCCTTTTACCAATCACTGAACAAAATTTTACGAAAACATGAGCAAATTTTGCATTTGATTTTCAATGTGACAAAATCGCACAGCCCTTAGTTGTTATTTTTAGTTATCTACACAAAAAGCTTTGTCGAAATAGTCTCCTTCGTTTAATTATGATTTAATTATTGTAAAAAGCTTTTGTTTTTATTTCGATTGTTTAACTGCCAGAACTCCGAACGCAGAAGCACCTGAATAGTGTAAAATAGTAATCATTTTTCTTACGTAAATGCAATTTGTTTCCGTTTCCTTTTTTACCAATAATCCCATAAAAGAGCTGAAGCAACGTATATATGTACATAACTGAATAGTTTAACAACTCACCAACCGCAACGTTTTTTATTTATTTAATTTTTTACTAGACCCAAGCATTCGTAGTGCTCTAGATCACAGTATAAATACAGAAAATATAATAATAAGATGCGTTAGTCCTGCAATTATTTGCTCTCTTAAAATGATCTTGAACGCATCTTATTGTTTTATGTATTTTGGTATCAATATGTATATTTTTTTGTATTATTTTCATTGATTTTTATTTTCTGCATTTCTGTGCCCAGTTTGTGAAAGAGATTATGTACAAAGAGAAAAGAGGACAATGAATGAGCTAGAGCTGCCTGTCCTCATTACGTATACGCAATAAATGTTGTTGTACCTGCCGATCCATTCCCCAATCTATAGATTGTAAAGAACTCTAATAGATGTAGCTCCCAGCAAACATGCAGTCTGATTCTAGTCCCTCCAAGGCTTTAAACTTCGGGTCCCACTCGGTGCACAACTGGTCACAGAATCGATTCAATATCACCCGTTAAGGATTTTGTTATAATTTAGCGAATTTACTTTGATTTTTTGATTTGATTACAAATAGCAAAATGCTCATCTAACGAAACGAAAACTTTAAAAAGACAACTGGGAAACTCAGTCCAGAGAATCGAGCAGAGTCACCACAACATATCGCAAAAACAAGCACAACAACCAAAGATACTTCATCCATTGCCTCCGGGAGTCCGGGCCAGAGAGTCTGATCTGAGAGAGTTGATTTCCTAAAACCAATATACCTATGGATCGTCCTATACTAATCACAACAGTCACACGCAGACATTTTGTTTTGGGTTTTTGCCATTTCGATTCGTTTTAGTTATAGTTATGTCAAGTTATAGTTGAGTTCCGCCTAAGTTAGTTGGTTTATTTCGAGGAGAGTTCTCTCGTTCTTGGAATGTTGTTCATTGCCGCCGCATTTTGTGCGGCTCTAGCGTTTTAACATACATACATCATATTACTCTAGCTCTAAGCGGATTACAAACAAATTGCATTTTAACGTATTTAAACCAAACTCTTTTTTACCATTACAAATTTTTCAATAGTTTAAATAGTTTTCATAAATATAAACCTAATCACAGTTTGATGCGTGCTTCAAGTTCTGCGCAAATGTAAAATAATCGAAAACCATAAAACGTACAACTAATTTATGCTCCTGCTCTGCTGCGACGAATATCGGGCAGTTGACCTTTGAGCTCTTTCACCTGCCATAGTCTGTATTTGTATATGTATGTGTGGAGTCTATGTGTCTGGTACAAAAGCAGAGGTCAAAGGGCACAACTGATTTTTATCTCTCTCTATCTCTCTCTCTCTCTCTCTCTCTCTGTGTCTCTGTCTGTATTTGTTTCACTGACCTGCAAAAAAAACACTTCCTTTGGTTGTTGTTGTATTTGTTGTTGCAGGCACTATCGCACCCTCGCGAGATTTACCCGAATTAAGCGCCGAGGACACGATCCGCATTATCCTCTCGAACCTAAATTTAGTTGTGCCCGTCGTGGCGGCTCTGCTCGTCATAATCATAGCGATAATTGTTATTTGTATACTGCGTAGCAAGGGCAATCACCACAAAGGTATCTATGCTGACCACTAATTAAGAAATTTGTTCTTTTTTCGGTTTCTCTCTATTTCTCTCTAAAAAAAAACACCCCTGACACCGACACACACACCCGACACCACGACACTTGCGCTTATGCCATGAACTATTTGCTCGATCTGCCTGCCTCGCATCCACTTTGTTGTTGTCCAATGACCCCATCCCACTTACGGTTGCATGTGCGAAAATGGTTTGTATGCCCCTGTGCGAACTTGATCTTGGCCAAAAGGAACCATCGCGCCCCTGGACGACGGCACGGGCCACGGGAACGTGCACACCCGAATCCGCCTGCCCGCCTGGATGCCCGAGTGGCTCGACCTGAACTTCATGGTGCCTCTGATAGCCACCGTCGTGGTGGTGGCGGTGGGCATTTGTGTGGTGTGCGTGGCCCTGTCCCGGAGACGAGCGGACGACATGCGCGGCGGCCAGAAGGATGTGTACTGTAGGTTCTCCCCCTAGGGGAATCCCCCGGCAGCGCAACGTGTCCCTGTCCCTTATGCATCTTAATCTCAATAATCCATTTGACGTTGACCACAGAGCCAGGCTCAATGTCTTATTTCTGTTTTATTTATTTGTTGGCTAAATGTTGGTCTTGAGAGGAATTGCAATGATAATGATTTTAAGTTGCTTTTTACTTGCTCAATTAAAGTTTTGAGTCTATTTTATGAACAAAACTGCTACAATTTAATATTTAAAATCATATTAATTAGGTAAAAAGTAAAAATATTTTAAATCAGAGACCTTATTTGAAAAAGATTCGGAATGCGCTTACATTTTAATAGTAAGAAAATATCTCTTTATGGCAAGCGTGTAAAAAGCCAGTCCAAAATCTTCGAATTAATAGAATGACGTTATATATTCTCATTGCATGGCCTTTTGTATAAAAAAATTTAACAGCATACAGAATTTAATTTATGAATTAATGACTCTCCGCCATAAAAAATGGAATATTGTGGAATGCCAATATATAGTTTTTATTATGTATTATTTTTTCTTTCCAAACGATTTTACCAACAATTTAGCCAATAAACCGATAAGTTTAGCCGTCACTCTTGAAAAATCAAAGTATTAGAGGATAAACTTTAAAGTATTTAAAGGAATGTCAATGTGTAGTTTGGCTTTGCATGTTTCACCACAATTTTTAGACATTTATACAAGCTACACTCACAGAAATAAACCAAAAGTTCGCACTCCAAGAATATACCAACAGAAACTATGAAACTACTAAGAAAATATACCAAACAATCAGTAAATATCATAAATATCATATATATATATATATATAATATATTCAATTAGTGTCCATATCTGTGTGTTCATATCAAAATCATCATCGATATATCATCGTCATTGAAACAATTGGATAATCAATTGATGACTTTAAAGGAACTGTGCCTTAAAGGTCAGACAACATCTGAAAAGTATATATCCATTTACAAAGCTATAGTAATTGACATGTAAGAAGTTGTTGTTGGGCCTTTAGAGCTCAGTTGTTTTATATCCCGTATTAGTTTAACCACAGTAAAAGATATATCTATGCTAGCCACGTTGTTGTACATACGTTTTGCTTACGACCTAAGCAACTTTCACAATCCAACCGACTTCTCTAACTACTCTATCTGTATCTATATATTCACTACCATATCCCCCCACAAAACAAGACAATTCAAATCTATCGTATTCGTTTTTGAGTTCTGAATACTTTCCGTACTTTTCCCTTTATGAAAAACAAAACTAAGATGCTTTTTGAAATCACCATCGAGACCTTTGATCGATGATAAACGTAAAGTCGAGTTAAATCCAAAATTAGTTCATCGCTCATTTCATGTCATTGCTAAAAATCGTAACCGTAATCGTTGACCAGTTGGTATATTTTAAAATCGAAAACCAAAACCGAAACACTTCACGTAACATCTTTTGGAATCCTTTTTCGCAATCGTAACTTGTATTTTTGAGCTACTAATTAGCACATTTAGTGTGTTGACATGCCGCACCAAAAACCAAAACAAAAACCGAAACCGAAACCTTAAAAGTAATTTGTCAAATCCAATATCGAGTGACGGAACAAGTCGAGATCGAAAACAGAAGTAAAGTATGCGAGCAGCGACTGATGACGGAAAAGCATCTTCAGTGTTTCAATATTGAGTTGGCGATATCATATATTAATTCTAGACGATGTAGTTTACAATCAGACAATGGGACCCGGTGCCACCCTGGACAAGCGTCGCCCGGACCTGCGTGACGAGCTCGGCTACATCGCCCCGCCCAATAGGAAGCTGCCCCCGGTGCCCGGCTCCAACTACAACACCTGCGACAGGATTAAGCGAGGTACAGTCATAAGTAAGCATCTAAGTTTCCAATGCAACATTTATTAACGCCTCCCGACCACGTCCGAGGCTCTGAGGAATCCAGTTCCCCAGATTCCCAGTTCGTGGCCTGGGGCTTAGTTCTTTCTTCCATTTACTTTGCGAACGAAAAAAAAAACAAGCGAAAAGTATTTTGCGTTGCCTTTGCATACACAGAGACACACCTCACACTCGAGCTAAGCTTTTCCGGAACCGAAAAATTCTTAGTGTTGCTTTTTCAAGCCGCTTTCTTTTGAGTTTCTCCGGATTCCCAACCATTTCCCACGGCATGCAAAGAACAAAGAAGAACCCGTTCCTAAATGTTGTTGTAAATTTAGAAATGTTTTGATTTAAGCTTTGGGACTGCCGTTCCATCCTTGATTGCCATTGAACTTATCGTTTAAACCTCTTCCCCCACTTCCAAATCCCGCACCCTTTGGTTGCTTCGATTCGATTATGATTTCCATTGACTTATCTTTGATGTTGTACGAAATTGGAAATTGAAAAATACCACACTCGAAACGAACCCATCCACCATACCACACCACCTCGACCCACATGAACACTCGAACACCACACGGATCGACCAGGCCGCGGTGGCTTGCGCTCGAACCACTCCACCTGGGATCCCCGTCGCAATCCCAACCTGTACGAGGAGCTGAAGGCCCCGCCAGTGCCCATGCACGGCAACCACTATGGTCACGCCCACGGCAACGCTGAGTGCCACTACAGGCATCCAGGTAGGAGGATCGAAGGAGTGGAATAGCGGAGAGGAGCAGTCGCTAAACACCCTGATTTTTGTTTCTTATTTACCAAAAATGTCCGCACTAACCACCCTCAAGTCCAAGTCGTTGGGTCGATTTAGGGGTATTATATATTTAAGTTTATTCTTATTTTAAAAACGCCTTTAGGCTATAGTAATTTATAAGATGCGCAATGCCATGCGTTCTTTTTGTTTTTTCTTAAATTTGTCAGACTGACTCTAGAGCTTTAGACAATTCAAATTTCTACGCGTTACGCATCTTATTCACATCTTTTGCCTTAATGTTTTTGCTTAATTTCTGTTAAATTAAATATTATGATCCCACAGTTCAACCCATTCCCATATTAACCTACGTTTAGTTCATTTATCCGCACTAACATAAAGTCTAAGTCCTGGTCGCATCTAGCTAACTCAAGCTAACCAAGTAGTAAGTAATGGGTAAGGGTAACAGGTATCATCAGTCCAGACTAAACACACTAAAACCATACCACTAAACCACTAAATAAGTTCAAACAAAGAAACATGCTAATCGAGCTCTTTTCTCACAACCGCAAGGCATGGAAGATGAAATCTGCCCCTATGCCACGTTCCACCTGCTCGGCTTCCGCGAGGAAATGGATCCCACGAAGGCCATGAACTTCCAGACCTTCCCGCATCAAAACGGACACGCCGGCCCCGTTCCCGGCCATGCTGGCACCATGCTCCCGCCCGGACATCCCGGCCATGTGCACTCCCGCTCCGGATCGCAGTCCATGCCGCGGGCCAATCGTTACCAGCGCAAGAACAGCCAGGGCGGACAGTCCTCCATCTATACACCAGCCCCCGAGTACGACGATCCCGCCAATTGCGCTGAGGAAGATCAATACGTATGTATAGATAAATATATATAAAGAAATTGGTATAGATCTGATGAACATTTCCAACTCTTAGCGCCGCTACACGCGTGTCAACTCCCAAGGTGGCAGCCTTTACTCCGGACCTGGTCCGGAATACGATGATCCCGCCAACTGTGCACCAGAAGAGGATCAGTACGGATCTCAATATGGAGGTCCCTATGGACAGCCCTATGACCACTATGGCTCACGCGGATCTATGGGACGACGCAGCATTGGTGAGTGAAAGCAAATAATAACAATAATAAAATATAGTGGATATTTATCCGAATCATTGCGAACATTTAATTAATTCATTTTGTGATCCACAGGCTCTGCTCGGAACCCTGGCAATGGCTCGCCGGAGCCTCCACCACCGCCGCCACGGAACCATGACATGAGCAACTCCTCATTCAACGACTCCAAGGAGAGTAACGAGATCTCAGAGGCAGAGTGCGATCGCGACCATGGACCACGCGGTAATTACGGAGGTGAGTTTTGGGTTTGACTTTAGCCAGATTAAAGCCTATATAACTTTAAAACTATATCTAACGTTCGTCGTGATATATTCGAGAGATTGCTCTAATTTTAATATCGAAAACTCGCCATCTTTTTCAATTCCATTTTTTCAAAATTTTTGTGTAAAATTAATCAGAAGACTCCAATGAGGGTGAGTGATCCAAGCCTGCGAAGTTGAGTTAGTTAGTGAGATTTTCTCAATCATCATTCGAAAGCCGATCACCTCATACTTCGATTTCTGATGAGACCCTCCTCTCGTTCACCTTCAACCCTTATTTATCCATAAGATCTGTCCAGCGATCATTGAATTTGAGTCATGACCATCCTACAAGAGAGTTTTTTGTTGTCTCGCTCATCCATAAATATTCATGCTGTGTTTTGCTAAGCAATTTTTGAAAAAATACATCACCGTTTTACCGTACATTTACATTTACAGTTAAGTTATTTTATGTTTATTTTTGGTTTTGGTTAACCGTTTTTTAAATATATTTTTACCTTTAAGATCCGATTTAATTGCACATTTTCCATTTCATTTCACTTCATGGAGCACACACCGTTTGTACCTAAATGTTTTCTATGTTTGTATCTAACGAGGGGATAATTAAAGTGACTAGAAATCTGCATGTCCCGACCTCTTAGAGGACCGTTTAAGTTTCATAGACAAGGGGGATCCGCACTCATTTCAAACAAAGTTTCCTGCACGAAGTTAATTCCAGATTGGACGCCGATCCCATCATTTTTTAGTACTAAGCCAAATTTCGTTTATTTTGATTTGAAGTTCATTGCGCATTTTTCTTTCTACTTTCTTTTATGGAATTGTATGATTAAATTTGTATAATATCCTACTCTATCGGTTCGGGCAACACACAACCAAATTTCTTTTGCAAATATTTCGATATCCCAAATGCTGAACTCGCAGCAGTGAAACGATCCCCACAACCGAAAGATCAGCGCACCACCGAAGAGATGCGTAAACTGATTGAAAGGTAAGACCGAGGCACAAACCTGCCCATAAATAATCACAAGTCGATTGCACAGAAGTGAAATCTGATCCTCCCACTAATCGCAATCAATAATCTTTCCTCTTGTTCATTTGTTTAAAACCGTATTTGTGAATGGTATTCTGATCGCTGACACTAGTCGTCGACAGTTGTAAGTTCCGAACTAACCCCCAACTAAATGTGACTAACCACGAATGCCTTGCATGCCCACACACACACACTAACTATAATATAACCTCTATATACCTTAATTTTTGTATGTATTTTAATTTAATTTGGTTTGGACACCTTGATTTGTTTTGGTTTTGATTTTGGTTTGACAGCAAATCACAGTTGAATGTTTTGAATACCTTTGACATACTAAGCAGATCCCACACCATTTGTATCTGCCGTTCACAAAATAATCAAGTGTTTCATAAATACTCGTATTAACTGTTTATTGCAGCTTTGCGCTTGGCCTCAGCTTGCAAAAAAAAAAAAAAAAGAAAAAACAAACAAAACCTGAAGTAAACTATGTTAAACCACGAACAGAACATAAAGACACGGCCACCAGGCGAGATTGGAGCCAGGAAAACGAACTGAGGGTCCAATCTCGCCTTTTTGCAATGCTTTGGTTGCAGCCTTACTACATTGACTACATATTAATCCACCTATAAGTGCCTTAAATAATCCTATCCGTCTTCTACCCACCAGAAACGAAGCCGGCCCAAAACAACTCCAACTCCAACAAACAAATGGCGCAGGATTCACAGCCTACGATACTATGGCAGTGTAATTTGTAAGCCCCTCCTGCATCCGCCGGGCGAGGCAGCTTAGCTTAGTGTTCCGAGAGCATGGGGTGCGTGGGAGTTGAATGACACTCAGACACACACACACAAGTCACACTCAAACAGATCATCAAGTACACACACGGAGGACAGAGCGAATAGCGCCCATATAGCGCATATACACATACGATTATCCAACTACTTCAAGTAATTATTACGTAAAGAATGCCACTTCGGGAGCATATTTACATTGTCTATGCAAGCAGCAAACCAAACATACATACAATATACTATATAATTGCATTCAGATATGAATACCTACTATAAGTGTGTACTAAGGGAAATTATTGAAAGCTATACGAGAATTCGAAATCGAGTAAAGGCATGAGAAAAGAAAAACAAGAAATTGAATGAGAAATCAGAAAAAACATACTTATATATTCAACTACGAATATTCGAAACTAATTTTTAATAATGTATTTTAGTTTTAAGAGATACCTACCAAAATATCAGAGGGGACAGCAACTATGGACAACTCTTGTGTGTAAAGAGAAGGTCGATTTCGAACTCTGTTTATGTAAACTTTTTTGCCATCTATGCCAGGAGCAGATAACTCATCCTTTGCCTAGACTAAGTCAGAGTCATAATATTAACTCGTCTAATTGATATACTTATATATATGTATGTTTAGTCAAATACGCATTGTATAATTTCGACCCATTCGGGCAGCGCACATTTGACGTTTCGTTTGCGTTTTGCGTTGATTTGTGATGATTTGTAATTTGTAGAATTGTGTGAGTCATATTTGTATTCGTCTTATTCTCTTATTCTGCAAACACACCATGGTGTTTTATTTTAATTTTAACTCTAAGTTCTAATTCGAAAATGCGCTTCCACGAGATCAAACCGAGAGAACTGTTCAAAGCACAAATCGCAGCCACATTTAAATGTATTATACAAGATCCCCAGGACACACGGATACACAGTTGCACAATGTTGTTTAGAGACCAATTCTGATATTGGAACATGAGTTATACGCATTTGAAGCTTTAAGAGAACTTAAAATTTGAAGTTGTTTATTTCATTTCATTTGACCTACTTTAAGTTGTTAGTTTGTAAGTTGCTAAATATATAATTTTGATTTTATTTAAACATTTTTTGTTTAGTTTATGTTATTATTTTGGGGTTCCTTCCATTCGCCCTTAAAATCCGTGGAGATACCACCAACACTACAAAGACTGACTAATGCAAACTGAAAACGAAATCGGAACCGGAAGCGGAAGCGGAATCGGACAGAGGGAGTAATGTTGCTCAAGGTGAAGAGACATAGATAGGCATCAGGCTTCAGGCACTGCCAAGAGATCGGAATCGTATTTTGATCCCTCATATCCTTGGGCACATCATGAATTGCATTTAACCAACGGGGAGCGGAGACACTTTTTTAGACTTCTTTCTTAGACTTATGATTTGATTTTGATATGTTTCGGTTCCCACTTAAGCTATCAGAGCTCGTACTCACTCTTATACAGCCTATACCAATTTTATATAGATATATCGCATATATGAATGTAGTGTTGTGAGAAAACTAAAATTGCTTACCTACATATATGAGTGTACGACAAATTTTCACGGCAAACGAACTACAAATATTAAGTAGAGATTAGTAACGGAAAATGGCATTTAATCAATAAACAAAGGAAGTAAATCACTTACAAATTTTCAAGTAATTCAAATAGCAAGCAATAATCTAGAGAAAGACGTTGGATTTCAGAGAAAGTAACGAAGCAAGCAGGATTTTAATTACTCTCATAATAATTAGAAACTTTTCGGCAAATCAAAATCAAAAAGAAAACAAATTAACTTTTGGCATAAACAAAAACGAATCGAATAAATACACAAGCGGTTTGAAAATTAAACAAGCTAGGCTAAGTAAAGTAATATTGTACGAAATATCGACGAAAAACATAAAACATCAAACATTTTTCATACTATTATATCGTGCATGCATTATCGCTTTTTGTGTTGCTTCACTGTGAAAATACTTGAATCGATATTTCAATTTATGCATTGATCAAGCCCCGCTACATACTTGTAATTATTTAAGCGATAAGCTTACATGCATATACAACACATATATGAATAATTTTCTACTTAACTTTACATAAAACGCATTAATCAAAATTTAGCTCGCATCATTAATAAGAAAGCCAGACAGACACACACGTACTACACACCAGGTACATTCAACTTCAACGCACGTCGGAAGGAACTAAGCACTAAGATCAGAGGACACTTAAATTTTGTATCCGAACGGGACGGCAGTTTAAAACGCATTTATACTAATCACTCGCTCCTTCTTAGCAGAACGAATATTATACGAAATTAAGAGAGAATCAATACCCGAAAGAGGGAAGCATTCGTAATCATTAAGCGCGACATTATATGGTAAACCCCAATTGAATACTACAAATATGTGTATTACTAATTACAATTACGAAAGCATACATATATTACCTATATTAAATATTGAATGTATTGAATATTGACAAAAGTCGGCCTCTCCGCGCACCACCATCTCGCCATCGCTCCACGCAGGGCCCATCTCGGTGGGCACCGCCCGAAACTCGACCACATTGCATGCGGGGCGAGCGAAAGCCAAATTTTGTCAGTTTCCAGTTTCAGTGTCATTAAAGTCAAGCAGAAACTAATTAAAATTAAATAAATGCCAATTTATGTTGGATAAAACCAAAAGCTATGAAGAGTTTTATTTATTTCAGGTAGACTGTCACATGAGTTTTATTTTTATCGGAAATTTTGTCATAAAACTTGGCTTAATAAAAATTATTTTATTAATTAATGCTATAAATATTTGTCTATTTACAATTAATAAGAACGGGTAATAAATAGTAAATCTTAAATTTTTTCTTTAATCTTAGAGTGCGATTGGTAATACTTCCTCTTTGTTGGTTTTATGAACTTAGAGAAATAATCTGCTTGTGATTCTTTAACTAACTTTATGTCTAACATTTAGCACATACTTTTGTGCGTTGTTTGGCTTTACCTTGTGTGAAAATAATATTATTTCCCCAGCTAGTGTATTGTAGAATGGGTTTACTGAATGTAAAATATCTTTGTATCTTTTAAGCTTGAATGTAACAAAAATCGGTTCCTAACAAACTTCAACGGTCAACGAATTCCAAATGATTTATATATTTTGTAAAGTGTTCAAGTATTCCCGGGACATTATCTGTTCAAATGCTTTAAATTGTCCCCTTAATTTTCTGTAACTTAGTTACAGTAAATATTTCATATGGAGTAAAGTTTTACAGTTCTTGATTAGAGGTAATTTTTTTCCAAATGAATTTATTTTTTATTAACCTCGACCAAAAGTAAAAGGTATTTTTATCTTTTTACATCGTTTCTTTCTCATTTTAAATGGAGGCTAGCTGTTAGTTTGAATAAGGAGAAGACTGAATAAACTCATCGCAAAATGCAAATTGGGTTTTAACTCCTTCAATTTATATGGAAGAGAGAACGGATGAGAGTCCTGTTAAGCACCAAATTTTGATTGAAAAGATTAAGCACAGAGTTACGTCGAATATTCCTACATTGCTTATTGCACTATTACCAATTCTTTTCAAATAAACTGTTATTTTGTAAAGCCAAAAAAAGACCACCAAAAATAATATTAATATCTTCCACATTAGTAACATATTATTAGAACCAGCTACTTGTCTAGATAGTAGTAAAAGCAAATCAGTTTTTTTAATCCTATATTTTATCTGAACAAAGAAGCAAGAAATAATGCTATTAACAAACGAATTTAAACAATGCACGTTTGACGATTAGTTTGCTTTTCGAATCGAGCAATTATTTTTCCGAGTCGGAGAATTATTGACAAGGGATTCAGCTTCCTCCTTATTTTAACGCAGAAGAAACCCATAAAGCCCAGAGGCTTTCAATTTCCGGAAAACTATACACAGTGAGACTAAAAACCGGCCCTTAGCGGAAAATTTAAAAGGTAGGACAACAAAAAGCGCGCCTTTCCAAGATCTCTGTTTTTGCCATAAATATTTGGCCTTCGGAGGCAGCACTTGGGATTTGCACATCCAGTTAGCGTTGGCCAGCTAAGCTCTCTGCAAAGAACAAGTGCTGATGCAAACACTGGCCAAGCCAATAGCCCGGCGGCACTTGCGGTTCCAGATTTGCAGTAGTTTCCCAAGTCTGCCAATTCTTCTCTTGGCCATCACCAATATTTGCATACCCACAAATACGCCGATTACCCAATTCAATCAGAGCTATTTCCAACTCACACTCTCCGAGCGGCGGCCTTGCATAATACAATATAATTAATTGTTGCAAAATCCGATGATTTACAACTAAATGTTGCTCATTAAATATAAAACCGCGCAGCCATGCCCACTTTTCGACGACGCCCCGCGAATAAAACTACGTGCATGTGGTCAAAGGAAAAAAAAAAACTGAAAATTATTCGCAAACAATTGCGATTGACGCCCCTGCATTGTCTTCGGCGCTGTGACGCGGCTGCATAACAGAAACAGCAAAAATTTCATCATGCAAATGGAAGCGCTTAAACGCTAAACGGCCTGCGAGCTACTGGCGACTGGCTACGAGCTGCTGCCGCTGGAAACATGACAAATACTCCCATCAAATATTGATCATTTAGCGTATCAGTCCCAGAACTCTGAGGAAAGGAAGTCGTAAACTGCAATTGTCTTGCAGCGTGGCAATAAATCTCCCGTGAGAGGGGGACCAAAGAGGGAGGCGGCCAAAGAAAATAGGAGTAAAAATAGCAACAAAATAAAAACAATGTTTGACAATCAAATGAATGGAACCCAGGCAGGCCGAGCTGGAGCAGCGTTGGACGATGAGCATGGCCAGTATGGGGATAGTGGAGGCGGGGCAGCAGGTGGAACAACTAGGCCAAAACGGGCATCGTGCCGCAATTTGCATAGGCCGAGTGAAAATGATGGGAATTTCATAAATAATACACGAAGAGGCAGCATTTAGTAAACAATAAATGTAATAGTAAGCCTAATAGGCCGAATTAAAGCCATTAATTTGAAAAAAATTACAGGCTTGACTGGCTAAGAGGCATAGAAAAGTATGAGTTAATCAATTATTTGTAAGCAATTCACGTTTAACAGGTAGTTTAGAGTTTTCACAAAGAGAATATACATTTTATTTGTAAATAAATAAATTCAATCAAGTCATAAAAGTATATTTTTATTCACTAATGACGCCGAATGCGAGGCAATAATTTGTCAAAGTCTTTGTCACTTCACAAAATTGAATAAATTGAGAAAAAAGAGAGTTGCGTTGTGCTGAACGGCGTGCAGGCATGAGTTGGCCAAGCGAGTTCGTTGCCTGAGTCTTTTGTTTGCACCAGGGCTGGGCAGCGGCGGCTGCGACTGGTCAGCTATAAAGTGGCATCTATATAGATTAGAGAGATACGGGACAGGCGCGTTGACAACGCAATCTCCGCGCCGCCTTTAATTATCTTTTATGCCCGCTGCAAGTACCTGAAGCGCGCGTTTGCAATATTATTTCACTTGCCATTTCGGCAGCGTCATGGCTGTTGTGCCTGGTTAGTGTCTTGGCAACGTTGCCTCACTCCCCAGTTTCTGTTTACGGCCTGCCGCTAATTCACTGCCGCCTCCGCAGCCCAATCAGCAAGTGTCGTCGGCGACCTTGCCACAATTGCCACACTTGCACTTGCCTAATGTCACCCCAGGGGGAGGCTGTGCCTGCTCCAGTTCTCCGCTGCGCCTGGGCTCCATGTTGACCCACATCTGCGCCCAGAGTCAACAGCACCTGGCGAGCAATAACCCCTCCATCGTCATCCGCAGCTTCACGCTCGGCAAGAGCGGCTTCCAGTCCATCACGTGCTCCGCTGCTGCTGCGGTTGCCGTCTTGAACCTGAGCCGGTATACCACATATATGTATGTAGTTATTTGTACAAGAAATGTTTCGCTGCGGCTTTTTGCTGGGTGTTGCTGCTCTGCTGTGTTGGTACGTTGCTGCGTTGCGGGGTGGAAACAAAAGATTTATTACAATAAAATATTTCTGTCGCTGCGCTGCTGTTTTTCGCTTTTTGTGTTGCTGTTTTAATTTTTGTTTTGTTAGCTGAAATTTATTTTATTACATTTTTTCAATTTCTTTCTCTCGTCGTCTGTGTGGCTGGCTACGTTTTGTTTTGGCTTGCGGCTTGTGCAACGCTGCTGGTGTTGCTGCTGCTGCTGCTTCAATAATTAAAACAACAACAATTATGTGCTTCACTCAAATGCGTTAAGTGTCGGTTGCTGTTGATTTTCGGCGTCCGTAAATCAGAGTTTAGCATGACACTTGCTCGGCTCGGTTATATAAAGCGGAATGCAATTGAAGTTCCACCAACAGGCTAAAAGACTTGTGTTACGGCCAAATTGAATAGGAGACCCATTTAGATATGGCCAACTCGCTGGGGGAAACAAAAGATTTCGGACGGCGAACTGTGACAACATTTTGAAAATCTTATGGAAATCAAATCAATCTCCTTTTGTGGCTGACGAAAGCGGCTTGTAGGCGACCTTGGCTTAATTAGCCACTAATTGTTAGCCACCTCTGAAAGAACCCTAAATGGTTAAAGAGCATTATGTAAAGGGGAAAAATCAATTACCGAAAATCAAGGAAATCCCCGGGGCAACGCCAGCCCATTGTGCTCATTAACAATAAACTGCATCTCTGAGCTTATCGCCGCTCATCTTTTCCCTCCCTCCCTGCCTCAGACTCATTTGCAAGCGCCACATCAATTGTAGATTTGGCAAAATCTTCGCCAGCCTCGTTAGTTGAGCCACTGGCTGAGGTTTCCCAACGGAATGTTTGCTTGAACTCGAACTTTTGGCGGCTTTCGGTTACCTAATCGCCGCAGCAGCTCCCGGGGCTCGGATCCCAACTGCAGCGGCAACTGCAACTGAAGCAGTTGGCTTCCTCTGCTAACCTTATGCGGGTTTCGCTCTCTGGCACACAAACACACTGAGCGAAGGCGGGGGGAGTCAATTAAAGCACCATGTTGCAACTTGCCACTTGCCGTCGAACAGGCGACGCGACCGACTGACTCGGAATCGCAACGATGTTAGATGCGATGCTGCTGCCACACAGTGGCTCCAGGTCCTCAATTTTCAATGATATATCATGAATATATCAGTGGTATGCCACTAATATGAGGAGTTATTTCTCAATATTTTCCTTGGAAAGATAGGACCAAGTTGGTATTGCATTCATATTTAAGTAATATTTCATTGAAAAACAGCAAACTCTTGAAAAAAGCTATTAAACAATTTGAAAGTGTATTTTCCAAAGCAAGGAGGGCAGAGATATGTTGGGTCAACCGAGTCAGGGCTTAGGTTTCCACTCTTCTAAACCTTTAGATCTGCAAAAGATAATCTAAGTATTTAGAAAAAATTAAGCATAGCATAAAATGTATTTTATATTTAAACTGAAAACTAAGAGATGCTTGGGACACGTAGTCAGCATAGTTTGGGCAGCATTAGGACACGGTGCCCAATTCATATATGCAGCACCACTGTGCCTCTGGGCCACTCCGCACTCCCTCTCCCTTCGGCGTGGACGGGCTAAAACTGCATCTGAAACCCAATCTCTGGCTGGGGCAGCTGTACGCGACTGCAACTTGGCAACAGGAAGTGGCAACGTTATTGTTGCCGCTTATCTGCCGCAAAGATGCTTCCTTGAGATTTATTTGGCATCTAGCAGGCGGCCAGCATAAAATGGCAACATACAACCCAATACCAATCGTTGCCATCAACAGCAACATCATCAACATCATCATCAGCATCACCATCATCATCGCCATTGCAGTTGTTGACTTTGGCTCATGGCCTTTTTGCCAATCCCAGCTGAACGATGACGCCGACTTCTTCGGGTTTTTCGGCACTTATCTAACTTCCGGGTGTCGTGGGCCGAAATCGAATTTTTATGAGTTGCATCTTCACTGTAATGGGGCATCGAATCATCCCCAAAAGTACCGCAATTGCTCCATCCACCGGTGGTTTGTGTAAACCATAATTAAAAGCATTTAGTTTTTATGTTTATGTTTATTATTTTTTCATGGTAGTTTTTATTTTTTTATGTCAGCTTTACATGAAATGGTTTCTGTACATCAATTTCTGAGTGAGTGTGTGTGTGGACGGTGTGAGGATTATAATTATGTTTAAGTACATATTTACAAAGCCATTTATTCGCGGGCTGCCCTTGCAACACCTCGCACACCTACCTACATACAAAAGTGTCTAAAAATACCAAAGCTCAGTACAATTTTTTGTTTTTTATTGAATTTCGTATAACTTAAAGACAAAAACGCGCGCATGACTAATTTGTACACTTGGGGAAGCGAGATGGAGTGATAGAGAGCGGGATAGAGAGGGAGGTGGGAATGGGAATGGGAGTTCCCGCAGATAACGAAAGGTATGAAGAGTTTGTACAAAATGAAGGGTAGGGAGGATGGGGGTCGTAATGCCTTACATCTTTAAATCTATGCAACAATTTCAACGGGTTCAGTTGTACACAAAGGCGATCTGCGGAAGCTGGGGCAGATTCCCGGAGGGGGCAGCGGGATCAGTTATCAGATATCAGTGCTGTCGCCTAGCCGGAGGCTAAGCGCGGACCCGGAGGTGGGTCCTTGGCCCGGACTTAGTCCCAGCCGTGGCTGTGGCCGTGGCTCACTGGCACCCAGACCTTCTCCCAGACGGGCTTCCAGACCTTCTTCCATTCCTGGACCTTCACCTCCTTCCAGACGGGCACATTGACGGACTGCCACTCGTCCTTCCACGCCTGTCGCTTCTCGGTGGCCCACACCTGACGCTTCTCGGTGCGCCAGATCTGCACCTTCTCCTCGATCCAGGTCTCGCGTTTTTCCTTAATCCAGATCTGCTTCTTCACGGTCTTCCACACCTGCCAGGAATGCATGGATCAGTGATCGCTCACATAATATCCTTTGATGAAGAAAGCTTACCTGAACCCACTCATCCTTCCACTCCAGCTTCTTGTCCTGCTTCCACTCCTGGACCTTCTCCGTCTTCCACTCCTGCTTCTTCTCGGTGCGCCACTCTTGTTTCTTCTCGGTCTTCCACTCCTGCTTCTTTTCGGTGCGCCAGACCTTCTTCCACACGGGCTTCCAGATCAGCTTCTTGCGCCAAAGATCGTGGCTGGTGTACTCCCAGCCCTCGTGATCCTTGCCCAGGAACTTCTCGCCGGGAATGCCCATTTTCACCTGCACGAAGTTAGCTCTTAGTCCGTGTGCCATCTCCAATGCAGTAGGTAATACTTACCCATTGGGGCTCAAACATTTGCTTCCAGTCTGCCACCTGCACCTCCTTCCAGATAGGCACTTGGATCTCCTTCCAGAAGGGTACCTGCACCTCCTTCCAGATGGGCACCTGGATTTCCTTCCACACGGCCACCTTGGTGGGCACCCAGATGGGCTTCGTTACCTTCTTCCAGTCGGCCACCTTAACCTCCTTCCAGGCGGGTACCTCCCTCTCTTCAATCTTCGGTTTCTTTACAATCTTCCAGTCGGGCACCTGTTCCTCTTTCCAGACAGGAACCTGATGGAACAGATTGCCGTTAGCCTTTAGCGATCAGCAAGGACTCCTTAAGACCATACCTTAACTTCCTTCCAAATTGGTACCGAGACCTTCTTCCACTTGGTCTCCCATGCCTCCTTCTTGACGGTCTTCCACACCTGCACCCAATCCTCCTTCCAGGTGAGCTTCTTCTTCCACACTCCCTCGGGGGGATGGGCGTAGGCCAAGCTAAGGATTAGCGCGCAGCTGGCGCTGAGTAGCTGAGGGGGAAGAGCGAAGTGTGAATATTGATTCTTGTAATAAGTTAATTATTATTATTTTCAATTATTGCATATGCTGTTGCAACTGTTACTTTATTTTAAATGAAACTTATGTCATGGTAAGCCGTCCGACAATAGTTTATTATTTAATTTTTTGGTAACATAATAATTGAGTAATAAATAAATATTAATAAGAAGACGAAGGCAGTGCAAAGACATGTTAGAGGTCTCTTCAGTTTGTTCATTATGAGTTTAGGTAATGATTTTCAGGTTTTGATTTTAAAGATCAAAGTATTATCATCGGATTTGAAATTGTTATACATTTTTTTTTCTGGATGTTAATATTATTCCACAATCTGATTTCACTTTAATTTCAACACTTGTCTCTTTGAGTTCCTATGAACTCAGCACTGGTCAGTACTTTCCGAGGATTCACTTCCCAGCGAAGCTGGGTGCCGCGGACACTAACCAATAGACTTAGGGATCTCATGCTTGGTATCCCTTGCTCCACCAACAGCGCGTCAAAACAAAAGGAGCTGATATGTGCCTCCGATGAGGTCTTCTACGAACACTATTCGCATTTCCCTGCATGCACATCTATTTATATTTTGAATGGTCTCGTCTCTGAACCACTGTTGCTGCCACAGCCGCTGCCTAAGTCTCAGTCTCGGTCACCGTCGCAGTCGCAGTCGAAGCTGACGGCGGCGGAGGCGGCAAAAACAAAAGAAAGCAACAACTGAAGCCCCAGCCAGCGGACCCAAGCTTTGGCTCGATCCATGTGCAAAATGCACGCAGCCGAGGCGCCGCGTCTCAGTCGGCTTCCAACTGAAAGCAAAAGCAAAAGCCGCGGCGAGATGTAAACGAAAACGAAAACCGCAGAGAGTGAGAGTGGAGCGGCGCTCACCTGAGCTACCTCAAGTCGGAGCTGGTGGAGCTCTTGGACCGCCGATGACTGCGCGGATTTTCCCAAGGTAACGACGCAGCCTCTACAAGACAAGCCAAGACGAGACAATGCGAATGCGTATACGTACTGTGGGCCTGCCATTGGCTCGAGTGCCGTGCGTTGGCTTTGGACCCCAAGTCCACATCCGAGTCCACGGATCACTTGAAAGCCGTCTTCACGGAATGTACGTTCAGAAGATGACCCAGAGCCAGAATGTAGACATAATTATGATGTTGTTAGCGGTGATTGGTCAAGTGTAGCAGCATCAATAGTTCCTACGCAGGCGGAAAACCAAGAGGTGTACTTACAGCTAAGCGTTTCTTGATAGCGCTGACAACTACACTCAGAGAATTAGGGGGTGGGTAATTCCTATATAATAAATACATTTACTAGTTTCAAAAAAGTCCACTTTGCTTATTGGTTTCAATCGCTATGGGATTAAGGAGGTAGTAATTGAGTTTCCATATAAAATTAAGTTCTTATAGAGGTTGAAAAATGTTGTTTAACAAGCCTTACAATCCTCTGTCTTTATTCTAAATGTGACCTTGGACCCACAGTTTTAATGGATTTGTGGACACCTTTTAAGTGATAAATACTTCCATTTATTTATTTAATGTTAACAAACCCTTATTTTGTTGCTTTTGTAGACACTGAATACCGTAAAGACTCCACTATCTAAATGTAAGCTTATTAATCTGATTTTACTCAAGTTATAATTAAATTGAAATAAATTACAAATAATGAGTTTCATGTGGCTTTCATAAATTCAAGGTTTTTAAAACATCTTCACAGGTAACTGAAATTGTAGTATTTCTTTCGAAACTGTTATATTTAATCCAAATTACTACAAGAGGTCCCAATAAATCCAAACTCCAAACTCTGCATTCACCATTAATCATCGTCGGCAAAGATCACGCTAAACATCCTCTAATAAGGTAGTAAGCCAACTAAGTCCCTAAGAAAACGATCAATCATTTTGCGCGGTGCAAAGTGGTTCACCTCAGCTATCGATAAGGTCAATTGCTGTGGGCGTGGAGCGCCTGCCTCCGCCGCAGTGGGCCACTCCGCTAAGTAGTCTTAAGCTGTAGCCCCAGACTACGTGCCCGCGTTTTATATGGCACTATTAACCATGTCCGATTCTGCGCTTCGAACTTGAGCGCTGGCAATTAGCACAGGCGGGTTCAGGCCAGTCCAGTTGCGTGCGAAATGATCACAACGGATCGGCAAAGGAGGAGCAATTCGGCTAAGCGGACAACAGCAAATGCCATTTATGGACGGGTCGACCTAAGCGCTCAAATGGCAATGCGACCTCAGCGGACGAGCGGACAGCGGAGCATGAAGACTTTAAGCGCCACCTGGGCTAAGGGGTACACTAAGAGAAAATTACTATTTTATCTGCCTTTCTTAGAAATTTATTAAAACTCAAGTAAGCGTACAGATAAAGAGAATAAATAAGTAATTTAAATATATTTTCTTTCTTTTGTTAAAAAAAAGGGTTTTATTTGGCCATGCATAAGGTTTTATAAAATATTATTTTTGAAATTTATTTAGATATTATATAAAAATACTATATTTAATTTAGAATTGCGTTGCTAAATTGTTTAAATTTTGTAAATACTTTGAATTTGCAGGCAGAATCCGGGCAGAGAAATGTGACAATACAAATTTCTGATTTACTTGTAAATACATCTAAATAAATATACTTATTTCCTTCCTTATGAGACAATGAAAGAACTATTTTTCTTCACCGATTTTATATTTTTGTAAATAAAATGGCTTCATTTTTTCCCCATATTTATTGAATGGTTTAATTTAACCGATTTTGTTCGTTCTAATGGGTATAATAATCTGTTATATTTTAGCATCCAGGTATCATTATTAGCTGGATTTTAAAGCTACTACTATTTGGTTAACATTTTAATTTTTTTAAACCTCTAACTAGTTTTCCTGAATATAGTAAGTCCTTTATAATTATTTCCCCCCAGTGTATCGCTCTTAATCCGCATCAGTGATTACCGGGGCCGAGTGCAGGTTTTTAGCATGGTTGTAAGGCGCGCGCTTTATGGACGTTCAAATAATTTGGCCATTAGGCTTTGATAAACGCGTCAAGACCAAACAGTTGGCAACAATTAACACCCGAGAAGCGGGCCAAGTCAGAGGTAAGCTTTCTGGTATGGGAAGTGGTCACAGAGCGCGACGAGCACTCTGACGAGCTGACTGACTGACCACTGACCCTTCGTCCGATCCGACGCACCGTAAATAATATGCACAAATTGAAAACGACAGAGGTTACATCACTGGCCAGGAGGAGCAGCCAGACAACAGCAATTCGAAGGAGGAGGAGGAGCAGACGGCCTTCAGTGCAGGCACTGCAAAAGGAAAAGCAGACCAAGAGGGAGCGAGGCCCCCCGACATGTTAAGCCAATTTACCAAAAAACCAAAACTCGAAATTAGGTAAAAAAAACACGAATGTAATGAAGAATGTGCAACAGGCTCAACTGCGACTACGACTCGGACTCGAACTCGGGTTTTATTTAGCCAGTTTTGGCTTTTTGTTGTGCAAAATGAAATTGAAATTCCTGAAACGTGCCCAGCAGATCGGGTTTGGCTTTGGCCGAAGATGTCGTGGCTGTGGACGGAGAGCAGGATGGCTTGGTGGATCGTTGGATCGATGGCCGCGGGCTCTGGAAACACCTTTCGCTGCGCTGCGCCGTAGCTGTCTTGTCCCTGCTCACCCAGTTGCATAATTTACGGCATCTCTTTATTGATCTGGACGTTTATATGTAGGTTATGCATTGCCTTATATTACGGGTATGACACGATCGGCAGGCAGACAGGTTTCCGCTGCAGTTTAGTTCGGTTCCCGGCTAGGAAGCGTGTGAAATTGCCTGGAAAGCGTCTTAGACTAAAGGTTTAGCTGCTGTGGCGGAGAAGGAAATGGAAGTTTAAAGAGAAAGGTTCGATGGGTCTCGACATTTCGGGGAAATGTTTTGACAGTTTGTTCAGCTAATCCCTTAATGGGCATCGGGGAAAAGATGAATAAATAATTAATAAAAAGTTATATCGGAAATAATTACCTTTCTGAAGCGGTTCTGGTTTGCATTTGGAGAATACGATAAATATGCGGAAGCCAGTTGCTTATACATATTTGCTCTACAATTTCTGTAGAATCTGAATTTAAAAGGTTAGAAAATCTCAAAGAAAAGAAATTCCATAATTGACTTGGCAGTAGGTTTTAGTTTGTAATTGCCATAAACTAAGTTAATTAGTAGTAAGTAAATAAGTAGGATAGTTATTGTAAGGATAGGTCTTAGACGGGAGCATATTTTTTTACTTTAGCACGCATTACTATGATTTTTTAATACAATTTTTTTTAATTCATTAAGTATAATTATTTTATGTGCTTTCAGTTGGGAGCTACTTTCAGGAGGAGATTTAAGGGTGGTGCATATTTGATTAATGAAATTATTGGACTAAATTAAAGTATTTAGTATTTTAACTATTTTATAATTTCTCATGATTTACAATAAATTGACATAAAATGAATATTAATATGTGGAAAATGCGAGTTTGTTAGTTAAAGATTATTTTACATTATTTTACCTTTACTTTAAACCAAATCTAGATCTTTAAGGAGTAAATACCGTAACACCGGCTTGCTAAATGTGAAATGGTAAATTACTTTTGCAGTTTAAAGTTTTGATATAAATGATCTTTTCATAAAATAGAGAACATATATATAACTGTAAGTATTTTAACTTTCCTTCTATTCCACAACCGTTTCTTAGTTAAAATTTGACATAATCTTAAAATGATATGTTCATTACTATTATTATTTCTCGCCATTTATAATACTTCTTATAATAGTTAATCTTTTTTACCATTTTACGACTTTAGTTCCATTCTTTGTTGGACTTTTATTGCATTTCTTGGCAATCAAGTGCATTTCCCATCCCTGAGCCACGTAGCACATGCACTCAACTTTATTGCACATACGCCTCATTGAGTGGGACGCTGTTGCAATGCGACTGGCAACTAGAAATAGCAAGCACTTATCTGCCGAACAATAAGCCATAACAAAACACTCACGTTCACACATGGTTAACCTTCAATCAGGCCTAATCCAAGTGCAGGAGAGACGCAGGAGGCGGTTGGAGGAGACGAGAGGAGAGGCCTCCGTGGCGGTCTGCAACGTCATCGTCGTCATCTCACCGGTAATTGCTGGTGGCTTTCTTCACTCACCGCTCGGCACTTGGACTGCCCCAATTTGTTACGTGAAGCTGGAGCTGGAGCTTCACGCCAAAGCCGAAGCTGCAGGTGCTCGAGTGTTGACGTTAATGTCATTGTTGCCACGGTCCCAGTGACCCACATCCATGGTAAATGAAGCAGCGCTAATTGCAGGCCGATAAATTGATTTCATTGCAGTTGCATCACGCATGCGTCCACGGGGGGCCAACGGGCAGGTGATTCGAGGCGGTGGGTGCGTTTAGGCGGCTTAATCGAAACGCCAAATTAATTGGCCGGGTAATCAGAGTTGAAAGTGCGTGCACATTTACCCCGGCCAGTGTTGGATTTAGCAGCAGGTGGCCACCAGAGAGTGGCGCCAAGTGCTGGCCGAAATCGGAAAGATGAGCGGCACTTCGTTCACTTGTTTCCCCAAGGTCGGCCGGGCTGCAGACTGCGAGTTAACAACATGTTGAACACCGCCAACAGGTATTAACGCTTATTAATGGCAACAAGCAAAGCAAAGCGAGAGCCTCGCCAAGCCTCTGTTGCAATGGCCATTAAGCAAGAAGATGCTGAGTCGGAACATTGATTATGGCCAGTCGTCCTTTGAACACTCGATACAGTTGCTTGTGGTGAAGCAGATACAGATACAGATGCAGATGCAGATGCAGATGCAATTTTTGCTGAAACCGGCTCACTGGCTCGGCCGTTACGCAATGTCTGGCCAAAAGCAAAGCTAAGCCACGCCAAGCCAAAACAGCCGCTTTATTCACACAGTCAGAGGTCTCGCATTCCAATTTGCGTAGACTCGTCGCAAAAGTCCGCTCGTGGAGCTGGTGATGCTGCCCACTCCTGTTCCAAACCCTGGTGGCTAACTTGCAGTTTAAAGTTGGCAGGCAGGTAGGCAGCAGCTGCACCCGCCGCAGTCGATTTCCTCATTGCTACACAGTGCCAAATATTTGGATGATGGGGTATACAGGAAATGAGGGATTCCGCAGGCTTTAATGACTTAGGGGGTTATATTTCTTCCGATTATTTATACCCTATATAGTGGGATCAATTTATTACCTATCACACAAGATAGCACCTTTTTGGAAGGTCAAAAGTTAATTACATTTTGAAAACAAGCTGAGATATTGTCGCCAAAATCAGTTATATCTCCATATTAATATTCATACATAACATCTTCAAGGTTTCTTGATTTAACAAGCTGTGTAATTATACAAAAAAATATAGTTTTTAGATTACAAGAAAGATAAGTTCATGATAATCGTTAAATTTGGAAATGCAGTTATCATTAATAATAATATTATAACTTTTTTTAAATCTTCATTAACTGGTATTCGCATATACACATTTATAATTTCTAATTTAAACATATTGTTGTTATAGCCGCTACAAGAAATAGTGATTCCTGAAACTAAGTAGCATAAAACTTAGGAATTGATAAATGGAAGAAAGATCAATGGTAATCAAGAAAATATATGGGCCTTGTTTTGTTAACTACTTGACAAAAATGATACATTATTAAAGTAAATAACAAATAAAATAGAATTTAACAGAAAATAATAGTAAATATTTTAACAATGTTGTTTGGTTCGATTGTTAAAATATTAAAATATTTTTATATTGTTAAAAGTGTATTCTTTTGGGACTTTTAAATTTTAAATTACAATTAATATTGCTCTTTAAATTAGTGAATATTTCGTTAATGTTTTTAATGCCGACTTGGCAATGAAGCTCCCTGCTTCCTGCTTGACTTTCCCCATTGTTGGCCAGTGTACTTGAGCCGGGGCTCAGCTGCGATTGGAGATGAAGACACCTGAAGTCGCCTGAAATGAGACCTGCCTAGGCAGTATTTTATAACACTTTGACAAATATTGCTAATTAAACGGCATATCTTGGCTGCCACCTGGCCGTCGATTGGCCAAGAGCGGATTACCGCCGGAGGGGGAAGATGAAACAGGAGCGACACCGGGCCTGGGATCCGGATCGGCATCGGGATCGGGGTGGAGTGTCCCATGTAATAGCGGAACCACTTCGCAGAGACATCTTCGGTTTCCTGCCAGACAATTAGATGTTGCGCAACCAGGCCGTGACTTACCTTACCCCATCGATACGAGGTGGAATGGTGCCAAAAAAAAGAAGATGCAACCACCACATTACGTCAGCTCCCCTTTCACTCTTCTCCATCGCCATCACCTCCATCACCATCATCATCATCCTCATGGTTATGACGATCATCGCCATTATGAATGGCCACTGTTATTGCGACTGCATTTCTTGCCGAGATGCCCAATTGAATGTCCCTCCAACGGGCTTCCCCGCAGCCGGATGACTGATGGCCCAGGTGGGCGTGGAGGAAGTAGATGGGGCTGTAAAGGGGATGCCACAAGCGGCGCTATAAAAAAATTAAGTCATTGGCATGCGTGCGAATCTCTTTACGGCTCGTCGCTTGCATTTTTGCTCATTAATAGGCAAATTCATTCATTAGTCATTTCTTACCGCTTTTATTGGCGGCTGCAACTGCCACTGCACTTGCATTCGGATTTTGTCGCGCGCCCCAAGGAGTGGTGTCTCTTTTTCTCTGTCTTCGCAGTGGTTCCGCCTGGAGCCGCCTAAAGTCTCTCCCAGGCACACTGGGTCTGTGTGTGGCTCCTCCGGCGCGTAATCTTTTTCCAGTTTTCCACACCAATTATCTCACTTTCCACTCCGCAGCCACGGCGGCAACCTGTCTGCTTTATATAATGACATGTGGAATCTGTTTGCGTTGTGGCAAATTTATGCGGCTTGAACTTCCACTTGTTAGGGGGCCCTGTGAACCGCTGTCAAGATTGGGAAGAAGATGTTGTTGGTATAAGCCCAGCTTCGTTTTGACTTAATTAAACTAATGACAATGCGGCCATTGTTAAAGGTCAAGAATGGAAAACTCTTGTGTCTGCCTGAGGTTTATGTTCATTATTGAAGAATATAAAATATTTGGGACTATTTACACTTTTCTTAATGTTTTTTGTGAATTCAGGAAATACACAGAGACCAAGGAAGTATTTTATAACATAATGGCTTTATTTGTGGCAACATTTATAGATACCCATGACCAAGGTTTAGAATACCAAAAGTCGCACAATCTTTATAATTTTATATGTTTATTATGTGACTATACCTTTGGATATAATGAATCCTTATGTTCGTTTAGAACCCAGATAGTCTAGTCTAGTCATTGAAAAAGTTTAAAGATATTTCTTCCATTAGAATAATGATAGTAGAACCATCATTAAAATTTCCCTTGATTTGGTAAGAGTAATTTCCCTTTCAAACTTTCAACAAAAATGCTTAATCTTAAGCTTTTCTTTTAGAAATATATATTTACAAAAAATAAAGACGATTCTATAAATCTATTGATGAAATCAACAATATTTCACTGATTGAAAAAAGCTGCTCGACTGACGACTGTCCCCCTGCACGAAAGTCAAGAGCTGCGATTGTCACGGCAAAAACTTTGAACACTTTATTTGGCCAACATTTTTTCATAGCTTGCAGCTAGTTTTTGTAGTCGTTTTTATGGTTGTTTGCTCATTTGCTTCAGATTGACAGGCCAGCGACATGATGACAAGCGGCGAGTGACAACAATGCCAACAAGGAAGTTGGAGGCGCATCTTCCACGCGCGCCCAATTATGACAAACGACGGCAGTGCTGAACCCCGATACGAGCCCCCTGCCGCCGCCCACAAACGCCCAGCTTGCCACACGGCACGAGGAACTGAGGCATTGAGGCATTGAGTTACGGCTTGCAACACCTGCGGACTTTCGGCACTGTCATTGCCGCTCCGGAGACGCAACAATGTAACTGGAACGCCGCAGGTAACTACCAGTTGCAGCCCATGGGCGTGGAGAGGCGCCTCTCTCCATGGAATTTAATGGGGGGACTATTTTGGATTTCAGCGGGGCTTGGATAATGCAGAACGGCAGAAGCGCAGCAAATCAGCTAGGTTTGAGTTAAGGAAATGGTCGGGGTACTGGGTATTGGGTTCGATAAAATATGGAGAGGAGTATCACTTTTTGCATTCATAAAATCAATACAATTAGAGAATTGTAATCTTAATTTCTTTATGAATATAATATTAATATACAAATTTAATATAAAATTATTTTCAATATAGGAGCATAGGAGTGGTATTGGTCGTCCGTACCTATGCACCTACATCAGTTTACCGATTTTACTATACACTTTCTAGTAAAATAATACGAAATGTCTAAATTTTAAGGCAATTAGTTTTTGCAGTATGTTTGACTGGGGATGCAGTAAAAGAAAATGGTTACTTCTGTAAATATTTGTAAATATTTATATCTGTAACAAAAATAAAACAAAAACATATTTCCATTTATTTGACTTAACGCTTCTTTTTTTGTTGATCATGATTCATTATCTCATTAAACACTCTCATGTGTGTTTGTGTTACAACAATAATTTGGAAATCGGGCACAAAGTTATGATATCATAAAAATAGTAAAGTAAATAGTAAAAGTAATTTTTAGTAAGCTTGACCTTGAGGTTGTTGACAAAAATTACTAAATTTATTTGTATCAACAAAGAGAATTTAATGCATTAAACGTTTTAATAATTTATTATTTTTTTGTATTATTATTTTTTAATTATTTTACATTATTTATAAATATGTTTATAAATTTTTTATTTATTGAAGTATTAGTATTGCTTTTTTTATAAATTAAATTATTTAAATTGTTTATGAACTCAGAATAGAAGAAATTGTTAGTAACAAGTAATAGTTATATGCCTATGACTCAAGCTACAAATATAGTTGTAAACTTTCTGCTCTAAAATAAATAAATACATCAAATTATTATTAGATCGACGAATAGCTTTAAGTTAAGGGTTTACTTTAAAATTATATTTTTATCACCTATTTGTGTTTGTATTTCATATTCGAATAAGAATGCTGTTTATTAGGCAGCAAATAAAATATTATGATTTAAATAAAGTAAAACATTCACAAAATATATTCAGTTTATTGACTTAGTGTCAATTGATTAGAAACCCAGAATACCTTTAGTGCCCCCAGTCGCACCTTACCGTATCGCGATTCGCATCTTTCGCCTGGGATGGGCACCTCCCGAAGGTCGAATGAAGCCGCCCTCAATAAATGCTGGCACTGTGACATAATGTGACCCAATAACAAGCGCAAATTGCTGAAAAATTCACAACAATGGCAAATCGAACCTAATGGAATTTGTGCTGAGCGCTTTTTATGGCCACGCCGCTTCATCTACGTGATTTGGTTGGAACGCTGGCTGAATGGATGGATCGGACTTGGCACGAAATTCAGTTAGCAGATTGCAGCGTCACTGCTACAAGGGGAATAAAAAATAAACGAGAAAGAGTGGGATATAAAAGTAAAAGAGGGGAAAATGGGTCAGTCATTTGGAGATACGAGTAGATGTAATGAAACGATCGCTTTGAGCTTGAGATTTCTGCAACCCGCAATCGCGAAGGAGAGCAGAGCGGCGGCTACTAGTCACCGCATGCGATAATTATTAAATATGCGCAATTATAGCGCCCCGAGGTGCCAATGGCCCAGAGACGACGACGGGCTCGACCTCCCCGGCGAAACAAAAGCAATTGGCGAATGTCGATTAATTAGGTAGAGCGCCGCTCTGAAGCCCCTCGCGGCATTGAACTTCATACGCATCCACACATCCATCTACAAATTGGCGTCAGCTAATGGCCAAATATTGATGATCTATCGGTTGATGAAGTGTTCGGCAAAGACGCTGACTTGTCACACACTCGACTTATCACACACTCGACACTGGATTTAACCCCCTCACAAGCCTTTCACCCAGATCTGTAAGGGAGGGTAAATAGTAGCTAAATAATATTTAATAATAAATTAATCATGAAAGGGATTCCTAAATTATCTTCTTCTAAATTCTGTTTATTAGAATATTGTTAACCTTTTTGAACCAGCGACTATCAAACATATCATGCAGTGGGGGAAGTAGATCTTCAAAACTTCACATAACTGATTTCAATTCATTGAAGAAAACTACCCAAGAACACATTATAAATCTGACGGTTGGATATATAACATATGCCTTTGGATAAAAGGACGAATATGGATCGAAGAAATGGTCACTGACTATCTGGAATTTTTAAATAACACTTCTTACCGAAGTAATTACCATAAGAAGAGTTTTGTAAAAAAGTTTCTTTGAATCTAATTCAGATAATACTCAAAACATTAAAGATTTACAAAGAAAGTTTAACAATTAATATTATATGTAGTAAATTCATAATATTTACAACTTTTAAGGTTGATATATATTGTCTATAAAAGCAATTATTGTAAAACGTAGGATATATTCCTATATACAATCGCATAGAAGAACTTAAAAAATCATTTGGGCTCTGGACACATTATTAAAAAATTATTAATAAAAATATTTGTAAAAAAAGGCCGGGTGCAAAACTGTAACATTTGACTTTTTTTACATTTGGCTCCGGAATTTTTTTCTCCCATTATCAAATGGCTTCCAATTTTCGGTAAACATAGTATATGAACCCATCAACAAAACGAGACTACAATTTTCAATATCCATAAGTTAGAACAGAAGATACAGACCTTTGAAGTTAGGGTATTGAACTCGTGTTACAGTTTTGCTCGTCAGTGTACATATTTAGAATTGTATTTAATAATAATTTATAAGGATGACATGAGGCATTTATAAGTCCTTCTGTTGCCTAAAAAAAGTAGGTTTAAAAGTGCAAATCTTTTAAAATCATTATAGTAAGAAACTAAGCTTAATGTTGACTTATTTATTTCTTTTAAAAGAATTCATTAAATAATGAAAATTGAACTACCAGATTAGCTAGTATACATTGGTTAAAATTATTAAAAGTCTAAAATGTTTAATAACCAATGTAAAATGCTCTTTCAACATAAATGTATTAATAATGTAGAAACACCGCAATATGTTTTTAAATTCAAATAAAATTTGAAATTAGTTTCTTACTGACTTTGAAGAGATTTCTCCCAAACAGCTTTAAGCCAGTCTCATTAATCGTCTAGCTTGACCTGGGGCACAGCTGAGTTACTTGTTGGTTGCGTAAGAAGCCGTCAACACCTTCGCTTTGGCCAAAAACTAGTGGTCAAGCTGCCACACGCAAGCGCAGTGGCCAAACATTATTTTCCTCATTCTTCCTCGACTTTTATTTATGCGTGTGAACTGCCCCAGAGGCAGCGACAGAAAATTGTCATAAATTGAGGCATCTTTTGTTTTCTTTTTATGTGAAATGTGAAAAGTCATAAATCAACAGCGGAAGGTACTGTGATTATCAATGAGGCGTTAGAGAGAGAAGAAAACTGGTTCAATAAGGCAGTATAACTTTTGGGAAATTATTTTTATTCATAAAAAAATTAGAGTGCTTTAAGTTAGGTGCTCTTCAATATAGTTTTAATTATTAAAATGAATATTGAAAACTGCAAAGTAATGTAATACAAATCATCATATTTTCATTATAATACTCAATACAAAAAACTTGAATTTTAATGCTTAAATAATATCATTTAACTTCCATTTTTAGAAAGACCTTTTTTAATAGGTACCTAATATTTTTTATGGTTTGTTATTATTTATCATTTCGTAAACTAAAAGTTTCATAGAAAAGCATCATAGAAAAAAATTTTATTTTAGAGAAATGACTCAATAAATTCTTAAGTTTTAATCCTTACATAAAGTAATACATTTCACATTTTAAAACTAATTTTATTTTTATTACAATTGTAATATTGCTTCCTTTTTTATGTTGCCTATTTTTATTATTTCGTAAGCATCGCATTTAATATCAATTGCAGTCTTTCACTTTGAATTGTGCGCCGCTTGAGCCAAGCCGCAACGCTTTGCAACACTGAACAGTGGGTACTGTTTCTCTTACTCTTTCACACACACAACCTTTAGTTGTCTCGCTCTGAATGTTTGGATGCCACTAAGTTTGAGAGCAGCTGGGCGCCAAATTTAAAATCTCATACACATTTTTCTGAAACAAGAAATCTTCTTTTTATACCGTTGCAGGGTATTTTAATTTCAGTCAGAAGTTTGCAACGCAATTGAGGATACATCTCCGACCCAATAAAGTATATATATTCTTAATCAGGATCAACAGCCGTCTGTCCGTTTCTGCGCAAATTAGTCCTTCATTTTTAAGAGGGTAAGGTTAATTTTTTTTAATGTGTTCTGATTTTTATTCAATTTGGAAGTCAAAAGTCAGACTTTTGACTAAAAAAAGATAAATTGTTAAAAAAGAATAAAATAAAAAAATGTTAAGAATGGGCCACGTGAGTACCTGTAGAATTAGTTAAACTATAGTTTTGAAACATTTCAAGTCGATCGGTCAGGTAAATTTTGCATAATCGTGTACACCGCAAAATGCCATTTTTCAGTAGTGCGTTCAATAACCTATAATTTTGTTAATTTGTATATGATCGATGTGAAATATACAATATTCTTAACCTATTGTGCAATTGTAAAAAAAAGTGTGCTGGACTGTAAGATACAAGTACTGGTTAACAAAAATTAGATTGGTTCTGAGATTTTCGTTAATTTTTTGGCCTGTGTAATTGTTGCAAATCGTTGAAACAATATTCTTAGAACAAATTATAAACTAACAAAATCGAAAATATTATGATAAGCTGGAATTGCTATTCCGCCTAATCAGACAGGAAAGGCTGAAAGTAAGCGGTCAAATTTTCTTTTCGAATGCCGACGGCCTGTACATTCTCCTGTATGTTGTCATCGTAGAGGTCTTTGGATGCCTGGCGGCAATCCATGAGGCTCCTGTCCGGCTCCTGATCGTTAGTAGCTATGAGTGTATCGTGTCAATAGTTAAATAGAGGCGGCTAAATTCTTTGAATTTTTCTGGTTGAGGAAGATAGGCTGATAGTGCAGTCTCATTTAGAGTCATTAGGAGCCATTTTCAGCGGATGCAGGAAAGAGGTTGGTGCCTTAAGACTACAGATCCCAGTGGCTATAAGATACGAACAAATTTGGGGGAGGCAACATTATAATATGTAGCTCGTAACTTGTTGTAAAATGTTGATACAAATTTAACTAATTACCGGTTATAATTTGAAGTTCAGCTGGCCCAACTCTAGTTTTCTTATTTGTTTGATTTTAATTGAATGAATTAAATGAAATTAAATTAAATGATAATTTATATTTGATGGGAAAAAGTCAGCAGTTTAAATAAAGCTCATATAGATCAAAGGCCTATAAAAAAGCAATGATTTGATTTAATCAATGACAATAAACTAAACTAGCAATGTGTAAATTTAAAAAATATATGTATTGTGATAATACACAATACATAATATAAAAATATCTTATTAAGTAGTATAAGGTAATGTAGTTTAATTTCAAAGTTATTAAAAGTATTGATTTCAAGTAAGTGGCTGATGGTTGCATTTAAGAAAGAAGGAAAACTGTTTTGTTTATTTTGTTCGTGTAGGGAAATATATATATTTATACTTTTTATATGAATTTATAAACTTGAATATAAAATACATATATAAATTACAAAGGCATAGTACAGTAGGATAATATACAAATTTAACTTTTTGTAGTAATTTCTAAGAAATAATGTTTCACCTGAGCATCGATTTCTTCTGACATCTCCTAAGTAGCCAGCAATCATTACCCCAAATAAAGCATTAAAATTTTTTCTTCCCATGCAGTACTTAGGTTCCGTAGTGCTTGTGATCATTGCCCAGCTGCTCTTCCTCATAGCCTCGCACGACACCAAGGACGACATATCGGGCAAGAGCAACATAGATCTTTGAACAACTCTGGAAGGGGCGCAACCAGAGTGGGACACTGGCTTACTACGAGATGAGGCATCACTGCTGCGGAGTGAACAGCTTCGAGGACTACCGGATTATCCACGATGACATCCCCTCAAGCTGCTGCCTGGACAACAAGTGCGTTGATCAGTCCAGTGTCTTTAAAGTCAGCTGCAAGGTCGATTTCACAAAGCATCTCGAGAATAAGTTTCTGGTCAGCCAAATTGTCCGGTTGCTGCTCACCACAGCAGAGGTTAGTTTCTTCATTATAAGTTTATTTGATTAATTAATTGACTTAATATTAATTTCTCCCATTAGGTTGTTAAAGTTGTTCTTGCTTGGCTTCTGTATAGAAGCATTAAGAGGGCCCAGCATACTGAGAATGCAACTCCAAATTCAGAACCTAATAATATAGCATGAAGGACCTGTAATGCGGCTAATAGTTAAGGTCTTGAATTATATTACTATGAATTTGTGTACAATAATAATGTGAGGCATTGGAATGTTTGCCTGTTCCACAAAGTTTATTTTTATACCTTAACTCGAATAAAAAAGAAATTATTCCAGAATTATAAAGAACTCAAATTAAACACGGCGGAAGGCAGAAAAAAATACCATGGCAAAGGATGCATGTAGGGCAACACCACTTTAGGGCCAAATCAAATGCAGACGTTGCAGAAGTTTAACCTGTCGACTGTTTTCGTTAAATAACTTTCAGTTTTGATATCAGAATTTGCTAAATTTCTACCTCCGCAAGAATACTTTACAGGAACAGTAATGTCTCCTTCTTCCATTTATATACATTTTCAGTTAATAATAAGCATTAAACAGATATTGAATTGAGCGTAATCCTTCAATTAAGATTGTTGCCGGATGGTATCACAATAAATTTTCAAAAATTCAAAACCTCAAAGTAAAAGTTTGTGAGATCATTGATGGCAATGAACTTTTCTTTCTGAAACAATCAACTAATAAAATAAACCTTAAGTTAGATAGGCCGAACTGACCGAATAGGGGCAACTGTGGTTAAGGCTCGAGTGTCCCTCTATAAGTTCGAAGACCATCCTGGCCACGTAGTTAACGATTCTTCAAGGCGGAGAGAGAGGGCTGAAAGTTGGGAGCTCCGTTATTACTCTGTCTGCTCTTCGTCATAAGCTGCAAGTGAAACTAGAAGAAGATAAATTATACTTTGAAATGATATAATACAGCTGCCATAGGAACAATCGGAAAACTTTTCGAAAATAAATTTTAACTTTGTCAGTTTTCAACATATTTGGCCACTTAATATTATTTCAGAATTTAGGTTTTAGTTTCATGAAAATCGGACAACTATATCCTATAGCTGACAATCAGGGAAATAAAAGAATACCTTCCTGTTTCTCAACATATTTCCTGAATTTCGGTTTTAATTTTTATGAAAATCGGAAGACTATATCTTATCCCTGGCGTGCAATAAGGAAAATAAGTAACAAAAAAATCATAACATTGCTGTTTTTCAACATTTGTTTATTATATTGGAATTTGATTACTTTTTTTATTTCATTATTTTTGTGTTTAATTTGTTGATTTAATTTGTAATCTGCAAGGGTATACAAACTTCGGTGAGCCGAAGTTAGCTTCCTTTCTTGTTTCCCATACTAAATGCACATATTTCTAAATTTACGCATTTTATTCATTTATATACATAAACATACACTCTTGCAATATTAACCTGGTCAATTTTAAAGAATTTAAAGAAAGTAAGCTAACTATTTTAAGGGACTTGACTTCGAGGGGACAGCGGAAAGTGGCAATAATTTAAGTGTTTAGAATAGGGTTTACAATTAATGATTAGTTGTCGCTTGCATTTCGTACATCTAGATCGAACCTACGGATAGTCCTAAGTCTACGTTTCTCGTGCTAAGAATGAAGGAGCTGAGGAGGGGACGGCGCCCAAAACGCGTCTCAGCTGCAGTCGCCGCGGGGACTGCAGTGGAAAAGTGTTTTAGTTCTCGCCGGATCGACGATCCTTAACCTAGGTAGCGTATATACAGGGTTGAGGGCTCATGCGTGGCTGCTCCGGCCGCGGTCACTTCATGTAGTAGCTGCTGGGAGCTCGGCCGGAGGTGTATGTGCTCATCGGTATGCCCTGCGGACCGGGAATGTGGTTGTGGCCCGAGGAGTGCGTCACGGACTGGTTCTGCGAGCCGTACAAGTGGTCCACGCTGGAGTTGCCGATGCCATTGCCCGACGGCTCGTAGTCCACGTCGTAGTAGATGCCAGACTGGTTCTGTAATGAAATTATAGTAGATTGCGGACTATGAGGATATGAAATCGTTGTAATATCCTACCGCTATGCTGCCATTGCTGCGACTCTTGGGGCGTGGCACTTGGAAGTTGCGCCCCAGCAGGTCGGCACGGTCCTCCTCCTCGCTGGAGCTTGAGTTCTCCAGGGTTCGCATTCCATTCGATCGCGGGCCCAGGCCAAGCCTTCTAAGTCAAAGAAAAGGAGAGTCAGAAATGGGCCAAGGACTCCATTACAAGCTCTTACCTGGGCAATGGCACGGGTGGCGCCAGCGTGGCACTCGGGTGCATCTGCATGGTGCTTTGGAGGGACATTCCGCCCAAGGTGCCCATGCCCATGGCTCCTAGATTGGGATAAGCAAACATGGCCGAGGAGGGGCGGGTGGGTCCAATGGGCTCGGCCTGCTGGTACACAACAAAGCAATTCGTAATAAGTACCAATTTGTGGGACTTGGAAAAAAACAATATCCATCATTCAATATCCTGGCTGGATACCCACCCCGTAATGGTTTGTCTGCGCCATCACATCTGCTATCTGTGCCCAGCGCATGCGGTCCTCCAGCGTCACCTGATAGCCGGCCTGAGGCAGTCCAGCAGACTTGAGTGGCGCCGTGTTCATGTATCCAAACACCGGGGACCCCATGGCATTCTTCTGCTCGCGCTGCCAGCGCCGGGACCACATTATCAGGCATACCAAAGTCAGAACAATAATAATGATGGCCGCCACGGAGGCGCCAATGGCCACGCCCAGCACCTCGCCGTCTATCTCGCACTGGGCGCCATAGTGGCTGGAGTCGCAGGTGCACACCTGTCCGCCATCGTCCCCATAGCTGCAGGTGCCGTGATTGTTGCAGACGGAGTCAGCGCACGCCTGACACTCGCGTCCCGCCCTTGCCGGCTGGTCTGCCCAGGGATCGCGCAGTCCCGCCTCGCAGGCACAGCGGAAGCTGCCCCATGTGTTGCTGCAACTGGCACCGGGATGGCAGTCGTTCAGTTCCGGTGACTGGCATTCATCCAAGTCCTGGAGTGCCGACACGGCGCCTTCAGGGGAGCTCACGTATAGCACTGAGTTGCCAATGTTGTTGTTCCGCCGATGGAGCACGCCCAGGAGGTGCTTTTGTACGTCGCTCCGGAGGTTGGGTCGCAGGGTCTCCACGCTCTCATCCAGCTGGAGTGAAGGAATTTAAGAATTTGTGACATTTTCACATAAAAGAACATTAAAAAAATCAAAGAATGCAGGAATTAGGATTGTTTTTAGGGAGTTCCTAGTTTTTAGCTGAAAGTCACTCTCACTCACCTTGATTGTCATATTCACATAGACGCCGCTGCCGCCCAGATTGGGATCCCCTCGGTAGATGTTGTTCACCTTGGCCTCCATAAACTCATCCGAGTAGGGCGTCATTGACATGGCAGAGTCCAGCTGTGGGGAAGAATATTTGGTTAGAGAACTTGCCCTGATTGAACATAACACAATGCACTCCGCTCTACATTTGCATTAAAAACTGGGTTCCCTAGTGAATCACTCACCGCTCGTACAGATTCATAGCTCAGCTGGCCATAGGGTTCGCTGTGCCTGTCCATCAGCTTGGTGTCCCACACTATGCGGTGCTCGTAGATGCGGTCCACGCGCATGCCCAGGTGGAAGGAGATGACCCGACGACATGGTTCCCTGTGTTTGCGTCGGGAGTAGCCTAAATCACAATACATTAATAAAGATTTATATTCTTTCCCCCGAACACTCACCTGGCCTGCAGTGGCAGCTGGACACCCCGTTATCCGTTTTGCATCGCTCGTGCTGCGCCTGATCGCAGGTGGAATCGTCGCCCACAATGCAGGTGTCAATCCGCACAGGCGGCTGCGTCGGCCTCTGGCGGTAGTGGGGCCTGGTGGGACCTGCATTGGTCGTCGAGGATCCTGCTGGCTGTCCCGCCGGCTTGCTGTGTCCCTGAAGATCCACCACCTCCGTTTCAGGCACCACATAGCCACCGCTGCTCTGGGTAACGGCGTTGGCCGGCACCGCCGGCGAGCTGGCACCATTCTTTGCTCCACCGATGGCGCCACCTGCCGATGGAGACGAACCAGCGCCTGGCAACTGCGGCAGTCGCGTGGCCGGCGTCGTGGCCCCAGCTGGGGGATCTGTGGGGTCACCAAAGAGATTGATGTAAGTGCGCTTGCCGTCGATCGAGACGAAGCCGTCGTCACCTGATGCCGACACTATGATGTCGCCCTGCCCTCCGCCCGCTGCATAGGATCCGTATGGCTTGATGTTGATCGTCTGCTGGGAGCCGCTGCCCTTGGGTCCCGGTCCCTGGATGGCCGACAGAGTCACATCGAAAATCTCGCCGTAGCCGGGCGGTAGGTGCTGCCGTGTGGGCTGAACCGCGGGAAGGGGCAGCTTCTGCTGCGGCTGGGGCGGTGGTCGCTGGTTAACGGGACGAGGACGACCGCCAGGCTTGAACTCGGGGTCATCGAGGACAATCCCGGGTCGAGGGTGGTAGGGGGCGGGCGGAGTGGCATTGGGATTGGCATTGGAGTTGTTAGGTGGCGCACTTTCAGTGGAACTCGTAGTTATTGGCGGAGTGGAGGTGGTTGTGGTGGTTGAGGTGGAGCTAGTACTGGTAGAAGGTGTGGTAGTGATGGGATCTTCGGAGGACGTGGGTTGGATGGCTGACGACACAGTGGTGGACGTAGAGATGCTCAGCGACGAGGTGGAGCTTGTGTCCAGGCCGGGCGTTCGGTTGGCCGTCATGAAGATGACTTCCTCGGTGGAGGGATCCAAATCTGGGAGCTCGGAGCTATCCATGGGCATCGGGACGTACGTTGAGGACATTCCCATGACGGTGTGCACCACCGAGCTGGTCTCTATGATGGTAGTGTAACCCTCATCCTGGGACTGATCCTCCTGCAGCTTCTTCTTCTCACTGCCCGGCTTTGGTTTGTGCTTCTTCTTCGGGGAAACTGTGGGAGGCGTGGGTGTGCTGCTGGTTGTGGATGGAGGAGCGGGCGGTGGCTGCAGCTCATCCTCCACCTCTCCACCTCCAGTGGCGTCTGTGTCCTGATCCGAAACTTCGATATACTGGGCATTGGCATCTTCGTTGGAGAACTCCGAGTCATAAGTGGTGTCCGTGGGCTGCACTGCCTCCTCTCCGGCTGCTGGCTGCTGCTGTTCCTGTTCCTGATTATTCTGTCCCTTCTCAGGCTCCCTTTCCAGCTGCTCTGGGTTGGGCTGCGTAGAGGGTTGCACTTGGGGAGCTGGCAGGGGCTTGTACTGCGGCAGAGGTCTCCGATTACCGCCCACACTGGTGGCAATGGGTGGACGGGGCTTGTTCCGGTACCAGGGCGGACGGTTGCTCACGAAGCCCGGGCGCACGGGCACAATCTGCTCCGGAATGGGCACTCCAGTGATGAAGGGACGCTCAGGACGATCGAAGGGGTAGGGCGGCGGCCGCATAGAGGTGCCCGGTTTCTGAGCCTCGTAGTCAATGGGCAGGTTTTGGGTCTCGGAGATCCTCGGCGGACCCCTGTTGTTGATTCTGCTGGCCGAGGGACGCCGGACGCCCTGTGTGTTGGCATGGACATTGACATTTCCATTCAGCAGCTTGACAATGCCCGTGATGATGTCCTGGATGTCGGGGTTGCCATTCTGGCGGGGACTATGCGCACTATGCGGCGCCTGGGTGGCACTGGCCGTCGCTGAGGTGGCAGTACTGCTCGGACTCGGCCGGATCGGGGACCCCGACACTAGCGGTCGCAGGTCCCCCCGCCCTAAAAAAGACTGCTCCGAAGGGCTAGCGCTGCTTGTGGTGCTTTCAGCTGACAGAGTTTTTCCGGCCCTGATTCGCTGATGCGTCCGTTCCGGCTGCTCCTCCTGGTTGTCGTATGTGCCCGTGGGCTTGATGTTGTAGTGGAAATACCGCCCGGCGGACACATCCTTCTCCAGCTCCTCCGGAAAGTGAACATCGTTGGGTCCGGCCGCCTTGCGTTCGTGCAGGATGGGCGATGCCGATCGTTCTACGCGCTCTGCCCGCGTCTCGTTCTCGTTCTCGTTGATCTTGCGTTGAGGGGAGTGACTCTCGGCCAGGCCATTGACGGAGTCCGCCATGGTGCTCTCGATGCTCAGGCGGCCCGGACTCTGGTGGCTGCTCGACTTGGGCGAGATCTGGGATATGCTTTCATGCTGTCCAGCTGCAAAGTGAAAAGGAAGGGAGTGAGTAAAGATTTTCTACTTATCTCGGTCTTAATTATAGTTATATTTATTTGGAGATTAAAGCTTTTAACCGCATTAAAATGCTAAGTATTAAATATACTAATTTTAAATATATTAGCTCGTTCTAAAAAAATCGATTTTGTCGCCTGATGAGGCTTTTCAATAGGTAATACCAGTCCTTTTAATAAGATAAAGCCAAAACTTTTGTCAATTTTTTAATTGTTTTTAATCTGGGAATTGTTTTGTTTTTCGTACCATCAGACAGCCAACACCCTTTCTATCATCTCCGGAAAGTACTTAATAAAACATAACTCATAAGCCTCTACAACATAAATCAATAAAACCTAACTGAATCTAAAATAAATATTCATTTCACTTCCCTCAAAATTTCCACTGCATTGAAACGAAAAGAAAGGGAAAGATTTCGATGGAAAGAGTTTGGAATCCCGAGCTTCGGTTTCCCTTGCATCCATCATCGCAATGAAAGAATCTTCACATCGGTGGTTTCACTTTTCACTTGCCCCATGCACCTGCACCTGCCCCTGCCCCTGCCACTTGCCCTTCTTATTTCCCCTTTCGCTTCCCTTTTCCTCTGGCACTCCGTCATTGTCAACGCGATTCATTTGCATTTGGAGGAGAGAAACAAAGCCCGGCCCAAGTCAGCTCGGATCAGTTTCAATCTCTGTCGCAGCCTTTAGCAGGCATCATTTGTTTTCGATGTCAAGTCTGCGTCGCGGCTTTGTCTTTGGGCCCGGCCTTTCGTATTCTTTTCACTCTCTGTGCATATAATTGTGTGTGCCTGCCTTCGAAATTGTGGGTTTGCTGGGAGCCCACTCAGTGGATACAGCTGATGGGATGTCTTGCACATCTGTCACAATGGCGCAGGCTTATTACCTACCATATTGCCCCAAGCAGCACAAGCAGCTAGCCCACAGATGTGTGCAGATATGGATACAGAGATACATGTATGTACAAGGCCTCGGCCAGATCTGCAGCTCGCTCGGCGGCCTAGCAAGAATTTCACAAATTGCTACGTCAAGCGTTGAAAAGATGCCAGGCTGTGGCCCGTGTTTGTTGCTGTTTCAGCGGCTGATTTTCATCATTTTCCTCGGCTATGGCGAATAAATGAGAAGAGCCAGCCTTTGGCAACTTAAATATAGATTGTAGTCATGTGGAATGCAGATGGCAATCGAATGGGGACAAGCTCCACTTGATCCTCCTCCCCATTTCGCATACAGAGATCTCAGGTGGGCACGCCTTATCGCGGCTGAAGCTATAATAACCCAATTAACACAGATCGAACGAAGAATAAAGTAAGGTATACGATCATATCTTCAGTTGCAAAGAGGCTTTTTATCTAAATATATTTATTTAAGGTTTCCTTCTTGTCTTCATCAAGATCTTTGCTTTTAAATAAGAGTGTTACCAGATCTTTCCCCTGTGACGACAGATCGAAACTATAAATTTCCAAGCATGAAGAACCGATCAAACACACCTCCGAGCATCCACTTTTTGACACCTTCTCGAAGAGATTTATTTGCCTGGCACTTTTTTCCGTTGAGCTTTCTATGACTTCCAATTCGACTGCGACTCCATCTCCGACTCGAAGACTTCTTCCATTCTTTCGGGCTGTCAAGTGCATGTCATCTTTTGGGCTTTATGGCAGTTGGCCAGAACCAGTTTAAGGTCGGAGCCAGAGCCATAATTCACACTCGTTCACCCAAACACGTTTAGTTATTGAGCTTAACCCAATTGCCGAGCTGTGGTGCTGGTGCTGGGTCTCGTGGCTTTTGATTAAGTTTGGCACCGATTTTACTTTCACCTGTCGCTAAACTGGCTCAACACTGATTGAAACACACAATATTTGTTTCACTTTCTACGGCTTAGCTCCATTTGTTGCAATTTTGATATAATTAACGCTTCCTTTTGGGCAAGGCACACGGGACAAAAGGCGGCGTCACAGTTTTCACTTTCCTTGCGTTGAATTAGTTAGCCAGTTTTTCCCTCGAATTTTATTGATTCCCAAAGCTAGTCGGGGGATTGGAATTGGGATTTTTATTGGATTGGCGGTAAAAGTGAGCCGGCGGCTGGGAAATCGCCAGACATGGACTGGACTGGATGTGTAACGCAATTTGAGACACAAAAATTGAATTGCATTTTGGAGCGGGGCAAGCGGTATGCTGCATGCGGCATGCTGCATGCTGCACTTTCACGGCCAGTTGCAACGAAAGTAAAATCTTTCAATTGCCGGACCACCGATCCCCGATCTCCGCTCTCGGATCTCCCAATCCCCGATCTCCGGGACCAGACGAGCTGGGTTGAATGCACCCGATATGACAACAACATGGAGACATCGTCATTAGTTCCAGTGGTTGCCTACACTAATTTAAACGCTACTTCAGCGAGGACACACGACTTGTGGCCCCCGTCTCCCAGTGATTTTCTCGGCCTCGGCCCAACCCACACGGGCGGCAGTTCCTATTCACCGTCTATACCGGCTCTACTCCGACTTGAGCTCCATTCAAATTGGCTTTTTCAGCGCCTCCAAATTGCCGACAGAAAATCACTTTCTATTTCGCTGCACTTTTCGGCTGTTTCACAACGTCGTGGGCCCGAGGAACCGAGAAACCGAAATTAAATCCGCCTGCTGCCACTCGCCAAAGCTGGCGCAGATAATTGCTTATGAAATACGACAGTTTTCTGTTTCGATTTCAATATTTAGCACGCGTACCGAGACATTGCGCATACGACATGTCTGCCGGGGCAAAGAAGGCCCGATTATGCAATAATAACATTTTATGGTTTGGCTGCAAAGGCAGAAGGCGACAATTCGTCGTGTTTTCACCGTAAACCAATTTATGTAATTGTTTTTAATAGTCGAGTTATGCAGTCAGACGAATTTTTAGTGAATTTATCACGTTTGAAGTCTCACATTAGACAGCTGAAAAAGATTATATCTTATTTTCTGCCAAGCAAAATGCCTATAAATTAAGGATTACAAATAAAAGCTAAAGAAATCCCAGTGAATGGTGGGCATTTAGATGCGATCCATTCACATTTCTTTACCAAGTTTTCCCTTGTGTTGGTCGTGAACCTTCCATAATATCTAAGACAAAAAATCTAAACTAATCCCCACCAAATATATCTCTCACCTCTCTCTTCTTTTATGTATTTCTGTTTGTGGCCTAAGCTTCTTTTATCATTCTTCGATCGGCGCATAAACATAAACAAGGCCAAAGCTTAGGCCAACCGATTGTAAATTCCGCGGGCCCTTCGGCAAAGATTTCTATTAAATGGCCAGTCCCTCATCTCGCATCTCAAACAGCCATCGCAGCAGCCACGCCTCGAACGGAAAGGCCAGAACGACGCGGGACTCAATCCATTCTGCGTTTTGGTCTTTCGGGGCGTTGTCTAGCGATGTCCAAAAGCTGGGCTATTAAAATTTTGATTTAATGCTAATTGATTCTTTGGGCATCCAGCTTTCGTTGTGGGCGTTGTGGCCCCATGGCGGAGACTCTGGACTAAATGAACTTGCAGGGGAAAGTCGTATTCTTGTTCCTAGTGGAAGGGAGCTGCAAAGTCATTCCTCCGCCTTTTCATTAGCCAAGCAAACAAAGTATCTTTGGCTTGGGCCAGAGCACTTGCTCAATCGAACCGCCAGCTTAGAGTTGGTGTTCTTCCAGAGGAGAAGGGTCTCCAGAAACAATTGGTCGACTTAAAAGCGTCTTGGCATGGCTGGCAGTTCTTCCTCCAGCTCATTGCTTAACTATGGAAAATATCTATATATATATTCCTATAATATTTTTCCTGAAACCATGAAGTTAAGATAAATCTAGCCATTAATTATATCCATAAAGTCTAAAAGTCTCTTTAGCACGAAAGGTTTTTATAAAATATCTCTGCAATTTTATTATTACTATTTTATATTTTAAATCTTATTCTATAATTTTATTGTAAATTTTTATTTAGGATTCTAAAAATTGGTTATGTATTTTGTGGAATATTAAGCCAATTTCCTCCACAGTGCACTCGGCGTCCGCAATTAACAAAGTGACGACGAGAGCGCCAAGACAAGGCGAACTGCACTCTAGTTCCACTTGGCCCGAAGTTGTGTCTGGTGAAATTGAGCATTTCGTTGGAAAACTGATTTTCCGTTTCTATATTTCGTTGCTTTGTGGCTTTTCCAGGTACCGTGACCATGGCTGAATCCTAAGCTTGGCCCTTGGCACTGCACGAGTGCCTTGCCTGTGGCAGCGCGTGCCTGGCAATTAGATATGTTTACTGCATTTTAACCGATACGAATATATATATATATATATGTATATCTAAGCTGCACTTGGGATTTTTTTTTGGATTTCTATAAGATAGAATTAAAAATTATAAATAAAAAAACAATGAAGACACATAAGTTGGCAATATAAGACTCCTAGAAACATGTTTTATTTTGAGGAATTACAATCCCCCCCTTACATATATTTATAATAATTACATTTCCAAACAAAAATCTATCTAAATTTAATTCGTATACCTTTTGAGCTTAAAGCCTTTGTTACAATTTTGTTTTAGTGTTCGGCTGCATCCTTCGTCTTAGGCATGGGTCCGAAGCGAATGACCTTAATCAAGGTCTGGCTCTGATCTAACCGCCTCAAAGTCGAGCCAAAGTCGAAAGCTGAGTTAAGGTGGAATCCCGAGCTGGTTGCAGTCCAACAGCTTGGCTGCTTTGACCAGGCTTCCGGAGATGCTGCTGCGAATTCTGCAACTTTTGCAGTTTGTTACGCTCGGCTGGCTGCCCGCTGTGGTGCAGGTCTAGGCCAGGCCGAAAACCAATGCAGAGAGTTCTTGTGGCTGGGGAAAATTTATTATCTGGACGCGGTCTGCTGGCCTTAATCGTTCCCGGGTAAAGAAACTGGGAGGAATCCTCCCATAGCCATGTTATTGCCGCAGTTCCATCCACAAGTTAATTGCCGGCACTTATGAAATCTAATTGTCTCACATGCTTAATTAAGCCGCAGGTGGGAGCGAACAAGACTATCACATTCCTCGCTGGCCAGGCCAGAACAAAGGCCGGAATAATGGCCATTCCAGAACAGGGCTAAGCCCTGTAACTAGCTGCAATTTACTGAGCGATAAGCGATCTGCACGATCTCCTGGGGAATCTGGAAATAGTTTGAGTTCCTGGCGTTGCATGTCGGCGGAATACCAAGGCAGTTGGCAACTTGGCTTGGGTCAGTAACCCTCGGCTCTAATTGAATAATTAAAAGCAGCTATTGGAGCTGGAGCACCAGCTCTAGCACCAGAATGGGAACAGGTGACGCCCCCTGCAGGCAAATCCGTCAGATAAACGCGCTGGCCAACATTCGCGGTGAGAACCGCGGAATCTATCTACCTATCGATTGGCAGGCAGATGAATGCCCGCTCCTCTCCTCCCTCCCTGTCCAGGCAGCAAAACTGGGTCATTGTACCCACAGTAGCCGGCTTATGTATAGCCGCCAAACGGAAACAAGTTGCCAGTATGGCCAATATGGTCTTAATGGTCTGTGACAAGTTCACGACTGTCCGCGTCTGCGTCTGTGTGTCCACAGCAAGTGGCCAAGCGGCCAAGAGAACCGGCTCAGAGCGCATACACTCGCGGCGAGAGTCCCACTTCGCATACAACACCGTCGTCAGTCAGTCAGTCACTTAGCCAGCTTTTTATTGGGCTATTTCCAACTATTTCCAACTGCGTGCCAAATAGAAATGGGTAACGTGCCTTGGTATGGGTGAATCTGGGTGTCGGTGAGTGCGTGAGTGCGTGTGTGAGCGTGGGTATTATTGTGTCACTTCGGAGTCCAAGTCTGCGTTGTTTGGACAGCAGCTAACTGCACCCATTTAACGGCTCTTTCTAGTCAGGTTCTTTTTGTCATTTATTTTTGAGATTTTTGTTGATTTTTTACCAGAGGCTTTTGAGGTATTTGGTTTTCTGTTCCAAGAAACTTGACCTTATCATCCATAGGCCAGCGAAAATCTTAGCTTTGCTTTGGAATGCTGCGATATATCTTTATACCCTTGCAGGGTATATTAGTTTCAGTCAAAAGTTTGCAACGCAGTGAAGGAAGCATCTCCGGCCCTATAAAGTATATATATTCTAGATCAGGATCAACAGCCGAGTCGATCTCGTTATGTCCGTCTGTCCGTCTGTCCGTTTCTACGCAAACTAGTCCCTCAGTTTTAAAGCTATCGGAATGAAACTTTGCAGTTAGGCTTCTATATACTCTCACTCGTACATATGTCGGAACGGGCCGGATCGGACGACTATATCATATAGCTGCCAGAGGAACGATCCGAAGAATTTTCAAAAAACAATTATAACTTTGTCAGTTTTCAACCAATTTTCACCAAATTTGATATTTGCCCATTTAGTATTATTTCCGAATTTCGGTTTTAATTTCATGAAAATCGGCTGACTATATCCTATAGCTTCCATAGGAACAATCAGGAAAATAAAAGAAAAAACCATAACTTTGTCAGTTTTCAACATATTTTCACCAATTTTGATAGTTACCCATATTTTAGTATTCCTGAATTTCGATTTTAATTTCATGAAAATCGGCTGACTATACCCTATAGCTTCCATAGGAACAATCAGGAAAATAAAAGAAAAAACCATAACTTTGTCAGATTTCAACATATTTTCACCAAATTTGATATTTAGCCATATTTTAGTATTTCTAAATTTTGATTTTAATTTCATGAAAATCGGCTGACTATATCCTATAGCTTCCATAGGAACAATCAGGAAAATAAAAAAAACCATAGCTTAGCCGTGTTTCAAACCATTGCCATCAAATTTGAGATTTGGCAACAAATTATTATTTCAGAATTTCGTTTTTAATTTTTTGTTTTAACTCTGCAAGGGTATAAAAACTTCGGTGAGCCGAAGTTAGCTTCCTCTCTTGTTTATAAAATATATTTGTTACCATTTTGAGAAAAATAATTTATAAGAAAGTTCGGTGCCTAAGTCTTTTGTTTGTCATTTAAAATAAATATTAAAAGTGCAGATTTTTCTTTAGCCATTTAATTTTCTTTATTCTTAGGAGGGAAATTAATTAATTTATACTTGTTTTAAGATCTCACTTTTGTTTGCTTTAAATATTCAAACAGATATAAATAAATAAATAATAAGAAAGTTCGTTGCCTAAGTCTTTTGATTGTCATTTAAAATAAATAATAAAAGTGCAGCTTTAACCATTTAATTTTTTTATTATTCTTAGGAGGGAAATTAATTAAATTATACTCGTTTTAAGACCTCACTTCTATTTATGTATCATAAATGATTCACAATAAACATAAATTAATTGCAATTTCTCCAGTTTGTTGCTTAAGTCTTTAGTTATATCCATAACTAAAATAATTGTACAAATATATTTGCACGAATATATTTTCACATGAGAAAAAGAAAGATACACCTTTGCCAAAAAAATTAAATATACCCAAAGAATTCGCGATTAAAACATTCCACAGCCAACCAACCGGTTTTGAGTCGCTCTCCCATAGTAAATTTTGGAGGTAAAGGAGTATTTTCATTGATTGCCATTGATTGTCAACGGCGACACATGAAAGGGCCTCCGTCTCCCTGCTCCCTGCAGCACTTCATCCGGTTCTCTCGCTCACTGCCATTTAATCTGGGCCCACAGCGCCTCAGGACAATCATTAAAGAAGAACGAACAAAGGCCAAAAAAGGAAAAAAAGATAAATAAATAAAAAACGAGGAGACGGAGTGGGTAAATTGCGGGTTCACTTTACCTGCCGTTGGGTGTGTGTCTATTGCAAAGTTTATGCGAAAAAATGTATAAATTTTACTTAAGATCGCTACACAGTTGAACATTTTATAAATAATTATATCGAAGTCCTATTTTTATTTTTAGTATTACACAATAATCATTATAGTAAAGTCTTTATTTATGTAAAATAAACAAAACGATTAGACCTCAAATTATCAAAACGATTCTACGAGTATGAACAATTACAGAGGTGATTAAACTCATAACTTATTAAAAATAATTTATTTATGTAAAGAATAAAATTTAAGAAATACTTGAAATAATCATTTCATGATTCGCTTTCCTGCATAAACCCAGTGTCTGGGTGGAAGTCCGGCATCGTGTGTGCACGCCTGGCAACTTTCGATGTGCCGAATTTCTTCGTACAATTTTGGGCATCCCAATCCGAGAGTCGCTCCTCTTCTCACGGGAAAGGGAAAGTACGCAGTTATTGATACGGCTTCGGTTTTATGTTTTGATTGGGAATCGCATCCCAGCCCCAGCGAGACCCAGATCAAGCTCAGGCAGTGCTCGGGTCTAATTGAAAGCGCCGTTCGGGGTGGAGAAGCGTTTAAGTTAATTGAATGTGAGAGATCAGCATGTGCGCTGATTGTGAGCTTCAACTGGCCGAAAGTTTCTGGTGAGAAAAGGAAAGGGAGCTGGTTTGGGTTTCCAATGGAAATGTTAACAAGCTCAGCGGAAAGAATGTCTAGAAGGGGTCATTGTGACAGCTATGGAGCATGACGAATCTAATCAGTCGAACATTTCAATAAAAATAAGTATATATACAATAAATAAGGACAATGATTCTACAAAGTCAGAGAATTAGATTAACTGAAATCCTTTTCTGAATTACAAAGCACACATTTCTGTACTAGCACAACTTGCCTTACGAATCTCCTGCCGAGTTTTCAATAATCCCAGCCCCAAATCACCTGCTTTTAAGTCCCCAGATATTCCATAATTAATTGCGTCAACATTCCCAGCCATTGAGCAGTCGGGCCACCAGGGAGACGCCTGGCCACGGATCCCAGCCAAAGATCTTCGAGGAGGAGAACCAGAAACCTGCCGAACGAACCTGCCTCTTGACCCAATAAAAAATCAAGCGATAAATTTCTGCGGCGGCTTCTTTCTTCTCCCTCTTCTTGATTATTTATATTTATATTTTCCCTCTCTCAGTCACTCCACCGGCAAGTGGGCCATGTAGCCGAAATGTGCCAAAAAAAAATAAAGAAGAAACGAAAGAATGCTGGGGGAAATTGGCCGTGGAACGAGCTAATCTGAAAATTTAATCAGCTTAACAGTTGCGCCCGAACGAGGGGGAACTTCAGCGGGGGAAATGAAAAATCCAGCTGGTTGCGGCAGTAAGTCACCGGGTTATAGTGTCGCCACAGATCCCGAGCCCTGCCACCGATCGATCCACTCCACAGAAGCGCTGACTCAGTCGATGGGAAGACGGGTAAAAGCCCAACTCATGGCGCTTTCTTTGACACTTTTCCGATGGAAAAGAGAGTTCAATTCGCCATGTGTATCGGGCGCCCCGAAGAGCCGTTACCCGGGCGTAACTGTTAACGCTGGCAACTGCTGCTGCTGCTGCTGCTTCTGTCTGTTTCACGGAGATTCTATTTTCTTTTAATTAAGCCAGCTGTTAAAATAATTTTCACTTCGCCCCGCTCTATGTAAATTCTCCCTCCCTCCAAGCCTAACAATTCCCCCCCCCCAGCCGGTAGGGGGGCAGCTTATTAGCTGCATGAAAGGTTTCGGCCGAGCCGGGCCCCAAATGGCCCAGTAAACAGTGCAGTTAGCTTTAATTGATTGCCTCAGTTGGCCGGATTCGTGCAATTAAGCGGTTACAATGGCTGCCTGCTCACTGCTGCTGGAAAGCCTTTCGATGGAATGCATAAGTAAATGGGAGCGGAGCCGTGGAGCCATGCCACTCTTAATCGCGGGAGTTTGCTGGAAAATGCATGGGAAGTTGCAACCCAATGGGCATTAACAAGCCACAAATCGTTTTCTAAGTATGATAGTAGATGAGTAGACGCTATAGCTTGGAACTCTAGCATCAAACTGATGATAAACACAGTGAACGTTGAATATTGATAAAGCCTACAATGGCGCCTATTTGTCTTTAAAAAGATCTTTGTTAATTTAAATAAATTCTTTTCACAAAGCTCTATAAATGCTTTATAAATAATAAATATGGAAAATGAACTTCAGCAGCTGAAAATGGGTAAAAACCCCCATAATTTCTTAGGTTTATATGTAGGTCCTATAATTACCTACAGGAAGACTATAGCAAGACTATAACAATATACCTCAACTTGTTGTATGATACAGAGTTGGCTTGATTTAAAATAAATAATGGACTATATAATACATATAATGAAGGTACATTTTACATTTCAAACTTGGCGCTGTTGTTTATGTGTTCATATAAAAATATATGTTGCCAGCGAACATTTTATATTCAGTCTTTAGAATTCCTAGGACACTCTTCGCTAAAACATTAAAATAAATGTTTAAGCGTAGTACTAATATAAGATCCGTCTTTGTCCAAATTCAAGAATTTCTCTCTTTTTTCAAGCCATTTTCTAATTTTCTATTCATTTTTAACGCTTGACAAATGTTTATCTTATGTTAGATAAGGTTTGAGATACTAAAACATTCTGACATAAATATAAAAAGCATCATACAAATTATTTTATTAGAATCTTTTTTATTTTAAAGTTTATTCGACGCTTCCGCACTTCATAAAATAATTAACTTCTGATTTTGTTTGACATGACATTTTATAGAATATGTTTTTATAGAAAAATGCGTGTTTATCTATACATTTTCTTATAATAACAAATAACATATAAATGTCATCAGCTTTAGCTCATTAAAGAAAACTCCATAGTCATGGATTAAATTCCTTGCAGAGTTAAATAATTCATCTTACGTGGCATATTATTATTAATTAGATGCGAATCACAATGCGAACCGCCTTTATTTTTGTCAAGTCACAGCTTCTAACTATTTACGTAGCCATTAAAAAAGCAGCATCCGCAGAAGCTGGTTAGGAATCCGTGATATTTTCATTACGCTCCTTCATTCTGATTACTCTTTCCATGGCCAATTCAAGTCTGCTCTCAGTGCATTAATGACGACTTCATTTTCACATCTTATATAAGCCCAGTCCGGCGTCACTTAACGATTATAAACCACGCACGCCCAGGCCATAATGAACTTTAATCAACTTCGATTCAAGCGCGTCACGCACTTTGCAAGCAACGCGAAAAACCCAAGACCAAGCCCTGTCTTGGCCGGAGTCAACGAATCCGGCATGAATAATCGCAGTTGTGCAATACAGGTAACCCCTCCGTGGCTGAAGCCAATGAATCATCTGCCGAGGAGATGCGATCAGCAATCAACGCTAGACAACCCAGATTCAGATGCAGATGCGATCGACCTGGTTTTTGGCCGTTTGAAATGTGTCACCCACCGAATGAGAAAGAGGGACAGATACGTGCCTCGATTTATAGTGGGTCAAACCCGTATTTCAGTAGCAAAAAAAAAAACACAAACAAAATTGGAAAATTAACAAACTTCTTGGCAAAGGCGACAATTGAATGCGATTGTGCGGGTGCCCAGACACTGACAGTACAGCACAGCACAGTACAGTACGGAACAGTACAGTTAGCACACTTCATTACATTTGGCACAGTTTGAAGGCAGGCACTCGGGTGCCCAAGAGCTGTGCATTCTTAGTAACGCCTAATAAATTATGCAGCCGGCGCAAGCTTTCTAAAAATGGAGAAGAATCAACACGTACGAGTACGAGTGAAAAATACCTCGAGCATCTTCATCAACTGTTGGCGTGTCGGGGAGAATTTCTTTATTTTTCTGTATTTTTGTATTTTCTGTTTTTGTAAGCAGGCAGGCATTCCGCGGTAACGTAACAAATTTAATATTGAAATGGCGCTCACGTGAGGAAAAGTGGGTTTGCACTATCTCCGTTTGTAGCAGCTAAATGCTCGGTTGAGCAGAACCTTTGGGCAAAGCCCCATGGAATTTGTAGTAAAACTCTCTTCAGAACAACTTTAAGATTCTCGCTTCGATAGGCCACAAGTGAGAACTGAAAGAAAGCCAAAGCTAAGCTAGAAAAGGTTCTTTCTGCGAGCTTAGAATAAATTATAAAATTAAATCTTAAATAATAGCAATAGTTGCTGGCAGTTGGGCCTTACAATATATGATATTTATAAGTGTTATTCTTCATGTTTCAAATCAAATTAAACCACATACAAGATATATAAACAGACTTTTAGCATTTTATATTTCAAAAACTAATCATTAATAATGAAAACAAATAACATAACTTCTTGCCATTGTATATATTTGTTTAGATATCCCCATTTTTTCTTAGTCTCATTATCGGGCCATGCAAATCTTTTATCAATTGGGAAACCTCCTCTAAGATTTGTTAAAGATCATGGCCTCATGCTATCTCAACTTTCATCCTCCAAGTCTGTTCGACGGCGTGAAAGTTGTCTGCTGGCTAAGGCCTCACAATTAAGGTTCAATTTATTAACTGAATGCATGTGAAATTCTTTTGTTGGGCATGTCACTGTCGACATTGTTGGTTTCTAGCCAAGACTTACCTGTTAGCTGAACAAGGAGCAGCAGAAGCGCCAGCGGCAACGTCGACACGGCAACGGCCATCAAGTGTCGATGGTCTTTTGGCATTTTTCTTCTATTGTTGGAAGTGGCCGGCGACGACAGGAAGGTGGCACTTGGCCTTTCTTTACCACCTCCTCCTCCTCCGTCTCCAGCTCGACCCCTACTCGATAGTTTATGGTGTGTTAAGTTCTGTGGCTTTCGTCGCATGTTTGCATAAACACTGGGTTCCGCGGAGGCTTGCCTCTTTAAGCGTTATTGTCAGGGCTTTCCACTATTTATTTTCACTATTTTGTTGTTTTTATTGATGAACCGCACTTGGGCGAGGCATGTTTGGTCTTTGACCGCCAAGATTTATGCTGGAAAAAAGGGAGAAAGGTGTTCAGGAATTGTGCCAAGCCTCAAGTTTGTGTCCTAAGTCTTTTGTCTTTGGCGAGTTTCTTGTGAAAAACGCGATCGTTTTGGACATTACGTCAGTCGGGCCAGAGCCCCATTAATCCGCAGTACTCCGCATTAGCATTTACATAAGCGACAGAAGGCGGCCGGGTAAGTCAATAAACCCTGATATCTAAACGGCTCGAAAAGAAAACACTTTCTGAAACCCTTTGGGCCCTATTGGGTCTGTTGTTGCATAAAGTCCATTCAAGCGACTAACCGAACTCTGCTGATTGAAATGCTAATTTTGATTGATGTCCCAAAACATTCATTCAAAAATTGGCTGCAGCGAAAGTCGCAGCACAATTTGAGGTGTCAGAAAGCAAAAGTGAAATTCCAAAGCAAAACACCAACGGTTATCATCTGGAGCAGATCGATCTGAAGTCGCTAATCCGACGAAGTTACTTGGGATTACCAAATGCCCGAATGCCCTTCGTGCTAATCAGAAGCCAAAACAGGTCCGCAATCCGGACTGTAAGTCAGCAGCAACTGAAGCAATTGCCGGGCATTAGATGGAAAGTGAAAGCATCCAGAGCAACCGCGGTGGCAAATGGAAAGGAAAGGCAAAGGTTGCCACCACAACGTAAGTGTGTGTGTGATCTCAGTGCCGGACCGGACTGCAGTTGAGTCATGTCCAGGGCTGATTTTGGCAGCTCTCTGGCCTTTGTTTACCGCTGTTTACACACTCAGCTCGGTCCCGGGAGGAACCTTGAAATCTCCGCTGCACGCTTGAAGAATCCCAGTGAAATAGAAAGTTGTACGTGAGGCAGAGTCAGGCACAGTCTTCTTCGTGGGCGAGTTGTCTTTCTGCTGCTTTCTGGGCTGTCATTAAATGACTCCATTTTTCAGCGTCTCGTTGTTGTTTCTTTCCAATGAGCGACTCGCCCACGCCGCCGCTTGTTTACATTTTCCTTCAAATAGTTTTGGCTTTATTATCGGAGCTGTGCTTTCTTTCCAAAGCGAGCTCGGCGGAAGTTGCAGCAGGTAATTAGTTTTTATTTCACTCCGTCGTCTTGGGTTAAATGACTCATGTGATTTTTATAAGCCACTTTTTTGGAGTTGCCTCCGTTGCGTAACCATTTTCTGAGCCGGTAAGAGAGTCCAAAGAGGAAGGTGGACAAAGGTGAGGATATATGGGATAATGGTGATATATTGGAACTGAGAGAGAGAGAAAGAAATGATGTTGCATAAGCCAAGATCTTAACGACTTTCAGTATACCAAAAACTCGCTTATTCATTCGACTGAAGTGAAAAGACTGAGGAACATCCTTTAGTTTATGATCTTCGAAGTTTCCTCTTAAAAAACAAAAAGAGCTTCTTCTGATTTCTTCTGATTTTTTCCTTTTCCGACTCGCCTCAAAGCGCTTTCCATAATCATGCATCTTTTGATTGATGTTTTTGCGTGCTTACCAGCTGCACGTTATTTTCAATTAGATTTTGCACATAAATAAAGCCAATAATGAAAAATTTCACCAGTTAGGGGAAAATCAACAAAAATGCAGAAAAAAATAATATATATATATAAAAAATAAGACGGGGCACAACCAAATTGAAGCCAGTACCAGCTCGGACCCGAGTGGAAATGCGGTTTTGCGGCTCCGAGGAATGTAAAACTCTAAATTATCGAAAAGCTAAAATCCAGCGACAGGCCGAGGAGGCAGCTGCTGCCTGGAAAATTGGCACAAGTGCGCTTGAAATGGCACAACTAACAGTATCCAGTGCTGGAACGGGACACGGGACACGGGACATGGGACTGGACGGGGACCTGCTCTTGGACTTGGTCTTCGCTTGAAGCCATTTAGCGGATCCAATTGCAGTCTGCGGACATGTGTAGGCCGCCCGACGGGTTGAGCATCCGGCCTGGCGACTACGCGATATGCTGGCCGCTGATCTTAATTAATTCCCATCACCATCGCTCCTCCTGGGCCCAGAGTGGCTCTTTAATTGGGAGTGAAACGGCGGACAAATTATGAATTTGCAACAGATTTCACAGCAACCGTAAACAAAAGCCGCAGACACGGAGACAGACACAGACGCGGACAAAACTAACAAACTTCCAGGCACACCGAGGCACAAAGGTAGCGCGAAAAAAAGAAAGTTTTTTCATGTTTTTGTCGCTGCTGCTGCCGCGGGGTTCGTATACATTTTTTGCTTTTCTACACACACATCGCACACACCACACAAATATCATTTATTCGTTATACGTTTACATATTCGCCGTTTGCTTCATTTCGAGAAAGATACTTTTTTCCATCATTCCCTCGCACTGGCACTGGCACTCGCACTCACACTCTCACGCAGACGCAGCGCTGGCTTTGGGCCCGGCTTAGTTATTCACTTTTCATAGACGCGAGCGCACAGCGACTGCCCCGGCAGTGGCTTCTTCAATCTGCAATCTTCAGGCTCCGCTCTTGCCGCTGTCCCGTCTGGAATCCACAGATCCGCGCTCACCTACCAGAAAACCGTCAACAGGTGCGCCACGATCGAACGCTCGACTCAGACTGACTGAGGTGGGCCCGAAGACTCTTCTGCGAGCCGAAGAAACCAGAAACCGGAGCCGCAATCTTGGCTTGGTTGCTCTTCGGTCATTTGGCGGGGTATTTGAGTGTGGTGGATTCGCCAGCCAGCTCGCAGCTTGCGCTAATACCCAGTACATGTGGAGAGCCGGGCTCAGGAAGAGGTTCTTTCTACCCCTTAAGAAGTTATGTATTCTTAATCATCCTTAACGGATCAGTGTAATTTAGTCTTCATTAATACAACGGACTAGGATTTAAATATTTAATAGTTTGAGTTTGTTTGATAATTTAAAATTAAATAAAATAAAAGGGAAAAATAATTATCCACTGATCATTTCATGTTAAGATTTATTTTTAATGATTTAAGACAATTAATGTTTTATTAAAACTTTATTTTTGTATAGACAACTTATAAAAATAAACTGTAACACAATTATCCTAAATTACGTATTTATGTATATAAGCATATATTATATGCACATAGTATAGGGGCTCCTTCTTTTATGATACATGCTATAGATCTTGGTCTGGTTTGGTTTGAAACTTATTTATATATATTTGAATTTAAGGCCTTTTAATTGGCCGCAAGAAATATGACGTGGAGAAATATAAAAAATGCCCAATGTAAAATTTTGTAAACACCACCTTTTCGATCGAAACTTAATTTGCTGATTTCTTGATTTGGAATTTCAAAGCTGGGGTTTGTTATAAAAAAGTGGATTTATTTACATACATACTAATCATTTAAAATAACATATATTTGATTTATTTATTTATTTTATTCTTTATTGTGTATCACGTAAATTTGATTATTTGATTAAATTTCATTTTAATTGTTTATATTTCCGTTAATTAACAGATCTTTTTGTCAGAAGACCAAACTTTGGTGTACGTTTATACATATACCTTTCATTCGATATTCACAGAAATAACCATAAACATATGTAGTTTCCTATTAATTAAACTATCCCGTGGTTAAAATTAACAAGTTGGTGATCTCAAATTAAGATCCTGCGTGGAAAGATCTACACCATTATAACCAGAAGCAATTAGCGTATTATCTTAAATGAAAATGAGAATGGATTTGAAGAAAACTCTGCTCTGCAGAGGCTTTGCCAGTGGCAACATAAACGACATGATGCAGGAGAAACGAACAGAGCCCGATCGCGTCTTCTCATCATGCCACAAAACCATGCCCCATGACCAGTGAAATTGAGTTTGCCTTGCTTGTTTTCTTTCCATCCTCTGCGTTTTCACACTTTTCACGAATCGACGTCTCGACGCCTCCATTGTTGGGCAGCTGCGCTAATGGAATCGCCAAGCGGCCACCAGCGAACCATTGATTGAGCACGCTGGCGGCTTTAATAGTTCTTAAGCACCTGGGTATTAGTGTCAGGCCCGCAGTGAATCGGACAGCGGTACTCCGCTTTAATTTTCACAATTAACTTTATTTATTCAATCATAAAGATGTGCGATTACGATAATGAAAAACAGAACTACTGGGCTAGTATTTCGGCAGCTCGGAGTAGCGCGGCGGAGTGGACCAAAGCACGCTGGAATTCCGCCTTAGCAGGCTTGGGTCGATGTTCGGGAATATCTGCTTCAGGTCCGGAGTGGTAGGCGCCACCGAGAAGAAACTGTCGATGATTTCGGTGGGCACGTGGCTCTGCATAAGAATTGCTTCTCCCCGCACATGGCCTAGGAATAAAAATAGATTTTACGTCAGAAAATACGCAAAGCAAAAAATCCTGCAAACTTACTGCGACTCCAGGTGGGCGCAGGCGGTCGCTTGTGGCTGACCTTGCCTTCGTCATCGGTTGAGTCGTCTTCGTGAAGCATCTCCCAAGTGTACTTGGTCTTCGGCGGCGGCGGCAACATCTTCTTCGCCTTTGCCCCGGTCAGTTGCTGCAACTTTTGCTGCTCCAGCTCCTTTAGCTTGGCCTTCTTGAGGGCCTCGGCCTCCTCCTGCTGACGCAACTTACGCTGCTGCTCCTCAAGCTCCTGCCGCTTGCGCTCCTCTATACGCTTGCGTTCCTCCTGTTTCTTGGCACGCTCGGCGGCCAATTTGGCCATGCGCTCAGATCGCTCCCGTTCCTTGACCTCGCGCTGTTGGGCGGCCTGCTGGTGCTTTAGTTCGCGCATCTTCTTACGCTCCTCAGCCAGGCTATGCAGTCCCTTGCGGAAGTCGTCTCCGCTGTTTTCCCGCACCAGCGATTTGGTGGAGACCGAGCTGGTTGACTTTAGGTTCGTCCCGGTTGCAGTCTTGATTAGCGAGGTGACCTTGGATGCACTGGACGGTGCCTTCTTGGGCTGCGCGGAACTCGCAGTCAGCAAGCTGCTCGTCTGCGTGGGCGTGTAGAAGCGTCCAACCACCGGAGCTGGCAATCTGCCCACCTTGGGCGTAATGCTTGATCCCGGTGTGCCTTGCTAGAGATGAGAGAGAGAGAGAGAACTGGTTAAAGGCACAAATCCGGGATGAGCATGCCCTAAGCAGGCTGGAAACTTACCACATCCTTAGTCCGCTTGGGACGCAGATTTGACTGTGCTTGGGCAGCGTTCTCAAATGCCTCCACGCGCATCTTCACGGGACTCTGCAGAAGAGGACTGCGGCAGAGATAGAAAAAAGTTTTATGAATGTTAAGAACCAGCACCAAGCTACTTACTTGAAGAGCTCGTGGGCGCGAGCCGGCAGCTTCATCGCCTTGATGTTCGATAGCGTTTTAGCCACGGGCAGCTTATCCTCCTCATCCTCGGTAAGGAGACTGTCTTGTTTGGTCGGCGCTTTCTTGTCTGTGGGGCGCACCTCGAAGGTGGCATCTCCAACCGGTCCCCGTGGACTGTCGTCAGACGTGGGAGCGGGACCAAGAACCATAGTGGCGTCGGTTGGCTTCACCGTCCCGGATGAATCTGCGGCTGGCGGTCCTTCCAGCGCGTCCTTGTAGATGGAGTGTTCCTGGTTCGCACGCGACTCTGTGCTGCACTTGCGTGTGCGTGACGACACCGGCGAGCCCTTGTCAAGATCGCTGAAGCGCTCGACCTTGATGGGCTTATGGCACTCGCCAATGTCCTTCTTTTTCTTTCGTACCTTTTTGCCAGGCTCCGTTGTGGCTGTCGTATTGCTAGAAACCGTCTCATTCGGCTGGGCAGCCTGCGAGGCCTCAAGAATGGCAGTGGAGGAAGCGGTGGCTTCATTGGCTGGAGCCAAGCCCTCGTTGCTCATTTTCTCGCGCTTGACCTTCACAATCAGGGTCTTCGAATTATTTAAACCCTGCGACTGCCTATCGGAAACTACGGGCTCAGGATCTTTTGGAGCGGGAGGTACAGAATCCTGTTCTGACTGCTGCTGTGGGATCTGCTTGGAATGTCCGCTGGTGGAGGTATTGAATTGCGAGGCCCGTTGCTCGTTCTCCACCTTGACCCTGACGATCTCCTCCTGGCTGGGGCGGCGCATCTTGCGTATGAGGGACGGCTCCTTGAGCAGTTTTTCGGATTTCAGCTTGGCGGCGCGCTGCGGCCGTCCGGAGTTTAAGGTGGTGTCTGCCACAGCCGGTACAGGCGGCGGTGGCATAAGCGTTGCCGTAGTATTTAGGTTGCCCTCGGCGATGGCCAACAGCTGCGAGTTGTTGACCCTAGCGCTCTGGCGAGTCGACGAGTTGGCTGCAGATTGCCGGAAGTCAGCACTGGTCTCAGCGTCTGTTCCGACTGCGGGGTGGTACTCACCCTCGGTCTCGTCCTGGTCCTCGGCCAGAGAGGAGAGTCGCTTGGCGCGCTTCTTGGTTTGCTGCGGCGTCACCGAGTATCCCTCCCTGACTGCCGGAGTGCTCTCCTCTGCCTTGGCCTCTGTGTCATTGCTCGCGGACGTGGAGCCCGAGCCGTAGAAAAGCTGATCCAGTTCCTGGAAATGGGCCTGAAAGAGGGACGCTATGTTGACTCCAACTGACCCGGGGAAGAGCGGCTGCGGGGCGCGGGAACTTACCTGACGCAGGACCTCCAACTCGCGCTGCAGGTTCGGCAGCGAACTGAGCACGCCCATTACGTCCTCCATGTTGCACAATCTGCTTTAAAATTATTATTATTATTTACACAATTATATACAAATTCCGGAGACTGGCTGGCGTTTTCTTACGTTTATTTCAAATGGCGGCAATGGGGACGCCAGAGCTGTAAGGCCATCGATATTACTATCGATAGTATCGATTGTGGCTGAGCTGCGCGAATCCAGAAACGAGCGCACTTTCTGCGGCGCTGTTCAACACTGACGCTGACAATAAGTTCCCGCGCAAAATGAAAAACACATCAAAACTGCTTCAGGGAACAACACTTTAAACGGAAACGTATTGTGCCCTCAAATTTCATTATCGTTGACAAAAGTCAAACGTGTTCAACTGGTTTTATGAAGTTTGCCAACCTGAAATATCAGGCGGCCGAGAACCAGTTGCAACTGGTTCAATTAACAACCATCTCTAGGAGCCCGTGTTGCAAAGCATTCCAGAACCACCATTCTGAGCTGAATATGGCGACAAATGGTTTATAGCGATAAAGAAAAATAAATAATTTATAAAGAGCACAGCGACGAACATTTTTTCCACGCCCGCCCCTCTAATAAAGCGAAAATATGCTGGCCACCGCTGCCAGTGCTGTGCACGGCCAACAAAGATATATCGCCGTGGCGAGCTGTCCACATCGCCCATCCCTAGCACATCAGTTTTTCAGAACAGTTGGTCAGATTGGCCTATCGGCCAAAATATGCTAAAAAAAGCTAAAGAACAGGCTTAGAACTGAGTTTTCATTTATATTTCACGTTTATTTACGCCTCCGTGGGATGTGCACAAGAACGAGCAGCCGTGCCGCGGAGTAGACACTGCGCCCGCGAACGCGAATCCCCGAGAAGCACCGCCATCGCATCGCCCGCGATTTGCGACTTGCGCCCTGCTAGTGAGCAGCTGCAGCGGATCCCGCCGATCCCTCAGATCCCGCCATGGGGCTCGACTTCGACGCCGTGGAGTACTGCAAGGGCGTGAAGAGCCAGCAGGCCCAGCCGCCGTTCGCCTGTCCCGTGCGCGGCTGCGACCGCAGCTACAAGACGATCATGGGCCTACAATACCATTTAATGAAATATGACCACGACAATCCGCAGCCACTCACGCCCGTGCTGACGCCGAGCCGGAAGAAGGCGCGCTCCCGCTCAGGCGCACACCACTCCACGCCTCGCCCTCTCAAGGAGCAGCCCCAGCCCGGCAGCGGTGCGGCGGACGGCAAGAACGGTTGCTCCTCGGCGGGCGGTGGCGCCGGAGGAGGAGGAACGGCAGGAGGGGGTGCCGGGCGGCAGTACGCCAATCCTGAATCGCTGGTGGCCTACAACGAAGAGGAGGGTACCGTGACGTTTAATCTGGACGGCAAAAGCGTGCGCCTGGGCATCGACGATGCTCTGCCACTTGTAGATGACGAGGAGTTTGCCGCCCTGGTAACCAGAGGCTGCATCCTAAACGCTGATGCCCCGCCACTAGAGGAAAACGCACCTTGGGCCCGAGTCCAGGTGCCGGTCGCGAGAGTGGTCGAGATTCCGGACTACCGAGTGCCTGACGCCCCGCCGCGGCCGCTGGCCTACTATCGCTTCATCGAGAAGTCGCTGGAGGAGCTGGACGGCGAGGTGGAGTACGACGTGGACGAGGAGGACTCCGCCTGGCTGGAGCATATGAACGAGGAGCGGCAGCGGCTTGGGCTCAATGCCGTAGGCATTGACACCATGGAGCTGCTGATGGACCGGTTGGAAAAAGAGTCTCATTTTCAGGCGGCTGCCAACGGCACACCCACTGGCGTCGAGGTGGACGACGACGCCGTCTGCTGCATTTGCCTGGACGGCGAGTGCCAGAACACGAACGTGATACTCTTCTGCGACATGTGCAACCTGGCGGTGCACCAGGACTGCTACGGCGTGCCCTATATTCCAGAGGGCCAGTGGCTGTGCCGGCGCTGCCTGCAGTCGCCCAGCAAACCCGTGAACTGTGTGCTCTGTCCGAATGCAGGCGGCGCCTTTAAGCAGACGGATCACGGCCAGTGGGCGCACGTGGTGTGTGCCCTGTGGATACCGGAAGTACGGTTCGCCAACACCGTCTTCCTGGAGCCTATAGGTGCGTATTTCTCTCCCTTATACCCGCTGAAAGCTGAACTAAAAGGTATTTCTCCCTCAGATTCCATCGAGACCATTCCCCCTGCCCGTTGGCGCCTCACCTGCTACGTGTGCAAGGAGAAGGGCCTGGGCGCGTGTATTCAGTGCCACCGGAACAGCTGCTATGCCGCTTTTCACGTCACCTGCGCACAGCAGGCGGGCCTCTACATGACCATGGATACGATTAAGGACGGTCATAATGATTCCTCCATGCACGTACAGAAGTTCGCCTACTGCCACTCCCACACGCCCGCGGACGCAAAGCTAAAGATGAACGTCCCGGACTTTGAGGACACGCGCCACAAAATGCGGGAAGCCCGCAAAGCTCTGGCCAAGAAGCGTTCGACGGCGCCAGTGGTGCTAATTCCGACGATTCCGCCCGACCGCGTCCAAGAGATTGCCACCATGGTGACGATGCAACGTAAGAAGGAGTTCCTCGACCGCATTATTGCTTACTGGACTCTCAAGCGGCACTATCGCAACGGCGTGCCTTTGTTGCGACGCCTCCAGAGCCAGGGCAATAACCATGGCGTGATCCAGCGTAACGGCATCGAGGGATCGCCGGACACGGGTGAACTTTACCGACAACTCAAGTACTGGCAGTGCCTGCGCCAAGATCTGGAAAGGGCGCGCCTTCTGTGCGAGCTGGTCCGAAAGCGAGAGAAGCTAAAGGTGGCCTTTGTGCGCATCTCCGAGGAGGTGGTAATGCTGCAACTCAATCCCCTGGAGTCGGCATTGGGCAAACTGCTGGACTCGCTAGAGGCGCGTGACACCATGGAGATATTCCGCGAACCGGTGGACACCAGCGAGGTGCCCGATTACACGGACATCGTGAAGCAGCCCATGGACTTAGGTACGATGCGGTTGAGGCTAAAAGAATGCCAGTACACGTCGCTGGAGCAGCTGGAGGTGGACTTTGATCTGATGATACAGAACTGTCTGGCGTACAACAACAAGGACACGGTGTTCTATCGCGCAGGCATTCGGATGCGTGACCAGGCGGCCCCACTCTTTGTCCAGCTGCGCAAGGAACTGCAGCGGGATGGCCTTCTCGAGCGGACGCAGCGCTCGCACGTCGACCACGTGGAGACGGAGGTAGAGCAGGAGCTGCGCCTGCTCCTGGCGGCGCCGGCCAGCGAAGATGTTGTCCAAAAGTTGCTGATACTCGCCGACAAGTCACAGGTACTGAAGAACCCAAGTTACCGCACCAAGAAGATCAAGCAGATCCGCTTAGAAATCACACGGATGCGCAAGACTCTCCAAAAAGCGCGCTTTGCCGCAGTGAGTTATCGCCTCATTTCTCTAATTTCCCTATAAAGCTAATCCCTTAATTAACCTTTCTCTGCAGCGTTATTCGTCCAATGCAAATCAATCCCAAAGCGACGAGGAGGATGCGTTGAGTGCTTCGCCCCTCAAAAAGCGCACCCGGAAACGTTTAAACAGCAGCGCTATCGATATGGACGTAGAACACGATGACGAAGATGAAGAAGACGATTCTGATGACGACTCCATGGCTGAGGCCGACGGAGACGACACAGTGTCCAAGGACTTGCTTAACTCTACGCAAACACCGCCCTGCAGTCCCATCAAGAGTCTCAACAACAGCAGCTCCCCAGTGGGCATAAATCGGAGGTATGTTCTATTTCAAAAGGAGTGCTTCTTCTTAGAGCGTTTATGCATTGCTTAATGCCTTGTAATCCTTCCAGAACGGCCATATTACTAACCCGCAAGTCGCAGGCGGCGCTCAAGCGACCCTCCGAGCCCCTGACGACGCCCGTGAAGGAGGAGCACCAAAACTCGCAGTCCTCCAACACTCAGTCCACCAGCGGCAGCTCGTCCTCTGCCACTACGGCAGCTACCGCCGCCTCCAGTACAACGGGCACGTTAAACCATATCCTGGCCGCAGCTCCGCCCTCTGGGTCCGGGTTTGCGTTAACGCAAAACAGCAGTGGCGGTGGCGGTGGAGCCCTCGCGTCGTCAGCAGCAGTGGGAGTGTCTTCGTCATCGGCCGGAGCAGCAGCAGCGGCAAGCCTGGCCTCCACCGCCCTGTCGATCAGCAGTAAACTGGGCATGAGTATGGGCGGCAAGTCGCCCAAGAGACCGGGTCGCTATCGTCGGTTGCCAGAGCGCAGGCACAGTGCCTCAATGTCGCCAAAGAAGTCGCCCAATCCAGCGGTGGCGGTAAGTCAGGCACTGCCAATGCCAGATCCACTGCCCTTCGAGCGCATCCCCGACAGTTTTCGCGTGTATCGAGCCAACAATCAGCGGGATGTTAGCGACAGCGACGATGCGCCCTCCCAGTCGAGCAGTCCTTGCAGCAGCTGCTCCGACTTTAGTATGTCGGGCAGTTGCTCTGATTTCGACAGCGATGAGGCGAGCGACGGCGATGCGGACGGAGACGGCGGAAGAAGCCGCAGTGAGGAGAGGGAGTCCACTTCGCAGGATGGAACCACAGACGCTATGGACATGCAGCATGCGAGTCTAAACCACACCCAGGGCAACAACAATGGCAACATGGCCATCAGCAGCAGTAGTGGAGGAAGTGGCGGCAGCTCCAGCGACGACGACGAGGATGAGGACCGGCCGCTTAGCGCGCGGCAGGGTAAGGCGCCGAGGCTAACCACGCGCAGCACTCCGACGCCATCCGCAATGGCACGAGGAGCATCACTGTCAGCGGCACGAGGTCGTGGCAAGCGGCGCAGCAATCTCAGTGAGTCCACTAGCTCCACGGCTACTCCGCCGCCGTTGCTGCGGAAGGCCGGCAAGCTGCGCTCAGCCACTCCGAACGCCTCGCCACTGGTCAACAGCATAAAAGCGAGGCGAAACACGATGGCGGCTGTCTCCACCACCACCACGACGAATAATAATCGAAACAGGCACGCCGAGGATGCCATATGCTCGGACCGGCACAACAATTCCCACACGCACGGTCAGAAACCAACGCTGGAACCGCTTCAGCTGGTGTGGGCAAAGTGTCGAGGATATCCCTGGTATCCTGCACTCATTCTCGACCCCAAGACGCCCAAGGGATTCGTCTACAACGGCGTACCCCTGCCTGCTCCGCCCACCGATGTGCTTGCGTTGCGCAAGAACTGTATCGACGACATTGTGTTCCTGGTCCTGTTCTTTGACGTGAAACGCACCTGGCAATGGCTGCCGGCCAACAAGCTGGACATCCTCGGAATCGACAAGCAGCTGGACCAACAGAAGTTGGTGGAATCGCGGAAGCCGGCGGAGCGAAAGGCGGTAAAGAAGGCCTACCAGGACGCGCTGCACTACCAGAGCCAGGTTTCGGATTTGGAGGGCCAAGGGCCCGACCCCATCATGTGAAAGCTGATGGCCCGACTGCACTTGTAGGCGGTGCCCCAAAGGGTTTAGCCACCTAGTTTGCCCCCACTACTAGAGATCCCTCGTATTTTTATATCTCGTTTGTTGTTACTTGATGCTCGAAGACGACGTGGACAAGAAGTTGAAGAAGGCCCTCCATTAGAGTATTTCGTTGGCGAATTTCCAGTTTGCACTGCAAGTGTCTTTGATTTTCGTTTGTTGCCAAGTCACCGGGGAAACCACTCATTATGTACAGTTTTTGTAATACGCGCAGTTATCGAATTCGGTTGGAGGAACCTATTCTGTATATTATTTTGGTCGCCGTGACCGCCCCACATGGAATTTATAACCTCAAGACGTTTCATGCGAAATCAAATCAATGTTTAAGTTAAATAGTTTTAAGCATAAACCAGTTAGTTAAGTCAGAAAAGCTAAGCAATTGTGCGCCTCAAGTTAAAGATCGTGTAAAAACTTAAACCGCTATATAGAGGATAGGAATCGATTACAAACTGTATAGATGTGTGTGAGTGCGTGTGGCGTTTCTGCATAGACCGATATATCTCCATATGCTATAGTGTACGTGTTCGTCTTGATTTCCCACGAACAAATAATATATATTTGATTATTATGATGTATTACGAAGGTGACGATTACTATTATGACTATTATTATAATTACTGTGTGTAATTAATGCAACAAATTCGTATGCCTAAGTGGAAAGCCTAGACAATTAAGTATTGAAGTAGTTAAGCCCAACAACGCCCCCAACCCGAAGAATCCGCCACCACACACCTAACCCAAGCCCCACCACCTTTGCCCTTAACATGATTGAATATTGTTTAAACTTAATGGTAAATTAAATGCAGAAAAATAAATGTTTTAAACAAAAACTTTCCGCCTTGCAGTTTGTCATCCTCTGCCACCCAGTTACACATCCACTGGCCCACAGTTTTAGCAGCCTCATTTGGCAATTGTCACCAAAAGTGCGTCAGTGAAGTTCGAGAGGAATTGCCTTACATTTATTTTTTGATTTTCATTACCCAGGTCGTTCACCACAGAGACTCCCCTTAACAGTGTCATATTCCGCACATCAATTATCACCCGGGGAGATGTTTTGTTTTACAGTTTTAGCCACGTGATGCACTGAAATCAATTGACTTTCGATTTCATCACCAGCATGCCCCGTAAAACAGTTATTCCGTGGGTTTGACCAAACTTACAGTTTTGATATCACTTTAAATGGATTGGAGAAAGGTTGTTGGGTAAGGTAAATGGAATAATATAAAAAAAAAAACAAACAATGAAGTAAAATTATTTAAATAAATTTTAAATGATTTGTTTAAGTCTTTTTTTAAGGATAAATTCCTGATATACTTGTGTGTTTCTGATCTTAAATATGCTTCTAGCTCTCCTTACAGTTGCAGAGCCACTCGACTAGGAATTCTGGGACACTCAAGCAGTTTAGGAGTCACCAGTCACGGCCCAGAAACATGATTAGGCCAATTAGTTTGAAAGGCAAACATTAAAACCATAAGATTGAGCGTAGCGATTGAACAAAAAGTCAAAGCAAAGCATAAACAAAGTGAGTTGTTTGTTCAAATAAATCTTGAAATATTCGTTACGCATTTTTTACGTGCTTAGACTTGGAAAGCAGACAAACTACAAGCAATTGTGTTTGAGGCGCAATGCACAAATCAAGTGCTAAGCCCGGCTTAAAGCCGTCAGATGACAGTGAAGTGGCTACCGTTTAATGGGGGAATCGGGGGGGGCTATTAAACAACTCAATTTCAGCTTAACTGTAGATGATAGAACGCCCAAAATCGCCAGCTGCTGGCCTTAATTATTAATGCAAATTAAAGGCTGTCGGCGTCTGAAGTTTATCGACGACTGTTGTGCTTGTTTGCTTTCGAGTTGTTCGACGAGTGACCACCGGTCACTACTGCCTGCACGTTGGCCAAGTGCCAAGTGCCCAGGTGTAGGTCATTGCGTTGGCGCTCTAATTGATGTTTTTATTACGCACATAATTACTATCTATTTGGCCCCTTCAAACGGAACTGAGTGCGCGGGAAGTTCCCCGAAACTCGTTTCTTTATGTGGGGCCATGTGACGTCAAAGACGGCGCTCCGAATCGGATACAAGAGACAAGAGAGTTTAAAAAAAGAATATAGGGGTTTGAAAATAAATGGCCTTGATGTTGGCTCCACAACGAGGGCCGGCATCAAATTATGAGGAGAAGACCTTTCCGTAAAGTTCAAGCTCCTGCTCCACATCCCAGGATTTATTCGGGGTTTCAGGTTTCTTAGCTGAGAGTTTTTCAAGGTTTTGAAGTTGGAAAAGCATCTTATTTGCTAATGTTTAATGGCAAATTCGTTATATATTCAATAGTTTCGTTCTGCCAATTGCCTGTTATTGAAGCCATATAATTTGATCTGATGTGTCGCTTCAATTAATGTGAGCCTCCGTAAGCTTCTCAGCGATTTTGATCGCAATTAAACGATTGTTATTTTTTGTTATTTCAGTTCAGCGCAAAAATATTTGGTTTGGGAGAAATATATTTTTTGCTGACGTTAGTGAACGATTAAAAGAAATACGAAAATAGCAAAAACGTAGTTCATTCAGACCGCGATTGGACTGTTATTGAGTTTTCGCTGGTAAATTAATATAAATTCGCACGCAGCCCAAATGACGTCTTGGGTTATTTGCTTGTAGCTATTCGCACGTGATTAAACGTGCACCGCGTATAACCCCGTAAAAGATGCAAAGACATTGTCGAGCTCCGGTTTGTGGGGCTTTGGAATTTTCGGCGGAACTGCGAGCGGTTCAAGTGCGTTTGTTGGCCATAAACCTTTGCCGCTTCGCCTCACCGGGCCATCGTTGCCAAGCAGCTGTGCCTCAGACATTGGAATTTATTGGCTCACGAGAGAGATCCGGCGACAGGTGATCCGGAAAAGCAGGCAGAAGCCAAGTCAGCAGATACACAGAACGAAATTAAATGCCGTTTAATTTGATGTTAAGTCGGATTTAGTGGGTTTATATATTAGATGGTGTTATATTGCGTATAAATTATTAAATGAAATTAAATAAAACTCATACATATTGCAAGGCAATTCTTTATTATACCTTAATTAACATCTCCCTGAATAAATACTGTAGCCTTACCCCAATTATTATTCAATATGTAATAGATACATATATCACAACAGAATATCAATTTTTCTTTATCTGTGTCTGCCGATGGCGTGATGGGATGGCACACCATGTTCAGACATCTTAATGAACCATTGGGACGCGCTAATCAACGCCCAATTAACACCTGATGTATGCAGCGTTTGCGGATTGCGTATAAGCCACCGAACCGCATTTGCTGGAGTTTGGCATGCAAAATCGCTCTTTGCGGGAGATAAGATAAGCGAAAACGTGGCTAGCCAGCAGTAAGCACTTTGATCTGCTTTAATTAGCGCGGACGTGCCTCCGTCTCCATTCAATGATATCGAACGGCCGGGGGACAACAGAATCATTAAAGAATCAATTGTTCCTGACGCACGCGCCCGAAAAATAAGAAAGTGTTCTCCAGCATCTAGAAGCAACATCAGCGGATCCACATACATACGTCACATGAGCCAACGTGACTGTGGTCAGTTCAAATAAGAAAGAAACCTATGTATACTAGATGCTTTCCCCTTGGGCCTGGCAACAAGATCACAAAGATCTCTCAAAGACAAGTTATGAAATCACTCAGCTCGGGAAAGTGGCGGCCCTCCTGACGAGGCTTACGTGTGACTTGGGAGGTATGCTTGTATTACCTCAGAGTGCGAAATCTGAAAAACCTCTAGAGCCGCCAAGGTGAATCTTTGAGTCAAGTTTGCCAATTGGAGCAGGTAATTGGGCCAGCATGTGATCAATGAGTGTTTTCCATCTGACTGGAAACAGCCACGAAGCAGCAAATAATCAGCACCGTCCAGATAAGCAAATGTTTGGCTGAGATAACTCCAGCCAAGACAATATTTCGGCTGTTTCTATTTTGATATAATCACCACCGAAAGTTTATAAAGAAGTGGCACCACCTGACAGAGACGCTTACTAATCGGAAGTAATCTCTTGGGTTTTTGTTTCCATTTTCGGTTGAAAGATATTAAATTATAGAATTTTTATTTGAGTCATGGCGTTATTGGTTCTTTATATTTATGTCCGGATCAACCAGGCATGATTCAGCAGCGTGTACAAAAGTATTTCCCCTGAGATCAGATATCCATTTCTATATATAAGTCGGGCCAGGAGTGTGTTAACTCCCCTCTACTACCAAGCGAGCCTCTTCTCGCATGTGTTTGTGTGTGCGAAGCAACAAAAGCTGATCCGATGCGATCCCTGCAGCTGAAAAAGCCACAAAAATGTGCGGGAAATGATATAATTTGCCTGATTGACATTGTTTAACCTTATTGCACATTTGCCTCCTCCGTCCAGCGCCCTGCATGGGCCATATAACGGCGCCGACTGGAATTAACTTGAATTTATTGAGTCGCGGTCGGGCAGGGAAACCGGTCCTGAGGAAGGGGCTTCCAAGTCGGGCATTACTCCGCCCTGCCAGCTCCTTTCTCCCTTCTGGTCCGAACCAGCGACCATCGGGCATTTCTGGCGCGACCAGACGGCGACTGTACAAAAGTGGCTGCGACTAAATATAAATTAACTCCTGCCGATACTGGAATCAGGAAGGGGTGGGAAGGAACCAGGTAGCCAAAGCCTTTGACTTTTTGACAAATTTAAATAATTATCCCGCGCATAGAGCGTGTCATTGATGAATCGATAGTCGATTGGGCCCCTGGGTCCCAGGTTCAGGTTCAGGCCCAGTCCAGGTCCCTTCACTCGCTTGGGCCAGGCCAAGAGCCATAAATTCCCAGCAGACGGGCTAAAAATAAAACCCGGCTTAACCTTGAAGCATAACGGAAGAAGCCAAGCGAAGGCTGGTCCTGTCCCGTCCTGGGAGGAAGGGCTCCCGGGGAGGAGGACAGCCAATTAAGTTCGAGATAAAGAACACAGGCGACCTAGGGCAACAGAATATTTATTGAAGCATCCTGTTTCATCCAACGGTTGGCCCAAGGACATCCACAACCGCTTCCACAGCCACTTGCGGTTCTTTTCCATTCGCCGGCACGCAGGTATAAAAGCCCTCGGCCGAGGGCCACCACCGCAACAGTCTTCCAGCACCAGCAGTCGAAGTTGTAGCGAAGTCTTGGAGCACCACCCGAGCCCCAGAAGTCCTACTAGTCGCTGCCCCTACCTTCAAGCCAGAGCAAGATGCGTCTCTTCATGATCGGCCTCCTGGCCCTGGGCTCTGCCAGAGCCTTCTCCGTCGTCCGGACGCTCCCGCTGTCGCAGCCACATCCCCAGCTGGTGGCCTATGCCCCGGCCCGCGGCGAGTTCCCCGTGGTCAGCGGTCTGGCCCAGGGCTACGTGCGCTACTACGACGGCACAGGAGCGGAGCGGCTGCTGGCCTACAACTACCCAGAGCCCCTGAATGGCATCCGCGACCTGGCCACCTCGACAGCGAATCTGATACGGTCCGGTCAGGAGCAGGAGAGCCAGCAGGTTGCCCTGTTCCGCGCCTGGTGCGAGCAACGTTACCAAGCCATGCGCCAGGAACTGGAGCGTCTGAAGGCCCAGGGACTGAAGCCCAGCCCCAGCATGCTAGCCCAGTTCGAGCCCCTCGAGCAAATCGTCAAGTTCTCGGCCTTCGAAGCTGTTCCCGGACTGACTCCGGAGGTCCAGCGAGCTCGCGACGAGCAGCTGCGTATCTGGAACGAGGCCAGGCTGGAGGTGCTGCGCGCTGAACAGGCCCAGCAGCAGCTCGGCCAGTACCAGGACCAGTTCCAGGCCAAGAAGCCGGATGTGCCACTAATTTATGGTCAGCAGCAAGTTCTGATAAAGACCTCGTCGCCTCAGATGGCCCAGCCCATTGCCACGCCTCAGACCCACTCCTATGGACAGTTTGCCCAGGGTCACGACAATATCCTGCTCAAGACAGCAACGCTTTCCGCTCCGCAGCCCGTGGAGGAGACTCCCGAAGTTAAGTTGGCCCGCCAGGAACACCTCAAGCAGTTCAACGAGGCCCTCCTCCGCCAGCCTGCCCCGGAAGCCGCCATTGTAAAGACTATTCCTGGAATCCAGCAGCCATTTGTGGCCGAGCCCCAGCCGAAGCCAATTATCCAGTCCAGCACTACGATTACCCAGCCGCAGATATTCATCAAGACATCCGCCATCCAAGAGCAGCAGGCTCCGCAGCCCATTGAGGAGACCCCGGAGGTGAAGCGGGCTCGCGAGGAGCACCTCAAGCAGTACAATGAGGCTCTGCTCCGTCAGCCGGCGACGCCCGAGGAACCCATCCTGAAGGTGACAGCCATTCAGCCCCAGGCTATCACCTTGCGGGATCAGCAGCAGGCACCTCAGCCCATTGAGGAGACGCCAGAAGTGAAGCGAGCCCGTGAGGAGCACCTCAAGCAGTTCAACGAGGCCATCCTGCGCCAACCCATTGACCAACAGCAGCAGCCCCTGGTTCCCATCGCACCCATTCCCCTCTTTGCTCCCCAGGCTCCTCAGGTTGTGAAGAGCTCGATTGGCCAGCACGAGGGTCCTCAGCCCATCCAGGACACCCCTGAAGTCAAGGCGGCCCGCGAGCAGCACCTGCTCCTCCTCAACCAGGCCAAAATAAAGGCCGAAGACAAGGTGGCCGACATTGCGGACTTGATCCGCCTGGAGGAGCGTGAGCGGGACAACGAGCGGCTGCAGGAGCTGGAGCTGCGCAGGCAGGAGGAAAAAGAGGCCGAGCTTGAGCGCCAGAGGGAGGCAGAGCGCATGCGCGAAGAAATCCGTCTGCTGGAGGCCGAGCGTGTGAAGATCGAGCTTGAGGATCGCCAGCGCCTGGAGAGCGAGCGTCAGGCCGAGCAGCAGGAGCTCAGTCAGCTAAAGGTCACCACAAGCTACGAGACGGGAACTCCCGAATACCTGCGCAAGTCAGAGCAGTTCAAGATCATCAACAACCAGGCTCAGGCGCAGCCTCAGCCCCAAGCCCAGCCCAATATTGTGACCCAGCAGCAGTCGGTGCAGAATGGCTTCTTCCTGCGCATCCAGACCAACCAACCGAATGCCATACAGGAAGCCCCAGCAGCTCCCATCAGCAGCGGTCCCAATCCCTTCCTGGTGAAGTACACTCCCCAGCCGCAGTCACTGCAGGCATTGCAGCCACTGCAACCACTGCAGCCCCTGCCCATTCCCATCCTCTCCAAGCTGAAGCAGGAAGCCAGCTACAGTGCCAGCTCCACCAGCGAGTTGGACAAGGCCACCAGGGAGCACTTCCGCGCCCACGAGATCGCCCTGGAACAGCTGCGCCTGGCCAACCTGAAGAACCCCTGGACAGGCCCCGACTGCCAGCACTAGGAAGGAGGGAGACCTGCCAGTCCGCATCCGAATTCGAATCACTTGCATTGCCTTAGGTTAGCCCACACCCCCTCACCCACACACCCTGCACAGTCTCACCCATTCGCATAACACCACTCATACACATACTCGTACACCTGTATAGCTTAAGCGATTCACTCCGAGTCCCGAAACCGATTCAAAATGCATTCAGTTGAGAAACAACACAATCCGAACGGAGCACCTCTGGGTGGGAGTGGGAGTGGGGCGGGGATCGGGGATCGGGGGGCTGGAACAAAGGAAATGGCTTTCTCGACTTTACAGTTATAGAACGCTGGGATGCTAATTCGAGTCGCCAGATTGTCGGTCGATCAGAATGCGCATAAAATGCTAAAATTGCGCCGCAATCTGGCACAGATGAAGATGTTATCTGATCCGCTCCGATCCGATTCTGAACGATTCAGTTCTTAACACTTGACGCATAAATAACAAGTTGGTGTTATAGACTAAGGAGCATCCCAGCCAGGGGATACTCTAACTATATACCTAATAATCTATTTCAGTTTTAATTGGATAAGGAATAGGTCTGAAACTCAGCAGAGGCACAGGTTAAGGCAAGGTGAAGCACTCCCCTAAAGGTGTGGCTTTAGCCTGATAATTACGTGTTATATTTTCGGTTTTTTCCCTTAGGCGGGGTATTGGAAAGTGTAGCTATATCTCAAAATAATGCTACTCCAAAGCCTTTTAATCTGCATAACAAATTTGGTAACTCTAGCGTAAATGGTGTCACACTTCTAGCTGTTTATACAAACTCCGCTATTGACCCTGATCAGGAATACGAATGCAACTTTTTTTAGGCCCGTTACACAAATCTCCATAAATCCGATATATGTAGCCTTAGGCATATGAAAATGCTCTACAAATTTATACGGAACGCCGTCCACTTAGCGCCCACAAGCGTCCTCACTGACCTATCGCAAATCGCAAATCGAACGGTGGCTTCCGACCGTTAATCGGTGCTGAAATTGATGAAATTACCGTTCCCTCGCGTCGCACCGATAAGATTTCGCTGGCACTGCTGTCGGTGGTTACGTGGCGTATGAGTAACGGCAGAGTGACTAACGTGGCGCCACAGATGTTCTATTGGTACAAATATGGCCATATATGGAGCATCATCTGATATCTACTTCGCTGGAGGCGGATGCAGAGTCGCTTGATAAGAGAAGATGTTGATATTACAAAAGATCTGTCGTGTTTGAAGAATGCGTTGTCTGCAGGTTCCAAAGCTCGTTCTATGAATCACATTCAGGGGGGCGGAACTCTTGCTAATTCTGCCACTGGAAAACTCACATGATTATTGCCGGCGGGTCCAAAGTTTGAAGGGGAGTTTGTTTTGCTTTTACACAGAGAGAAAAATGTAAATAAAACGCCCTTAGTTTATAGTATATGAAATTATTATATCCAAAAGCATATATACTTAGGATCATTTCAAGATCTTAGAAGGTAAAAAGTAAACTTTCACTTTAATTATTATTCAAATCGGTTTCTGAATTCATGTGATTATATTATTATGCAATGGTACAAGTGTTAAATAAAGCTGAATAATTTATAAATAACTGATATGATTAAGAATGTTTGACTATGAAAAATGACAGAGATAATATACATCCCTGATCTTTATCTCTGTATTTCGATGGCTTATCTGTTGGCAATCCATATCGATAAGTGACTGATGTTTGGCTGATGCAACTTTCGACTTCGCCTAGGCCAGACAGGCCAAACAATGGGGTTACGCTCCGGTCGTTGATAAAGCCCGATTTGGCCTTGTTCCGCCACATTTGTGGGATTTGGGCCATTCCATGCCAAAGCAAAGTGCGCAGTTTCTTTCCCTATGTGCGAATTATGCGTGCATATTTATAGAAACGCCCAAGAGCCAAATCTGAGGCTTGTGTTTACATTATTTCAGCTGCCCCACAATGGAACAATATATGGCTAGTGACTGGCGAAAACACCTTTCGAATTGAATTCCCCGAAAGAGGAAATATTTCAATAATTCGTTTAATGGCAGCCGCCGTCGTGAATAGATTCCTTCCATCATCTGAATAAATAAATAAAACTTACAGGGGATTCCTGCAAATCTCATATGATTAGCCAGGTATAAAATCTCTGAGATTCACAATTCTGGGAATTCTAGAATTGATTCACATTTGTTTTGGTTAGGAAGCTATTACTATTTCAGATGCCTGGGGGATACCGATAATTCCTACCGATAAAATGCATTCTTATGTGTACACAAATTATCTTATATCAGTGGTAATAATAAACAAAACTAAACCACCATCTACTACCTGATTATGATTGATAACTGGTATTATCGCCACAAAGAACTTCCTTCCCCAGACAACCCCGATTGCTTACTTCCCCAATCAAAGTTTTTATCACTTCTCCGCAAGTTGACTTACTCAATTTCGCCAGGAATCACAATCATAATCGCAATCTTCAGCAGATTTAACAGGGGGCAGTAAATAAGTCAGACTGCCTTTTGGCCAATTCCTACCTTGGCCATAAATGGAAATGTCTGTCCGGTAGTTCCCCCATCAAGCCGTTAAGTGGCAGGCAAACAACCGCACTTTCTGTCGCCTAAATTTATTTTTCTTTGGAAGTACCGATAAGAGCAGTAAAAAATAAACCGAGATAAATACAATGGAAACTGCAAAACAACAACAATACAGCTGATACAAATTTTCCGACAATTATTTGCCTTGATATTTATGCAGAATATGTGTTATTGTGGTCGCTCGGTGGTATTTTTAGCAAAGGCGACAAGTTATTTTTAACACTCGGTGTTATTTTGGGAGTCCATGCTAATGCGTCGCAGACGATAATGATAATGACGAAGTCGGTGGCGAGTTGGAGCCATCACTCAGGCTGGCAGGTTGGCAGACCCCCACACTACTTGCTTTAAGCCATGTAAACAACAATTAGTGATAAGTCCGAGATAGGAGGCACTTATCGACGAGAAAGTGGGTCTCCCTAGGGAGCAGACGGGCTCTCCTTGGCGAACCTTGAATTTGTTATTTTCGCCTCGGCACTACAAGTCATATTGAACGTAACTGATAAGTCGCAGAAAGTACTATAGTAATTCGCCATTAAATATGATCAGTTTTTGTTTTTGCACCTGTTTTAGCTGTTGGCTTAGTCACTTTCTCTGTCAAGGAGCCTTCTTGACACCATATGCTAAGGCAATTTGTTGTTTAGATTGCCGGGGCACTAAAGCGGCGATGATAAACATTAGCTTGTTGCCAGGCCGTAACATTTGGGGACACATTAGTGGCGAGTTATGAAAGCGAAAACGTGATATGATAGTCACATGCTGGTGATTATCACGTTTTTGCGATAATTCCTTTTATTTGTGTCAATAGCAAACTCTGGTAGTGTTTGGGTTCAGGTTCTGGTTGTAATATTGATTGGATAAATTTTGACAAGCAATATGCTCTGAGTACATTGGACTCGGTTGAGTGTAAGTAAATTGATGATTCTGCCTAATGCATTGATATTTCAGCTGTTTATTTATTCTAATTATTAATATGATTTATTTATTGCTTATTTAGCCTTATATTATGTATAAGTTTAGCATAGTATGGATATTACATCTAAGTATTACTACTTTGAAAATCTGTTAACGAATTTTGACTACAGAAGTTTTAATTATCATATCAGTTCTCTTATATACATTTGTATCTAAGTGAGTTGTACAATCCTTTGTTTATTAATTAATTAGTTTATGTATTGTTCAGTGAGAAGTATTTCAACTTTGATCAGATGTTAATACATACAAATGTGCATATCTTTAGTATCGAAACAGATACAAATCTTTTAAGATTTTATATATTTAAAAATATTATTTTCTGGTTGATATTTATAAAAGGTAGTTTAGGTTGCCTGTTTGAAGAAAATATTAATATGATTATTTCTGGGGATAAAAATCGAAAAATAACATATCTGGGAGTGAGCCCGGGATCTCAAGCTCCCACATCAGATTCTGATCTTGAGAAGCATTCTCAAAAAAATTCCATTCTATCTTGTATCTTTACTTAGGTATCAGTAAATTATATCCTTAATTAACGATATTTGCGTAATTTAAATATATTTTATAACATATTTTTTTAGTTTGAAGCCTTAGAACACAAAATAAATTTGAGCCAAATGGTTTAGAATTAAAAGTACATTTAAGCCATATGATTTAGAATATTTATTAATCTACTTGTTCCTAAAATATCTAAATACATTAGCGCGCATATTTCTACCACCGGATATTCTGAAATAAACTCTAATATTCCTAGAAAAATAATCGTATAAACTGATGTCTGTGGAAAAAGCTTCCCCGCGAGTACGCAATTCTTGTTTACCGCCTTAAATATCTGCCAGATACATACATTTGTATATGTATAGTATCTACAAACATATCTATAGAGCTACTGGGTCAATCTGACAGACTCGTACTGCTATCGCCCCGCAACAAAAGAAATTACCCGAATTTATCGCCCTCGCAGAACTGAGACCATGTGATACTTCGGCATTGACGTCACAAAGACATTTGCCTTCGTCACCGTTTGTTTGGCAGCATACAAACATATTTATAGACACTGGTGGTGCTGTCCATTATCCAGGCGGTGGGCGTGTCAGGTGGGCGGCACTCGGCCCCTTGATCTTGGCAAAGGCAGGGCGTAAATGGCAGCGCAAATTTTTGAATTGTTTGAATGTTTTTGTTTGTCAGATCGGCGATCAAGCGATAACTTCATTACGCCCACTGGCGATCGTTAAAAATCATTTTTTACGCTGCCATAAATTCGTATTTATACATCTCCCTGAGCTGCAGTGGTTACAAAGGATAAGCCGGGATTCGCCGATTCGGGGCTTCTGACAAGATAGCGGGACTCTCGCTTTTTGACTTACGTGGGAAAGTTTTACGACATTGACGCAGTTGTCGCAGCTGCTCGATGGGTGGCGGTGGGTGGTTGGTGGCAGTAACGGTACTGGCGACACGCTGGGCTTCGGATTGCGGCACGACTTGCGTAAGCAGGTGAAGATGGAAATGGAGGCGGAGACACAGACGGAGGACATGTGGCCCCAAAGACCGCCAGGTATGCGAGGTGCAGCGCAAATCGAACCGAAACGTGCTTGGGAACCGCCGGGCGAACTTGCCCTCCAATCAGTCACTCGGTCGCTCGGTCGGAGATCCCCCGCCATTAATCTTATCGGTTACACCCGCCACTCGGCACGCGTTCAAGGGGAGTACTTGAGCTGAGTGCACTGAAACAGAAGGATGCCTGAAAAGGGAATTTTTATACATTTCCAATATCTAATTAATTGAATACTTATTTTATCCAATGTAAAATCTTTGCACTTAAAGAGTTAAATACATTTTAGGCAGTGTGGTCTACAGACCTAAGAACAAACATATTTCGCTGCCTTAAATGAGTACATAAATCTATTCAAAAACTAATCCTCTTGTAGCTTCCTAAGAATTTAAAAGAAGGGAAGGGATCCCATTTTTATTAGCATTTTTATTATATATTCTTTCTCTGTAAAAAATAGTGCCAAAAAGGAGAGGAATCACAATGGTTGATTCTTGTGAAATTCAACGCCCTGGCGTTAATTCCTCTCTGCGTGAAAAAGATATGGCCGAGAGCCATATCGGTGATGGCTCTTACGCGGAGAGCGCTATCAAATTTGCTTTATGGCCGCGATAAACGGCCATTAAATATTGGAGTTCGACCGTACCTGTCTATTTCGCTCTCAATTATAATTGTGGCGCTAATTTCGCACGGACTGTGTTTGTGCAAATATTTAACCCGCCGCTGCTGGGGGCGGGGGCTAATGGGGGTGTGGCGTATCGGAAAGTGCAATTGCGTTTTACGTCCGCTTTTGTTTAACTGTTATAGGGCACTATGTTTGACTTTCCCATTAGTTTTCCCCACCGAAATGTGCGATATGCTCCTGCCGCCGCACACAGATCATGTGAGGAACCAGAGCCAACCGGTTTGGGTGTGAAATAATCGTCTGGACACCCCAGTGGGTCACTAAATTGAAAGATTTGTTTCGAGCTAAGAGGAAATTACTTGGAAATTATAATGTTTGGGGGCCAGGGCCAAAGCCACTTGATAACGATTTCATTAAAATTCCCCATAATAAAGGAGTCTTTATTTGCCCAACTACTTTCTCTGGAACCATAAAAGGCAATCTTATTTGCCGGGGCACGTGCTTCGGGGAAAACGTAAATATTAAAAACCCAGCAAACCCAATTACTCAAAATTGCTGGAGCCGCGGGAAGCGTGGCTCCACAATCTTGGCCCTCTTATCAGCTCGCCAAGCCAACACAAGATTCTGCGGAATCATGCTTAATATTCCTTCGCTGCGATTGTGCAATAGTCGCCATAAAAGTGTTTAGAGTGCCTGGCTAAAGTCTTTATTTGCCTGCCGGCATCCCCCGAGACGTTAGCGGGGTAAATTTGTAAAATTTCCCCATTAAAAAAACCCGTTTTCAACGACAAAATTCATTCATAAGTCGACAAGCCCTGATTTTCCGCAGGGAAATCACTCGGCGATCAATTGATTACGGAGAAGTTCAATGCTATTGGGGGCAGTTATAGTAAACAAATATCGGGCGATGATTTGATATGATTACTACTGCTAAAGTGCGGAAATTCTGGTCGTTTATCAGTGCTGGGCTGGAGATTTCCACTGCTAAAAATGTCATGTATTTATATCGGAGGTCCCAGTCCCAGTTCCATGCGCAGTGCGGTTCTTCGTAAGTCCCGACTGATAATTCTACGCCTCATAATCCGACGGATTGGAGCTCAGAGCAGAGATAAGCCGCTGAGCTCTTACGGGGAAATCCGCGTATTTTTATGTTCCACTGAAAAGCAGCCTCAGCGTAAACACACTTAATAATAATAATAATATTTTGTGTTTTCAATCTGAGCTGAAGTCAACATGTTTGCCTCTGATCTGGGCTATACACGGTATAAATCGATTTAGGGCGGCTTCTCAATAATTAAATCTTCATAGAATGGCACCTTATCTACCGAAGAAGTGACCCCTAGGCCTAGGGGGCGGGATTTTTTCACGCAGGGACTGTAGCACGCGCTCATGCCAATCACATGAACGACAATTAAGCGGCTCGGCTGAGAGAACTCGACCCAAAACTAGTTTGCCAGCAACAGGTTGTAAATGTATATGTATCTGTATCTGTACCCGGGGTATTCCGAGCGGCATCTGACGTACGCTTCGCATTGAGAATTATGCTAATTTCCAGCTGGCCGGGGCTAGCACCGTTCAATATGAATCATATTTACCTTCGACGACATCGCCACCGGAGGTGAATCTCTCAATCGCTGGAGTTTGCACCCGGCCCAGTCCCGTCTGCCTTCGGAATCTCGCCAAGTCACGCTCTTTGGCCAATTCCGTAAATGGGCAAATATGAAGCAGCGATCAGGGTGCAAAGCTTGGCGATCGCATTTGCATGTCGCCAAAAAGAAAACAATAAAAACTTCCCCCTTCGAATTCCGAGGCGAAACCAAGCGCACATAGCCGACTTCAATTGTTCAGTCAACGGCCGCATGGCTTGGCAATTACTCAACGCTCCATGACTGGCCCGAATTGGCTTGGATTGGAGCCGGCATTGGGTACACGGCAAGTTCTTTGGAATTCACGCTGGATGCGAGGCGGCGGGTAAAGTACAGACGATGATTAACGGGGTAACGCCTGTATAACAGCTGTGGGGATAGCAGATCACCCGCCCGATAATTGGCCCATATAAACGCTCTCAGACACATTTGTTCTAATCCACTGGGACAATAGTTTCGGCGCTAATTAAGGGGCCATAATCGGTCGGGACCAGGGTCCGCCTTTAACTGGCTTAACCCACATATTGTGCAACTGAAATACGCATTAAAATCGCAGTTTGTGTGATCAGCTTAGCCCTAATGCCAGGTGGCAAGACAAACACATGATGTTACTATATGTATAAATAATTATTATTATACATAATATATTCTCAGTTTTTGTCATGTGAACGAAGTAATCTCTTGATTACAAAAGGTATAGTAGGGTTTTCCTTGGGGCAGGCCATTACGAAAATATCTTAAATGTAGATTGTAAATAAATAGAAACAAATAATTAATACACTTTTATTTTACATTAATTTAAAATACTACTATTTATTATTTAATAATCTTAATTGATAAATACACATGCTTTTAAATTGAAGAAGACGGGACAAAGTTGGCTTAGAAATAAACTTTATTATATGGATTTATTTTTCTCTCGATGCTTTCTTCTCCGCCTTGGATAAGGCCATAGTAATGTTGGCCTAGCAATATGGCTTAAAGAGTCTTTTTAGCTTGAACAACATACTTATTCGCATAATTATATTTACTCATAACGATTGGTAATTAATCTCTTTTAAATGGAAAGTTTGTTCGCATCTTTTTCCCCAAAAAAATCGTGCCCAGACATTCCGCCGAACTGACCTATGTCTTGACCATTAAACGTTCCATGTTAATAGTCCTAATCAGTGGCAAGCTTTTTTCCAGTGATTTTCCCACGGCACGAGCGAGTCGCATGCTCCTCTCACCAGTTCGCAGAGCTATCTTTTGTCTCTTCTGTCCATTAAGCTGACATTGTGCGATGTCTGGCGTTGATTAACATTCGTCTGGCCAACATACATAGTTAAGTCAATTGCCGTGATGGCAGACGTGTCGGGATATAATGTGATCAGGATGGGCGTGTATCGCAGTCTGGGAATATCATTGCATATTGGTTTGCTAATTTAATTTGCTTTTAATTATTTTCCACTTCAACTTTAACATTGAGCTAGTGCATATATTCGTAGTTTCTATTTGTTTTAGTTTTTATAGAGTTAGCACATTTAATATACTATACGCTCACCGAAAACTGGTTACGGAGATATCGAGTTTGGCCAGTTCCAGTCTGCAATTATTATTTAGGAAGTCCTAAAAATAAATACTATTTGTTTGTTCCAATGAAAATTATCCAGCGTTTCTGGTTAGCAGTGTAAAATTTATTAGACGCCTGATAGTTCATTTCACCATGTGGAAGAATATTAACAACGATTTTTATTTTGCTCTGCATAAGCATGACCTATAATTTTAAGTACCTTTGAACTGATCACTGATTGTAGCAAATTAGAAGGTAAACTGAGGGAAATCACACCTGTTATCGTTTCAGCAAGAGATTACCTGAAAAGTGAATAGAGTTGCATGCAAAGATTGGGTACCCGCTGGGTGATCTTATGAAACAGATCTCTGGGGAAATTATTACTAAAAGTTCAGACTCTTTTTGCTTTCAGTTCTGCGTCTCCCAGGTTCCGAGAATTCCCCTGATAAGCGACCCACATACATACATGTATATGTATATATATATGCAGGGCACGCTTGCCGGGGAAACCCAGCGCTTTGTTATTTTGTTTTTGTGGCAGTTATGCAAAAGATTGATGAGTCGGCTGCAGTTCCATATCCGAGGAGGGATTTGCCCCAATTGACGTCAAAGAAGAATTGCCAAAATTGCCTATAGAAATGGGCTGTAATTGTCGGATAAATAATAAGACAGAGAAAGTTTTGATTTGATTTTATATAATTTTTATTTTCTGATATTTTTTGATGCAAAAAAAATCTTTTAAATTTAATTTTTGTCTTAAAATTAAATAACAATTTTTCATTTGTTCATTTTTTTTTTTAGTTTTTCTGTGTTTAGTTTCATTTTGGCTGGGGAAAAGCTAACATAACAAAACTTTAAATGCTACACGCAATTCCGGCGTACTTCGCCGCTCTCCTCCAAGGGGTAATTTACAATTTACGGCGTACAGAATAATTGTCATTATCAGCAAATTTGCGCGTCGCTTAAGGCGAACAAATTATACAAAGGCAAATTGCGTATACGTAGTGTGTGTGTGTCAGGCGGCAGCTGGTCACGCGCCCCTGTGTGTGAGTGGGATGCTGGGTGTCTGTGTGTGCAACTTCCGCGGATTTCTCGACTGCAGGTTCCACAACCCGAAGGTCGCCTTTCAGTTTCGATTATCCGCCAAGGCACTGCTCCTCCTCCCTCTATGCGCGTACCGTTAGGCTGGGCACACGCTATATATATATATCCTATACATATATGTACATATATGCGGGGCGATCCCTCTTCGTCGGTTTCCCGTCGGGAACTGTCCAAGACGTTCGGGTGCATCAACCCCAGCAACTGGTTTCTGGATACTGGTTGCTCCTCGATGTGTTTTTAGCTGGTTTTAACCTCGGCTGGCCCACTGTGCTCGGGCCTGTTCAATTGATGGCGGCGGCGACGGTGGCGTCTACACGGCGGGCAGCTGGACAATGGGATGCTGGGGGGCGTCCCAGTGGGCCTCGCAGTAGTCGACCAGCTGGCTCTCGGCCTTGGTCAGCTGCTCCTCGTCGGCTGAGTCGGCAGAGTCCCAGACCTTTTGGACCAGGCAGCACGACTCGACGGTCTCCTGGCCGAGAATGCGGCTCAGCTTGGTGGCGTCGTCCACCTTGATCACATAGATGTCGTTCTCGTAGCAGAAGGCCTCCAGCAGCACCTCGTGCATGTGGGTGGCGGAGTCTCCGTCCTTGGGCACGGCCATCAGGCAGAAGAGCGAGCCCTCCGGCGACTTGGAGAGCACGTTGATGGCGGCGGATAGGCCCACGATCACCCGGGACTCGCTATGAGCCCGGCGCAGGGCCGCCTTCACGGTGCGTCCGATGGGGGCGCACTCCATGGCCAGATCGATGTCCAGCTCCAGCTCGAGCTCGCGGTCCAGTTGGTGCATGGTGCAGGTATCCTCGACGACCATTTTGTTGTTATATTCCAGGGGGTTTATGTGGTTTGGTTTTAGATTAATTTTCGAGCTGTTAGCTTCCACTTGGCTTGACACTGTTTCTGTGTGGTTTTTGTTTTTGTTTTTGCTGTTTGCTGCTTGTTGGGGCTTTTCGCACTTTTTTGTGGCTGGCACTGATTTGCGTGGCTTGCGATTAACTTTTGATTATGAAATTCTTTCCGCGCTTGGCGTTCCGCTTTAGTTCCGTCCGCGATCTTTCAATTTTGAGTGGCAATTTCACAATGAATGCCGCCAGTTGGGGAGCGGGCGCTTTTATAGCCGCGCTCTCCACCGCCTGGCAATTCCACTGAATTTCATCAGAAATGCGAGAGTGCGGGCTCCCCAGAGAGCTTTTGCCGTGGGGGCCCCGCTCTTTGGCGGCGCTCTTTTCCGCTGTGCTCAGCGTATTTGGGGTTTTTTGCCACTCTTTTGCATGTATTTTTTTGCCCCAAAAGATTTCCGTTCATTTGGAGGCAATTAGCGGGTCTTGGGGTGTCTTTCCATGGGTTGCAACTGCAGTTCGTTGGATTTTTGGCGTCTTTTAATGGAGGTCATGCAACTCCTCGGCCTCTCCCACGCCGCAGAGTGTATATGTGTTTGTTTATATCTGTGTTAAAGATAAGAAAAAAAGTGTGAAAGTGGCTCCCTTAAGTTAAGAGTCGAAGTTTTTATTATTTTTCGCTGGAAAAAACATGTGCAAACACGTTTTGTCTGAAGCGAGCCAAAATTTAATCATCGAATTTCGCCCAAAGTGTTACGCATCTGCCAATAAATTTCACTCGAACGGTTTTCCTTAATTTTCCGCTAAGAGCTTTTCAGGCGAATCTTATGAATGGACCAATTAACCCTCTAAAAAAAGGTGACAAAATTTGCCGCTTTTAAAAAGAAATTTTATTATTTAATTACAAGTAAGACCTTCTTTTTAAAGCTATTCCAAACCTCAAACACATACATATATATGTATGTACATAATAACCAAGTTATCAGTTCAACTTAAAAATAATCTTTAAACAAATAGTGTCATAATAATTTTTCTATTTACTGCAAGGGGTTAAGATTGGCCCACTGCCATCAGGTGATCAACAGGTCCTGACTGGGCAAATAATTCACTGTTGGACGACCAACGCGGCGTATACTTGATGGCCGGACTGAGGGGCGTATGAGTAACGAACGACCTTACTTAACGTAATCGAAATGGATTCGCGGTAATTTAATTTCTGTGAACGAACGCCCCGTCCGAATCTTTTTTTGGATTTTTCCCAGACACTTGGACAAACAGAATCGAACTCCCAGTGCCCCCAAACACACAACGGAGGCTGCCGCTAATCAATTTATCGCGTTGCTCCATTATTATTATTATTTTTATAATTCCCCGCCGTTTACGCCAGCACGTGGGAACGTGTCGATATCGGGAGCTGGGATTTCTTGCCGAATTTTATCAATTGAACCTCGCTGAGGAAACTACGCCATTCGGTATCGAGGTCTCCCCCGAACTTCCCCACATCATAATGCATTTTCAGTGATTAATTACTTTCGATATTGACTTTATTTTGATGCGCCAAGCTTATTTTGGCAAATTTGGGGACTCTGCAAAACACTCTGCATTGTGTCGGACCACCTGAGCTATAAATAGCACCTGCCCAAAGACACGTACTCGATACGATATGAGTGATACTCGTAGTTTACGCTTTTTATGGGTTGAACAAACTGCTGAACAAGCAGGAGAAATTGAAAACAATAACATTGCTGGGGAGGGTAGCTCGATATTTTGGGGGTTTTTAATATAATAATATTAATATAATGTTTTATAATTTAATAATATTTAACAATCAATACAAGTACTAAGGGAAGCGAAGGTTAATTTTTTTTGGGGTAATACTTAGCAAGAGCAAACCTTGGTTTTGTGGAAAGCATTTGAGGCTTATAATATTTAAAGATCTGAAATAAAACTAATTTCACTCAACATAAGAATTCTTTTGTTCTTAAAAAAACAAATTTAAATTTTACTATACAAGCAACTGTAGCAGCTGTACTTGCAAATCCCGAAAATCACCACAAATATCGCCCCATTTATTCCCACTGAAATTGAATTTCACACAACATTGCAAATATTCTGCAAAAGTTTAACGAACTTCCTGAAAGGGGAGAACAACAAGTGTTGAAATTCAAATTGGTAAAAAAAAAATATATATAAATAATAATAAGTTAAAAAACAGCAAACAAAAATATGAAATCAATGAACTTCCCTCAAAGCCAAAACTGTTGAGTTGGAAAAATCCCATTTGACATATGTAAACAGATTTAAATAAATTTTACTACCCATCCAGCTCAGCTCCCCGCCAATTACTGACCTATGCGGCCAGCGAAAACATAAACAATTGTAAACAATTGGATCGGAGGGTAGAAGTGCAGCAGAAAGGGAAAAGTGCCGACTCAGGCTACAATTTGCGCGCCAAATTCGCCTCGAAAGTGGCCAATGAACCTGTCTAAAGGTTCCACTCGGGGGGAGTGGTGCCCCAATGGGGGGTTTCAAGCCAGACTGGGCATGGTACATTCTTCGGAAAGGTCAGGTTGCCCCAGTATCATGGGATATCATTCCATTCCATTCTGACTTCTGTAATTAGATTACTTGGTTTTATTGTTTATTTATCAATATGATTAATAATGTTGTGGCTGAACTAGCCATTCATTTGATCATTAATAAACAATAAACACAATAAACTGAAATCCTTGTGTGACGGCTTCTCAAGACTTTATAGAGTGTAATGTCCCGATTTTCTGATGTTATAGCAAACGTGAGAATATGAATATTTCGTGTAGGTCAATCCAGACGTCAAAGCTGCATATTTGTTATAATGAATTTCTGATATTTTTAGCCTTTTTCGATGGCTGCACTATCCGCCTACCCCCTGCCACCCTGTTATGTGTGCAACATGCCCTCGGCACATGGGCGGTGCAAGTGGAAGTGCAAGTGGGATATTGGTGATCGGCGCGTGGATGTGGATGGATGCGAATGCCCATCTGCTGAGTCACGATAGCATGGCACTAAACTGGTCCGATCCAAGAGTCGAGTGCCGACGTGAGTCAAAGCTTAAAGAGAGTGCGAACTGGTTTCAAGAGTTTCCCCGAAAAAGTGTTTGCATTGAGCCGCATTTGGCTTTCAAAGCCGGTCCAAAGTCCATACCTGTCCTACCTGCACTTGGTCACCAACTGTCGCATACATAATATGTACATATGTATGTATGAATTACATACAGCCATGGCCAACAATATTTATAATTTATTGCTTCTGGCAATCTAAGGTATATCTTTAGATGTTCTTACAGATTATATAGAAAACTATACTTTAAATATTATAGTACAAAATGTTCGGCCAAAACTTGGATATATTAAAATGATAATTTATATATTTTCGAGTTTGTATTTACATACATATGTATATAAAATTTATTATTTTAAGAAAATTAGAATAATTTATACTACAATTTTGTTTTTAAATATTTGATATTTATTGTAAGAGGAACAAAAAATCAAGTGTAGTAAGGACGCCCTAAGTTTTCATCGTTTTTGTTTTTTTTTAACTTATAGTAATACCTTAATCTTTCAGAGCTCTTTTTTTGACCGAAACTGTTGAAACATCACGTGCAATCAGCACCATCAAGCTGAACCGGCTTTTTTTGTGGCATTCATGCGATGCAAGTTATGCTTGGGGGTTTCCCCTTTGTTGCTGCTGCTGACTCTGGGAAAAACCCTGATATCCCCAATGGTTCTCCGCCAGAAAGCCCCAGTTTGGCAAGGCTGAGATTTTTCGATCTCTGGTACTTTTTCCCCACTCCAATTCCATCGGGGGATTCGAGCTGGGAAGTACCTCCGCGGCGTATTAAGCATTATCTTGGCTCAATAAGTTTGTGAAATGCTTGCCATTGACTTTCGTCCGCTGGCGAAATGTTTCTGCTTTTTTATGGTGGTAGAGGTACACATAATTGCAGTGCAGAATAAGCGCTTAAATATGAAACCGGTTCTTGAGAATCTTGTGAAATAAAAGGGAGTCCCAAAGCATGTGTGGAAATAAGATGTTGAGAGAAAAGAAAACAATTAAATATTTGTTAATTCATGATAGGTGGGTGGTATATTTAACGACAAAAGGTTTTTAATGGAAAGTTGCATTGTATTTACTACGTTCGTAAATTTTATTCATGATTTTTTACATTATACAATAAATCAATTTTAACTCATCTATTTTGTTTGGTTGGTTGTTGACTAAATAGAAACACAAATAACTGACTAAAAATAATATTTTATAGAATTTATTCACCAATTATCCAAAAAGTATGAATTATATTTATAGTTTAAAAAGTTTACTTTTTTATTTTTATTGTTATAAAGAGAACAGGTTGGAATCATTTAAATGCTGTATATTTTTAAAATATCCATAATCTTATCGTATCATATTATTTATTTTCAAATAAAGATAATAAACTCTTGTTATTGTTATTCTCCTTGAAAACCCATTTAAATTCCCAACTGCCGTTTATTTTCTGTGGCTAGTAATGACAACCCTGTTGTAGAAGCTCGCTCTCACTTTCCCTCTAAAAGCTCTCCGGTTGAGCTTCACGAAGTTTCACGAAGTTTCACGAAAATTTCGGAAAAATAACGAAGTTGCTATAAATTTCCTATAAAAAACGAAAAATTCATATCAAAACTAGCGCCCTCTGTTGTTGAATTTGATCGGGGCGGTAGAGAAACAGCAGAAACAGCTGATGTCAGATATAACCCTACGACTTTCATTCAGTCTGCCAGTTTGTTTATTTCTTAGCAGCCTTCAAGAACAAATAATTTACGTAATTCAACCAAACAATTACTAGGATGACATTTGCAGTTGAATTTTAAGTTGGTGTCATTAGTTCCGTTACACAACACAACTGCAGGAAGGAGGTGGAACTAGAACAAAAATAAGAACTACCACGACAAAAGGCCAAAAGCTCTGCTCCTCTGTGCTCTTGAAAGTCCCAATCAAAGTCAAAGAAGTCAGCCAAAAAAAGAAAACAAAATAAAAAACAATGCGAATTGGCATAAAAGCGAGGAAAAAACAACATTTGTAAGCCGCCGCTCACAAAGCCAAATGAAGTTGGACGAACTAATTGCCCGAAATGGGTAGACTTGGGAAAAACACGCCGGCGTGAGCGAGATAAAAGCAGCGGGCCAAACCGGACCGAGTGTTCAGTTCAGTTCTCAGCCGCTCGACGGAAGCATCGCACCGAATCCCATCGGATCGGATCGGATCAGTCGCAGTTTCTGCCTTATATCGCACATCGCAAATAGAACGCGAAAAGTCCCGGCTGCGCGTTAATTTTTGCATACAATGGAGTACCTGAGCTACGTCTATGAGAAACTCTTCGGGGGCCAGGCCGGCGATGATGACACGCAAGGGGCTTTCCACACGTGAGTAGTCCGAGTTCGAAGTGGGGAAAGTTTCTCATTCTAGCCTGAGTTTTTCCATCTAACTTCTGGGTGTTCCCCATCTTTTCAGGCCTCGCAAAGTAATCTGTTTTGGCAATGTTCTTCTGGACCGGTTGGTCAAGCTGGAGGATCCAGAGCTTCTCGAGCGTTATGGAATCGAGCTGGGATCCAAGGGCGAGCTGGATATGGAAAAGCTCAGCCAGTTGGCCACAGAGGCTTCAGAGAGGTGAGCTTGGTCGTAAAACCAACTTCAGAAGTGCGTAATTTTTATGCTTTTAAACTAAACAAATTAAACCAAATTACCTCTATTCTCGCTATGATTATTAATTATAATAACCCTTTTATCCATTCCAGCTCTCAATGCCTCACGAATCCTGGTGGTTCTGCCCTCAACACAGCACGTATCTTGAAGCAACTAGGCACGGATGCCCTCTTCTTTGGCGCAGTTGGCTCCGACAAGCACGCCGAGGAGCTGCGCCGTATCTTCCGGGAGCGCGGCATCGAGGCACGACTGCAGACCGTGGAGGAGGCGCACACGGGCCAGTGCGTCTGCCTGATGTACAAGGATAATCCCACGCTATATGCCAACATCGGTGCTTCAGCCCAGTTCCAGGTGCAGACACTGAGTCACGCCGTCAGCCACGAGGGCCAGAACTTCCTGCGCCCCGTAGAGCGCAAGCAGATCCTGTACATGGAGGGCTTTTTTGTGCCCCAGAGGAGCGAGGTGTGCGATTATATAGTGCAGCACCTTGTCCGGGAGCGCCGACGACTGGCCCTGAATCTCAGTGCGCCCTATATAGTGCGAGAGAATGCCCAGGCTATGCTGAAGCTAGCTCGGCTGGCCTTCTTTGTCTTTGGAAACCGGCAGGAGTTCGAAGCCCTGGCAAAGGCCGCCGGAGGATTTGCAGATGTGGACGAGTTGGCCAAGCACCTTCTGCAAGCAAGTGGCCCCAAGGTCATATTAGTGACAAACGGCAGTGCCGGCGTCCAGTTGATCACCAACTATGTGGAGGAGCTGGCTCCTGCTGGTCCCATCACTTTCGAGGATTATCGGGCACAACGAGTGGAGGAGCTGGTGGACTCGACTGGCGCAGGAGATGCCTTCGTCGCTGGATTCTTACATGCCTGGCTGGAGAAGCGCTCGCTGGGCGAGAGCATTCGCATGGCGTCCAATGTGGCCGCCAAGGTCGTCACCCAGGTGGGATGCAATCTGCCGTAAATCGGCGGAATCTGGAATCTCAGAGAGAGCGCACAACGAAGCACCAAAGTAGACCGTTAGTACGTAATTATTCGCTTAATCTCCTTACTTAGGAAAACACTCATCCAGTTCTTCACTCAAGCAATGAACTTAGTCTGTAAGTTGACCAAATAAAAGTGATTTATTTTGTGAGCAAACAAAGATAAGAGCCACGGTTTTACTTAATGCGTGTTTATCCTATATTCCAGGTGATGTACATATGTACCTATTTTAATCCAGAAAATATCATGGGTTAATGATTCATAAAGGCATATTGAATACCCTCGCGACAAAATAACATTATATTCCCACTGATAACTCTCAATGCATTCGATATGAATCAACGCAAATAAGTAGAGAAATATGTGAAATAGAGAAAGGGAACAACAAATAAAGACTCCCCATATGATGCATCTGGAAATGGGTGGAATATCATGAGTCTATATACTATGCCTTGCTCTGACCTTGGTGAGAACTTTGAGATAAAAAAAACACACATTAATTTAGAAGTATTTAGTCCGTGTGCCCACATCTTATCAAGTGATGCTATGAAATCACCGGAACACACTGCCTTCTGCGTTTAAATTTAGATTCGAGAGAAACGACTGAGGTAGGTCAGATTTGACGAATTTTTATGGACCAAACCAACATGATTTATGCCTGCATAAGTTCCGAAGAAAGCTGAATTTAATGGTTTAGCTGGTAATACCAAGTATTAAAGTATAAAAAACCGTAATTTAATTCGAAAAAAAGCTTAAAAATATAAATTTTTCAGTATCCACTGTATATTTGTGCTGCTACAGATTAATACTGTATTTCTCGGTTAAGTGAAAGCTTATATAGGGCGGTGCTTATTGTTCGACCTCGATTGGCTTATTAATGCCTTTGCATTATTCACTCAATCGGTGTAGTTCCCAGGGGCTTCCACCGTTGTGGGAATCGTCATGCGATGCCGATGCGGGATACGCCAGATCCCTCAGAGATCCCCGAAAAGTTATCTTTTGTGAGACAACAAACATTCTTACGAATGCTTTATTATCCGCAAACAAACGATTCTCATTTTCATAGAGCGGCTTACTCATCGGTACATCTTGTGGGTACGTACAGTGGGCGCCCACACAAGTCAGTCAGAGTCAGTCAATAAGGGAACTCGCCGTCGAACTTGGTTCCGCTTTTGTGCTGGCTGTGGGGGTGGACTGACACGCACTTGTTTGCGAATCGTTAACAAAAACTAATCCGCATTAGGCATGCTTGTGTAACCAGGGCCAAGACCAACCAGCTGATGCCACAGGAACTCTCGGGGATGCTGTAAGGAAAGTCCACCCTTTAAAGGCCAATCCCGGACATGGCGAAGTGAGCTGCCTAATTGGCAAAAAGCTGCTTAAGCTGGCTAAGTGAGGCCCAGAGAATGGCAGTGAGAATGTGGCAAAGTCAATATTGACGCGCCCAACCAATCGAGTGAATCGAGAGGGGCTTAAATCACGGCCCCTAAAACTCTCTGCCCTGTTAATTACTCGATATTAATTTTATACCGTCTGCTAGGGATCCGGAGAACCATTTTCCGCCCCTTTGATTGCTTTCCCTGCTGTGGGTGCGGAGCAATGCCAATGCCAGTCCTGTGCCGGGTCCGTAATTAATGTCATCGTGTGGTTTATGGGGTTAACAGGCACTTCAGCCTGGCCCTATCCCTTTGATGTGTCTGCCCTCCTTTGTGTGCAATGGACCGCATCCAGACTTAACCCAAGGCTCGACTAAGATCCTCACTAGCATGTGATAATTAAATGTCCTCATTTGCCCTGTTTAGCATTTTAATTTATAATAAATTGTGCTTCGAAAATTGCTACTGCCAGGATAATCACCAAGAGTGAGCACTGAGCGAAAGGGTTTGAAACAATTAGTGCAGAAATCAGGTGAAATAAGGAAATGGTTATGGATTTTCTTTAGATTATTTTGATAATTTTAAATATGAACATATTCTTCGAGTCATACAGGTAAGAGGCGTGATGGTCATGCAAGCTCAAAAGACAGCCTGAAAATTTGGGTTCAAGTAAATTTATCGGCGTTATTCATCTTAGTCCTTAAATGGCTAGAAAAAATTTCTTTCTAATTATGAAGAGAAACAGCATATATGTTTATTCAATAAGCAACTTACATATACAAATTTTAACAGCATTAACAATTCGTTTTATATTTCCAATCCCTCTCCCATTTTTTTACAAGTGTAGTCATTGTGTGGGGAAATGCACAAAAGGTTTGCCCCTTTTGATTTATGTGCAACGCTGCGTATGAGCAACCAAATGGGGCAGCTGTAACTGACATTGCATATTTGCACGCCCCCTCGTGACCCTCCCTCTCCCCCTCCAACAAGCCGGAGTATGTTTGCACAAAATATTGCGCATACGCCGCCAGGACCGAACCTTCTTTGCCTTTCGGCTTTGTCCTTTTGCCTTTTTGCGGCATAACGCGCGGTTAAGTGGCCATAATGTGTGCCTTTATGGGCTTGGCATTGGCATTGGCATTGGACTCCTTTCTGGCCGTGGCCGGGTGGCCCGTCCTGGCCCATTTTAATTCCTTCGCCATATTTGCTGAGCCAGCATTGTTGCTGAATTATGTTATGTTGCCAGTCGGTCGCTTGTTGATTTTTATATTGTTTTTTTTTTTTGTGTTATGTCTGAACTGGACTTGGTTCCTGTTCCTGGCTTCCTGGCTTCGTGGACTTCGTCCTACGCGTTTGCATGATAGGCGGCCAGGCCAAAATATTTGGCTCTGGCATGTTTGCCCAGTTGTTTGCGGATAATCCGGTTTTATTGTTTAATAAGTCATGCCAGCCATCGCTCCAGACTGTCCAACCTGTCCCCATCTAGCCCCCTCCTGGTTCCCGAGTGTCTGACTGGCCACGTTAGCGGCTCGTTGGCTTTTTGACTGCCTGTGCGACGGACCATGGAAGACCGCTTCGGGTGGGGATTTCCGGGGTGGGATTGGGGAGGAGTGTGGCAGAATCGATGGCCAAATTAAATGGGGATTTACATTTTGCCACAGAATTAGCTTGATTTCAATGGGAATATATTAAAGTAATCAGCGGTGGATTCCCTTTTGTTGAAGAAAAACTCTGCGAAAGGTAGAATTTAACAATTGTTACAAGGCAACATAAAGGGAATATTTTTTAAAGACTTCTTTTAATTTTATAGATGTTTTCAATAATATTTTCGTTCAATTTCTAGAGAAGAATGTAATAATATCCGAAAGCATAGCACTCATAACTGTGTGTTCACAACCTTATTAAGAACTGATGAAAAGAATAGAATTTCTTCAGATTTAAGTTCTCAGAAGAATATCAGTAATTAATTCTTAATAAAGTAGTAAGAAATATTTCGATAAATGCCTTCAATTCAGAAATCCTTTAAGGAAAATGTCGAAAAGAAAGCAATATAATGTTTAGGGTATTAAATTGTGCAATAATTTCTTATCACAAATGCGTATAAAATAGTATAGTTAACTTGGTAAGGCGTCTGAAAATAACTGTCTTGTAACCTTGAAGTATTTAATAACTAAATTATTCATATCTTTAATGCCACTTTTAATGCTAATATCTTTGCGAGGCTCTGCCATTCGCTCTGCCTAAGATCCAATGGGAATGGAACTCGCAATCCAATTACATTACACTCGTCATTGGCCAATTAGTTAAATTATAGACTACGCAACGGCAATTGCCAAATGGCTTCAGTTCCCACTCTCACTTCCTACTCTCCGCTTCCCATTTCCAGGCCCAGAACCACTACCCATTCCCCTCTCCCTTCCTAATCCCATTTATATTGTCAACTGCCACCACAGAGATTGCCTTCCTCGATGGAGGGCGGCAATCGGCGCGAAATAAAAGACATTTGCTCAGCACTTTGCGGCACAGTTTGAAGTGGATCTGCCGGGGAATAGGAATAGGAAGAGCAATCTGGATTGAAATCGAAATTGGAGTAAGTACTGCTAAGCAGAAATGGCAATCGAGGACATTGGCCTGGTAAGCATCAACGTGCGGATGTGGCGCTACCTGGCAGTGCTGTACCCCACTCCGGGCAGCAACTGGCGCAAGTTTGCCTTCGTCCTGCCCGTCATGGCCATGAATCTGATGCAGTTCTTCTACTTGCTCCGCATGTGGGGTGACCTGCCCGCCTTTATCCTCAACATGTTCTTCTTCTCGGCCATTTTCAATGCTCTGATGCGCACGTGGCTGGTCATTGTCAAGCGCGTCCAGTTCGAGGAGTTTCTTTCCCAACTGGCCACTTTGTTCTACTCAATTCTCGATTCTGCCGACGAGCGGGACCGGCTTATCCTGCGGAGGGCGGAACGCGAGGCCCGCAGCCTGGCCATCCTGAATCTGACTGCCTCGTTCTTGGACATTATCGGGGCTCTGCTCTCACCGCTGTTCAGGGAGGAAAGAGGTTAGTGGGCGGACAGCTCTCTGAGAACTTAATCCTTCTGGAGTTCAGACTTTTGTCTATTTGAAAATGCCATTGAGATGCTTCCTTACTGTCCTTCAGCTCATCCCTTTGGCGTAGCCCTTCCCGGAGTAAACATGACCCATACGCCCGTGTACGAAGTGATTTACTTGGCCCAGCTGCCCACGCCCCTGCTCTTGTCAATGATGTATATGCCCTTTGTCAGCCTCTTTGCCGGCATGGCCATCTTTGGCAAAGCCATGCTCCAGATCCTTGTCCACAGACTGGACCAGATCGGAGGCAGGGAGCAGTCCGAGGAGCTCCGCCTACGCATGCTGACCGCCTGCATTCGTTACCACATCCGGGTGATGGGGTGAGTTAACCTTCAGGAAATGAGGAATAGCTAAGCTTCTTTCATTTCAGGTACGTGAGAGAGCTCAACGAATTGGTTACCAACATCGTGGCCGCCGAGGCCATTATCTTTGGCTCGATAATCTGCTCGCTGCTCTTTTGCCTGAACATTGTGGGTTTTATATACTCGTGTGAAATATTTTAAAATAATTTTCCAATTGTAGATAACTTCCCCCACCCAAGTCATCTCAATTGTGATGTATATTTTTACCATGTTGTATGTTCTGTTTACCTACTACAATCGGGCCAACGACCTGAGCCTCGAGGTGATCACTGAGGGCTTTCCAAATTAATCATTTCCACAGTACTCGCATCCTCTTTTGTAGAACAACCGAGTGGCGGAGGCTGTGTACAATGTGCCCTGGTACGAGGCCAGGATTCGGTTTCGGAAAACCCTCCTGATCTTCCTGATGCAGACGCAGCGGCCCCTGGAGGTGGGTGGTGGGCGTGAATGCATTTGCGGGTCCCTGATTCTAATCCATTCCCATTTCGGGTGCGGTGCGCTCCATTTCATCTGGCAGATAAGAGTTGGCAACGTTTACCCCATGACTTTGGCCATGTTTCAGAGTCTGCTGAACGCGTCCTACTCCTACTTCACCATGTTGCGTGGGGTCACCACCAAATGAGCTGAGCGACCAAAAAAACCAGCATCCCTTCAGCCCGCCAGGACTCTCCTATTCCTTTTCACTTGCCCAGCAATCCGAGTAATGCACAAAGTTGTTGTTGCCTGTGGTCCTGGCTGTTTGGCATTTGCATATGTTTGTCGTTTGAAAGGATTTAATCGGAGTAGGACTGGAGTCCTGGCTCCTGGCTGCTGCTGGCATGCAAATAGTTTGCTGCACGAGGAGAGAAATGCTTTGAATTGGCTTCTTAGATTGTTACACAAAATAGATTGTAGATTAAAGCAGAATGTATGTAGTGCTCGGAATAAAGTCAAATATAGAAGAGGAGAGAGCAGGGGTTCTCTGTTTGCGAAGCCCGCCTAAAAGTATGACTTACGAATATCAAAGGATTCGGATTTGTGGCGGAGATGGTTTTCAATTTTGACCAAGACAGATGTTCCGCAACGATATGAATAAGTAAATATTTGGCCTTCGGCCTTCCAAGCAATTAGTGTTGCTATTGATTCAGTGGAATTAGGCGGAGCTCTGTTCACCACTCACTTGACAATATCCTCGGTATATCTTTGGGCTGAACAGAATCGAATTTAAATATTTAAGCGATCCGTCGGCTTGCGCTTTTAATTAAAATGCCAAAAACCTAGTTGTTGTCTGCAGCAATTTAATTAACATTAGTCCGTGTCGTGTCCTTTATTATGCAAATAAACTGCCTCTGCTGGCAAGGATCGCCTAATGCCCGCTCTACAGCAATAGCAACTTAATTTAAAATTCATTATAACTGACACCAACTAGTTAAACAATTGCCAGCGGCAGCAGGAACAACAGCGGCACCATAAACATCATCAGGACAACTGAAACAGGAGCAAAACAACAGTGGGCGCCCTTGGAAAATTGAAATGAGCGGCAGGCGCACTTGAAATACGCAAATAAACTTCAAAGAAGGACGACTGCACGCTGTGCTTCCTGGCGAGCGCATAAATAACAACACAACACTGCCGCGGACGGAGGTCCTGGGCCCCGGCTGCTCCTATCGTTCGGCTCGAGTGGCGTATACTTAATTTTATTACGAGGTGTCAAGTGGGGACCAGTTGACTTTGCCGGCCGAACGCCTTTTGTTTCGCATTTTGTGCCCTGCGCCGTTATTTATGTTGCCTGCCGCCCGCTATTTGGTGGCAGGTGAACACGCCTACGAGCCCGAACTTCCTTTGGGCTTACACTTTTTCTTGTCTACACGGGGAGAAAATGTAGAGCACTTGAATAAGAGCAGTTTATAGAATACTTCAAACTTATTAAGTATAAATTTCTAGAGCAAACTTTTAGGCATTAATCAAATGTCTTGGGAAATCCTCAAACTTCTGGTTGCTATTTCATTTCTCCCTGTGCATAGTTCCTTTGGCAGCTGGTCCTTTGATTTTTATGCAGGCAATATGCAAATGCCGCCGGAAATGTAAATGCGCCACTCCGAATGAAGGAGAGACACCCTGACAGTATCGTGTCCTGTGAGTCCTCATTGTCTGCTGCATAAAATTAACAAGTTGTGCCCGGGCACCGGCAAAAAACTGTTTCATTAGAGAACAGTTCGTGGTCGCGGTGGCTCCCAGTTTCACGCCCCCCACAGACACGCCCTCGGATGCGGCGGCGTTGTTTTATAATTGAATTCATATGCATCAATGGAGGCAGCTCTGCAAACACAACACAAATCACAAGGTAAGGGAGGGGAGGGCAACCACAACATGGCAAACAGGCAAAGCGATGGGGCGCCCTTTTTTCGGTGGCATTTTCAATTTTAAATGGATTCCCAATTGCGGCGAGAGCATTTTGCATAAATTGCTGTAATGAGTTTATTTCGAAGCCCGCCAAGTGGCTTCGTTGGCTGCTTCCCATGTCCATGTGTAGTCCTGGTTATTCCCGAGCACTCGTATTCCGTATTCCGTATTCCGTACTCCGTGCTCATTTGCCATTGTCAACTGGCTGTCGGGAGTGACAGTTGTATTGACAGTTTGCTTTCGCTGTTAATTTTCATTTTAATTGTGGCATTTGGCGACAGTTGATGGGCTGAACTTTGCGGTCGATTTCAGAGAATTTAATTTGCGTTTGCAGCTAAGCTAAGCCGTCCAAAGTGCCGGAAGTAGGTTCCACCGGATGTTGTCGGTCTAACCACCACTTAAGCCCGCCTTCAACTCGTTCACCTGGGCCATCAAATATTCCATCCATTGTCTGTTGGGTCATTTGCGAAATCTCTCATAAGCAAAGCATTCATTTTCCAATTATTTATTGATGCCTCTGTGTGGCACTCCCCCACAGCAATGCACTACATTCGGCAGTCACGAGCAATAAATCTCCGGGCATCCCCACTCATCGTCCTCCTGAGAGTCTCTTGGACAACCGCATTGTCTAGCTTCCTGCAGGATGTTTGTCTGGCTCCCGCCTGGTGCTGCCAGCTGCCTGGAAAATATTTGCATTTTCACTTTTGATTTATTATTGCCATTGCCATGTGTAAATTGCCAAAGCAAAGGTGCAAACAACGAGGTCCTCCTGCAGGCAGGCATCTTCCAGGACTGCAGGAAACGGGCAACAGAGAAGCCAGCGTTGACAAGGACACATTATGCCTGGCCAAATGAATGGTAATTGCGGCATTGAAACAAGTAATTGAAGTGCAACGCAAACAGATTGCCAACTTCGGTGGCCCAGGAGCTTCGACCGCAATTCGATTGCTCCGGAGTTTGGTCTGGCGTTGTCCCAGAAAGAGGTCATTACAGTTTCGCTAATTACAAGACCGAATTAGAGGGGCCTCCCCCGGGCTCTCTCTGTCTCTCCCTTCTCGGTTTCCGATGCCGCTGCCAATTACTTCCGCTTCTGTGCAATTTCCGCTTGCTCAGGTTGGAACGGAGCTCCAGGACGAGATGGAGCTGCCTAAGCAGCTTTCCTGGAAAACGTCAAAACAGCGACAACTTTATATGGCCACAAAGGCAACAATAATGGGGGCAAAAGAGGAAAGCATAAGCAGATAATTACACAGGCGAGCAACTATCTCCGAGTGTCTCCTGCCCCGCCGCCAGCCACAGAGTAGAAAATTACAAAAATAAAAAACCACAAGCGGAAAATTAAGACCCAGAAGGACAGACAACGAGACAGCGACGGAAAACTCCATTTGTCGGCGGTGGCACTAACTTGGCCCAGACTCCAAGTTGGTCTTCAAGTGGCCGCCCTAGGCCTAGAACTTGATCGGGCCTTTGATTATCACTGCAAATGCGAAATGCCTGTTTTTGGGAAAATTCCAGAGGCAGCCGGCAGAGCTGCGGAGACATTTTCGGCATTTCTGACTGTCTGGCAGAGCAAACACGGAGCTCCATCCCTTCGCCGGTCGGCAACCCCATCAGCCTCCGCCCATTGTGTCTGCCCTGCAGCCACATTTAAATATGCCGCCAAGTTTCATCCTCGCTTCGACGCCCGCCACCGAATTCCTCCCCGGCCTCATCGTTATCACCAGCACACGACACGAGGGCGTCACTGGCTCTGGCACTGATTTCATGCTTTATAACTTTCGATATCCGAACGGCAAACAGCAAACAGCGTTTAGCGCTTTGCCCTGCCACCTGGAAGCTGACGGCTGCCAGCAAGTGTTGCTCTGCCACCTGAGGGGCCACCATGGCGTATGCGCAATGTTTACTTTGCATTTTTCTTCGTTTTTTTTTTTTTTTGAAAGCATTAAGTGGTTGTTTTTTCTTGGGCTTTACGGCATGGAGGCTGTCATGGCATATGCATGATATATCAAATATTTAAGCTATATTTTAGACATGCCGGCAATGAGTCAAATCTGATGGAATGTCTGGCTCCCTGGGGATTCCCCCTATTCAGATTCAGATTCTGAATTCCGCCTGTGATAATAAAGTTTAGAGATAAACGGTTCGGCAATCGAATTAAGCTCCTCGACCCCGGGAGACTTGAATCGAGCAAGCAAATAAAATTTGATTTATACATTCATTTGAAATTTAGATTTTATTTATCGCTTTGATTCGGGCGAATGCAGGGATAACAGGGAAAAACGACAGAGTGAAACTTAAAGAGCGACTGCCAGCACTCGGAGCACGTGATATTGTTATTCTTGTCGTAATTAAAAACCCATGAAAGCAACGTCGGCGACCAAACACAACTGGCCACAATCGCATGAGCAGCCGCAGAGCCAGACACAGGACACAGCCAGACAGACGGAGTCGGGACTGGTGTGCCAGTGTGTGCCAGAATAAACATGAAGCGTATTGATGGCAAGGACTCCTTCGCAAAAAGTTTCATATCAATTTTAAGCCAAAGTAATGAAAAAGTAACAACAACATCAAGGGGAAACACGGAACAGAGCAGCAGCAGCAGCAGAACAGGAGAAAAAAATTAAAACGAATGCTATAGACAAAGCATATTTGCACGCAGCGGGAAGGACCTCGTCCTTCGATTAAAACGATGATGATATCGTTGACGACGCAGCGCACAAAGCAACGCCAACGCTTTATGACAGCCCAATGATGGGCCACCGGGGGCTCCATTCCTTTCCTGCTTTCCTCCGACTTTTTTCTGTGTTGGTGTGTTGTAGGAGCTTCTAAGGATGCTGTTTAAATTTGCTGAAAGAGCACAGCGGACAAGCGGACCATGTCTGCAACAACGAAATTAAAAACCAATAAAAACGCGGGGCCCACACGAAATTAAAAATTATGTTTTTCCCTTCTTTCAACAACAAACGGAAACAAACATTGCGCGGAAGGGCGCCGCAAGAAAAGTTGTAAAAACAGGAATAAAACACGACGGGGCTTTAAAAAAATGCTGCACATAAAACTTTACCAATTAGGCAAAACGATGGAAGGCATAAAAGTTGCCAAAGTCCATGCACCACTTCGATAATTGAATATTTTAGGCGAGCGGATCAGCTGCCGTAGAATTCGAGGCCGAAATAAAACGTAGCATACATCCCAGGGCCGAGGGCATTAATTGGTGCAAAGTGTGGCTCAAACTTTCACGCCGACGATTCGGCGGAGTCATTTATTTAATTTACTACCTGCTATGGTGGGATCCATCCCTCCCCTCACGGACAAACTGCATTGCCATGAATAATTTAAGCAAATCGCTGGTTGTCTGACTGTGCCCATGCTCCTCCACTCCGGGACACCCGTACTATCCCATCCGTACTATTTCGTTCCGGAGTGTTGTGTCTGCGTGTACGTGTCGCCCGGCCGGATTAGGCGGCATTTGCATATTTTAATTATTTAGATTGTTGTGTCGAGGCTACTTAGCCCACAGAGGCAGTGAGTCGGAAGCGGAAGTCCCGACTTAATTAAAAGTTCCACTCGGCGCAATTCTTTTTGTCCTCCGAAACTGTCGAAACATTCGCCGTCGATATCTGAACCATCCATGTGTTTGTTTGATTCATGGTAATTCCGGTTAAAATATTCCAGCTTTTAACGAACTTAAAGCCTTTGTCCTTGAGGTTGGTAGTCTAGTTAAATTTAAACTACAAATAGTCCGGCGAATATTTCTCAAATCACCTCAAGCTTGGCCAATAAACACATTACCAGCCCCGCCGATCATAAATTCATAATGAAATATGAGGCTTACCCAGGCGAAACCAAAGCCAAACCCAAAGCCACAGTCAGAGCCACAGCCGAAAGCGAAACAGATAGAACAGAAGTGCCGAAGTCAGACCGAGACCAAATGAAAACCAGGGAGTTAGCAGGAGCAAAATATAACTATAATAAATACGCAACAAAGTAGCAAACAGACTCCAGTCACAGCTCAGGGCGAGTAAGTATTTGGGGAGCGAACTGCGAATGTCTGTGGCATTAGTTTTATGATTATTTGTGGTATTTATTGTGGGGACAGTGGCTACACCGACTCTAGCCACAGGCTCCTTCCATTCCTTCCAGTCACATATGGCCGATTCAAGTTGCTCAGCGCTCAGTGCAGCTTTAATTAGATTTGCACATTAGACAAAGACCAAGGCGGTCCAGCTAATGATACGGGCAAAATCATATCGGTATGCCGAGCACGAAACTCACCCTACAGTGGGTCAGTCAATGAGGCAGAAGTTGCTTGAATTAATTTCTTAACATCAAGTTTTAATCGTAAGGAAAAGTTAAATTACAAAAATTATTGATTTAAATTAAGGTCAAAGAAGGTATTGTCTGTGTTGAAATAGAAAGAGCACAAGTAATGATAGTAGGAAGTATTTAGAGAAATTTAAGAGATGTTAAAAGTGGTTCATCTTTGTATTGCTACAAAACAGAATAAGATGCGTAACGCTATACCATTTTAGGCAATTTACATTTTTGTAAAATGTGCAGATAACATAAGAATTGAATTTGAAATAAAAACATTTATGGAACTTACATTCATTTTCTTTGTCGAAGTTATTAAACAAATAATTTTGTATGGCCACAAACGGCTGCTGGCAGCAGGCTTCCTTTGGTTGACCAATTAGACCCTTAATATTAGTAAAATGCAAATAAATATTCTTGATCAGATCAACAATATTAATCCTTCTTGGTTGTGTTCGGAAAATAATCTTGTAAGATATTCGAGAAGCAATTTTAATAAATGGTAATAATTATATGGTAATAATAATATGACGCGTTTTTACACACATCGATACATGTGTATGTAAATTTGTATGCATGTGATTATTACACTAGCATTTGCATTTGTCCGATTTAACATATGTTCAAAATTTGATATTAACCATGTTTTTTCTGGCGTCCTGACGCTTTTCTGGTTTATGTATGGGTAGCGGGTATCTCACAGTCGAGCTCACTCGACTGTAGCTTTCTTACTTGTTTGTTTAAACTCTGCAAGGGTATACAAACTTCGGTGAGCCGAAGTTAGCTTCCTTTCTTGTTTTAAAGTATTTTTGAAAGTAACTAGTAAGAAGGTAACTTTGCAATTTTTCACTAATATATTTATATTATAGCCATATCAGTTAAAATCCCAATAGATAAGCTCCCTGTACCACTGTCTGAGCAGCTCTTCTTTAATGCCTTACTCCGCTTTCCAACTAGATTATCCCACTGTGCTGGACCGCCTCTTTATGACAGCACTGTTCCGGTCAGACTTGTTGGACTTCCCAACTCCAGAGTATACGACGCGATAAATACCAGACGGTAACAGTTGCACGGAGAGCAGGAGTCGCACCAGGACATGTGTCCTGCCATCAATAATGCTTAATTTAATTCGAGGCGGGCTTACTTACGGCGACTTCCGCTATCTCTTTAAGTCGAGGGGAGGCAGAGTGCGTCTGGCACATGATTATTATTAGTTATGATGATGTATCCCTTTTAATGGTTCCGAACGGGGAGTGTGGACGTGACCAGCGGAGTGTGAGTCGGAGTTAGGTGCGTGTGCCCGGACTGGCGAATATTAATAATTGTTTTCTTTTTTGCTGCCCGTTTTTCGGGGTCTGTGAAACACGCTAAAAATTAATTAAACGTTCTAGGCGGAGGGCATAAATGTGTATATGTGTCCACTTCCTTTTTATACCCTTGCAGGGTATATTAGTTTCAGTCAAAAGTTTTGCAACGCAGTGAAGGAGGCATCTCCGACCCTATAAAGTATATATATTCTTGATCAGGATCAACAGCCGAGTCGATCTAGCCATGTCCGTCTGTCCGTCTGTCCGTTTCTACGCAAACTAGTCCCTCAGTTTTAAAGCTATCTGAATGAAACTTTGAAGTTAGGCTTCTATATACTCTCACTCGTACATATGTCGGAACGGGCCGGATCGGACGACTATATCATATAGCTGCCATAGGAAAAATCTACGAAAAAAAATTATAACTTTGTCAGTTTTCAACCAATTTTCACCAAATTTGATATTTGCCCATTTAGTATTATTTCCGAATTTCGGTTTTAATTTCATGAAAATCGGCTGACTATATCCTATAGCTTCCATAGGAACAATCAGGAAAATAAAAGAAAAATTCATAACTTTGTCAGTTTTCAACATATTTTCACCAAATTTGATATTTAGCCATATTTTAGTATTTCTGAATTTGGATTTTAATTTCATGAAAATCGGCTGACTATATCCTATAGCTTCCATAGGAACAATCAGGAAAATAAAAGAAAAATTCATAACTTTGTCAGTTTTCAACATATTTTCACCAAATTTGATGATTAGCCATATTTTAGTATTTCTGAATTTGGATTTTAATTTCATGAAAATCGGCTGACTATATCCTATAGCTTCAATAGGAACAATCAGGAAAATAAAAAAAGCCATAGCTTAGCCGTGTTTCAAACCATTGCCATCAAATTTGAGATTTGGGAACAAATTATTATTTCAGAATTTCGTTTTTAATTTTTTGTTTAAACTCTGCAAGGGTATACAAACTTCGGTGAGCCGAAGTTAGCTTCCTTTGTTGTTTTTGTTTTCATTTCTGTTTTTGTCCGGCCATTCCGTGGTTATTTATGCGCTGGCCCCGACCAAGCCCAGCGGACAACGGGACCCCGGACGGATCCGGGCCTACGCTTGATTCATTGTTTTGGCCGCCGCTGCCGTTCGAACTTGGTGTGAGTTTGGCTCGCACGCACTCATATTGCCAATTTATATTTGTATTAATTAATGGGCCAGTAAACAATTGCTGAAAGCAGCGCCATTAGTCCCGTTCCCATCGATAGTGGGAGGTTGGCTGCTGGCGAATGCGGGAAATTGCCGCAATAATCAGCCCGACAGAGCCACATAAATTACACACACATTTTCCACTTCGTCCTGCAGGAGTTAATAACATTTTCATAACCGAATTCTGTTATATGAAATTGACTTTGGATATTGGTCGAGAACGTTTTCTCTTTTGCGTCAGACACCATAAATTTCGCTGTCAATTGCAGTTTAAACTAACCGAAACAAAGTTTAAAGCTATTACATTTTTGGTGAGTTTGTTTTATTTAGCTGAAACCTTATTTCAACAATTATAATTAGCGATCAAATAGTTTCATAAAATGTAGAGGTAAAATAAGACAAAATGTTTGAATTTTAAATGAAAATATTTATAAAGGCTTTGTACATTCGTTTTTGGCTTCATGTTTAATATTTTCTAGTTCTGAAGTTTGACACTTTTGAACTCTAACCGTTAAATTTGTATTTTTAATTAGTATTAAATTAATAACTATTATAAATATATAAATATTACGATAAATGACCATAACTCGTGGTTCAAGAGCCTCTTTTTAAAGCATTTTTTTGCATTCAGTGCTTTAATGCTTCCAGATATTAAGGCATAAAGCTCTTAGAATTCATATTAAACTTAACCAACATAAGAAGGACTTTGATATAGTTGATTAAAATTGACTACTAATTAAATGTTTAACGTTTGAAATACTATGTATTTTGGAAAATTTCAGGAAATATACAGCAAAGAAGCTTCCATAAAAATTCAATGTATCGTATAAATATTCCGTGACATTTAATACAGATATCTTGCGTTTATGAAATGTATATAAATCCATAAAATGTTTAAATTTAAATCTTGAAGCGAGTTATTTTAATTAAATAATAATTTTAAATAAAAGAACTAGGTAATGCTTTAAATATTAATGCGGAATCCAAATAAAAATATATCAATATATATACATACCATATATTAGCATATCGTTCCCGCACCAAAATTATTTTATTTAAAGCTCACTCAACCAAAACAAATAAAGTTCAATGCAATTCTAAAGGAAAATCAGGACAGAGCGCATTGAAAATGAGGAAAACAATCGCCTGGAAAAGCGCAGCGAAATGCCAGGAGTAGATTGTCCCGTGCAGTCACGACCACAATAAAACACTTGGCTGTTTGTCTCCCCAAAACACTCCAGGCCCAGGCCCAGACCCCGGCCCGGGTTCAGGTCCACACCCTGCCGGTGGAGGATGCCCGAAACATAAGCACGCCAGCTGCACATTACAATTTGTTGGCGGAGTGTATGTGGCGTTCAGTTTTTCGGTCATGATAAAAATGAGCGCCGGAAATGCGAATATAAATTCTGCCATATCTGATGTACAAGTGTACAACTGTCCGGGGATGGAGTGTGTGGCAGGATAAACGTAATGCCAGGCACTGCATTCGCCGTACTCCATCCGCCGGAGGCAGTTCCATTGCCAGTGGATGTGGCAGGATGCCCGCCAGACAGAAGCAGACCAATCATCAGAAGTATGCTAGTGGCCGGAGGAAACGGCAACGGAAATGACATGCAATAAAACACAAAGGCGCACGCATCGAGTGAAAGCTGGGAAAGCCGGGAAAGCAGGAAACGAAGGGATTTAAGAGAAAGCTGGGGAACTAGTGAAAGCTCGCCCATTGTCTGTTGCCTGTCGCTGGATTATAACGAAAAATGGCATCTAACAACAAAAATCTATCTGGCAAATGCATTTGAGCTCCCCCACCCTCCTCTCGGGAGAAACTTTGCGAAATTACAATTGCAAAAGTTGCGTGCCCAGGGAGTCCTTGCCCTTCGGCTGGTGTCCAGCGTCCCGATTCCACCCGGAGTATGCCGGGGTCCCCCACCCTGAGACACTTTCTGTATCTGTAGGTCTGTGCGTTAACGCCGAAGTCATTTGGCTTATCAATGCCAGACGCAGACAATTCGGGTCGCTTATCGCTCGGTCGCATCGCTGGTCCCGCAGCATGCAGGTGGCACCGGAGGATGTGAGGATTACGGGGTTGGGTTGGGCGTTATTAAGTGGCCATTAGCCGGGCCCGGCGACAAACTGGACAAGGTCGGGGGCATGGCCACAAATTACACAGCTGCCAATGATTTTGCTCAGGACCTGACGCACACAGAGGAAAACTTTAATGACAACAGCAACGGGATCTAAACCTTATTTGAATTTCGGAAAGCTTTAAATTGGAAGTGTGTTCTTATTCAGCCTAAATTCTAGTTTGCAAATAGATAGAGGCGTACGGAGGCGTAAGGATTTAGTTTCAGAAGCTGTAATTTTAATTGTATTATTATACTTATATTTTGTTCTACTACTTTAGAAGCTACTTTAACTATGCCAAACAATAAGAATTTCCAAGATTATTGCTTGGGACACATTTTTCATTAATTAAAAGAGGCCTAAGGTATAACCTTTAAATTATTTCATGCGTGTTCGAGTATTTCCTAAAAATAAGTATACTGAGAATATATTAATAAAACCAAAATTTTAAAAAGGAAATTTAATATAAAAATACCTTTAGATACCTTTAAACTTTAATACAGGTTAAATGTGATCAGCTGCATCTGTCCATTCGATTTAGCTTTGTTATATTGCTTTTTTGATATTTATGTTGGAGATAGTAATTGAAAAAGTCGAAAAGTAAGATCGATTCAGTGCTGGATTTTACCATATCTCGCCTGTTATTGTGTATTATATAAAATATTATTAATGGTTCACATTTTAAGTATAATTAAAGTTTTAAATGGAAAAAAAAAATTTTTTTTTTTGGAGGGTTTTTTTCTGTATAACAAAGTAATAAATGATAAAATGTTTAAAGTTAAGGTTACTATAAAAACCTTATTAACGTTTGTCAATTAGTTGCTGCGATCCTATAAAGAATAAGTAAGTATATACGACTTAATCTAGCCGCATTCGTCTGTCAATTTATATATTACTCAGTTTTAATGCAATTTGAATGAATTTGTTTTATATTTTCCAAGTACAAAAAGGGAAGCTGTGTAAGGAACGATAGAAAGCTGAACTGATTCCATTGACTTGGCTTTATTAAATGCTGATTTTATCAATCTCTATTATAATAAGATATATGATTTTATGACCAATTATAGGTAGGCATTTTTTGCTGTGCATCATCACCAGTGGAATGTGCGCAAACATTGTTGAACCAACGGCTGGGGCGCGAGTTGTTGATTCTAACAAAGTAAGCAGGAACATGGGACTGGGACCCACCGCCTGTGTCCCCTTCTGGAGTGGCCGGCATTATTTGCTAATTACGCCCTGCAGCAAGCGTTGCATGCATGTGATTGCTCTTACTGCCACCGCCGCCATCTCGGCCCGGTAGTTGGCCCTACTGCTCCTCCTGGCCCGGCTCCTCTGCCAAGAGCCGGTCTGCCATAATTTGCCATCAACTTATTAGCAGGCAGCAGGCAGCTGAATTCCGCCTGCCTGCTTTATTTTCGATTTTAATTTCCATGTGGCCGCCGTCGGTGGAAGGCCAGCATGCAAATGCTCGACATGCGCGTAATTTGTATTCATTATCCGATGCATAATTATACTGTAGATACGGCAAGTGGAGTTATCGAAGCCACCGAAGTCATCCGGTGGGTTGCCAATTCAAGGATTCCATTGGGCAGAACGTACTTCGATAACTAATGCAGGAAATTTTAATTTTTCTACGCATTTGTAAAAGAATTTTTGATTCCATTTTACTTAAATAGTTTTTGGTTCCTATTTTTTTTCTTGCCTATAAAGTATAAGAAGTCTTTTAGGTTTTTTTAAGTATTGCCAGTAGTGGTGGTCTCCACTCTTTTTGAACTCTTTATTCTCATGAATGTCATACAGTTGATCGTCGTAAGCTATATAGTATAGTTATTGTAGTGTTTCATTAGCCCAATAGCGTCAGCGTTGCGAGGAACTCTACGCCCGTCCACTTTTCACTTAAGAATAAACTCTAAAATCCTAATTTAAGATCTACTCTAGTTGCTGCAATAAATATAATTATATAGGGTATAAATAGGGCATATCTCTCTTAGGCTACAAGTATATATAGGCTGAATCTTCAGTGGGCTTAACTAGGGATGTGTATTTGGAACAGTGTTGGCTCCTATTGTAGGGTTTCGGCTTCTCCTCCTCCTTCGGAGTTGCATATGCTTGTTGGTGAGTGTATCCTATATAGGCGCCTTAATGTCAAGTTGAACTTTATTTTGCTTTGTCGTGTGCCGGTAGTTGCCTCCGTTGCCAAGAATTGATGATCCCCGCCAGCGTTCTGGGCCGCTTCGTTAGCCACGAGATGGAATTGCCGAAAGCGCCTCATTAATAACTCCTTGCCGGGCTTAGCATCTGCATCGGGATCAGGGATCTCGGACCTGCGATCTGCGATCTGGTTGTGTTTCTCCTTCTGAATGCATTTGGGCTCTGATTAGAGGGCCCTCCGGCGGCTGCTCCGGCTGCATCACGAGATAATGCAATTCTTGTCCTTGTCGCCGCCCATCTCGCTGGGCTTCCTCTTCCGATCGTAGGCCAGGGCATCGTTGGGCACGTAGCTCACGCGCACGCCGCCATAGTGGCGCCTCTGCGGCAGCTGGTACATCATCATGTAATCCTCGGAGCTGGAGGAGCTCGAAGAGCAGGTGGAGCACACGTCCGACTCCTCGGACACCTCGCGCTCCCTCTCCCGTTCTCTCTCCCTCTCCTTCGGCTGGCGATGGGGCGACTTGTGGGCCTCGTTCTCGTGGACCTGGTTAGCGGGCTGCAGGACTGAGGGTGGACCTTGGTAGGAGGCGGAGAGTGGCTGCGCGGGTGCATATGTGTCCGCCCGCGTGGTGGAGTGCGACCGGTGGCCACTTCCGCTGCGATGATGCCCGCCGGTGGAGGAGGACTTGCGACGCCTCCGCCTTCGAGAGGAATGCCCGTGACCATGACGACCGCCACTTTCCCTGTCGCGATCTCGATCCCGGTCCCTGTCCCGCTCTCTTTCCCTCTCAGAGCCTCCACTCGTGCCGGCTCCATTGCCCGAGTAGCTTCGTGATCGTGGCAAGGTGTCTGGGATGCCCTCGAAGCGAACGCCCTTCTTCTTGCCCGGCTCTCCGCTCATGGGCGAGGAGGATGAGGCCCCGCTTAATATGGAAACGGGATGGGTGAGCGCCTGCGTGGCCGATTGGGTGGACAGGGGCGTGTTCAGGGACCTCTCGCCCGCCGAGTGAGTGGGCGAGCCCATCAGCTCTGGCGGCAGGGCCGTGGAGGCCACGCTTAGGTTGGGAGTAGGCAACTCGGGCAGCTCTGCTCCCGGCGGCGGCGGAGGCGGATGCAGAATGTCCGCGTACTCATGCTGCGGGTACTGTTGGAACTGTTGGGTGGAGGACATGTGCGGCAGATTTCCCGCCAGCTCTGGCATACTGGCGGTGTGCGGGTTCTCCAGCAGCTGCCGCTGCAGCTGGTAGCTGTTCGGAGCGCCCAGGCTAGGCTTTGCCGGCCAGGCTGCGTCCAGGTTCGAGGCCATCTCATTGAAGTTGTACACCCCGTCCCGCTGCAGCTCCATGGGCTTGGGCAGGAGGTGCGGCTGGAAGTCGCCGGGCGAGTTCAGCGGGGACAGGTTCTGCGAGGTGCTGGAGGCGCGACCGCCCGAAAAGTCGGTGAGATCTCCGCCGACAGCGTGGCCAGATCCGTGATGCTCCAGCTCCAGATCCTTGACTACGCCCGCATCCGAGTCCGAGGTGGCGTAGCTCTTACCCTGCTCCAGCAGGGATAGCTCTCCGCCGAGACCCAGCAGGCTGCCACCTCCGGCTGCCTCCAGCTGCTGGCTCTGCAGTTGGTACATCGCTTGATTGAAGCTCGCCTGGTGCTGCTGCTGCTGTTGGGGCGACATGGGCGGCGAGCTGGAGGCGTGGCTGCTTGGGATGCGGGCCGGAAGCGGCGCCTGTGGATGGCTGCGCACTCGCTGTGTGGGCGGAGTGGGCGTGGTATACATGCCGGTGCCAGAACTGTCCGATGGCGTCGGTGGCTCGCCCTTGCTGCAGGCAATCGAGCAGTAGATGGCTCCACGGCGCGGCAGGAAGGCACGGCCCAGCAGCGAGCAGCGGCACGTGTTGCACGAGAAGCACTCGTCCGTCGCATGCCAGTGCTGCCCGTCGTGGCTCATCTGGCCCTGGTCCACGCCAATGGCTTCGCCGCAGTAGTCGCAGTACTCGGCGAACATCGCGTCGAAGCAGTGCAGGCAGTAGGGCTTGCCCTCCCGCATGATGTACCGCTGCCCGCCCAGCTGCTTGTCGCACTCGTGGCAGGCGAAGTGGTTCATGTGCCACGCCCTGCCCTCTGCCTCCGTGCACTCATCGGCCAGGATGATCTGTGGGGTTAAAGAGTGAGAAATGTTAAGTTAGTTTACATTATCTTTTGAAATATAGGCTTGATGGATTGAGATCCGTTTTTCAAAATAAAATTCATTACAACTTTTATAACTAAAATTGTATATTAGAAATCAAATTAAATTAATGTAATATATTCTCATATAAATATTATCCAAGTATTTGCTTAAACTTTACATTTTAAAATTGTTTCTATTACTAACTCTTACGATTTCCTCTACGAAAACTGTCTATGGCTACTCACCTCATCGCAGGCCGAACAGCGTGGTTTGAGGGTCTCCGCATGGTGGCGTCCACAGTACATGCGTCCATCCCGATGGAAGTAGATGAGGTCCACGAGGAGCTCGCGACAGACGCAGCAGGCGAAGCACGCCGGATGCCAGCTGGCATTGGGTCCCAGTCGCGTGGCAAAGACGGCAATGTCGCCCGTGGAAATCAGTTCGTCGCACTGCAAGGTGCAAGGTGTCGTGGGATTAGCGGAGGAGCTGGTGGCTGGATTAATGGTGGCTATACTTACTCCATCGCAGGGTCGAGCGCTCATCAGCTGCCGCACGTTGCCGCGGCCCAGGGCATCGCGCTTGCGCTGCGTGGAGAAGAGCCGCAGCTCCTTGCGCTCCTCATCCGTCAGTGAGTGACAGTAACGAACCTGCAATGACAGCGAGTAACTGAAAAGTGCGGCAGGCGGCGGAAAAATCATATGTTCAAGTGGGGCTCCGTGGGCCGAACCGCAAGCTGAAGTGATCTTTCCACGAAGCGCGGCCAGGGAACAAGCCCAGGGACAGGGAAGGGACAGGGAAGGGACAGGAGCAGGGACAGAGAACAGGCGGAGATGGTTTGTCTTGGCTGCGGACAGTCCCACATCCCACCACCAATCCCCCAGTGTTAGAGGTAACCGCAAAAGGCAAAACGGTAGCCAGTAGCTGGTAGACGGGGCTGCCCATCAACGCTTCGCCTCCAGCCTCCTGCTGTCCACTCCATCTGCATCTCCATCTCCATCTGCATCTGACCATCTCCTCCAGAACGGTCTGTGGTCTGCGGTCTACGACTCTCGTTCTTCGGTCCTCGGTCCGCGTCTCGTTTGTGTGTTGTATGCAAATTTTTTCGGCTGCCTCCACTTATTTTTCGGTTTTCTTTTTCCTGATTTCGGCCCGGCCTTCAATGACTGTTCTAGTCATCGTTAGCCAGACCAGAGCCCAGAGATCTCAAACCCCAATCCCCGAGACAGTGTTGGGTGTCTAACTAGGTAGCTTAAGCATGGTACACATTTCAAACTTGGATAAAGCAGAAATCTTAGGAGTTTTTAAATAATGATATGCCCATTAATTAAAGTTGTACCAAAGATCAAATAAAGAATAAGAACAAAGTTAGAATACTGAGCGACTCCCCCTCTCCCACAACAAGCTTCAAGAGATTCTGCACTTGGCGTTACCCATCTTAGCCCTTTATATAGTATTTTTCTTGTACCCTTTCTGTGTAACAACATTTTGTACCCAACCATCACTGTTGCACCAACCCACGTAACTGATATCTGGGAATCCGCTCAGCATTCCCTGTTTTTGTTTGGATAGTTTTTTGTGGTCAGCGTCTGCTCTAAATACCGAACTCAGTCTGGCTGCACTTGTTTCCCCGATTAATTAAAGGTTTCAAGGCCTGGTCAGTGGGGGTTTTCACATACGTATGTACATCTAGAATGGGTGTATGTATACAACACACTAAGGAGGGGGTGTGGGAAAAATCCTCGCACAATTTGACTTTGAAATGTCATAGCCCGTAATTCGAGTTGGCTTCAATCACGATAAAGCGGCTCCTCCAGGTTGAGCGGGGATAAATGCCGCAAAATTGACGGCCCACGATCCCAGGGGACTTGGGTCAGCGGTTGGCCGGGGATGGGGATAAGGATGGGGCATGGACAGTCGTACTCACCTCGTTATCATGCGGCGGAAGTTGATGCAGCAATTGTCGCACACGATACTGCTCCCCCGGGCTGTTGACGTATGGCACTTTGTCGTCGGGTATTTGCGAGAAATACAGTCGAACCTGCGGGAGAGCGGAGCAGAGATTCGAGTGGTAAGTACCTGCGGAATGCCTAAGTACAGTTAAGGAGTTGAGCGGTGGCGCGGGCACAAAGGGTTAAAGAGCCCGGCCGGCACAGCGGGCAGAGATTTTTGATTTTATTACGCTGATTCCCATTCTGATTCTGATTTGGAGCCAGGTTGAAAGGTGCACAACGTGCCAAGCTAACTTTATTGGCCACGCCGCAGAGCGTTCTCCTTGGCCAACATGGCATTGGCAATGGACATGGCCATGGTAATGGGAAATGGGAAATGCCAGCTCTCGCGGCGACTGACTGACACATGGCTTATGCCGCATCAACGTAAATTGCTGCCACATGGCTGTAAATAAATTTTCAATTCTGTTTGTAAAGTCACCCGGCGAAAAAGAAACGAGACGAAGAAATGCAATGCTAGACATCTGATAGGCCATCCCGATGGGAAGCTTGCCAATGGCCCGGAATGGCCTTAACGGAAGTCAAAGAGTTGAACGCAAAACGGCAGCGGCGTCGAAAAAATTCCAAAATCCGAATTTCGGTGCTGGGAACTGGTAGCTGGGCGCTTCTGCCGCCCGGCAGATTGTGAAAGATTTATTTGGCATTGTCGCATATTTTACGCGAATAATTTACGAGATCGTTTCGTTTTTCGACCCTGGCAAATAATTGAAAAAAAGCCCAGTCGCAGCGCCTCTCAGCCACAATTGAATTGGCCATTAAAGTCGAATGGGAATTGAGGAATGGCTGCTGGCCAGCGGAGCTTCTTTCATTAGCACTATCTAATTCGCCGGACAGTGGGACTTCGGACTGGACCGGCAGACCTTCGCCTAATTGACACGCTCCAATAGAGCCGGTCCGGTCGAGTGCAGTCGCTGCATCTTCCATCTTCGAGGCGACTCTGGCCACCAGTCGCTGATTTATGGCCTCGTCGCGTGTATTTATTTACAGCGCGCTCCGAGTGACAAAATAACGCACAATAACTCAAGTATTCCGCTTATCGCCAGCCCACAAATCTCGCCTGCCAGCACGGGTCTGCCCTTGGCGCTTCGCGGTTCGCCATTCGCGTTTCGAGTCGCGATCTGTAATCTGGACTCCTTGGACTCCTTGGCGATGGCAACGTGAGTGCTCGAGTCTTGGATGGCAGACATTTTTAGGGCGTCACTCATACTAATTGGGTTTCCTAATGAAAAGCATGTTTTAATTACAGGAAAAAATAATGATATTGATATAATTCAACTAATCTCACTTTTTTACTTGTGTAAGGTTGGACCAACAATTCAGGATATTTCTTAATAATCTCTATATCTTTCTGAACTAAATTTAAATTAAGTCCCTGTAAAAATGTACCTACATTGGAGGTAGTCGCATTATAATGAATCAAACACGCAACAGGCTCTAAAGAACTCGTATGATAGACTAAGGCACTGCTTCATTATGTCTCATAAAACTAAACTTTTTAAAATTTAACAAGATATAAAAAGAACTCTAATGCAAGGAACATTGAATGAACATTTTATTTGAATAATTCTTTAGGTACATAAAAACCTATAGCTCCTGCAATCAGCAGAAAGGAAAGCTGTTTCCATTTCTAATTCTAGTTCAGACTCACCTGGTCAGGCCGCAGTCCAGGTGGCACCCAGGTGTACTCTTCCAGGGCGCAGCCACTGTCATCGTCCGAGTGCGACTGCCGCTGCATGTCCATGTGCGGTCCGGCCAGGAAGGGAGCGTGCGCGGAGGCGGATGACGTTCCCACGCCGGGATGGTGCAGCAGGGAAGGTGGCGAGGGTGTGGACAGAGCGGGCGAAAGCTGGTGGTGCGACGGAGGCGGGAGCTGGGCATTGGAGTACTTGGGGGCACCGGGCGAGTACTGGGGCGGTCCGCCCGGCAGGCCCACTCCCACTCCTGGCAGCTGTTGATGATGCGGTGGCAGGAACTGCTGATGACGCTGGAGCGGCAGCGGCGACGTGGGCAGCACGCCGGCGGCACTCTGCGCTGCGAACAGTGCGCTGGCGGAGGAGCTGCTGGGCAGGCCCAGGTTCGGGTGCTGCTGCTGCCCACTGGGCGAGAAGTGGCGCGGCAGCGTGGGGATCTTCTGCAGATAGGAGATCTGCGTCAGCGGGGTCCGGCTGATGGGCCTGCAAAGGGGGGAAAGAATGGGTGGAAAACGTGACTTGGAGAGCGGGCTTGACTAATCAAAAGTTAATTAAAATTTAAAAATTTAATTGAAGTGCTTCCTCCGGCGGGTTAGAGGTCGGCCACGGCCACGGCCACGGCTACGGCAAGGAATGCTACTCGTATATTCTGCGGGGGAAATGGGCAAAAACGTGTTAATCCCTCGCCACAAAGCCGAATCATATTGTTAATGTAATATAAAACCGCATGGAAATCATTTTCATTGTATTCCTTTTGTAATTCGTTGGATTTATGCGGTTTTTTGCACTTCCTATTTGCCGACGGACAAGCTGTCAATTTTAGTTTGTTTTTCATGCGTTTTTTATTTCGGCGGCGACAAGAGCGGCCAGGGAGGGGGAGTGGTTTTTCCAAACGTCAAAATGAAAAATATACGCTTCACAGCATTTACACAAACAAATCGACAGACTAGCATTGCCTTTGTTGCTATTTTTTGTTGTTGTGTTCTTTGCTGTCAGGCCCGCAGGGCTGTCGCCGTTGTCATTTTGCCATTTTCTGACATTGTTATCCTAGCCCGGCTCGAGTGCGCCCTGTAATCCATTTACTGTGGTCCCTACGATCGGGGAAATTGGAAAAATATTTAAGCACTCTTTTTGGGCTTTAATAAACTGAGTTAACTAAATAAATTCTTAGTTGTAATAGAGCTCTCGATAAGGGTTGATGTAAAATTAAGTCCTTAGATTCTTCGCAGACTGTCTTTTGCCTTAGGCCATGAGAGGACTTGAAACCTCCTTAAATCTCCACCAAATATTAATGTATATTATTGTTCCATGATATTCCCTGTATAGAGCAGGGACTGTACAATCCCTTACCCCTCAATCCATCTTCAGACAAAAGCTTTTCCTGCAAATCAAATTTTTCGTAGCGCACTCGCTGCTTCCCTCTGAGGTCGTGGAAATGAACACGCACCATTTCATGGCAGTTTGCTGTTTGCCATATCAAAGGATAACTGTGCATTGTCTGTGCGGATATATGTATGTGCATACAGGCACTCGTATATATAGTATCTGAGCGGGGGCGTGGCCGGGGCTGAACCGAACTGGAAATGCGAGTTCATGCGGGCGTTTTATCAAAACAATGCTGTCCGCCCTTTTGTTGTTTTAACCAGTGAATTCTTTCTTTTCGCCAGCCACATCCCGATTTAACATTTTCCAATTCCATTTCTAGTTCACCAGCAGGGAGGAGCTGAGCGGGATTTGGGACTGGGACCCGCTGATATGTCAATAGCGGGGCGAGTGCTATATGCCAAGCGGTTTCTGCGGTTTGCCGGCAAATTAATTGCACAGATTGCGATTTCAATGGGAATAAAATACCGAAAAAATCGCCTGACATTTGAATTTTTGAGCTGCGAAATGCAAGAATGCGTGGCGGGACAACGGTGGGGATTTGTAATGGACTTGGCACTACAGTTTGGGCTGAAATGCGAGTCAAAATCCACATCCAAATACAAATTCAAATCCAAAGCCGAGTCCCCCGGCATGCACGTGCAGCATGTCCCAGCTGGAGACCCCGATGGCAGAGTGTGGCCCGCCATCAAATCAGGCGCATTCAAAACTCAAATTACCAGTTCCCAACTTGGGGTTCCACAAACGGAAAGCCAGACGAAACTGTGCATAAACACGGCTTAAAGAAAAAACTGCAGTCAACACAACAGTAATGTGGGCATAATAATTCGGAAATTTGTATCAATTTGCAATGAATTTTTTCTATAAATAAACTTAAGTCCAGTTGCCTTTAAGGTTTATGCAAAAGATAAAGAATATTCAAGGAAATTAAAGTAACTCTGGGCTAAATATATTTTATTTAACTTAAGGTGAGACTAAGATAGGGGTGTTCCCCAATATTATAAAAAATTAAGAAAAATAAAAAGAAAAAGCTTTTCTTAGGCCTTATTATTTAAATCTCTTTATGATATTAAATCTCATACCCAAGACTTTTCCCTAGTAATTTTCCAGTGTAAAAAGAGGCCTGGGAGCCTGTGGGTCTCCTTGCCAAATTTATTGTGCGGCTTTTCCAGCACCGGCGGGCGACCTGCATTTCTTTTTGGCCCTCCTTTTTCTACCGGCACCAGCACAAATTTATTGTTGACTGCAGCGAATTGCGTAAAATTGGCAAAGCAATTGTGGCAAGTTTCAATTTGGCACAGGCCTATGAAGTCATTAAGGCGGGAGAACAAAATGGAAAGTGCAGCGGCCTGCGTGCTGCATGTTGTTGCGCAACATTGCTGGGAGGGAACAGGAGCAGGATCAACCGGGAAAAGCCCGCCAATTCGAGCCAAGTTGGCAGCTGTTGATGTTATTTGCATTGATCGAAGTCAGAGGGCTCCGACTCAGGTATCCGACTCAATTACTTTGGCAGTCGTTGACCCAGAGAACTGGTTTGCCAGGTCTAGGGCCCTCGGGAAAACTAGTTCACAGCCATCACTGGGCCAGCGGGGGAGCCGGTGGAGAGGAGACCAGCTGCAGCTGCTCCTGCCCCTCCTCGGCCTCCTCCTTCGTTGAGATCTGCGGCAAGTGCCTATATTTAGCCCGTCTTCTCTTATCTGGCATCCAAATGAATGATCATTATGCGGCGGTCGCGTTGACAAATTGCCAGAGCTCTTGAGCGATGAGCGACGGCTCAATGCTGGGCTAAAGACAGTTTAGCCGGGGAATCTCTCGCAGATGGAGTTGGAGTCTAAGACGGAGACGCAGAAGAGCCGACACAATGGCCAAAAGGTTAGCCCCAAATCACTTTGGCACTTTGTGTGCGGTTTTCTCAAGTCATTTGTGTGATTTGGGTTAATGTCGGAAGAGCAGCCGTAGCAGCAGTGTGTATATAAGCCTGCTAATACATATGTATCCGCAGCGAAAGTTACACCAGGTAGTCAAAGGTAAAAATTCGTATTTTTCAGGTTATTCTTACACAGGGGATAAAATTTAAATAAAAAAATGAAAACAATCCAAAGTTATCGACAGAGCACGATCCTCCTTCCAAGGAATCAAAGCAAGTTTTCAATATCATGCTGAGAATATTGTAAAGTTATGTAATTAAATTTTGAGATAACATAAAAAATCGCATTTATTATTTAAATTACAAATTATCAAAAAATTTATTTTTCTTATGTTTTGTTTAATTTTTCAGTCAAAAACCGTTTTTAATAGACCCTTCATAGACCTTTTTATAATACCAAAAATATCCCTTTACTAATTATGAAATTTATCAAAAAACACTCTGAAACATGTGTATTTTATATATTTGTAATTGATTTATATCGCCACAAATCGCCGCATTAAATACCAATTTATATATTAATTTGCTTCTGCATTTTGGTTCGATATATGAACTTTTATACCAATAATCAAAATAGTACTGAGTTATTATTTTTTCATTGCATTTTTTCCAGTGCAAGGATTGCTTTTATGGCTTCTTGTGGACCTGGATCAGGGTCCAGGGACGACAGGTGTCACACCATTGAGACTTGTTTGCTTTTAGTTTTACGACGTCTCTCAGCTGGACAACAATTATGTGGCAGGACTGCCACGCCACACTGCATATCCTTTTATTGTTTTACTATCCCTGACAGGGCAGGAAGAAGAGTAACAAAAGTTTATTAAAAAGCTTCGCCAGCTTCGTGTTCGGTGCGATTGTCATAAACGATTTTTGAATTGTCCATAAAACTTGCTGGTCTGGGAGAAAGGAGCGGCGGCAAGCTCGTAAAGTTTTTACGGGGGAGAATGTCCATATTCCCCAGAAATAGAGAGCCACAACCACTGGCATTTTTGCAGCGAACCCGCCAGGCCAGAGCCACCAGTCACCAGCCACAGTCAGAGCCACCATCAACCATCAACCATCAAGCTGCAACAGTGCGGAGTACCAGCACGTTTTGTTCTGTTCCGTCTGCCTTGTCAACATGACATTTGCCGTGTTGACATTTTTATTGACTTTGGCAGGCGAACGGTTTTTGTTCTCGCCCAGCCTGAAAGTTGATTAAGAATGCCAGTCTGTCTGTCTTTCTGACTGTCTGTAGCTAACTCCCTGCCTCCCCACCTGCGTGTGGTCTTCGCTCAGGTGCGTTTATTACGCATACGCCAAGTGGCACTAATTGCCGGGAAGGGGACGACGGGATGGCGGGACTGTACCCGCTGCTAATCTTCTGTTTCAATTTGCCCGCCGTTTATGCTTGAAAGTCGCATAATCTTTGGACTACAACGACTGAGCCATCGCAGTCATCTGAGCCAATTAAAGTTTTGGTCGCCACTTGGTGCAGGCGGCAAATATGCTGCTGCTGCCACATATCAGCCGCTCTCCTTTGTTGCTAACGGGCAGCAAAATTGTTTCCCGAGCGTGCAAATTTTCACAGCTGCAACAACTATGCCAGCAATTTGTGTGCTAAGCGGCAAGAGACACGGTCCCCGATCCCCGTTTCCCGTTCCCAGTGCTTCCTGGGAGCCAGAGAGCCACAGAGCCGCAGAGCCCGAGAACCAGAGACACCGCCATCGCGATCAGGTTTTGTGTTGGAGCATCGCCTTGGTAATGGCTGCAAGAGAAATTGCATCATCAATGCAAATTCGGTGAGCTAAAGGCGGTGATAGCAGAAGTTCCAATTTGTTTTCATGGTAATTGATTCAAGGCATTATTTTTTATTCGAGCGGCCGCCAATTAATAGCGAACTTTGTGGCAAATACATCAAAGCACAGGCTGCTGTTGCAAAACGCGTGTGTTGTTCTGGGTCGCCCACCAGCCAGGCCTGGCCAAGTAGTTGGTAGTAGTGCCTCCTCCCGATCGCCGATCACCGATCAGCGATCAACAACCCCCCCGCTGTAGCTCTATATGCCATATATCCGTGGCTGTGTGTGTTCCCAGTCGGCGGGGCCTACGGCACTCATCCGGAGACGTTGCCGGCTGCTGCTTCTGCGGTCGTTGTCTTTGGTCTATGAACTTGTTTTCTCCACTTCTGTCCACCTGCCCCCTGCCTGTCCCTGTACCGGCCCCTTCTGGTGCTGCCTTTTTAATTGAAGCCGTGTCTTTGGCTGTGTTTTTTCCCCCTTTTAGTTTTATTTTTTTCGTATTTTGTTGCTGTTGTCCCCTGCCCGTGCCCCCTGCTTTTAGTTCCTTGTCGTCGTCTTTGGGCTTTTCTACGACTTTTTTGATGCTTCGATTTTTATACATTAATGCTGCCTTCATTGCCGGAGTGATTATGCTCAATTTTGTTTTTGACCATAATTACATTTCGTTCTCCGCCGCTCGAACGCATCCGTTAGGTTGAGGAGCCGTGTCTGGAGTTGGCTCGCTTTTTATGATGATTTGGTAAACAAATTGGCATTGATTGATTTTTATTCCGCGCTGTGCAAACACGCCGAGTGAAGGAAATCACGCTTCGAGTGTTGGCAGAGCTCGCCGAGGTATCCGTCGAAGGTCAGCACGAGATCCACTCGAGAGAGGCTTGCCCGGAAAATCAGATCTGTTCGCAATTATTAACGACACATTCGAGGGAGCAGCCCCACCAGCCAAATCTGATTTGATTTATGCGACTTGCATCGCAGCAAAACTGTTCACAAATTAACCGTAATAAAGCCAACTGCGCTGCTGGTGCGCTGCATGTTGGCTTATTTTGATTTATGGCCAACTGAAATTGGAATCTAATTTCTTGGCCATTAACAAAACCAGCAGCAAAGCAGCAAAGAAATTGTGTTCGCCTGCCTACGCAGAGAGCGCGAGATGCAGTCTGCAAGCTGCTAGCCGGGCCGAAAAAGGAGTCTGCAGAGTGTTTGGCTTTTGGCCAGAAGCTGGGCCGGCTGGCCAATCCCATTCCCGAGGGGAATTAGTTCTGACTCTAAAAGGTATTGAAATCACTGATTGCTTTCAGCAGGAGTAAATCAAGCTGACTGGCAACTCTTACTGATTCATTAAAATGGATAATTTATTAGAAAGTCAGATGTAGGATTAGCTCCAAGACATAAAATTCGAAGCCTTTAAAGTCATTTTGTAGTACATAAAATAATTGTGGAGGCCCCCAGTAGATCAGGTATGTAATTTATATTATTTATATAGGAGATGTACAGCAGACAAAAGCAGAAGGTTTGCTTCCACCAAGGAAATCTATTTAGTAAACTTTGCCACTGACCAGAGTTCAACCTTTAAGCGGTCACAGTTTTAAAAGTGTTTAATTTCGAAACCAGATGAAGTATGTTTCTGTCCCTTAGGTTTTCCTTAACTCCTAATTCCTGATATATGGATAACTTGTTTATTTCAGCTAAATCTTTGAAATGTTTCACCCACTTGATACTAAAATTGATTAAATCCATCGCTGCAGGGTATTCAAGCTATCGACTCCTTAAAGACCAGTTCCTCCGCCTTTTGATTTGGCTTGTTGTTTGACAAAAAAGCTGGAACGGTAAACTGCACTTTTGCACTAACTGTTCGCGGAGGCTCGTTGACAACCTGGCAACAGGCAGCAGAAAATAGAAAATAAAAAAATACAGAACGGAAAAACAGGCATCAGCATCAGCACTACCAACTGGCGACACAACAGAAATAATTAGCTGCTAATTGCATTTTATGAGGTGCCCTGACAGTTAAATGATGCGGCACATTGCAGGTCTCTTTGCATTGTGCGATGCCAGTTGACTTCTGGCGATGCCGGAGATTAGGCCGCAAGTGCGGCTAAATTCGCAACTCTCCCGCCCTCCTAACAATGATAATGCGTCCCCCTTATCGCGGTTAGTGGATCGCTGGAAACCCGCTTAGGGGCAGGTTCGGGAACTAACGAGCCAGGAATGCAAAGAGTGCTAATGCAAGCGGAATCCTGCCACTCCGCTGCCACTGCACTGGCTGGTGGCAAGTGGCAAGCTGCAGGTTGCACTTGGCCGGCGGAGGCATGCAGGCAATTTAAATGCAAAAAGTGAAGCTGTCAATAAAAATTACGCGAACGCCGGCTAGGCCTCTCCCCCCCTTTGTAGCTATTAATTTATTGCCTTGCGTGTCTGTGCGAGTGCGTTAAATGTTTTATTAATTAGTTGCTCAGGCGGATGGGGGGAATTCCAGCAACCATTTTTCGATCTGTCAGTCAAGTGTCTACTTTCGGCTAAGGTAATCCCGAAAATCCCTTCGGACCGCACTTGTTTTGATCAGCCTGAGCGCTGCTTTGTGTGGCCCGAGTGATCTGTGGCGAATGGCTTTGATGTGGGCGCAGACTAGTCATGGAGCGGGCCAAGAGTGATTGAAAGCGGCTTAAGACGCTTGAGAAATGCCTGCACAGAACGAAAAAAAACTAAACATTTCGAATTACAAATAGTTTATGTAAATATCATTTGAGATCGCCATCGAACTATGGCAAACCTGACTTTGGGAGATTAACATTTAATTGAAATTAATTAAGATCCAATTCATCATGGTTCAAGACCATTTTTTATTTCTGTGTGGGAAACATGCCGAAGCACGGAGAGCACAATTAATATGCGACGCAGTTGTGTTGGCCATAAATGCGTATAAACATGGCATAAGCACCGACCGAGGCAATTAGCATGGCCAACATGAGCGAAGACGCTTAATGGCCTTGCTTTATTTTCACATTACCGGGCTGGAGCACAGAGCCGGGCTTGAAACAAAGGCAAGAAACAAGTAACGAAAACAAAATCATATTTTACCGCCGTGCATAAATAAATCACAAGAGCTGTAACGCTGTTGTTGTCGCCGTTGTTGGCTCGCACTTCATCGTGGCGCCGTCTAAGAAACAAAGTTTGAAGCGCCGAAAGAGTCGAGAGCCAAGAGCCAAGAGCCGGGAGAGCCAGTTGGCAAATTGTCCCGGCCAAGTCATGCAAGTTGCCGCCACTTGGACTGCACTTTGTTTTTGTAATTAAGTTGCATCTGCAGCCACGCCCCCGAAAAAGATGCAAGTCGCAGGCCAGCGCCCCTAATGGCTTTGTTAATTAAAACCAAAATCAATATGAATGGGCCGCCAGATTGCACGCCTCTGAGGCAATGTTTTAGCTGGGAAAAAAACCTATCGAAAGAGATAAAGGGGAATAGTTATTGAAGGTTTGGAATCTATAGATATCGGCTAACAATAGAACTCCCGTCAAGAAATAATACAACATAAAAGTACATCAAATTAATAACCTGGGAAGAAGATAAAATGATTTCCGTGCTAACAAAAAATCCCTGGAAATTCACAACACCTTGCCATCCCTAAAAGCAGCCTTCACTTGCAACATACTTATTGCTCCCTGCTCCTCCCATTAATATTAAGTATGACTTGGATGGGATGGATGGCTGTAAAAACTTATTTCCCGACATCCCAAGTAAATTCCTTGCCATCAGTTCCGTCCATTTCGACTGCCGAACGAGTCGTAAATGTGTCTCCGCCCGATGCCGCCTCCTTGACGCGAAATAGAGACGCAGTGTGGTGGATAGCGGCTAAGCTCCCGAGATTTATGCGGCACTCGATGGCAGTTAAGATTGAATTGAATGCTTAGACACGAGCTGAACACAAGTTAATTGCCAGCGCAGAGAGAATGTGAACAAACCAGAAGCCATTGGCTTGGCCGAGAGCTGTAGAAATTATTGCAGTGCAATTTTTTAATATCTTCATTAAGCGCTCTGGGGCCCAGGCAATTAAAAGCCCAGGCGAAACCAGATTCGGAATCTCCAGTTTTGCATAGATCTGAGCTGGGAATGCCAGGGCGAAGCTAAAGATGAAAATGAAGATGGAGATGAAGATAAAGAGGAAGACCAGGCCGAATGCGGTGAAAACTCTCATCGATGGCAGCCGTTGGGCTTCTGGGCGAGAATCGAGAATCGAGAGTCGAGAATCGCGTGTGGCTACCGGATTGCAGACGGATTGGATGAAGCCGTGTCAGGGGCACATCAAAACGGCGTCTGTTATTATTATTAATTATGCTTTGATTGCCTTCTTGCTGGAATCACTGGCATCGCTTGGCATTGCTTGGCATCGCTTGGGATCGCTTGGAAACTCTGGCGGTTCCTGTTAGCAGGCCGTTTGGCAATGCAGCTCCCGAGCTTGGCTCTGCTCTCTAATTTGTGGTTGCCAAAGTTCGTCATCATCGTCATAGCCATCATCATGATGAGCTTGGCCAACAAACTAATTGAGTTGTGGCTCTTTCTCCTACTCGCTTGCGCTCCGTTTCCCAAGAGCCAAGTTTGTTGCCCAAGTCTTTTGTTTCGCCCCAAAACCCTGCATACTAAATCAAAGCCCTTAAATGTCCATGGAAATATATGCCAATATTGTTTCTTCCACCCAGCCCCAACCCCAAACCCAGTCCTAGTCTCAGTCTAGTTTAGTCTCAGTCTAGTTTAGTCCCCGTCTCTAACCCAGGACAGCAGCGATGCCTTTGCAGAATGGAAAAGGAGGAAATGTCATGCGGCCGCGGGAAAACAATCGCCGACCATATTTCATAAGCTGCGTGCCTGCCATCCGCGAAACACAATAACTTAGTCTTAGGGCCCGATATTTGCATGGCATTATGCAAAATCATGACATGAAAGCGGAGCTCGCTCCGCGCTGCCTTGCTTTACTTTGCCATATCTGCACTGAGGCGGCCAGAGGCGCACAAAGGCCCCTGGTAAATCACACTTTGGCAGTTGGCAGTTGTCGCTGCTGCTGCTGCGCCGCAGAGCCGGCCCAGAGGCATTGCGTCGTATGCGTAACCCGAGAGTGGCCGCGTAAGTGGAGACCAGAGTGTGAGTGATGGGATGCCATGCGTACGAGCCGAGGGACGGAGGCAGTGCAGCGGAGTGCAACGCAGCGCATCGAAACCAGACAGCAGGCACACTGTGGCAAATTGTTTGTGGGGAGACATCAATGGTACCTCAAGAATATTGGAAACCAAACACTCAAGATTGTCACAGAGACATGGAGTTCCTTTTACCTTTTCCAATCCATTCTATTTGTTAAATGGGAATTAATCTTTATAAGAAGTTATTGAATGTGAGATGGAAAATAATTGAATTTAAAATGAACAAAAGATAGTTTGATTTTAATTAATTTTTCTATAAACTATCGCTTTATTTCAAGCAAACAGCATGAGAGATCCATCAACTCGTAAATAACAAAACCACAAAACAGAAAGTGAATATCATTTCCTAAAATCAATTTAAAGGCGATTGATTGTATCATTGAAATCAGATATTCTATGTGAGGTTGTCATAAAAACAAAGCCGAGGCGATACAGCAAATAAATATGGCTTAAGGAAGTGATATTGTGCTTTGAATTTACTGAATGTAAGCTTGAAAGGCTTCGTATTTCACCAAATTTATATTTCTGATCCCGCGAGCGAGTGTCACCACTGTCTCGGGGCTTCGGTTTCGGCCTGGCAGAGCCCAAGTCAGAACAAGTTGCTGGAGCTTGTGTGTTGCGTGTGTCTTGGTCGCAGAACACGCAATGGCTGCTGTGTGTTCATTGACTCCTGCCTCGGCATCGCATAGCAAGGCATCGCATCGCATTGCCGTCAGCCAGTGGAACAAGTGGCTGCTGCAACGACTCCTGCTCTTCCTCCTGCTCCTGCTCCTGCTCCAAACTCCCGGCCCTGGTAATCAATCATTGCGGCAACAAAACGCATGCATTTAAATTGTCAGCAGCGCCGAATCGCTTCTGACAAATGAACCTGCTGGAAAGTTACTCACTCATTTGCCTCCTGCTGGGCCTTGGCTGCTCCTGTGGCCACTTCCGCTGCGGCGCTCGTGTCCAGTTCGTTGAAAGTGAAACTGATATTGTGGGGATCCTTAAACGGCTTCATGCTGCGCGGTAAACTGCGCTGCCGGAGGCTCAGGTTCAGAAACTGTAGATCGCCGGCGGTCAGAGGTTGGAGCGGCACTTGTGGTGGTTGTTGCTCTGCTCCGGGTAATCCAACTTGGCCTGGGGTAATCCGACTCGCCGGAGGCGGTGGCAGGGGCGGTACAGGACGGTGTTGTTTCTGCTTGGGCGGCAGGGCGGGCTTAGGCGCCTCCTCCTGCTCCGCGGGAGGTACCTCCTCTTGCTCTATGATCTCCAGGACCTGGGCGGTTGGCTCCTGTTCGGCGCCATAGAACTTGACCATGTTCTCGGTGGCTTCCAGCGGACTGTAGTGCTTGCCCCGCACCACCAGATCGCCCAGGTGATCGGCATCGATGCCGAAGAGAAAGGGATCGTCCAGGACGGTGACCCGAGCGTTCCTCTGGGTCAGTTCGCTCTCCTGCTCACCTGTGGCGGCGGCAGCCTTGGTCGCCTTCTCCCCTCTGACATGAGCACGCAGGGATCTCAGGAGCTTCTTGCTGCGACGCGGCGAAGAGGAGAGCGGAAAGAGAGGACGACCGCCCCGCGGCTGCCCCGAGGGATCGCCCAGATCGATGCCATCGTCCGCATCTTCGCCGGCATCTAATTGCCCATTGATAAGATCGCTGTCCAGCCCCATCGCCAGGGCCACGGTGTCGTAGTCGCGATCCCGGGCATTGTCCTGCATTGTGCCGGGCTCCTGATTAGCCCCCGCCAGCCGCTGGGCCGCTGCCTTGCTATAGAGCTGTCGGTAATATTTCTGCTGGTCGCCGTACAAAAAGCAGACGCGCCACCATTGTTTGCATGCCAGCAAATTGGCGGTACGTGGCACCATCGCTGGCTCCATGTTGCCAGTGGCAGTGGCAGTGGCAGTGACTGTGGGCTGGCCTCCAGAAGCATCTGCTCCAGGTCCACCTCCTCCTCCTCCTGCTGCTGCTGCTGGTGCTGCTGACAGGCTGCTCATGTTGCTTATTATTATTGTTCTCGACCCGTAATTATTTTTCAGTTCTCGTTGCTTCTTGTTGTTAGCAATGACATTCTGGCCTTGTAGCTGCTTTTTAGGCCACTTTGGTTTTTTTGGCTTGGAAAGTTCTATACGAAATTGAGTTTTTATGCGGAATGTTAATTACTTTGCTGGCGGATTTTTGTTGAGTTCACCAAAGATTTATTTGTGGTTCTTCGTTGGCATACAACTTTGGAATGTATTTAAAAACTCGTCACTTTTTTTGGAATTTAGGTGGTTTTAGGTGGCACTTTCGACACAGTTACAACTCAAGACAAAAAATCATCATTAAATATCGGTTACTAAAAACATAAATTTAAGCATTTAATGACTTAATTTTGTGAGAATCGGTATGCCTATATTAAGCGTTTTAAATTTTTGTATTTTTTAATATTTTCCATTGTTGTTGTGGCCTTTTGTTAAGCACTTAATTCGATACAGATGCAGATACAGATACTGCCCGAGGAAAACTCAACTTTCTCGACTGGAAATTGAAAATGAGAGACAAAGGCCAGCTCCGTGTTGATCGATTGCCTATAATTTACTTTCGAACAAGATGGAAATCGCGGCGGCATAAATTTAACACTTTCCACAAACCGCACACGGAAGCTGCTCAAACCTAATCAAAATTGTGTAGACTCTGGAAATTGGCAGCTTGAACCCTTAATAGTGATTGGATGTAAGCCAAATAGCGAAGCGTACACGCTTACAACGGCTAATGGCCGAGAGCTGAGATGATGGCCAACACTATGGACCTCAGACATCACTCGACGGCCATCAGGCATCGAGCCGATTAGACACGCCTCTAATAAAGACAGCAGACACGTAGTAAAGACAGGTAGAGCTGGAAGGTGGAAAATGTGGAAAACAGCGCTGCTAAGTGCGAGGCCACTGCATTTTCCGTGGCGGCGATGCCCTTGTCAGATAATAATAACTTCATCCCATAGTATCCCCATCTTCATCTTCATCATCATCAGCATCAGCCGCAGCTGCTTGAGGTTTGAGCTTTCAGTGCTGGCCAAATGCCTTGCCAGCAATTGCAGCTTAGCCGCAGCTTCAGTCGTACGAACACGTACGATATAGCCTCTGTGCGTCCTGCGTGTGTGTTTGCCTACATCTTTGGCCATATCTGCGAGTATCCGAGTATCTGGCTATCCAAGTATCCGAGCATCTGGGCATCCCGGAGTGCATTAAGCTGCTTTTAGCTTAGTGCTCCCCGACTGAACGCCTTAATGGAGTCCACAAAAAGCGGCTCTTGGCTCGTATTTATGAGATCAATGCCAGCGAAAGGCTGTCAATCACGAGCGGAGGCAATATTTATCAGATTACCGAGGCTTCGAGATCAAAGATCACCAGCAACGAAAGTCGCACGGTGAAAAACGAAGTAATGTTAGTGTAGCAACGACAACTCACTTAAGAGATATATAGACAAAAAAAACAAGATATATATAAAAAACGGGTAAAAAAGGGTAAACTCTCCTGTAATTTGATTAAAAAACCAATAAAATAGACGACCAATTGCCGTTTTTCCCAGTGAATCCACCAGAAATTACAAGGCAAACATTCCACTCAGGGAAACATTCCAAACTTATGGCCAAAGCATACAAGTGGAGCTGCAGCCACATAATTGAATTATAAACAAGAATACAATCGCAATCATAACTGGCTTCCGGCTAGCACAGAAATGGAGGATGTTTTCCAGCCGCAACAAAGTCAGAGCCGCAGCACGCGATCCCGGCCAGATTTGCAGTTAGACAGCGGGTGTGATTAGAGCCCAATGAGTGGGTAAGTGGCTGCGGGAAACCAGTTTGAATTCTCCGGATGGATGGGATGGGATGGGATCGGAGAAGCGGCACTGGAGCATGATTCACATGTGCCACAAAGAGATCTCGCTCTGCCTCAGTGCGATTAAAACGCGATCACACAATAATCATAAAGCAAAAATGGAGTCCAATGCCCAAACAAAGACTTCCGGCGCTATTTGGAGGCTAGAAGACCGCAGATAGCAGCTCTGAGATTGAAGGTGCCACATGGGGGGTAGGGGAGCGGAGTGGAGTGGACTAGAGCGCAGATCGATGCCGCGAGGCACCGTAAGTATTTATTGACGGCGGCTGTTCGACATGTGTAAGTGACGCCGTCGCTGCTTGTCGCGTAATTTATCCGATGCCAAATTGGCGGCGTTAATATCTGATAATGCCTGACCCAGTGGCCGGGGCTGATTGAAATCGGACTGCGAACGGCGGACGTCAGACGCTTGACGAGTGGGCCAATGGGGCGTATGCGCAATTTGCGTGATGCTTGATCGGAGCAAATACAGAAGTTTTCCTATTATTTGCGACTCTCCGTGCGACTTCAGCTCAGGCTGGCGGCTCTGTCATCAATCCCCAGTTGCAATTACCCAGTTGGCCAGGATTTTAGCCTCTTTGCATACGCCACTCGGCACACTCGGCTTTATGGTGCCTTTTATTGCCACTCATTTGTCCGGACTTCAAGTTTTCATGGCCGGCGGCAGTGCGAGGCTGCGTGGAAAAATGGCAGACAGGCGCAATTAATTTTCTGCCTGCTTATGCTGATTTTTCTCCGAGTGTAATTTACAGCAAATGCAGGTTAAAAAGTCAATTGCTTTGCCTTGGTTTACTTTCCCGGGCAGCACAGACCCGTTCACCGCCGCAGTTCAACCGTTCAACCTTTTCTGCTGCCCACATTTCCACCGAAAAGCCCCTTTCTTTTCGAGCTCCAAATTGTGTTATCAAGAATCCCATTCAGTGGAGAAGAATCCGACATATCTATGGACTTATCACTGCCTACCTAAGTGGTTTAGAAAGCCGCAGACACCTGACAACTCATTCTGGCGGTGGCTGCAACTGTAAACCGTAGAATTTCATAATTTATTATGCAGTCGGATGACGATGGCAGCTGGCACATTTTCCGATATTAACATACGAAAGAACGCCAGAACGGCAGACAATATAAACAATGAGAAATATGCACTTAATAGCGGCTTCTTTCCGGTTCTGATGAGATGGCTCACTCGCTAATGGATTAACTTGTTTGTCTATTTTACGGCCCGGCTATAATTTAAGCCTCCAAAAGAGTTGAGCGCTGGCTCTGGGTCTGGGCCGGCCCGTAATAATTACACAGTTTAGGCCCGACAGCCAAACTAGTTTTGGGCGAAAGCCCGCGATCTAATGAGCCATTGTCTGGGTCTCATATTTCACCGGGTCCGATAATAATCTCACGCCTGCCCAAAGCCTAATCGACGGAGCGGGGTGTTAAGTGCCTTTGTCTGCCCCGAAATTAATTGCCCCGCGCACAAATGCCATTTGTCGCCGCTCAGGAATTCCTTCTCGATTTTTTAATTGCGCTTACATAAAACATGATCGCAGCCAAGTCGGCTTCCAATAGGTGCAGAGCGCGAAAATGGGATTCTAAATGGGGGAAATTTGGTTTGAAATGTTGGTTACGAGGAGCCCGGCTTTGGATACGGAAAACACTTTTTATATCAGTTATATATGTACTTTCAATTCTGTATTTTAGATTTAGTAGTAAGCATAGAAATGTATACATAAATCATGGATGGCAAAGAGCCTTTAAAGTGTATGAATCGACATACAAAGAAGGCTTTTCCAGCTCCATTAATTTACTTTTTTAATTACATCTCAAAGTGCTCTACCAATATTTTCCCTTCAAATTGACTCTTATTTGGTTCTGTGTAGATTTCAAGAGACACAATCTCTTCAGAGGGGCAAAGTGAAAACGAAAATCCAGCCAGTCACGCCTCCCAATCTCCAAACATTGTGGGCGGCTGCTGGCAGTTGCCGCTCTAATCTGAGCCGCACTCGTGTTAAATGTCAAATGCAATCAAAAAACGTCGTCGGTGGAAACGGCCTCGTCCCGGCCCGACCGGCTAACGTTGCTCTATTTTCCGGGGAACCCGTTCTTATCGGCCTGGAAGACGGTTGGGGAAACTAACGTAAGCTGACAGGATGACAGATCAAATTGGGTTTTGCATACACATATCGACGGGGCCGATGCTTATTTACGACTTCCCGCCGTAAATGTTCACAGCGCGGCCCAATTAATTGACGAACTGAAATTCGCTCGAATGTGATGATGAATGGTGGCTGAATAGTTGGTTAATTGTGGCCACAAATGGACGTGGGGCATGTGTAATATGCAAATGGTAAATAGTGGGACAAAAGATCGGGCTTGACATAACGAAGGTTGCGGTTTGTTGACCCCCAAAAAGAGACAGATCTTTGTTATGCTAACTGAGGCGAGTCGATAGCGGTATCTATTTTGAGCCAAGATTCTTTATATCTCTGCTCTTGGGCCTCTTGCTCTGCTCTGGCAATTGTGTTTGGGGCTGCGTGCCGAGGAAACTGGGCAACAAATTAACACGCCAGTTAGTTAGTTGTTAGTTAGAGGCGTCGATTGGGGTTAAGCAGCCGTGGCAAGCAGGCAGCTGGCCCAAAGTGAGGGAGAAAGTCGCTGCAGCCAAGCCATAATTGAGCCAACTAGTTGCCGCAACTCGGCCATAAACAACAGTTTTATTTCAAACTGCCGCCGGCAGCCAGCCACCAACCACCAACCATCAAACGCCGCTACATAATTATGAAGAATTTCTTAATAAAGCCCGGAATCGAAGCCAGCCGCAGTGCGAAAATTGATTTAGTCCGCAGCGAATTGCAGGGTTCCAGTATCGCTCGAGCTTTAAATTTAAATTGGCATGTCGGGCAATTAGAAATCACAGATAAATTCAAATCCAAATCCCACACGCGTTCCGCCAGTTGGCCAAGTCAAATGTCGCTTGTCAATAAGGTGTTTTCAGCTGCAAAACCCATGTCCGAAGCCCACACACGCCATGGCAATTGCTAACAAGCCATTGTTGACACATTGCAGGCCATGTAAGTCGATTTCATTACGCTCCTGTGGGTGGCCCTGGATCTGCCTTATACATATATCTCTGGGACAACTAATTGGATCTCGGCGGCGGAGAAAGCCACAGTTCGCCGAGCTCAGTGCGCGGTAATCAAATTATTTTCGGGCTCTGCAAAGTGTTTCGGTGTTTTTATGGCTAGACGAGTCATGTTTTATGTGTTGGAGCAGGTCGTAAGCCTATTTGGTTATGACTTCATTCCGCGGCACTGCGATGCTGTGGCAAGTTGGAGAAAGTGCGCGGCGAGTGGCGATTAAGCCCGAACGCATCTAAATAAATCAGTCGGAGCACTTCACTTGACGCGTAATGTGCAGGGGCTTAAGATAGTCGCTGGATTGGATGGATTTCCCCCAAGTTCGTTGCCCAAGTCTTTCGTTGACCTCGCTGCTTGAATTCGCATATCAAAAAATAAGAAGTTTTCGAAAGGACGATAGCCTAACGATAGTTGCGCTTTGGGTCAAAATAAAGTTGAGAGATTTGACCAAAAACCGAACATGGCTAGAAGAATTCTTAATGTCTCGGTCTCTGATTTATTCCTTTTTGTCTTCTATCCGTTTTTATGATGATGATGATTCTATAGATTCGTAAACAGAGTTTTGAGTTTCTATTGCATAAATATTCTAAATAACATTTTAATTTAATTAATCAAAAGAATAAATACATAATCAAAGATTATTTTTCGTTAAGTTTTCTGATTTCAAAACCTACAAAATTATATATTCCACTACAAGTTACTACTGTTGAAATGTAAGCATTTTCTTGATTTCTGAGTTCAATCAGATAGGGTTTTTTTTCTTTCCGTGTGCCTACACACCTCGGTAACCGATTCTCCCATAAAAATATTGGGTTAGGGCAGCCGAGCCGACGCCTGTGCCGCGCATATCAAGTCCGTCTCGTATTTCATTCGATTTTTAATGCTTCTTTATTGTGTTTTGTGCCTGAATCTGACTCTGACTCTGTCTCTGTATCTGTATCTGTATCTGGAAATGCGTAAGTTTCGAGTATCCGCGTTGACAAGCTTCAGAGCCCGGTTTAAATCGCACCTTTTGGCCACTTGGTTTATTGCATGCTCTTGGCATAATTAAGCACCCGGCAAACTATGTCGAACTATGTAATTCACTTGGCCAGCTGGAGGGGCACGGCACCCTTGCGGATTGCCGGTTTTCTGGCTGCACTTCACTTGTCGTTGCACAATTTTCGGGTGAATTCTCGCCAAATAAGTTAGCAGCTTCGTGCACTTTGCTCCGGGATTTGGTAGGAGAACGGTAAATGACAGATTTGGCGCAAGATAACATAAACCCCGAATCCGAAACCGAATACATCGATCGATCGATTGGACGAACGAGCAGACTTTCGACGGAAGACAGCGCGTGCGCAACAGGTGCTGCTCGCAGCAGAGGACGTAAACAGAATGATCGAACGGCTCGAACACGATCGAAAGATCAGACCTTAACAGTGGAGTAACAGAAGCGAGAGTTTGAACGAACATCTCGGTTTCGGTTAGAGAACTGACTGCACATAACTACTAATATAATAACTATTATATTTATAATTACTAATAGTATTGACTGTTTTTAATATTAATATTAATATTATTATTAGTTCTATATTAAGTTCTTATACAGGAAAAATAATATTTCATTGTCGGAGTAAATTAAAACCAGTTCCGAAGGGTTTCAACAGATTTATTGCAGAACAACACTATCATGCAACATTGTTCATGCAACATGTTCTATGCAACCCAAGTTTAAACTCGCATCCAAAGAGTATGCTAAACTCCAAAGAAACTTTAGTTTCAACCGAAAGACTGGCTATAGATACTGCTTTTAGGCACTTCAATATTATAAAAAATTCAATTTGCTATGAAATGATATTGTTAACATTAAAAATGGTAAGATTGATCCAATTAGATCGATTTAAATAATGTTCTAAAACAAATTTTGAAATACTCAAATGCCACTTTTGCAAAAAGTCACGCATTTTACCAATTTTTTAAACACAGGAATCATGCTTTGACCATTGCTTTCTGAAATGACTTAAATTATGCAGAGTCGAAATAGAATGCAAAATGAAATATGCAATGACCAAAACGAAACAATTTTCTTTTGAAACCTCGTTTTCTAAAATGTTCCATCCTTGACTTTGGAAATGCCCATATCCTATGTTCAATGCTTACAAACATCATGTGTACGTAAAGGTTGCATACTTTTTGGTGATTGGGTCCGGCCATGTATCCCAAAGGTACAGATTCAAATAACACACAAAATGCAGATTGTATAAAATGTGTAGAAACTTTTTTTAGTTTTACTTTTACAACATTTTTAGTTTTGTATGGGTTTCATTTAAGGATTTTAAATACAAAAAAAAGGCAGGAATGGCACGATTACATGAATATATGTATTTTATTAGATTTACTAGAAAGTCCCTGCAAAATATTACAATTATTTTTACCACACGTATAAGCACAGTGAAATCTTTTATTAATAATATTTGGTATTTATATATTTTATTGTTTAACGGAAAGCTTTCAAGAATTTATGTTGCAAAACTGAGGAAGTAATAAGTGTAATCCTCAACTGTATTTGTTTACGCAAACTATTTTGACAATTACAAGAAATATATAAAAGATATTATAAGATACAGGATTTTTTGATATTATTTAAAGTTAACAACAACACAAAATCTTTTTGCATTGAACATTTTGTGTTTCTGTAAGCATTAAATAATACAAATGAAAAAATATATAATTGTAAAAATGGAGTCAAGAAAAGCCCCTGAACTCATATCTCAAAATTTGTGCCTCTAATCTGGTCTGGCTCTTACACCTTTTCTAGGCTTTACATTATTGTTACAAGTGTATTTAAATGAAAGTTTCTCAACCACAAGGTAATTTTCTATTTAACCCAAAATGGAGTTCAACCCAATATAAATCCGTCGCTTTACAGGCGTTAAGATAAATGGATGTGTTTCCCAACCTTGTTTCACGCACTTGGCTAACATAAAAGTGGCAATAAAATGCGACAACCTCCGCGAATGTCAAGGGGTTTCAAGGTTAATCTACCTTCGACCATGTTAGTTGGTCACCGTGCGAGTTAGTTCAGGAGATCATTAGGCCCAATGTGGTCTGTGGGCTAATTAGCAGCGGAAATGCACTCGCGACGTGTGATGCGTGATTTATGGTGCCTCTAGAAAGAGCCGTGTGAAGCTCCCGAGGCGCCGACTTACCCACCGATGCACAGATCTACTTTGGAGGGGGGTTGCACTCTCATCTTACCTGGAATGAGGAGAGAAGACAAAGGCAATTAGTAAAGGCCTAAAATATGGTCTAGGAGCTAGGACTGTGACTGCGACTGGCGTTGACGCTATCTCAAAATCAATTTGGCTAATTGCAAGCATAATGGCCTCGTTTGCCGCCACATTTCGTCAGACGCCGCCGAATGGGAACGTGAAAAGAGCAGCCCTCAGAGGGGCAGACAACTCCTTGACACGCCATCTCTGGGCAGGATATGCGGGGCGTTTATTAGTGAAATAAAATAACCCCCAAAGTGTCATCAAATCAATGCAAACTAGCAGGAATCGAAGTCGGCCCCGAAACTTTTCCGCCTGCCTTGGCTTTTCCGACATTTGCGCACCATTAGGCCGGACGGCGGGGCAGGCTGTCTTGGCAAATGGGCAATTTCGTTGGCCCATAAAGGGCCGTGGTAATGGGAAAAGTTAGCGTCACATCCGGGGCACAGGTGTGTCCCCGAACAGGGAAATAGTTCTCCACACCCTCCCTGCTCCCGGACTAATAGATTTTCGAATCAATGGAAGGCCTCCCCAGGGCGAATTTTTCACATCGAATTTACACGGAGCACTGTATGTGCTCCAAGAAGAGACAGACTCAGACATACTGGGTGCTCTCGATAATGGAAACCACGTCCTCGGCCATGCCGCAGAGCTGCGAGTAGGTCTGCATGTAGAGGGCATCCCTGTAGGTCTTTCGGGAGCGCAGCTTCTTGAGCAGATATAAAGTCTCGTTCTCCTGCCGAAGCTTTCGCATCCAAGGCTTCGGCTCCGAGTCTTCCAAAGTGTCGTCTCCATCTGTCTCCTCCAGGTCGCGCTGCCTCGCCTGATAGCGGATCACCTCCGACTTGAGGGCACTCAGCTCCATCGAGGCCATCATTTCCTCCCACTCCTCGATGCCGTTGCCAATGCAGCCCCGCACGTAGATGAATCTGGAGCGGTCCCGCTCCTCGTTACGATCAAACCGAACGCGGCGACCGGTGTCGAAGCCTGGCTTCATCGTTTCCTGGATCTCGAGGAACCTTGCAAAGTGGATCTGCCTCTGATCGGCCTCTGGCTGTCGCAGGATTACCGCGAAGATCGTCTGCAGCCGGAGGTCCCAGGCGGGCTCCCGGGGCTTCTTCAACTCGTGATGGAGCGCCTTCAGGGCCTCCAGGTCGTCGAACCTCTCGCAGTGGTAGCCCGGGTTCTCGGCGTTGAACACCTCTCGTTCGTCGAAGATCCGCTCGTAGGGACACAGCACCTCGTGCGGCTGCAGCACTGGCACCAGCGAGGCTTGGTACTGGGCCAAGTCTTTGGTAAACCGCTGCTTGGACTTGTCCAGCACCAACTTCAGCTGACGCTGCAGCGTGGCCGTGTATTCGGGCGGCGGGTCGCACCTGCCCGTCAGCTGGAGCACGATGTGGTTACGTGAGGAGCCCAGGACGTGGGGGTAGATGCGCATCTCTAATTGCAGTTTCACCAGCGCGCAGCCCCTCGGCCGGAAGAGGGCCCGGCAGACGTACTTCTCGCCGGGAAAAATGATGAACATGGAGCGCGATATGACGAAGTAGTCCATGTGAATCATCTGGCTTTTGGTTGCCCGCCGAGTGGGGTCGAAGGGGACCCACTGGCAAGTGAGCAGCTGGCCGCCCACGTTCTCCATGACCAACACCTCCTTCACCACGTTCTCGTACGGGTGGCACTCAAAGTAGGTGTGCCCCACCTCAGGCGAGGTGCATCGGTTGTCTCCGGAGAATAGCACACCATTGACCTTAGCGGCGGCCTGCGCACGGAGCTCTAGATCCAGACTCCGATCTAAGGCAGCCGACTCCTCCACTACGTGATCCCGCTCGGACTCTTCTAAGGTGGTGTCGCTTATACAGTGCATAGAATCGGCGGATACTCGGTCGATCGGCAGAAGGTTCGTGGAGGACACTTGAAGATTTTCCTGCACACCGGCGCCCACCACCTCCAGGCTGTCAACATCGGGATAGAACTCCAGAACGCGCTTTATATCGTCGTCCTGCATCTCTATCCGGTCGCCCAGCACCTGGGACTGGAGCCATTGGACGCGCTTCTCGGGTGCTTGCAGGGTCCGGCCCATGATCTCGTCCTTGGTAGCTTCCGTCAATCCGCTGATCTCCACGTGCATCTTCCCACGTCTCTCGGGGTGTGGCAAAGTCTCCCGAAGCTGGGGCAGATACTTGCTCTGCTGCTCGCAGCTGACGGGACGAGCGGGCATTTCGGCTGGCTGCTTACTGGCCAGGACCGTGGGATTCATGCGAGTGGCCATGTCCAGCAGCCGTTGCACGGTGCCTCGGTCCCGCGGCGCCACCGTGGCGGGTAGGTTGATGAGCATCTCATCAGGCCGGCGACCCACCCGGCGGGCGATCTTTGCCTGGACCGCGGCACGATCCTGCAACGTGTCGTACCACTGCTTGAGGCGGCGGTCCATGCTCAGCGACTCCTGCAGGGCGTCCTTCAGCGAGCACTCCGAGTCAGAGACCGTGCCGATGCCGCGCATTTCTTTGAACATATCGTCGACCATGTCGGTGACCACCCTTTTGGTTTCCATGTTTGTGACATCCTTCAGGTTGTCGTGTATCTGGAAATGCATCCGCGTGGACAACGATTTGCTCTCAAACTCATTATTTCCCGAGTCTAAACGCAGCGACTGCATCGTTGGGACGTAGGACTGGAACGGTGGTCGCAGGCGCAAGGAAACAAGACGGGCGCTAAGATGTGTGGCGCTCAAGTTTCTTTAGGTTGTCAGTACTTTATTTTTTTTTTATTTTGTTTTTAGTATCAATACATGTATATTTAGTTTTGAGTGTTCTCTGTGTGGCGACAGCTAAATCTCGACTGTGCTCTCAATCACCGACACAATATCCTCGGCCGCCTGACAGAGCAGTCCGTGCAGGAGCATGTAGATGGAGTTGCGGAAGTACTGGCATCCCCCCTCGGGTCCCCGGATCAGCTGTATCCTGTCAACCCACTCCTGCAGTCTACTGGCGAGGATTCCTCGCACGTAGATCATCTTGGTGTTCCATCGTTCCCTCAGCCGCTCAGGAGTGTCCACCGCGTGCAAGGACTGGCCAGGGGCCCCTCGCAAGCCCTCAAGCAGGTGAGTCAGCTCTGAAAACAGCCGGACCCGCTCCTGTGCGTCCCTGATGGCGCACACCAGGTGGATGAGGGTGTGCACACTAAAGTTCCACGCGAGGAAGCCATTCAGGGGCCTGACCAGCTCAAAGAACTGCTTGAGCCGCTCCATGTCCGCGTGTCTGCGAGACTGGAAGCTTCTGTTGCGCTGGCTGAACGCCTCGCGCTCCTCCAACTCCCGGACATATGGACAGAGGAGTAAGGCTGGCTTATCAAGGGGCGGCTTACGTTCTAGCGGCATCGACACACTAGGCTCCATTGCCAGTCTTTCGAGGAACTCCTTGGGAGCCGTGCAGCAGCCGTGAATGTTCAACGTGATGCCACAGGGGCGACGGAGGAAGATCTGGGGCCGCGGGACCAGCAGCCAGCGCTGCTTCACAATGGCCACACAGCGCGGTTGGTAGAGCACCGAGACGTCTCGGATGTCGCCAGGAGCGAGGAAGAAGGGATCCGTGTCGAAGACAAAGTCGCCCGGCTCGGGCCTGAAGAGAGTGTCGTTGTTGGAAAAGAATTCCGTCCTCAGCCAGCGAAAGTCCATCTCGAGGCATCCGCAGTTCTCAATACGGATGACCGTGCGCAGAAGGCGCTGGAAGGGATCGCAGATGAAGTAGGGCTCCACGATGGGCGGAAATTCTGGCACCGTGGGCCGGAAGTACACCCCGTTGATGCGAATGCACGGTCCGGTGGAGGAGTCGCACTTTAAATGCTCCTTTTGCGATTCCCGGAAATTTGGATTCAACATTTCCAGTTGTCCGAGGCTGCGATCCTCTATGAGCATCTCACGGGGCTGCTCCCACTCCAACACTTCAGTCCTTATGTGCCGAGGCAGACCCTCGGGCCCCTTGAAGCCTTCAACCCCCAGATTCCCCGTTGAACCCGGCCGTCGGAGCTGAGAATCCCTGACCTCTTCGCAGCGCAGCTTCTGCTGAAGAGCCCGCCGCTGGGCAAACATGTTCTTCCAGTACTCTAGCCGTTGGTCCACACTGCTCCTGCTCTTAGTCAAAGTCGCGGTCCAACAGGAAGGCTCCGAGCAGTCGGATTCCTCGTGAGGACCCCGCCCGGAATAGTTTCGGAGAATGTCTTCGACCAGGTAGTTGGCCAGGCCATCTGGGTGGACGCTGCCATCGGAGGAGTCAGCCTTGACCAGAAGATTCGTCTGGCTTTCACACATGACAAAGGTATGCTTTTCCAGAGTGTCAATTTGCAGTTTTTTCCTAGTATTGTGGGCTCATGTGTCAATTTCAGGTTAAATTTGTCATTGGGGTATTTTTTAATCTGACTAAAAAGTCTAAATAGGGGCATTGTTTTTTTTTGTAGTAATTAGTAATATTCAAAACAAATAATTCCCTTTGAAAGGGTATCAAAATAAACCCAACAATAGAGTATTCAAATGTGCATAAACTGGACTTGCAGTCCAACATTTTCTTAAATGATTTTGGGGAAGATATAAAAGATTGTAATTTAAATCGATGAAAATATCGTTCTTAATATTATATCGAACATATTATACATTTTTTTTTGTCCCACAATAGAGTATTAAAATGTGTCAGGTTAGATACATTCGCAGTCCAGTCTTAAAGGAAAATATAAGAGATGCTAATTTAAGTCGATGATAACATCTTGCTGAATATATATGTATATGTCAACATAAGAAATATCGAAGAATAAGTATAAATATCTTCTTATTCTCTTTCTTTCATATAATTTTGGAACGCGCCTTGGTACAGGGTATTCTACTGGCGAGACACCCGACTGTATGTCCACCTTGATAGGTTTTAAGAGGTAGGCAAAAGTTCTTTCGTAAAAATTTGTACTTTTAGCGTTTGTTCATTAAACTTTTTGTGAACGGAGCAAATTGTTCAAATTCAATATTTTTAAGTTTTCATTTTTTCAAAATTGTAAAAGCTGGGCAACGATTTTATCAAGATTTTTTTTTAATTGTTTTTTAAAAAAAGGAATCTTTCTAAGGTAAACAGGTGCAATGTTTAAAAACTCCATATTTTTTAAAGTACATATATATTTTTTTTAATTCTAAAGGGTGGGCAAACGATATATAGATATAAATAAAACAACTCTTTGATTTTCGAAAATGATATAAGTTTACAATGGGCAATTTATTCGTTTTTAAATTAAACAAGAAAGGAAGCTAACTTCGGCTCACCGAAATTTGTATACCCTTGCAGAATTTAAACAAAAATTAAAACCGAAATTTTTAAATAATAATTAGTTGTTAAATCTCAAATTTGGTGGCAATGGTTTTTTATTTTCCTGATTGTTCCTATGGAAGCTATAGGATATAGTCAGCCGATTTTCATGAAATTAAAATCAAAATTCAGGAATAATAAAATATGCCTAAATATTACATTTGGTGAAAATATGTTGAAAACTGACAAAGTTATGGTTTTTTCTTTTATTTTCCTGATTGTTCCTATGGAAGCTATAGGATATAGTCGGCCAATTTTCATGAAATTAATTCAGTAATAATAAAATATGGCTAAATATCAAATTTGGTCAAAAAAAATATGTGAAAAGCTGACAAAGATATAATTTTTTTTTTTTTAATTTTTCGGATCGTTATTATGGCAGTCTTCCGATCCGGCATATGTGCGAGTGAGAGTATATAGAAGATTAACTACAAAGTTTCATTCAGATAGCTTTAAAACTGAGGGACTAGTTCGCGTATAATCGGACAGACGGACGGACGGACAGACGGACATGACTAGATCGACTCGGCTGCTGATCCTGATCAAGAATATATATACTTTATAGGGTCTGAGATGTCTCCTTCACTGCGTTGCAAACTTCTGACTGAAATTATAATACCCTGCAAGGGTATAAAAAAAAATGTGTGCACCCAGCTTCTGCATGCTCCAATCAGGTTCCTTTCGACAAGGGAACACAACCCTTCAATTAGTGTTTAGTATCGCTTCCAGTAAATATATTATTTTTGCTATATCCAATAACTTCGTAAATACCTCAAATTAGACTTTACTTCTGGAAAATATAATTTTTAAATGATTGGTTGAAGACATAGGAAGGAATGGGACATTCTCTTTTAATTAATTATTTGTTCACATAATACAGAAGAAAAAAACGCATTGCGTTGCCAATAAGTCGTTCTAAATTTAGGATAGGAATTAGGATCCTTAGGCAGCATCTCTGCAATGTTCATTAACTGACAAATGAAGGGGGCGATTAGCCTTTTCTCTGCTAAGCTAGCTCGACTTCCGTGCTCTCAATAACGGACACTATGTTCTCGGCCATGTTGCACAGATGCGAATATGTCTGGATGTAGAGGGAGTCCCGGAAGTACTTGGAGCGATACAGTTTGCGCATGACCGCCACCCGTATCTTGTCATCATCCAGTTCCTCTTCCTCGAGGATCTCCATTAGTCTCTCCTTGTCGATGGGGCGGGGCTGTCGGGGCTCGCGGCGATTTCCCTCCTCGTCGTCCTCTTCATCTTCCTGATCGGAGATCGCCAGCAGGCTCTGGTAGAAGCGTTGCAGCTCTGGCTTAAAGAACGAGTCCTCCACATTGAACATGAGCTCCTCCCATTCGGTAATCCCATTGCAAATCACTCCCCGCACATAGATGAACCGGGAGCGCTGCTTCTGCCCCTCGCGGCCCGACGAGGTGTCGAGGGGGGTTCCGGCGAGCATCAGCGGAGCCAGCAGGTCAGTGAATTCAGCGAAGAACTGCTCCCGCTCGTGCAGGGCCTCCACGCGCAGGATGTTGCGCCTGATGGTGGAAAGGCGCAGATTCCAGGGGCACTCCCGCGGCTTCTTTAGCCGATTGTGCAGGGCCCGCAGCACCTCAAGGTCGTCGAAGCGGGCGCAATAGTAGCCCGGGTTCAGGGCGTTGAATAACTCCCGATCGTCCAGGGCGCGAGGGTACGGACAGCAAGTAGGCGGCGGCACCACAAGGGGAGCGAGGGCGCCGAGGTGAGAGGTTAGCTTGTCCATGGCCACCGCGTCCGACTTGCAGATGCAGGCGCACTGGCACTCCAGCAGCTTGGCCATGTAGTCCGACGGAGGAGTGCAGCGTCCGTGGAGGCGCACCAGCAGCGATTCGGCGCAGAAGATGCGCGGCTCCACCTGCAGCAGCCAAAGCTCCATGGCCATGGCCACCTTCCGCGGCTGGTAGAGCACCACCACGGTTCGGCTCTGGCCCTGCATCAGCCGGAAGCCCTCCAGGTCGAAGTAGAACTCGTTGTCCCGAGCCAGCAACAGGGATGCCCGGTTGTAGAAGTACGTGCTCTGCTTCCAGCTGAAGGAGAGCGTCTGTATGCCGATATTCGTCAGCTCCAGCACGCGCTTAATGCGGCGCCGGAAGGGATCGCAGGAGAACCGCGTCACGATCTCGTAGCATCCAGAGACCCCGCCGGCCGCCCCCGGCACGTAGTCAACCCCGTTCACGCGCAGACCCACCGCCGGAGTAGGCGCCGGTAGCTCGCCCTCCGTCGATTGTTCCTCAGTGCCACTCACAGACTCGGAGACGAACTCCTCGGAGCAGATGAGACTATCGGTGTTGGTCACCGTGCGCAGGGAGTCCGACTCCAGCAAGATCGTCGGAGCGAGTTTGCTTTTCTGGTTGGCCACACCCGTGCCCGTCACCTGCAGGGTGGCTAGGTCGGGAAAGAAGTCCACCACCTTCTCGATGGCTCCGAAGCTCTGCTCGAGCCGCTCGTCCAAGAACTCGGACTGCAGCCAGCCAGTTGGAGGCTTCTGCTCAAGAGCCTCCTTGCCCAACAGCTCTTGCTGGCTCACCTCCGGCAGGCCGATGATCTCCATCTCCTTGTAGCCCACCTGTTCGGGGTGCGGGGCCGTGAGCTCCGGGCCGGCAACGATCTGGCAAGTGCACGGATTCAGCCGGTCAGGCACCTTGACCACCGGCGCCACCGATGCCTCCTGCAGGCGCTCGCAGTCCATGCGGTCCGCGTAATCCATCACCCGCTTCACTGTCTGCTCGTCTCTGTTGTCCAGCGTGGAGCGGCGGTTGAAAAGCACTTCGCTGGCCAGCTTGCCCGTCTCCCGCTGCACGCGCTCCTGCACCTTCCTGCGCTGATTCAGCATTTCCTTCCAGTACCGCAGCCGCTTGTCCACATGCGCCTCCCGTTCCGGCTGCTGTGGCCACGGCATCTCGGCCACGTGGCAGGAAGAGGAGGTCTCAGGAAAGTCGCCGCGGCGCTCCATGAAGATTTCCTTGAGGATGTCCTCCACAACGCGCACCGTGTACTTGGCCTGTGGTGATGCCGTCTGCTGCGACACCAGCATAGTCTTCATACCGGAAGAGGTATGGGTATCAAGGTTGGAGAGCATGTTCCTGCCCGTACTTATATTTTGGTCGCTCGTCATGGACTCCTTTGTTGGGTGTTCCTTCTTGGCCTTCCCTCCTTCGGCAACATCATCCTCTGCCTGGTGTTTCATTCTGTTCTATGCAGTTTGGTATTGAGATATGTTTACTTCAAATGTGATACAAAAAATACATAAGACAGTCACGAAGGTGTTGCTTCGATTCCGGAGTAAATGCGAATCCAAAAAAGGTGATTCAATCGCGGCTGAGCCAACTAAGCTTGGAATATCTAGTATACATCCTAACATTTAATTGCCCGATTCCTTGCATATCTGTAATCGATTAATGACCCCAATATATTGCTACATGTCTACTTAAATACTACTAAGTGGAGATATGATAAATATAGATAATCCTCTTTTATCGCAAAAAATCGAAATATCCATTCTACTTTTTGGAGATTTACATATATACATACATATATGTATATGTAAGAACATGAGAGATTCGGGCTACGTTCGGTATCTGGAGTTGGAAAAGTCAGAAAAACATTTGAAAATAGCCGGCATCTGGATCAGCGGTGAGTTGTGCTCTCGATCACGGATACGATATCCTCGGCGGCGTCGCAGAGAATGTTGTAGGTCTGCATGTAGAGGGAATCCTTCAAGTACTTGCTGCTCCTCACTTTCTTCGTGATGCTTTTTACGGTCGGCACCTGCTTCTCCACGTTCAGAAGGTCCTGTAGTATCACAGACGTATTCGATTCCTCCTGCTCGTGACCTTGTTGGCGCTGCAGCTCCAGTTTGAAAAACTGTTCGTCCAGGCACAGGGCCATCTTCTCCCACTCGTCGATGGCACTGCTGATTGTGCCGCGCACGTAGATGAAGCAGGCCCGGTCCCGCTCCGGGTTCTGCTCCAGCTGGATGAGGGCCTCGCACCTGTTGCACTGCATCGGTTGGAGCAGGTCCAACAGTTCGATGTGCAGCTTCTCTCGCATAAAACGGGACTCCTGCCGGCTGATGGAGCGGCGCAGACCCTCGATGCTTAGGTCCCAGGGCCTGTCGCGCGGCTTCTTGGCCAGCGCGTAGAGATCCTTGAGAGCCTCCAGGTCGGCGTACCGGTCGCAGCGATACGAGGGGTTCATAGAGTTGAAAAGTTCGCGCTCGTCGAGGAGTCTCTGGTAGGGACACAGCAGCGGCGGGTTCTCGATGATGGGCGCCAGGCTGGCCTGCATCTTGATTATGCTGTGGGCCTGCAGGCGCTTCTGCTTCTCGCCCGGCACCTCCCGGTGGATCTCCAGTCGCCGCTGGTAGGCAGCTGGCATGGTGCACTGTCCCTGGAGGACGACCATGAGGCGCCGGGTGCCGCAGACGGGCGACTTGACGATGCATAGGCTCCAGCGCTGCGTGGTCAGACCCACTATCTGAGGGTGAAAGAGAGCTCGGATCTGCCGGCGCTCCTGTGGCTCCAAGATGAACTCGCAGCGGTCGAAGAACAGCTCCCCCTCCATGGGCTGGTGGTCGGTCCGGAAGCGGTTCCTGCTCGTCCAGTAGACGTGCACAAGTTTTCGGCTGAGGTTCTGTCGGATTTAGGGAAGAAGGTCAAATAAGTTTTAGGGCGAAGCCTCGCCAAAGACCACTATCGCGGCCTTTACCTGGATGTCCACCAGTGTCTTAACCACACGCTGGTGGGGCTCGCACTGGAGCAGCAGGTTGATGCCCTTCCTGTTCGGCCCTTTTATTTCGAGATAGTCGTGGAAATATCCGTTAATCATCACCCCGTCTTCAGTTTGGGTTTCATCAAAATCGGTGGCCGCTGTTTGGCCTTTGTCAACGTCATCTTCCTCCTCCAAGTCCGAGCCCTCGTCATCTTCCTGTGTAGAATCATCAGAGACAGCCACCAAAGTGTCTACACCGATCTTGCGTATAGGCTTCGTTTCGGCGGCCGCCACCACTTCGGTGGGGACCACCTGCAGGCTTTCCATTTCAGGCGCGAACTCGACCACGTTTTGGATCAACTGCTTCTTGGACTGTATTCGCTGGCCAAGAAACTCGGAGCGCTGAAATTGGCTTTCGGCGTCGGGGCCGGTGGCAGTGACAGTCAGCTCCTCTTGCGTAATCTGCGGCAGGCCGACGATCTCCACCGGCTGGATTTGCGGCTTGGCGGCATACAGCGCATGAATCTCACGGCAGAGCTTGGGATCGCAGCGCGGCTTCAATGAGTCCAGAACGGATTCCTCGTGAACCCGCGCGAGCCGACGCGTTCGGTCAGCGGTGTCGAGGACACGCAGGATCATCCGCTTGCTGGCCTCGTCGATGGTCGTAGGGCGGTTGAAGAGCACATCCTCGGGCCGTTTGCCGGTCTCCCGTTCGATGCGCTGCTGCAGTCTGCGGCGCTGCTCCAGCACCTGGTTCCAAGCACGCAGGCGCGGGTCCATGGCCAGGTCCTCGGCCCCCACTTCCTTTAGGCAATTATTTTTGACGTTCGTATTTGTCGAGGTAACCGATGTGTTCAAATGGGCGGCATCCCTTTGGAGCACCTGGGCCATGATATCATTCAAGGTATCATTGGCCACCCCGGCCGCACCTTCTCCCCGATTTTCCAGGAAGTTCTCGGTCATGGTGGACTCCGTTGAATACTTCCCTACCATCCTGCCCGGTAGCACGGAGACACGTGTGGGCCTCATCTTCAATGGTTTTTTCAGCTTCAGAGCCCACGGGGAACGGTATTTCTGTGATATATTATTGGTAGGCTGACGTGTATATGACTACAGCATGACAGGCTTAGTTCGCACTCTACGTTTTTATTTAAATACAACTTATTTTTGAGCTAACAAGATACCTGTAAGTGACCCTGTTTCGGCATTAGGTTTGGGAGAAAATTCATCGGCTCGCCTAGGCCAGGCAAATTGCAATTTATGGGACTAGCTGTTGTGCTAATTTGCTAACAATACCCACCAAGCAGCGCAAAACAGCGCCCAACAGCCAGGAACTTGGTCGTGTGACAAGTCATCGTAATTTGGAGGACCCCTGCCATTGCTCCTAGGAGCCAAGAGCCCAGCCAAGACTCAATGACATTGACGTGCCGCCTTCACACAATTCACACAAAAAGTTGCTGTTGTTGATGTCGATGTTGCCATTGTGACTGGCACCGCGCCTCCGAAGAGAAAGGAATCGCCGGGGCTGTCGTATGTCAACTTACCTGAAACGGAGAGGAGAGGTAAAATATTAAATTGATTTATACACGACTCATGTGCAAAATTAACAAGAAAGCGACTGCGAACTATTCCTTATTTATGGACGGTTCAAAGGCTCATTAATTATGTCATCTGCGGTTTGGCAGGAGGTCGGATCGAGGAGTTGCTTTCATGTGGCCAGGGGTTGGGGCGCCCAGAGGCTTCAGGGGAGGAAGCGAACGAGGTTCGCATCCCAGAAACAAACTTTTCACCCAACAAAAGGGCGAAACAAAGCCATATCAATTACCCTGGCAACCGACCGAGCCGAGGTATAAAGTAATTTGGCCCAAACCGCTGCGGGACGGAACGAGTCCTGGCCAAGAACAAAGGTTAACTAACCGCAGGAAGGGAAGCCGAGTAGGGAGCAATAGTTTGACTGGGTGAGGATTGGGATGGAGACGGGGAAAGGAACACTGCTGGGAATGGGATGTGCGGAAATGCAGTGCATTGTTGGCTGTTTCAATACTCATCATTATTACGGCGGCTGGAAGCCCTGGAGTGCTCCATGTGCTCCGTCTACGTGACGGCGAAATGCAATCAACATATTGTAATTCAGAAATGCATATTGAGAACGTGCAAAAGATACTGCCACCACAATGCCGTGCAATGGGAGACGAGACTCTTGCTGCCTGCTGCTGCTCTTAACGGTCCGGCGGACGAAAACAAAACGAAGCCAGCCCGGGAGACATTGTTGCCACCGCATCAAGTGCAGCCAGCAAAAAATCCGGCAGCGTTTGCATTTTGATTTCCCATTTCGCATGCACTCAAGCAACGCATTTATTATTTACCAGCCAGCAACAGGCGACTGCGACTCAATTCAGCAGACTCATGCTGCAGTTGTCAACGGCTGCCACGGAGAGCCTGCGCCCCAAGCCCGATCCCCCTCTTGTTCCAGCCGCATGTTGCATACCACTTGGTGTTGACAGTGAGACAACAACAGCAGCAGCGGCAGCAGCATCAGCGTCTCCAGACGCAGACGCCAACTGCTGGCGCTCGTTGAGTGAAGCCAGATAGACGGACGGACTGGTTGAGGGACGGATAGTGGGACAAATAAACCCGTACAGTCTGTTTGTGCACTATCAATGCAAAAATGCTGACGGATGGCGGGAGGGAATCGGTGGTGAGAGCAGGTCTTGTAGCATCCATGTAAAGACATGATACATGTATAATGTTGGACATTTTGCAGGAATTATCCCCTGCTGGAATTTAATTCAAGTGATTTACCCTTTTTAAGACTTTAAGTAATATTTTTAATCTAAAGTAGCAGTGCAGTATTTATCTCATATTCAGTTCTAATTCATTTAAAAAGTCAGTAAATAATTGCATGCAATACTACTAACACTCATCGTTAATTTTATGGTTTAATTCGAACTCCCTGAACACGATTTTAATAATTTCTATTATGCATAAGAGACCGGATTTTCATCTTTAATAAATTTGATTAATTTCATGGATAAAGATAATGTGGAAAATAAACATACATATGTCGATGTATGATTACTATTTAAAATATATCATAAATATGGTATAATTTAAAAAGCACCAGAAAATTATCTTAATTATGATACAAATTGCAATAACAAAATACGGTTGAAAATATTAACAATAACAATAGATTAAAATAGTTCCAAGAACTTTTATAAAATTACAGTTCCTAAAAACTAGAAAACGTTAAGTTTTGCCAGTGATCTCAGATAATTACATATGTATATGCATATGTAGCTTTAGCTCGTTAAATAATATTTATCAACTTGGCTAAGACTCAAGCAATACGACTACAAGATACCCAGAATATGTATTTCGTTTACAAAACTTTTGAAGTTATTAAAATGGATATAAGTCCAGCTTTATACAGGACCAAATCAAAATTTAATTGAGAACACAATGTCAAAGCTAAAACTATTGAACCAACGAGTACCCAATAATTAATGACGTCGGAGACAAGCAAACATCAAACCGATACACCATCTGCTGTGTGTGCACAACAAGGGTATTGCACACACTAAAGCGGTATTTATTGGCTTTCGGTTAGTTGCTGCTCGACATGCAAATGCCGTTCGCCGCACTTGATGACGCCCATAATAATCAAATTTTTATTGAATGAATTGCAAGCTGTTAAGACGCGAAAATTATTGGTCAGGCGCCGAGGCCAAATCCATTGAGACTTCCATCGGCTGGACCCGGGACCTGCCCGGCCAGTTCGAGTACGGGTCCGAGGCCCGAGTCGCATGTGTGGCCATAAAAGTGCGTTACAAATAACTGCACTTTTATTGAACGGCGGCGGCGCGGCAAGTGCCGATGCCTTAGAGTCTAAGGCTTAGACCGTTAGAGCAGCCTGGGATCGCTGCTGCAATCGAATCGAGCCCGAAAGCTACATGGCAAAAAATCGGGGCAATAGTTTCATCATTAATTACACGTTAAGAAGTTTGTCCTGAAGGAGGTCAGATCTATCCTGTCAAAATTGTATCTTTAAGACAGACAAACTTCTTTGGCAGAAGGACAGACGGAACCTGTGAGGCAGGGCTTTGGGCAACACTAGCATTCTTTCGACCTATTCTCTCAGTGTATACCCAAGCCCGAGCTCCGCTCCACTCCACTCCGCTCTCGTCCTCCGTCTTCGATTCGAGTTGATTCGAGTTAATTGCTGTGCAATTTGTGAGCAGCAAAATGGAATGCGCTGTCAAATCAAACCCGAAGCACTTAATTAAAACTTATTGAAGGCAATCGCCAAATGTGGCGGCAGCAATGGCACTCTTAATTGCATAAGCATGTTGCAGTGTCGCAGAGTTGCTGCTGCAAGGGGCTGGTGTTTACCTGACTTCGGCGGACTTGATGACGGCCTTGGGCGGCGCATCCCAATAGTTGGGGGCCGGAGGGACCCACTGGCGCAGCACCTGGTAGTTGCCCTCCAGCAGCGCCATGCCCTCGATGACCTCCTCGTCCGAGTCTCCATCGTTGGGCGGTCCATCGCCTATCGCTCGACTATCGCCATCGGCGTGCAGGTTATCGAACGAGTCGCTCATTGTTTGTCTAAGGAAAAAGAGCCCGGCTTTCGGTTTTGGATTTTGGCGCCGCTTTCACTGCTAGGAGAGTTTCGGATTTGGGGGGCAAACAAAGATGCGCAATGCCATTTGCGCTGACTCACAGATACACGGGCACGCACACACAGACACACTAGCACCAAAACACACAAAGAACTATTTCCCTGAAGAAGCCGCAAACAATAACAAAGGCAGCCGGCACTGAGTGCGAGTTTCAACAGAGATTTCAGTTCGCTGCGGTCAACTTCTGGGGAATTTCTTGGAAATTTCATCACCCGACGTCTTTGAATTAAACGGATTTATAGTATTAATTCGCATTATCGCTGCTTTATCGCTGGAAACTGGGAATTCGCGGAATCGCTCCGTCCGGCGGCTTGGCCTCCGCTCGCGTTGCACTCACGGATGGTTCTTACCTCGCGTTGCGTTTGTTTTGGCACGGCGGGATTGACAAGCACGGCGAAAACACAACACTCTCCTGACACACACACACACACACCAGCACACATCGCACACAGCACAAAGGAGCACCAATACTAACCCCCGGACACACACACAATCGTGCAGCGGAGGGTTAATATCTGGCGCTCGCCTTTGCATCCCTTGTCGCTGCAAGAGAACTCGCCCCGTCAGCGCCTCGCGTCCTTGAGTCCTGCGGCTTGGCTTCAGTTTCAGTTTTGGTTTGATTTCGCTCCTGCTCCTGGTCGTGGTCCTGGTACTGCCCCTGTTCCTTCCTCTTTTTAGCGAGTGTGTAAAATAAGGGTTTGAATGTAATGTTTTTATGTCTGATTTCGTTTTCGTAGATTGTGGTGGCGCAGTGTTCGATGCACGCATATTGTTGAAATTATGTAGCCAAAGAGCGGCCCGAAAGGGGGGTTGTGTGTCCCGGAGAGGTGGGTGAGTGGACTCACCTTTCGAGAGCTTGGAACAGTAGCCTGAAAGTTGTAGGATATAGAAACTATACACATCAAAATGAAATCATATTCATACTATGTAAGAAGATAGAATTTTCCAATGCCTAGCATTTTCCGAAAATCCAAGGATACCTTAAGTCTGCTCAGGACAACTCGTTGTTTCTGTGAAGAAAATGGGAAATCCAGTTATGTGAGCTTGGGACCCTAAGCTCAATCCTTGCTAGTTCTGTATAAACTCAGAAAAATGTATTTGTTTCGTAATTGAATAACACAAAAAAAATTATATACTGCTTCTATCAAATATATTTATACACAATTATTGTTTTCATATTCTTGTTGTTCAATTTGATAATTTGCTTGTACCAGAACAGAGTCCTTTTTAGCACTCCAGCTAAATCACTTTCGTCCCACTGTGCTCAGAGGAAACTTATAACCATAAAAGTCTGGCAGGCACGATCCCTGTGACCTCTCACATACACACACACTCACACACTTTTACCGCTCACACTCACCAGCAAGGAGAAGCGCGGCGAACAAACCCCAAAAACGCCGGAAAAGCGAACAAAGGACGGAAGGAAGGAAGCGAGCGCTCGAACGTATGCTCGGATTTCGCTACAAATATAGTAAAATTCGCCGAGAATAATAGAGTCTCTCTCTCTGTGGCAGAGAATCCTCTCAGAGCTCTCGGGATTGCTAGGTTTTTTAATTCACTCACTCAATTTGAATGTCGTTTGGCTGCCGGCTGTTGTCTCTCCGGAGAATTCACCCCTAAGCGTCTTCACGGTAATTTGAACACGTGCCGAGCAGCTGAGCGCCATTGGGTGGTAGTTGGGTGGTTCCCGGTCACCCAAAAAGGCCGAAAACCACCCCCTGTCCAAAAAAACGGTGGCCAGACACTCCGGCGATCGTTAAATTTTATGATTTCATATGCTGCCTATGCACCGAACAGGATGGACTTCTCGAAGAAGAGCTTTCGCTGGCAATTAACCATCCAATGAAACATAGAGTCAGCCGGAGGCAACTGTACGGGTTTAAGCCCGTTCCCCAACTCTCACCTCACCTATTGCAGGCCAAAACAATCAACTTGGCAACACTTACGAGGCTCCAGGGAATAGAATGCATAAAGGCACACTGAACCAAGAGGTATTGGGTTTGAAATGGCATTCATATAAAAAAAAGTGTTTCACAATTTTACTAATTCAATAATAAATCACAAAGATTTTTGCTTATCAGATATCAGGTAACAGATACTTTAAGATATGATCAAGACACTTTGCTGTAAAGCCTCCTTTTCATTGTCGATCTGGCTTATAGGTGAGCCTTGATTTGTATGGATTAAATCAAGTTGATTAGAAATCGTTCAATAAAATATAAACATTAGTTGTATTATAAATCTTAAGGAAATACAAGAGTCGTCTTCTTTCACTGGAAAGTAGTGCCTTTCTGCTTAACCGTAAAGCATCTAAGGCTTTCATTGCTTTTCTCTGTGTGCAAACACGGGAAAAGTGAAAGCTCTGGCGGGTTACGCCACGGTATTTAATGTGCAAATACCTCATACTACGCGGTACCCAACACTCAGCACCATGCCACCAGGCTGCCAGCGCAAACAACAACAAATTGCGTCGTTTGCCAAATCAACCCTGCAGACAGGACAACAAACATGCATATCTGAATCGGTGGGTGGCTGGCTGGCTGACTGGCGGTGGTGATGGAGCAATAACAACCGACACTTCAATCCGCACGCAATTTCCGTTTTGGATACTCCGGATTAAAGCGAGCCCTTCTTCGGGTTTTTAATTAAAATGCATCTGCCGGATTCTGGGCGCGATGAGAGATCTGGCTGTCATTAGCAACATGTTGCTGGGAGCAGGCACTAGAGCAACCAGAGCAACATCACAGCCAATGACATTTGTGTAATTTAATTTTATTCATTGCATAACTCACATAGTTAGCAACTCGAATGGTTTAGGCCCAAGGCCCAAGGAAAGGGCTGACACAGCCCCAGGAGAGAAACACACACAAACACACTTGAGCAATCAAACACTCCCGTGCACCGTAAAAAGTTAATAGAAATTGAAATAAAATTTTAAATTTCATTTTAATTTGAACAAAGAATAAACAAAACTCAAGTACATGCATAGATTTCTTAAAAAATATTTTGTATTATATTTATGGAAAATGGATTTATTAATGACATTATTTTAATGTAAAGCTTAAACTTTTGACAACTACAACAGTTGTATGATGTCAAGTCAGGGCTTTATTTTAAAACAATCTAACTTGGAATTCTTTCTTAACAAAATGGATTACATTTTAGAGGTAAACTTGGCATAGAACTATAATTTATTTAGCAAATAACATACTTTTCCCTCAGTGCACACCCACACTCCGCGCTCCACTTCAGTTATGAGAGTCGGCATAAAAATAATTACATAAACTTTATGCCCTTGCCGTCTGGCTGTTCTTGTACGGGTCTTTCCACCCTCGATAATGTCGCAATACCCCTTCCCGTTGCGCCACTGCAGACCGACCGCACAGTTTTCAAAACAGCAAAACCAAGAGCGGTGTAAACACTCTGCCCGCCGGCATTCTGCCGAGCTAGACCCACTAGACACTACATAGCTCGATGGTTCAGCTTTAACATGATTTGTTGGATTTGGCGAAAGAGATTTCCTAATTCCATTTGGCCGGGTCTACGGTGAAGCCTTTTTTGGGGGTGGCTCAGACCCAAATTTGCAGAAGTCTTGTGACATGCAAACTTAAAATAAGTCGGATCAGAGCAATATATCTGAAAAATTTAGGAGATTGTAGGATAAGGAATTAATTAAAAATAAATACTAAAATAAATACAATTAAGAACAAGAGTAATTCAAGTAACATCTATCTTGCCAATAATATGCATATTCTTTTTATATAAATAAGTTGAATGATGATATATTCAGGCTTGAATTGAAATTGTTAAAAAATAGATATAAAAAGAACAAGAAAGACTTTTCTTTTCCTTTTATAATACCTATCGGTAAAAACAGAAATCAGGATTAGTGTTTCGTGGTGAAAGCAGAATAGACTTTATAAAAAACCTAATACTTTTTAAATAAAAATTAAAACTGATCTGCGGATGGTTTTGCATCTAGTCGAGTCGTGGATTAATGTAGAAGAGTAAGTAATTAACTTAACTTTTAAGTAATGTTTTAATTAATTAATTTAATAATTACAAATAAGAAACCTTTAATGTTGAAACTATTTAGCACCAAACAACATGCATACATATCAAGATCTGTACTGTGTTATGGCTTAATAAGTGGCATATTTCATACACCAACTGAGAAAGAACTCTGCTCTATTACCATTTATGTAGTTTTTCTTTCCTTTTACCTTGCTTTAAAGTTCCATTCTCCAAGTGACAACATCCAACTAGCTGGTGTTTCCCATCATTATCAAAAAAGATAGGCCTGCGGAACCCGCTCAATTACAACTTCGACTTGTACTTGAAGTTGCCTTGCGATCCCCGCCGCCTGAGTATTTCATTAGCGAACCGCGCCTCATATTTCTTAACACTTCATTACGGGAGCGCTATTAGTTGTCGCTGTGACTTTGATATGGCATTGTTGTGTCTTCCTCGCATTAGGCCTTGTCGCTGTGGGCTGTGGGAACCCGCCGAGTTGATGGGCCCACACAGAAGAGGCGGTCATAAAGCTGGAGAGAGCTCGGCACTTGGCCGTAACTACTCCATTTTTTGGTCACCCAAATGTGGCAGCGTGAGCCGATCTTTGGGTCGTTACACCCGTGGCCACAGAGAAGCGAATCCGCCCGATGAGCATATATGCAAATGTGGAGCATATTTCGCTGGCAACTTCCTAGGCTGCCCATGTTTTTTTTTTTTTTTTTTTGTTTATTTAAAGACTCTGCACGCCTCGTTGGACGGAGCCACATGTTGACGAAATCCATGGCCAGGGAACCACATCAAAGCACGAGTAGCTAGAACACCGCGGATGGAGGCAAGCATTTCGAAATGGGAAGCCCTGTGTACGAGTTCCAGTTAAATTTTCTTCTTCCCGGGGCGGTGTACCATAAATGTACGAGTATATATGCAAGCATATAGAAGGCACGAGATCCAGTCATCGCTGGCGGCCAAGACCAAAACTCAAATAGACTCTGAACACATTTGATGCCTATTTGTGTTTGTACTCGTGTTTGTTTATTATTAAAATCAGCCTATTTGCACTCATTTCGACTTCGGAGCAGCGCCCACGGGCATTCGGAATGGGTCTGGTTCCGGCTAAGCGCTGGATTTCGGAACGGGGCTCATAAATATGCAAGTCATTAATAGAAATATGATGTACCCAAGGTCCTGTCCTGTCCTCATCAAAGCCAGCAGTCACCATCAACCACCATCAACCCCATAAGGATTCGGGGTTGGGGATGACGGAATGACAGGCTAAGCGTTCCACTGGGAACATCGGGTTAACTGGGGGAACTGCATACCCATAAATTGAGTAAAAATTATGCTTCATTTGATTTAACACAATCGGTTTGACTTCGTCCTTAGCTGACATGTCGAGGCATTTGATGTTGCCAAAAATATCGCCTCGGGTCCGGGCCCCGGTCCTTTCAGCGACAATTGGATTAGGGCCAGGATGGCATTGATTTGGTCTGAATGGGGTGGCATGTAATCGAGCTCACTTTAGGCTCTGGCATTCGGGAACGCCTCGAGGTAGTTGATGGAGTTTGCCACTCGAAGTTTGCAGTTTAATGGTGGGAATGTGGGACAAAGAGGATGATCGAAACAAGCTAGGTGGGGAGGTCACATTGCATAGGACATGAAAAGTTTGTGAAGTCAGCAGCGTAGACTAATTTGATTTACTAATATTTAAGATTTAAATTACAGCCCGTTTAATATCTTAATAAATATAAATGTAGTTACACCTAAAGACCAATAAATGTATTATTTTCCACATTCGCTTAAAGACACCTTTGGTATTAATGGCCAATAAAATATATGTCCATGTCAGTACTCCATGTTTTCAGTTTTACATCGCATAAAAATACCCCATATATTGTTTTGATTTCGATCTGTATCCAATCTAGTTGATCTTGTTATAGATTCGAGAGCGAAAAACTAGAAAATCAAGTTCAGCAAATAAATTATAAACTGAGTCGACATCGATGTACATGGAAATACTTTTCATATTCCACGATTTCAACGCCCCTCTTGTCTCCGCCCCCCTTTTTGAGATCTATATTCTGAGGCAATAATAAACACATTGTAGTTTTTGGGGCTAAGAGGCTTGCCTTTGAGGTGTCCCCCCCAGCCCCTACCAGACCCCCTTTACTGATCTGTAAACGCTAATGTTTCCGCTATTGGCAGCGATTTCTTTCACTTAACCGCGGGCCACTACAGCCTGCACATGTTTTATTTTCCACCGCCACACTTTGCTCCCAGCCTGCCATTTACCCCTTTTTCTTTTCTTCCTTCTTTTCTTTTAGTTTTTTGTTTTTTGCTGGCCTATCTCTGTTTTCAGCTTTTTATTGACAGCCTGCTGCTAGCCAGCGGCTGCAATCGCAACATCCGCACATGTGGCCAGCAGATACACGGAGAGAAACTAAGACCAGTGCGAGTTCTTATGGAATATGTATCATTTTTAGCACAAGATTATAGCGGAAATAGGATTTAGAGGATGTGATGTTTCAGTATGTTTTCTATGCATTTTGAGAATCGTAAATCTAACGCAAAGTAAAGTCAAGTGTCTTACTCTTACTGATTTTTTGCTCTGCAGATCTACTTCTGCCTCGGCTTTTCCTGTTTGCTTGCACCGCAGTAACAGCAGCAGCAGCACCACCACCACCACCAGCATCAACAACAGCAGCAACATCGGCAGCTAAGGAGCATTGTTATTGTTTATTGATGCACTACTTTGCGCTATTTTCGTGTGGCAACTGAAAATGCAACCTCAGCAGATGGCGATGGCATGCTAGTGGGCGTCCGAGATGAGAAGCAGAGAGCAGCGTCCAGGAACCAGAAACCAGAATCCAAACTACAGTTGCAGTTGCAGTTTTTTGTGGCCAGATCTAAAAATACTAGTAAATAAATTGTTCTCCTCAACGCCGTGGCAGATGCAGATTTAACGAGCACTTTTCGGGAGGAGCAACAACGAAGGGAAAGGCGCTTTTCAATTAGCTGGCTTCAGTTTTGGCATTGCTCAAATTACAAAGCTGATTATTAGACTTTTCTCAACTGCAAATGGCAAACGGAGCCCCAGAGTTTTATTGAATTGTCAAGTTGCTGTATTGCAGCAGATATTGCAACTGCCACTGCCACCGATGTTGCCTTTTCCTGCCAATTACTGCTCCTGCTGCCGCTGCTGCTGCTGTTGTTTGGCAATTTTCAGATACTTTTTCTTCAATTACGTATACGACCTGGTTGCTTAGTTTGTACCCTCTCGCTCGGCAAGCTGTGGGCCGTTTCTTTCGCTTTATGTCGCATGTAATTAGTCACGATGTTGGCAGCAGACATACTGCAGGCCAGGCTCTCGCAGATGCTGCCGTCTGACTTTGGGTGCCATTCCCTGCACTCGATTCTTGAGCCCGGCGTCTTGCAACTTGCGACTTGCGACGTGCGACTTGCGACTCTTGACTCTCGACTCTCAAACTGTCGACTGTCGATGCCGCCTGCCTTTGTTGTTTGCCGTGGCTAATACACCGAGAAAATCACAATAAATATGTAAAGAAAGGCAGATGAATTGATGACAAAATATAATTGCAAGAAGAAAATTAAAATTCTTAAGCTAGTTATTTTGTTAGCGTACTCTGGAAACTAAATCTCATTTTTTTGTTGTGTACTGCTGCCAGTTGGCCAGCTCCGTCGGCTCTGGCTAAAACAAACTCTGGCCCAATCGCGGAAGTGTGAATTGCCAGCGTCTCCACTCACAGTCCCAGTCGCAATTGATGTTGTCCTCAGAGCAAACTGCAGCGTAATTAGGCCAATTAGCCGGCAAAACTGCTCATAAATTACACAAAAACTCCTGCAATTTACTGCTGTCATCCTGGACCTTCCATCACCACTTTCCGCGGCCCCATTTAGCGCATTAGAGGAGCAGGAGAGCCGGAGAACCTCTGTAATTTATAGACACATGCAGTGCTGGGAATAATCGGGTATTAATCAAAGCACAGTTAATTTTTAAATTGGAAATAAAAACGGTGGGCCTCCTCGGGGGTACAAGGAAAACTGGTTTCTCGACTCCAACCCAAAACTTCTGCTAACTCATTACGCGCCAACATCAAATCAAATACGAAACAGAAAATATTTCAGTTTCTGAGTCTCGGCACTTGAAAACTTGTATTGCTGCGTAACGCCCCAACAACAACACAACCATGTGGAGAAGGTTTTTAAAAAACAGTTTCTTGTTTTCCTCAGAGCTCCTCTCGCTCTGGGCTCTCACTCGCACTCGAGACCCTCCGTATCGCTCACTTGAATCTGTTACGCAAATGCGCGTAATGCGCATGAATTCGGATGGATAACGCTCCACGGATATATGTTTTGTACATATAATCGAGATACAGGTATATACAAAGCAGGGGGAAGCGGCAAAGAGGCCTTCAGCAGCCGCGTGGGCCTTGACAACTGCTCAAAGTGAGGAACTTGAGCTGCCGCTGCCTACCAGCAACATTGGCAACAACCTCGGCGACAACGTCGAGTGCCTTTCAAGTGGACAAAGCGAAGTAAATTTTACAAAATGTGGCCCATAAACTTGAGTTTAGAAACCGTTTTCAGCGACCAAAACACACCCAATAAACGGCCTGGCAAAGTGCATGTGTGCACCCACCAAATGGAGTAGATTGCTGCGTTAAAAACTTTTGACATTTGCAATTAGCCGAGCTGCAGGCCTTGGCTTTAAGTTCTGACAGTAATAGTTTTTACTTATTCAAAACAATTGGATTTCGTTTTTAGTGAGAACAGTAATGAACCGATTAGTCAGGGCTCTAAAATTCTTTTGCCAAACATCTGGAACATCTCCTTACCCACGGCCAATAAAGTCCCTCTTATTTCCCCTTCCACGTTGCCTGTTCGCCACTTGGTGGCCATAAACTGCTCTCTGGGTTTAATGATTTTACAGAATGGTTATAAAAACTCATTTATGTGATATTAATGATCCTAATGCACGGCACATAAGCGCAACACGAAAATCCGGCACAAATCTGGACTTTTGATTGCCCCAGGGGCGGAATGCGGAACCGGCTCGATGTGAGATCTCCCTGGGGAGATAGCCCCGAGTTCAATGCTCCTATCAGATCATCGGATCGCCATCAATCGGAGGCCATGTTATGAAATCCATTTCTATTGTCAAGTCGGCCTCGATTGACGGATGCACTGGGACAAGAGCGTGCCGCCTGTGTCCCGGTCAGACAATTAATCCCGGCAGTAAGTACGGCGCAAGGCGAGTGCATAAATTCAATTTACGTGCAGCGATCCCCGCTGTCACACAATTTGCAATCAGCCTGGGCAAAGCCAGAGCTGAAAACGCGACGTGTTGGGTAATTTGGAGAATTTATGACAGGCATTATGGCAACACAGGCTCACGCTGATCGCCATTGGTACGTGGAACGTACTGAGTGGCCATTGCTGGCTGTCTGCGTGAAATTCTGAGAGCGGCCGCCCCGAAAGCCCAAACCAGTTCCATTACTGCACACCGTTTTTCCCATTTTCCTCTCCGTTTGCTGCTTTTTGTTGTGTGTTTTTTTTATTTATGCAACGCGCTCGGTTTTTCGATTACTCACGCTCAACTGGCCGCCGCAAGAACGGCTCGCTGGTCGTGAATTTTCCAGCTACCAACTGCCGCGGCTACCAACTCCATAATAAGTCACTGGCAGGGGATCCCAGCAAAAAATTAGAGATGCCAATTATACAAATGGTCAGATGTCCGAATGCGAATCCGAATCTGAGTCTGATTCCGAATCCGAATCCGGACCCGAATTGGACTTAAGCTGGGTTTATGTGATGCATTTCATGTATTCTTAAAATCTCTGAGAAGATTTGCCAATGTAAATTTCAGTTAAACATTCGATCAGTTGCCTAAATATTAAGCTCTTTCATTTCCCAAACACATAAAGTGATGTTTACGATTTGGAGATCGCATAAACGAGCAATCTATCGAGCTGATTCCAGCCTGTAAAGCCAAGACCGAGTTGGTGGTAAATTGTCAAAACGGTTAGGCGAGTGCTCTTGGCCAGTTTTCCAGTTTGACAGGCCGACAAAGGTGCGGCTCCGCCAGAGGAGCGAGAGAGCGATCGAGTCTCGGCCGGATTATGGCAGAAACCAAGCCGAAACAAAAGCGAAAAACTATGCTTCGGCCAAGCTCAAACTTAAACTCAAACTCAAATCCCTGACGCTTTTAAATTGGTTTCTTGCCAGCTGCCCGGCTGCCCAAATGTCAAATGCAATTGTCTTGGGTGGATCCGCCAGAGAGGCTTGGGCCTTTCGGCTCTCGGCTTTGGGCGGACTGTGCGAGTCCAACTATAATTGCAAAACGGGAACGAAGGCCCCAGCTATCCGGCGAAATGCTAAAGTTGAAGGCGGCTGGGTGCGGCGGTGCCGAGTACACAAAGGGAATTAAGTGGGAGTTCTTTATTCATCTAAGCTCGATCTATGGCTGTGCGTGCAGAATGCAGAATGCAAATGAGGCACAGCGGAGGACGCGCGGGCATTGCGTATACGAGACGTTGTCCAGAGCCCACAGCCCTTAGCCCTCAGCTCAATTCAATTAAGTTGTTCAGGAAATTGGCCACGGCTACGTGTTGGATTTTCCCCACTCTCTCTGGGACACTGAGATAAAAAACACAAGTTTAAGGTACAAGAAAACATGGTTCGTTAGGTTTTAAGAATTCTCTTCAGCTAATTGCAGATATTCTAGAAGTCTATTTTTATGAGAAGAGCATAAATTTAATATAAGTAATGCGTGAATTTTTACAGTGTGTAGCTCTTGGCTTTAGCAATGCAAATAAATCATCGTGTCGATGCATTTTGAGCTGGCTGGCTCTGCCAGGCCAAGAAGTACGTGATACCAGCGCACCTTCGTGTCTGCCGCTTGGCCAATTACATATTTGTTTTGGGCCTGGGCCGAGCCGGGTCCGACTTTTTCGTGCACAAGTGCTCCAGTTTCCCGCCATTTCCTATGTGGTTCTGGGTCTGGGTCTCCTTCTCGCCGCATTACCGTGCGATAATACCGCAATTCATCATTATTTCCTCGTTTTCTCGAACAGCGTGCTTCAGTTTTTCTTCGTAATGAAAGGGTTCCGCTCCGCGTTCGCTGTCCCGCTTCCCGTGATGTATTGGCAAGTCGAGTAGTAAAAACATCGAATAAAGCAAAACGCTGGCTGGCAGTTAGCTTAGCGGTTCTTCTGGCTAATCTCTACTTGTGATTCCCATTGTGTTGGTCCCATTGCATGCCCCCGGAGGGGCGTGGCAGCGTTCCCAATTAAGCGTTAACTGATTACAATTTTAACGGCGGTCCGAGCCCGCCGGCCAAGATTGCATTGCCCAAGATCCGAGCTCATTAGCCGGACCTAAATCTATAAGGGAAATTACAGCAATTGGCAGTTGGAAAATCGAAAGAGTTGCCGTTGCCGTTGCGCGGAATGCCATCTAAGCCAGATAAGCGGTCGGGCCAGCAAATCCGCCGAAAAGGAGCCACAAATTTGCAAGCCGCAAATTTAGATCAATAAAGAACACGCAGAGTGCAGGCCCAGCCCAAAAAAGGAGCTCCGAACAATGGCCGAAAACAACTGCTGGCTGCTGACCTCAACTCCCTGGGAGAGTGTGGGTGTGATTGTGCTGCTCTGTCTGTGTGTGTTAGCCAGTCCAGCCTCCAGTCTCTGTCTGTGTTTGTATGTGTGTGTTGGCCCATTATGGCGCCTAACGTACGAACGGCGAGTGGCGTAGCCAGGTCTCTCTGACATTCAGAATGATTGCATCACGAAGTACAAATTTAAACAGCGATTACCCCAGCGCCGCCCCCGCAACTTGGGCCGCGGATGCTGTCCATTCTTTGTCAGTACACTCGAAAATAAAATCAATATTGAAGAGAAAACTTCATAAGTGCGGCTTAATCTGATCCTGAGAAATCTAAAATCGTTCAAAGAACATCTTAAAAGCGGTTTAATTAGGATTCATTAAGGAAACATTTATTATTCAAAGTAAAGCGAGTATTTATAGAAACTTAGGAAGTTCCTTAGCTTAATCTAATCACTTTTAAAGTTACATAGTTAATTGCTTATATTAAATTATTATAATAAAATGTTAGATATTTTTTATGTTATATCTAGTAACTCTATTCTATGTCTCACTTACAGAAATGCAACTGGTTCAAAGAACCTAGTTACGTCACCGAACCGACCTACTCTATAATTTAAATGCCAACAACAAAATTGTAAATAAAAATATAAATAAATTCATATAGAAATTCTCTCAGTGCACCGGGAATTGTAAAGAATGAGCGGGGAGTTGGTGGGCTGGCAATTTCTATAAACGCTGCTAAATGCACGAGCTGCACAAAAGGAAGGGAAAGCGAGAGAGCTATGGAAAGAATGCCGACTATGATTAAGCTGAACGAAAATTATAAGTTTCCTTTATGTCGCTTTAATTGATGCGGCTCCGGATGGCGATATAAAGGCCTCTTTGCTCGGCTCGTTAGCAACATGTTGCCAGATACACACCACTCGGACTCAGATGCAAATTGCATGTACAAATATTGTGATGGCCCAGGCGGCGGCTCTATGATTTATCGCCATAATATTATGCAAATCGAGCAAATCGGACAGCCAACGTGTAATTTAATGCGATTTCGTTGTAAGTGCCGCCAACGGACTGCACTCGCTCCTCATTTGCCACCTCCGAGCTGATCCATGACCATCCCACCCCCAGACGTCACGCAATTAAAGACAGTGGCGGACTTACAGAGGGGATTTCCAGTATCAAAAATATAACTCCTACTACCAATAGATAAGTATATAGCATATTCTCACATTGAGCCAAAATCCCCCATGGAAAGGCATTGAGCATCTGCCTCTGACCGAAACCGAAGTCAGCAGCAAGTTGCTCTTGCGGTCGCTGCACCAGCCCAGCAACATGTTGCCGCTAATTGAGGCAGCACTCCGTTGACAACTTGCAATATTTCCATTTCCATGCGGTTTCTGCCACCAGCTGCGGTCGCACGGTGCGGGGGTGTCTGCGTAATTGGCCAGCTAATTGCCGCAAATTGGGCAGAACTGTTTCTGAGATACTACTGATTACGGAGGCGTGAAAATCAAATGGAAATATGATTTGGTTTATTTTTCTTATTCAGAAAATTCATTTTTCCTAAGACTAAAAGGCTAAGTACTTACAAATTTTCTTTCAGTTAAACAATTACACTTGATAGTAAACAATAATACAGGGCAATAGTAAGTTTTTCTCATGAGAAGTACATTTTCTTTATTAAACACAACTTTTGTATAGAATTTAATATTATTTCAACCGCTTACTTTTTGTTTCTAGAGATTTATTTTAGTATCTTCTCAATTACTAGAAATTGGACAAACTCTCTTTATTAGTTTCCATTTAGCTTTAGGTCACCTCGCTGAATAAAATGGAACACCATTTATATTTGAAGCTAAATTAATGTGAAATCTAACTAATTAAAATAATTAAAATAAATATAATTCTTTAATTAAATACAACTAAAATTAACACAATTAAGCACTTAGAGTCAGAATTGATTAAAATCGAAAACAACAGAGAAGAAACTATTCCTATTCCACGTTGTAAACTCTAATTTAAGATGCAAATTTATTGTTTTAAAATCATTTAAATCAGCCATAAATTATTGATAAAAGGTTTTTCTCCCCCGAGAAGCTAAAGCTTTTGAATCCAGTTTTTCCGCCGCTTGCATCGATCCCATTTATATGTATAATTATTGCCTTATCGACCCCCGACTGCCTTAAAAGTTATTTTATAAGAAGCTTTGCTGTTTATTGTGTTGTTTGTTTGTTCCTTAACAGACTGAAGCACTTCCCCGCGGCGAGCGTTGACAGTTGGAAGTGGCTCTCGAAGCGATCCGGAAAAGTGCCTCCGAATGCAGCTGGCTGCTCCCTACGGAAACTGCCGGATCGGAGCGGTAAGGGAGATACCGCCAAAACCCCTGCTATAGTCTTTGTTTGATCGGGCAAAGCACTCGACGTCATATCAGCCAGAGCAAACAAACGCTGGGAGTTGAGTGGAGCGAGTTATACACTGAGACGGAAACGATGGACTTATAATATTAGTAAATTAAAAGAAATACATTTCCACCATCAAATTATTGTTGAGTACCTTGGATGAAGGGTGAGAATGGTTTACACTCAAATTAATTATTTCTTATTAGTTCAAAAACTGCATATTTTTCCCGTGTGTACCGAAGCAAGCCGACCCCAGCCCACCTGGGGCACTGCAATTAACCCTCCTGCCCGGGGGCTCCGCTCCTCTTATCGATTGCATTCTATGCACCGTTCCCGAACCCTTACACACACCCGCCCGACCTGGTATTCATCGCATTCATATCAGCGATGCACTCCTCGAGTGCCCCAGTTCCAGGGGAGGCGGCGGCCGGGCGTGGCATCGCACTCTAATTGGAGTAAATTATGTTTACACATTCGGCCGTCTCCGCCTGCAATTGGGTCACCGCAAACCAGATTGGGGAGGAGGCCAAGTGCTGATATGAAAGGCATTTCGTGCCGGGCTCGGAGTTTGGTTTACATAATTAAGAATGCAGGAAAACCGATGCTGATGCTGAAGCTGGGGGAGCGTGTGGGGTCTTATCTAGGGAATACGTAATTAGTTCTCGCGGGTGTCTGGTTTTCCAAATGAAAAAGGTATCTAATGGGCGGCAGGAAATGCAAGCAGGAGTTATGACTCGCTGCCGAGTCCCAGATAGAGTATCTCGGTGTGCAAGCGGACCCTCAACAGGTTTCTCGTATCCAATGTCGTGAGCTTATGAGTCACAGCCATGAAATTACAGGTACAGGTACAGGTGCAGCCCACACGGATCGAGGGTTAAGATGCCGGGGTCGGGAAAACCAGCCGAGGCACCCTCGCTGAAACAACACTCGCTGTATGTTTTCTTTCTGTAATTGGCATCGGCTTCTGCTGGGTTTTCCCGCCGGGAGAAGCAAAGCTAAGCTTAAAACGCTTTCATTATCAACTGGTTCTCCGAAGCATAGCAGCGGCAAGTTCTGGAACAGGTTATCTCGACAGCAGTCTCAGCTTTTGGTTCTCACCCGCGCTGCGCTGCTCTACAGCTCATGATCGGTTTCGCAATGATCAGTGTTTTAGCACAGCTGAAAACGAGCTGATCGGAGGCTCGGACGAATAAATTAAACCAAGTTAAATAATCCCTAAAGTAGCAGCGGATAAGAGAGATGGCGAGCAAAGCCAGTAAGTTGGGAGTCAGTATGTGGGGAGGGGATCCGACAGGAGGGCAATGCTGACCAATCCGCTTTTTCGTTTTCCTTCCAGCTGTCCTCCTCCTTTTGGCGGCATTTCAACTGCTGGCCACCCAGACCTACGCCCAAGTGTATCCAGGGTACCAAAATCATAACACACATTACCAGAGACAAAATAACCAGGGACAAGGTTACCAGGGACCAAATTACCAGGACCAAAATTTCCAGGGACAACCACAGTACACATCGAACACACGGGCTTATCCGCAGGATGTACAGATCGCACCAAGAATCGGGGACGGACTGGATACACAAAAGCCAATAAGCGATCCGCAGATAGAGGCGATAGACATGGGTCAGCTTGCGCCAGCAGCCCCGGTGACCAGCGCCCGCCCTGCAGCCACCACCAACTACATGGATAGCTTCAGCTCCAAGCTCTTCCAGAAAATCGCGCCCTCAAATCTGCGACGCAACCTCGTATACTCCCCCGTCTCCGTACACGCTCTAATGGCACTGATCTATGGAGCGTCGGTGGGAAAAACCCTTGTGGAGCTTCAAGAAGCTGGGGAGTTCTATAACCAATCGGTCGTGGCCATTGACTTCAGGGATCTGATCAACTACAAGAAGGGCCTGGGCGAGGCCGAGCTGACCATAGCCACCAAGGTTTACTACAACAGCCTGCTAGGCGGTGTCAATCCCAGCTTTACTCCATTTGCCCGAGACTTCTTCAACGCCGATATTCAGGCATTGAATATGGACCAACCCAAGGACTCGGCCGATAGGATTAACGTCTGGGTGTCGGATAGCACTCACGGCAAGATCCAGAACTTGATCTCACCGTCCGAGCTGGACTCCCGCACGCAGGCCCTGCTGGTGAACGCCATCCACTTCAAGGGTCGCTGGGAGAACGAGTTCGCCACCATGGATACGCTGCCCTACCAGTTCCAGAATTCCGACGGAACATTTTCCAACGTGGCCATGATGTACAATGATGATATTTACGGCCTGGCCGACATTCCCGAGCTGGATGCCACCGTCCTGGAGCTGGCCTACAAGAACAGTGGCACCACCATGCTGATCCTGCTGCCCAAGCAGCCTAACGGCCTGGCGAACCTCGAGCGCCGACTGGCCAGGCAAGAGCTTGATCTTAACAAAATTGCCGCCCGTGTGCGCCGCCAGACCGTCACCGTTCGAATTCCAAAGTTCCGTGTGGAGTTTGAACAGGATATGACTGTTCCCCTGCAGGGGCTCGGCGTCCAGCAGATGTTCACGTCCCAATCACAGATTAACATCATGCTGGAAAAACGGGACAAGAAGGTGCGCGTGGAGAAGATCCTTCAGAAGGCCTTCATCGACGTTGGCGAGGCGGGAACCGAAGCCGCGGCAGCTTCATGTAAGTCTTTACTCCTTAATCAAACTCAGAGGACCATGTAACAGTCTTTTCTTTTCTCTCACAGATGCCAAGTTCGTGCCCCTGTCGCTGCCAATGAAGACCCCGAAGTTTACTGCCGACCATCCGTTCGTCTTCGCCATCCGCACCGCCAGCTCCGTGCTGTTCATGGGTCACGTGGAGCACCCAACACTGATGGCCCCGGCCACCGACGCCCTCAGCAAGGCCACCCTCAGCCCCAAATACAACAAGGGCAACTGAGTCCCTGAGAATCCGGAGGAGAGGAGCAGTCCCATTTTTTAAAGAACAACAAGAAAAAAAAAGCAAAACAATAAAGTCAACACACGTATTTATGGAAAATTGCACTTCGATAACCTTGCGCCGCCACGCTGATAAGGCCGATGCGACCTCCTATTCCGCCTCAGAATCGGATTCCTATTCCGACTAAGATTCTAATTCCGATACCGCCCAGCAGTGCCTTTTCCCAACCGAGTGCGATTCTGGATTCCCAGTGGATGGTTTTTGCCCGCTCGCCGCTGTAAGTTGGCAAACCAGTTTGGGAGCCACAGTCACCGCCTCAGTCACAGTCACAGCTACGGGTACGTCAGTAAATCAAAGGCGGATTTCTCAATCATTTTTCAAAAAGAGCAAAGCTTCCTCATGCGCACTAGATCTGTATTCGGTGTCAAGAATGGAAAAGCGGAGAGTGCCGAGAAGGAGCCACTGGGGGCGGGAGCAGGGCGACAGGGAACTGTGAGACAACGAGATGAGTAATTGAAATACCCGCTGAAAGCTGGGCATAATTAATAGCGCCATTCAAGGTTGCCGACACAACAAACAATTATGATGGCTCATTGGGCTCATTGCAGACTTTAGTGATCTCAAATTCACAGCTAACAGGAAATCCTGAAGGCCTTCCTTCAAAGGACGTTTTTATACCCTTGCAGGGTATTATAATTTCAGTCAGAAGTTTGCAACGCAGTGAAGGAGACATCTCCGACCCTATAAAGTATATATATTCTTGATCAGGATCAACAGCCGAGTCGATCTATATCTTATCCCTGGCGTGGCTGCCTAGCATTTTTGCCACGCACGTTCCGAAGTAGGCAACACTTTTTATTATTTCAGAATTTTGCTTTTAATGTTTTGATTTAATTTGTAATCTGCAAGGGTGTATAAACTTCGGTGAGCCGAAGTTAGCTTCCTTTTTTGTTTTATCATAAAACTGAGCTCTTATGTAATTAAATTTATTTTTTCTTTAGTAAAATACAAAGGAAAGGAACATCATTAAATGCATAATTTTAAAATTGCCTTCATTAGTAAAATATTTTATTTTTGGAACAGTATCAGTTACCTGAAATATAAGTTCTCAAAATTGAAGAATATTTTTTAATTAAAAATTTGTGTACAGTTCAAGTAAACAAGAGTCTTTTTTTCCATATATTAAATATACATTTAAATCAAATTAAATTTCAGAAACTGTCATTTGTGTTAATATTACCGTTAATATCATATTAATAACAAGAAAGGAAGCTAACTTCGGCTCACCGAAGTTTGTATACCCTTGCAGAATTTAACAAAAAATTCAAACCGCAATTCTAATATAATAATTAGTTGCCAAATCTCAAATTTGATGGCAATGGCTTGAAACACGACTAAGCTATGGAAGCTAAAGAATATAGTTGTCTGATTTTCATGAAATTAAAACCAAAATTCGGAAATAATATTAAATGGCCAAATATCAAATTTGGTGAAAATACGTTGAAAACTGACAAAGTTATAATTTTTTTTCGAAGGTTTTTCCAAATGTTCCTATGGACAGACGGACAGACGGACATGGCTAGATCGACTCGGCTGTTGATCCTGATCAAGAATATATATACTTTATGGGGTCGGAGACGTCTCCTTCACTGCGTTGCAAACTTCTGACTGAAATTATAATACTCTGCAAGGGTATAATTATAATTATAATTAATATTATAGCAAAAATTTAAACTTCTCATGATACATATAAGTTCTTAGAATTCCTTTCGATCAAATTAACATAATTTTTTTTAAGATTGTCTTAGAAATACTTCTCAGTGTTGCAAATTAAATGAGAAGAATGCCTGGGAGCAGAGTGAGAGAGAATCTGAACTTGATTTGAACTATACGAATTCTCCCGATATGTTCCCTCTGTGAAAATCTCCGAGAGTCTCGTATACCGAGCTTTGGCTTTGGCTTCGTAGCTCCCTAATCAATGACCTCAATGTCTCAGTATACTATATACAATATACAATATAGAATGTCCATGAATGAACGCAAATCTTGGCTGTGAGTAAGCCTGAGCTATGGCGATAGTCGAAGCTCGGAGTTCCCCGAAACGAGAATATAATTTGGAGACTTCTTCCCGCCCTGCTCATCGCTCTGGCCTTCGGTCCAGCAACTAAGGCTTATCGGTCTGTCATCCTTGTCACATAGCAACCCTTACCTGCTCTTCGCAGAAGGACAAGCTGAGAGGTCCTCCATAAGAATAGAGCCTGTGCTTCGGCAAGCTTATTTACTGGCTGGGAATATTTCGTCTGTGCCCGGTGCCTTTATCCCCGAAAAGTGTATTCTGCTAGAGGAGACGCTCTTTTCCCCTTGATAGGTCCTAGTGCCTTTTGGCATAGCAAGCCTCTTCGGTGCTGACTTTGTATGGTGGACTGCTTCGCTATCCTGCGCCGATTTGACTATGCCCAGACAAGTCACGAGTCTTGTGGTGATTGTCATCTTGATTTTTCCCCAGGAGGCTTTATAAATTATTTACTTCTTATTGAAAATATAAGTTCAAAAACCCGAGCTCGTCTTGTGCACTGCAATTAGCCCTCTTATCCCGAACCCTCAGTCATACCCACCTGACCTGGTATTCATCGCATTCATATCACGGGACGGTAATCTAAGAAAGGCACCCTCATTATAAATACACCCGCTGTATGCTTTCTTTCTATAATTGATATCGGCTTCTACTGAAGAACCGAAAGCTCAGCTCAAAATGCTTTCATTATCAACAGAATTTCCACAGCATACCGGATTCAAATTTTTGGAACATGCTATCTCGGCAACAGCCTCAGCTTTGGATGCTCTGCTGCTCATGATCGGTTTCTGAATGATCAGTGTTTTAGCGCAGCTGACAACGAGCTGATCGGCGGCTCAAACGAATAAATTAAATCGTCAGTCAAATAATCCTTCAAGGAGCAGCATATAAGAAAGATGGAGAGCAAAGCTAGTAAGTTTGTGGTCCGTAAAAGGGGAAGAACCCGACTGGGGAGCAGTTTTTAACTCTTCGCCTTTTCGCTTTCCTTCCAGTTGTAATCCTCCTGTTGGCGATATTTCAACTACTGGTCACCGAAGCCTACCCCCAAGATCAGGGACAAAATTACCTGGAACAAAATTACCAGGTAAAAAATGACCAGTGGCAACATTATCAGAGACAAAATAACCAGCGACAAAATAACCACGAACAAAATTACCAGGAACAAAATAACCTGCGACAAAATAACCAGGGACAAAATAACCAGGGACAATATAACCAGGGACAATATAGCCAGGGACAAAATTACCAGGAACAAAATAACCAGAGACAAAATTACCAGCGACAAAATTACCAGGGGCAATATAACCAGGGACAATATAGCCAGGGACAAAATTACCAGGAACAAAATAACCAGAGACAAAATTACCAGCGACAAAATTACGAGGGACAATATAACCAGGGACAATATAGCCAGGGACAAAATTACCAGGAACAATATAACCAGAGACAAAATTACCAGGAACAAAATAACCAGAGACAAAATTACCAGCGACAAAATTACCAGGGACAATATAGCCAGGGACAAAATAACCAGGTACAAAATTACCTCGGAGAATATATCCAGGGACAAAATAACCAGGGGCTAAATAACTTGGGACAATATAACCAGGGTCAAAATTACCAGGGACAACGACAGTACGACTCGAACCCGCAGGATGTACAGATCGCTTCAAACTTCGTGGACTTCGGACTGGATACGCAAAAGCCAATAAGAGATCCGCAGATTGAGGCTATAGACATAAGTCAGCGTGCGCCTGCAGTCCCAGTGGCCAGTACCCACCCTGCAGCCACCACCAACTACATGGACCGCTTCAGCTCGAAGCTCTTCCAGGAGATCGGGCCGGCGAGCCCGGAATGCAACGTCGCCTACTCCCCCTTCTCCATACACGCTCTGATGGCACTTGTCTGTGGAGCGTCGGTGGGAAAAACCCTTAAGGAGCTACAGAAGGCCGGAGAGTTCCATAATCAGTCGGCCGTTTCCACAGACTTCAAGGATCTGATCAACTACAAGAAGGGCCTGGGCGAGGCCGAGCTGACCATAGCCACCAAGGTTTACTACAACAGCCTGCTAGGCGGTGTCAATCCCAGCTTTGCTTCATTTGCCCAAGATTACTTCCACGCCGATATTGAGGCATTGAATATGGACCAACCCAAGGACTCGGCCAATAGGATTAACGACTGGGTGTCGAGCAGCACTCACGGCAAGATCCAGAACTTGATCTCGCCCTCCGAGCTGGACTCCCGCACGCAGGCCCTGCTGGTGAACGCCATCTACTTCAAGGGTGGCTGGGAGAAAACGTTCGGCTCCAAGGACACGCGGCCCTACCAATTTCAGCACTCCAACGGCAACTCCTCCAGCGTGGCCATGATGGGCAATGAAGATACTTACGGCCTAGCAGATATTCCCGAGCTGGATGCCACCGTCCTGGAGCTGGCCTACAAGAACAGTGGCACCAGCATGCTGATCCTGCTGCCCAAGCAGCCTAACGGCCTGGCGAACCTCGAGCGTAAACTGGCCAGGCCCGAGCTCGATCTCAACAAGATTGCCACCCGTGTGCAGCGCCAGACCGTCGACGTTCGACTTCCCAAGTTCCGTGTGGAGTTTGAACAGGATATGACTGTTCCCCTACAGCACCTCGGCGTCCAGCAGATGTTCACGTCCCAGTCACAGATTAACATTATGCTGGAAAAGCGGGACAAGAAGGTGCGCGTGGAGAAGATCCTTCAGAAGGCCTTCATCGACGTTGGCGAGGCGGGAACCGAGGCCGCGGGAGCTGCATGTAAGTCTTTACTCCCTAAGCAAACTCAGAGGACCAGGTAACAGACTTTTCTTTTCCCTCACAGATGGCAAGATCGTGCCCATGTCGATGCCCGAGAAGACACCAAAGTTCATTGCCGACCATCCGTTCGTCTTCGCCATCCGCACCGCCAGCTCCGTGCTGTTCATGGGTCACGTGGAGCACCCAACACTGATGGCCCCGGCCACCGACGCCCTCAGCAAGGCCACCCTCAGCCCCAAATACAACAAGGGCAACTGAGTCCCTGAGAATCCGGAGGAGAGCGCAGTCCACGAATTTATAGAAAATTGCACTTCGATCAGTTTGGAACCCACAACATGAGCAGAACTGCCTAATGCGTGTTAATTGTATATTTTAAAAGAAACCTCAAAGCCTCTCGCAATGTTCTTAATGATGAAATAAATGATATAATAAAACCGAACTTTGATGTTATTCAATTTATACATTCTAAGGTATTCTAAGGTAAAACACAAAAGAAAATGCAATATAATAAATTAGGAAACATTTGCTTCTGGAGACAGTATTACAAAGATACAACAAATCAGCATAATTTTTGTTTATTTTTTATAAATAATATAAAATCCAGATTTTATTGAAATCATTTCTGAGGAACTGTCGCTCGTTTTAATACTATATTTCTTTTTGACAATAAATCAAAATTTTCATGATAAGAAATTCTGAGAATTCCTTTCGATCCCATTAACATATTTTTAAAGATTGCCCGTGGAAATACTTTCCAGTGTTGCAAATTTACAGATAAGAATGCCTGGGAGCAGAGTGAGAGAGAATCTGAACTTGACTTGAACTATACGAATTCTCCCGATATGTTCCCTCTGTGAGAATCTCCGAGAGCCCCGTATCACCGACGAATTTCAATACCGAGCTTTGGCTTTGGCTTCGTGGCTCCCTAATCAATGACCTCAATGTCTCAATATACTTAGAATTTCCATGAATGAACGCATAGCTTGGTTGTGTGTAAGCTGAAACTCTGGCGTTAGTCGAAGCTCGGAATTCCCCAAAACGAGAACATGACCTGGAGACTGCTTCCCGCCCTGCTCGTGGCTTTGGCGTTAGCCTCACAGCCGTCAACTGGCGACGCTGGGTTCTCGGCCAGCTCGAACCACCGTTTCGGTCTGCGCCTCACCACCAAGCTGGGACTGGGTCAGCAAGATGGAAATGTGGTCGTTTCCCCCCTGATAGTCCAGTCAGCTCTGGGCCTGCTCTACGCCGGAAGCACTTCGGGTCCGGCGAGGGAGGAACTGCGTCAGGCCCTTGAGCTGCAGCACGCTGTCAACCCAGGGGAAGCCGTCCTGGACATCCAGAACATGCTGACTCACCTCAAGCAGTCCGCAGCTGTCGGATGTCGACTAAGGTTGCTCAGTGACTTTTACACCCAGCAGCGTTTTACATTTAACTTCCGCGACGAGTTCGAGGCCCAGGCCTCGCTTCTTGGAGTCGGGTGCCATCGCCTGGCTTGGGAGAGCGCCTCTAAGGCGGCTCAGGATATCAACTACGAGTACCTCAGTCGCAGCAACTTCAGCCTGGGGGAGCTGGTCAGTGGCTCACAGCTGGAGTCCCTCTCCGAGCACGGCACGCCCTTTCTACACGTCTCGGCGCTAACCTTCCGCGCTCCCTGGGCGCAGGCATTCGATACGGCGGAGACGCAAAGCATCAACTTCTTCGCTCTGGGCAGCAGGCCCAGGCTGGTGGAGGCAATGTTTGGTATACATCGATTTAAGTACGCCGAGGTCCAGGCCCTGGATGCTCAGCTGATCGAGGTTCCGTTTGCCACTGCCGACCTGCGACTGCTTCTCATCTTTCCGAATCGCGCCGACGGATTGGCCCACCTGGAGAGGAAGCTGGCACAGTCTGATCTACAGCAGTTGAGGGGGCAACTAGAGGAACGGAAGGTGGCCCTTACCCTGCCCAAGTTTAAGGTTCTGGTCCACTCTCAGCTGACGTCAGTGCTGAAGGAGGTGAGTTAAACCTTAAAAGTTTTTCTACGCTATCAAAGATCAATCAATGGATTCATTTATGAATCCACAGTATAGATTTATATGAAATCAACTATTATTGTTATGTAACTATTAATTTTTGGGTCCGAAAATTCCTATTTGCTAATCATTGTCATTAAAAACATTATCGTGTGCCACAATCCCTTTTTCAGCTGGGCCTGGCTAAGCTCTTCACCTCAGAGATCCAGCTGAGCGAGGTATTCAGCTCCCTCCTGGCCAGCTCGGCTCCTCCCTTGGGAGCGGTGGTGCAGAGCAGCCTGCTCGAGATCCAGGAGGAAGGCGGCCGCGCCGGGGATCCATTCTGTAAGTGATCTCAGTGGCTCAGTGAGGCTCTGAGGCAATGTAACCACAACTCGCTCTTATTATTCATTCACGTAGCCTTCGGGGATCTGTTCCGACGTGCCCTGCCCCTGGTCATCAATCACCCGTTCTTCTACGCCATCGGCAATGACAAGACCCTGCTGCTGGCCGGCCACATCGTGGACATCTGAGTTACTTAATATTCGATTCCAATGCTAGCTCTAGCCGGGGTTATCGCCTTATCGGGCCCTCTCCAATCGCTCAAAATAAACAGATTCACCCGCGGCAAGCCAAAGGTGACAAATGATTTGTAAACACACACGAACGAACCTCTCTGTTTTCGGGGCCGAGAGTTGCGTCGTCGGAATGCGACTTGGAGCAGCCTCCAGAGCCGCTCGGCGGCCGCCTAGATTTCAGTTCACATTCCGACGAGCTCGGAGACGTCCCAAGTGCGAATCAAGCGGACCAGGAGACGCCCATCGGCTATTTATGTGACGACCATGGCTGTCATCATCAGCTGCCTATTACGTAAGCCCCAATTAACGATCTGGTTCGTGCACAGTGAGAAACTACTGAAACTAAAGAAAACTCCTCTAAGTTCGTTTTCTCAAAATCTGCATTATTGGCAAGTAAAGTGTTTTGATTTAATTTCGAGTGTTTAACGCGATCGTTATTATGAATGTATTCAGAATTGCGAGAGATACTTTTCTCTTGTACTCTTCGTGCTCTCCAATGGGGGTGGAGCTTGCGAATGAATTGCTCCTAATGCCAGGTTCCGACTCTATTCCTTTAGTACTCCTGGCGACAGTGTCGCAGGCCAAAACCTCAGGCTACGATGCCGCCGTCGATCGCAATTTGCTGGCCGCCGATCTCTACAACGCCGTGGCCGCCGATCGGCTAAATGAGAACCTGGTCATCTCACCAGCCACAATCCAGAGCTCCATGGCCCTGGCCTTTGTTGGGGCCAAGGGCCAGACCGCCTCAGAGCTGCAGCAGGGTCTGCGCCTAGGGCCCGGGGATACGGACGCTGTTAGCCAGCGGAGTGGCAGCCACCAGCAGTCCCTGACCCGCGACAACAACTTCCGTTTGGCCAACAACATCTACATCAACGAGAACCTGGAGTTCAAGGGCTCCTTCCGCGACGTGGCCCAGCGCCAGTTCGACTCAAACATCGACAAACTGGACTTCCATCCGCCATACAACAAGCGCACGGCGGACGCCATCAACCGCGCGGTGGCCACTAAAACCAATGGCAAGATCACCGATATCCTGCGTCCCGAATTGCTCAACGATCGCACCGAGGGCGTAATCGTCAATGGAGTCTCCTATTCTGCTGCCTGGCAGAAGGCCTTCCGGCTAGACAAGACCGAGAAGCGGTCCTTCCGCACCGGCAACGGCCAGTCCGTGAAGGTGGACACCATGTGGACCCTGCAGAACTTTAACTACGCCGAGGTTCGTTCCCTGGACGCTAAGGTGGTGGAGCTGCCCTACCAGAACGCGGACTTCTCCATGCTCCTGCTGTTGCCGAACCGCAAGGACGGACTGCGTTCCCTGCAGCAGTCGCTGTCGGGCAAGAATCTGCTGGCCGAGATCGGTGGCATGAGCCAGCATAAGGTGGAGGTGCTGCTGCCCAAATTTAGTGTCACCTTCGGAGTGGGTCTGGAGGGTGCCTTCAAGCAGGTGAGTTATGTATTTTTTTCATTGGTAAAATTTCAACTTAAGTGATGCTTTGGAGGGCCATGAAAATCTGTTGTTATATTTGTTATTTATGATTCAAAACATTTATAAATTGAATGTTTTCCAATTAGCTGGGCGTCCACACAATGTTCTCGAGGGACGGTGACTTTGGCAATATGTACCGAATGTTCGTTAGCCATTTCATCAACGCCGTGGAGCACAAGGCTGACGTGGAGGTGACAGAAGCTGGTGTTGAACAGCCCCTGGAAACTGGAGGTAGGACTTAATAACACAGTTACTGTCTTAGCTTTATTCGTTAACTGAATTATCTTTTATTCTTATATTTCTACTGTACTGTAGTACTGAAGGGCCTCTTCTCGCGATCCAAGAAGTTCGAGGCGGACCATCCGTTTGTGTTTGCCATCAAGTACAAGGACTCGATCGTGTTCATTGGGCACATTGCCAACTACGCCTATGTCTAGACTCCAGGGACATTATCTGAAGTGCTAATTCTTCTGTCAACTCGATGTTTATAACATCGAAATATCAATAAATTTCAGGCATATAAAAAACAATTTAATTTAATTTAATTTATGGATCCATCTCAGGCATGACAATTAACGAGTTTTAAAAGCTTCGCGGATTTCGGGACTGGCACTCACCTTTCTAACTCCACGGGCATTTGATTTAGGTTATCCATATTGGCCGAACGGCGGTCTTAGATTTATCCTTGTATATATCCTTATCGGTGGCTTGGAATCAACCTTTGTTTTTCGTCTGATTTGCATTCAAGGGGTTTGGTTTTCACTGGTGACACTTAGGGGAGGAGGGACCGGGACTGCTGCTGCTGCCTTCTGGCATCACACTCATTTATTTATTATCTTATTCCGCGGTTTCTCGGCCGGTTGTTTCCTTTAATCGCGGGCATAAATCAACAAAAGCCGAACCAACTGACAACAATTTGAGCTTAGGCGTTTTTAATATTGCTTGGCGCGCTCGCCGAATAATCCGCGGAGTGCCTGTGCCGGCCGCTGGCAGCCTGAAACTGGTTCGCGATCCGAATTAGCGAATTAGCTTTGCCTTTTTCTGCGCGCGGCCTAATTGTATTTATGCATGGGTCTGGGGACATTTCGGCTGGGCCGAGGTGGGGTTTCAGTGGCAGCTCAATTGGAAATCACTGTTGCGCATTCACCCACACACAAACACACATTCACGCACGTTTGCTCCCCGGATTCTGGATTCCCGACTTCCAACTCCCGAATACCGATCCTCGCCACTTGATACCTTTCCGTTCGTTTCGTTTTAAATCTTTTGCGCATGCGCGCAGCCGCGTGTGGATCAGTCGTCCGAGGTGATCAACAGACTAAAAACGACTGCTTGCGGTCGGCCCCAACGACTCCGAACGCCGAACTCCGCCACGGTGCTGGCACTTTAGCCATTTAGTTTTTAAATGTAGAAACTTATAAATAAATACATTTGCTTTGTTTTTTGTTAATGTCTTTCCAAAAAATCTTTTAATATTCATTTAGCAGTTTGTGTAGATTTTTTTTGTATACCCCTTTCGATTGATCGCATACGACCAATAATGGTACATTTATTATAACTTGTATATAAGTCTGTTTTTCTATTATTAACAACATAAAAGCGGTTGCTCTTTCTTTGGATCTGTACTGTCATCTGCTTCAAATGTAACAAAAAGCAATAATTGCTATATTTTTAGATTAGAATTACCTATTATAGGCTTCAAGTTCTTTGTATCCGTTACCACTGCGCCTCAAGATGTGGTTATGAAGACGCATAACATAGAAAAAATGTTTCCTTTTGTATTAAAAACCGAAAACTTCAATCAACTTGAACTTATTTGTTCAAGTAATAAATTGATTAGTTAATTGGTAATTTTATTTTATTTTATTTTTTGTGCCAACTAGCAATTAATATATTTTTTTTCAATCTAGCAATTTTTGCTTCAGAAACTGGCAGCACTGATTCTGCCACCGCCACTGTCTCTCTCGCTTGAGAGCTCTGCGTTAATACTCGTGGGGCGAGAAAATATTGGGAACAGATCGCGGGAACTTGGGAACAGAAATGGGTGTGCTTGATCAGATCTAGCTTACACGGATGGTCATAACCTGGCAGCACTCCCTCCCGAAACTTCTGGGCTGCGTCCCTTCGTTAGAACTGCTCGTCTTTGCCCCTGACCACTTCTCTTCGTTTTTGTTGTTGCTCCGCTTTGCGAGCGGAATTTTAAAGAGGCAAGAAGGCAGCCAGCGAGGGGCACTTGCAGCAGGTGCACGCTGCTGCCCAGTGGCCCAGCAGAAGGCGCAGGCGCTTTCGGAACAAATGCCACAAGTGCAGCTTAAACGAGTTTCCCGCAAGCTGACAGTTCATTTAGCTAATCCCAGAATCCGGGATCAGGGAGTAATGCCTTATTATGGTTCTACTATCTGTTTTTCTCCTTTGTCTTTATTTTTGCTAGCCGTTGGGCAAAGTAATGGCGCTTTGGTGTAATTATATTTGAAAAAATATTATAGAAATGCACAACATTTAAAATAAAGAATTGTTTGTACACTTCATTGTTAGTTGTATAACAGGAGGTAGAGAAGAGTAGACTAATAGAATGCAATCTAACGCAATCCCTGCTCCACTTTTTCGGTCTGATAACAAATAAAATATTGTTAAATCAATGACAAGTTCAACATGAATCTATATGAGATTAAATAAATTAGGAGAAGTCCAAATAGACATTGTTCAAAATATTCAATTGAATAGTAGGAAATGGTATTGTGATTTAATTTCTATAAATTGTTCGCGTATAAACCTTCGGGTAATTCCAAAAATTGTTTAAGGATGTCCACGCTTATTACCTCTTTGCTTCTTTATTGTGTTTGTCTAAGAAATCCTTTGCGAAGAACTTTCTATTCAATTCTATTCTAATCTGACGACTGGAAATCTTAGCTCAAAATCAAATAAATAAAAAATATTTAACAAATGTAAAGGAAAACTTGCCAATTTATAACCAGTGCTTTGTATTCAGATATGTCTCGATTAGCAATGGAAAGATGATGAAGGGAAAACGTTTTATTTCAGTAACTTTACTTTTTATTGCACTGAAATCTGTAAACAAACTTAATTAAATACGTAATCTTTTAATAATATTCATTTTACAAAAACCTTATTCGTGAGGTCATCAATTTGTGAAATTTCCACTGAAGCAGATCGTTGTTTCTTAGTGGTATTTCTATATCTATATATTGATATAATCATATGTAATGAAATACTTTCGCAACGTTTGGAAAATGTCAACAATTTCTCCAGATAGTTGGTCAAGAATTTTAGGTTGCCAACTTTTATTGGATTGGATACTTTTATTTAACATAAAATCGAGCATTAATTGGCTTAAGCTTTCTTTGTTACGAATTAATACATTACATAAACAAAAGCATATTATGTAGTTTCAATTCTAAAACCGACAAGGCAAGTCCTTAAAGTGGTTTTTATTAAAAGGCCCTGAAACCTGCAAATATAATTATTTTTTAGAAAGAAGATTATTGTACAGATAATCATGCAAAATCTGATGGCTTTTTTAGGTTGGGGTCAAAAATTTTAATTTTTTTCATTTTAATTTTGATCAAATTGAAATTTTAATAAATATACTTCCAAAACACTTATTCAAAATTGATTTATTGCAAGACATGACCCCTTCTATAAAAAATACACGAAAATAAAATGAATAAAAATAAAAATAAATAAATGCGCAATAAAGAGTTGAAGAATAATGTACTACATTTTTCAGTGATGGTATCCTAAAAAGTCTATATTAATTTCATCAGTAACTTGCATAAAAATTCATCAATGATGCACATAAAGAATTTAAAACTACATTTTTATGAACTTCGGATTTTTATTAGTGATGACTGTAAATGGAATATGGCCAATATTTGTACCATGCTTTCAAATAAGAAAGGGATTAAAGGGTATTCAAAGGGTTAAGGCGTCCAGTTGTTGTTCTCCGCAGTTGCATCGGTCCCGTCTTGGTTATTTCCCTCAACTCGTTCGCTTAATTTTTGGGTCGCACGTTCTGTGTGTCATTTTCGAGTTAAATATTGCAATTGACTTCGACAACATTCGGGCTTTTATGTTTCTCGATTCAGTGTTTATTTTTGACTTTCGAGCGGGGAAATTAAAGTGGCCGCTGACAGACCACCAGGCAACGATTATTATTATGAAATATCTCCGTGAGCTTAACAGGCTTTATGTGACTTGCATATTCGATGGGAATACATACATATATCGGCTGGTAATTGGATTTTCACCTCGAACAATGGATTTGACACGCCTTTCAGTCAAGGGGGACCTGCGTCTGTGGAACTATTGCTATTTTACGGCTTGCCGAGACCGGCTGATGGGAGAATGAAGTTCCATTTGGTTATATTCCTGGGTATATCACCTACTGCTTCCGCAGAGAAGCCTCTAACCCGTGTCTCTTGCACCTACAGCCCTGCTATGGAGAATCTCAGCGAATTGCATTGAAGATTGCCCGGCGGCCTTTAGAGGCAAGCTGGTCTGCGCCTACGACAATGGTTGCTACCTGAATATGGAGTACTGCTCGATGTTGGCCTTCAACTGTGCCCGTCATGCCCAGAGAAAGCAAAGTGAGGGTCCCACGCGCATCCCGATTAATACAAATACTATCTACTCCACCTCTCTGCTTTCTAGTGTTCCTCTTTGTAGCCGAAGACGCGTGTGGCAACGAGAGCAATGTTAAGTGCGAAACTTTTGATATCTGATCTGTAGCGGAAGATGTCCGTATTTATTGATTGATGATTACAGATTGAAGAGCTTAGTCTAGTTGAATGGTGCATTTAGAAATATATGGTATATGATTAAGGCTAAAACTTGACGATGTGGCCAGTGAAGTAAACCGCGTGCTTGTCGCGAATGATGAACACGAACGGGTGGTCTGCCACAAAGGTCTTCGGGTCCAGCGGCAGGGACATGGGCACCCCTGCTGCATCTGTGCGTAGTTTAAAAATTGAAGGATTTAAGTAAAAGTCACTTCTAAACTTCCGATTGAGACTCCACTTACAACTGGCGCCTGCCGCCTCGCATCCAATCTCGTTCACATCGATGAAGGTCTTGTGCTGCACCTTGGTGATCCGTGTGCCGATAGGCGAGTCCTGGAAAATATTACTGAAGTCGGCGGCATCCGAAAACATGGCGCTGATTCCCATCTACAGAGATGTTAACAGAATATTTAGAATATTTAGATTTTCTTGGGTTCTTTAACCATGAAAGGTCTCCCTCGTAAATTACCCTGCCAAAGATGTTATCATGCCCAATGAGTCACACAGTGACCCTTGTCTAAAACACTCCTCTCCAACTCTACTCACCTTGTGCAGCGTCGGCCTGAGGTCGGTGTCAAACTCGAACTTGAACTTGGGCAGGTAGACCGAGACGCTCTGCCACTGCCAGCGCTCCTCGAGCAGCTTGAAGTCAACGCCCTTCAGCTTCTGCTCCAGAGCCTGCAGGCCGGAACGCTGGTTGGGCAGGATAAACCACATGGTCAGGTTGATGTTCTCAAAGAACAGCTCGATGGCCTTGGCGTCCAGCTCGGGGTAGTCGGCGTAGTAGTACCAGTTGTCAGCGAACATAGTGGGCACCTGGACAGACTGGCCCTCGCTCAGCCAAAACTCCCGATCGCGGGTGTCTTCGTCGTTGAAGGGCCGGGCCCAGCGGGCCTTGAAGTAGATGGCGTTGATCAGGGCCACGTTGGTGTCCGGCTCCAGGCTGTCCACCACTCGCTCGATCTTGTCCTGTGTCTGCTGCTTGACCCACCGATTGATTTTCTCCACGGCCTCCGTTTCGCGGCTGAAGTCAAGCGGCTCCACCTCGGAGTCAAAGTACTTTTGGGCCACATCCCGGAAGTGGTCCGATACCTTCAGCTTCTCCCGGGTGTAGACCTTGTTGGCGATCTCCAGCACCGTCTTGGACTTAATGTAGGAGTGCAGCAGGTTGTGGTAACTCTCGGCCAGCCCGTCCTTGCTCTCCTTGGCCGAAGCGTGCAGTGTCTTCTGCAGCTCCAGCGCTGTCCTGCCCTCAGCTCCGTAGTAGGCCAGGCCTAGGGCCAGCTGGATGGACACAGGTGAGATAATCACATTCTCCTCCTGGCGATCGGTGGCCAGTGTCTGGAAGAGTTCCGTGGCGAAGAGGTTGCGTTCCTTGATCGTGTTGCCATGGGTCCCCGGCCCAGAGACCAGGGCCAGCAGTGCCCCTAGAAATATAACTGGCAGGCGACAAAAGGGAAGTTAGTTGGGACTGGCTCTTTCCAAGTCTTCCCGGACCTATAACTCACTGCTCAGCCAGCGGTCCATTGCGCCTGCGTCGTCACCTCGAGACTAAAAGTGAAATGGCCAGCACCTGTCATTTATAGCCGCCGGCCAGCCAGGAATCTCGACAAAGCCACCAAGAACGACGCCGGCCCCGGCAGAGACTAAGGCTGAAACAGAGGCAGAGACCGCGGCAGAGCCTGATGCGCTTTGCATTTCAAGCAGCACAAAAGAAAATCCGTAAGCAGGAAAGGGTTGACTTGCCAGGCCGAGGCTTTGAATACCCTTATAATGCCACTGAATAATTAATCAAATTAAGATGTCTAAGGACCTATACATACACTCTCACTGCGCACATTGAATAGTATTGTATTGAATAATAGTGATCGAAAATTGGGTGCTATTTCGTCAACAAAGTTTTAACATTTCCTAAATATAATATATTTATATATGATATATTATATCCCTGATTCCATTAATATAAATAAGCATCCATAAAGATATTCAATCTTATTTCAGATAAATAGAAACTCGACACGTCATTAGTGAGCTTCCGTACTGATCAGGCTTTATTATTATTTATTTGTTAATAATTAATATTTATTTGTTTTGGTAAATGTTTAAACTTGTTTGTATATATAGTACATATGTACATATGTATCCGAAAATATTTGAACTATATCAATTTATATCATATACATCATTTATTTTAATACTGCTATCGTAAAACATATTACAGCTTTATCTATCTTGAAGTCTTGCCAATCGAACATTTTAAATTTTTCTTAATAATATATTTTAGAGATGTTCCCATATTTAGCAAACTTCTTAAAGAAAGCTACAATATCCATTGGGGAAGAGAACAAAAAGAAAGAAGAAAAGGAACTGTGGGATGGTTCGGTTCTTAACCCGAGCACACCTGGAAATAGTGGGAAGAGTTCCACCTTCAGTTCCCATTCTCGCTCTGTCTCTTAGCTCTCGGGCTCTCTTTCTCTCTATATCATTACCTCCCCGAGACTCCCCGTTTGCACTTGAGTTGTGATCTCTGCACTTGTTGCACTATGGATAATTTAAACAATTTTTTTAAGTAAATGTATTTTTTAAAAGTGTGCCAATGTTCCATGCCTACCATGCCAATGTTCGATATTTTACTTAAAATATATTACGAATCTATCAAACTGTTTTCCTATACCATATATCGCAAATGTAAGCTTAATAGTTGAGAAATATTTTGCCTGTTTTAAAAAGTTTATTCATAACTACTTATAAATTTTCAAGTTTGTTCAGTTAGATTTTATATCTGTATTTAAGAGTTTCCTAAAATTCATGCAAAATTATCAAATTTTACCGGATCTTTTCTAATTTAATAATTTGTATATAGATCATATGCTCTATATAGACAGCATGTATTTTGTATTCTTAGATATAGTTTAATTTTTATATTTCTCAAATACCCCATAGTTCCTTGCTGACAAATTATTTACGTGCTCAGAACTGGGCCTAAAGCCAGGCTGTTTTGGGGGAGCACTAGGAGGTGGCGAGGGGGCGATCGGGATTGCATTAACTCTAATTTCCCGTTTACGAACACAAAACGAAAACGTCCATGTTTTATGGCCGTTGCATTTAATGAGTTATTTTCGTATTTTCGTATTTGTTTAGATAATGCGTGCATAAACAAAGGGTGGCGGGGAAAGCAAACAGCATTGCGCATAAATTGTTTATCGAGCATCCCCATCCCCAACCCCTTGAATTTATGGAGTTTACGAAACTCGAAACACAGAAAACGAAAATCGATTCAAAATCTCAGCAGGCTCAGGTGAGAGGCGATGGCCAATTTTTTATCATTAAAGAGCCGTAAGGAAGGAGGGCTCTGCTCTGAATTATCAAAAAGTCCCGAACTTCAGCGGGGTTATTTATGCACATTTTGTGTGAAATGCTAATAAATTTTAATGGAATTTTAAAAACATGCTTTATGGACCCGTCCTGGACAGGGGCTCGGGAACGCGAGCCCGAGACCCACTTCCCTGGGCGTCATAAATTGGAGGCTACCGTTCCGACTGATGGGCAGCTCCGCCGATCCTGCATAATTACGATACAGATACAGATATCGCCGCTTCGATATACATACCCACAAAATCGGAGAGCTGATGGCAGCTTTACAAGGCAGAAACCGCTCCCTAACACTTTCAATCGCTTCGAATTCGACTTGGACTTCAGATTGGGATAGGGGGCCTCCTTATAGGAACACAAAACCAGATCTGGCCTAACCTTATATAATTTACAACCACAAGAGCGACGAGAGGTGAGTGTGTGTGTGTGTGTACTTGTGTCCTTTTTCCTGCCAACGACCGAACGAAAAAGCGACGCTGACCGTTCTGATTGAATGATTTCACTGATCGAGACAAAACATGTTAAAGATCGTGAGATGCTGGACTCCATCTCCTGCTTCATCTCCGTCTCCAGATACACACAGCAGTCGGGGATCGGAAGAGGGATTTAAGCAGGACACTGAACAAAAAAAGACATTTTTAGATCAATTAAAATTGAAAGTTCTTAAGATAATACTAAACAGATTAATAAAATCATTATACATGTATTTATTTGATTCAGTCATGGTATTCCACCTTCGGTTACGATTGTGAATTATGAATTTGGAATAATGACGCGGCTGAGTGCCCAGATACTAACAGTACGGTAGGAAGCATTATAAAAAAGTAACCATTTCACCAGCACTTTAAATGTTAATTCAGAATTTATAATTTCTCTCCGTGGATCCATCATGCAACAGCAGCAAAATGCTGCCTCGGCTGCCGCTGTTGATAAAAATAAACTTGGCAAAAAGCGTCTTCCTCCTCAGAGCCCAGTCCGGGGACGCGGCTTGGAAAAGCACAAGAATGATGAGGCAGCAACACGAATTATGTGATCGCCGCTTCATCTCGTCTGCCCCCGGAGACGGTGTGCGTGCGGGTAACCCAAAACCAGTTGCTGATAGAGCACCAAGCACAGCACCCAGCAGGGCTCGCAAAAACTCCCCAAACACCGCCAAAAAAATAAATAAATAAGAAGAGGGACACGGCACACAATGGCAGCAATCGCTCTCCGCCTGCTTTTTATAAACAATAAATTTGCACATAACTAAAACAGAGACTCGACATTTGCATAGTATCGAGAACGAATCCCCCGGAGTATTCTTGGGGGCTGTGCGTGACCGAACAGTTGACGGGGCGTCCAGGGGGCCTGTGCTCTGAGGTCGAAAGTGAGCTCAAAGCTGTAAGCCAAACTCATCAAGCCATGCCTATCTTTTTCAGATCATTTCTGGTAGACACTTTAAAATATTATTAATTAAGTGTAATTTTTAATTAGTTACTAAACGCTTAATATAACGTTGATCTCTGCTGACTTGCTGTATTTTTAACATTTTATTAAAAAGTAACATATTTTATGAAGTTAAACTAAACTAGCTATTACAATACAGCAAAATACCTCAACTTTCCACTAGGAAACCAAAAACCATTAGGAAAATCACAACTGGAAAAGCTCATCTATACGAACACCAATGTTAAAATAAATACTTTAAATGGCCATAAATTCTTCTAAATAAGTTGCATATACGTTGAATGAAAGTTATCCAGTAACCAAAGGTTCGGGGTTGTCATTTGCCAAGTGGTTTGGTGACCACTCAGGCGGGTCTCGGTGTCCCGAGGCAACTCTTCCACAACTGAGGTAATTAGCTAAATACCGCGGCCCAATCTAATCGACAGCTCCGACGAGGCACTTTGGTGAAACCCGCGAGGCGTTGGTTAACCCGACTCAGTTTTCAGTGGATCGGAAAACTTTCATTCAATTGCAGCGGCATCAAGTGAGCAGCAAATCAGGCGTTGAACGTATGCAAATGGAAACTAGAGACTTGCCGCACTAGAGACTCCACACGCACACTCGATGTAAGACAGCACTCGAAATAAAACCGAAACCAGTGTTAAAATAATGTTTATAGGTATTTTTTAACTGAAAACATGGAAGACAATAAATTACACATAAACCTTGGCCATTGAATTTCAAGCATTCCATGGTTTGAATAATACAGTAGTCAGGACTTAATTACTTGTGGATTTATCTATAATATTTTGAACGTTTTCTAAGTTTATTAAGCATATATACCGAAATTTATTTATTAAATTAGCTAAAGCTATAGTATATATAGTATATATACCGAAATATTTTCAATTCATATTCATAAATCTTTGATATAAAGGGTATTATTTATTTGCCATCTTAAATTAATGAGTTAATGAGTTCTTGGTGTATGATTTTTACCTCCAATAACTTTGTAACAACAATTTGCGTAGGAGACAAGAATAATTCTTCTGAATTATGTCTCTTTTCTAAGCCCTCATTTCCACATTAAGATTAAAGACATTTCTTTTGGTGCACATTCCGAGACGGACTCCAAAGTACGACTGCCTTCCTGTCGGTGGCGGCGGTGTCCACTTGACCAGGCGACAGACCCAACAACAACCCTCGCTGACAGGGACAAAAGCAACAACAGCTGCAACAACTGCAACATGGATGACACGTCAATCGCGCGCTGCCCACTTGGAGCGTGCGAGTCGAGGCAGGGAACTGGATTCGCCAATTCGAGCCGTTTCAGCCGCGACAAATTAAGCTGCAACGACCAGAACGACTCCTTGTACTTCCCATTAATTAGCACTAAAATAGGCACACGGACGGAGAGCGGGGCAGCCCTGGCCTTTCGATTTCTACGAAATCACGGACATCTATCAGCGGCAACAAGCCGCACAGCGTTGTTGGCTGTCCGTTAAGGCATCTGACAGCCGCCTAAGCAGTCAATTGATGTGCCCAAAGTGGGCAGAGCAACCAGAACTCTGCATCTAGTTTCGAGCAAGGGCAACAGCGATCTAGCGATCCAACTAAATCAAATTCAATTGAAGAAGCAGCCGCAGTTGACGAAGAACGCCCTCTCTATATGATGGACAACATATCAATTTCGGGTGCCTGCCCTTCCTCCGTATTTACACTGAAATTTGAATTGCATTCCTAAACTCGTAAAGTAAGGCGTCTATTATTATTGATACAAAAATCCCTTTCGTTTTAAAATGTCTTTCACAAGTGTCTTAAAGTATACGATAAAATGTTTGAGTTATTGTCTAGGGGCAACATTTCATTACATTGTACAAATTCTATACCTTTTCTCTCCAGATCACCAATTTTCTCTCTGTGCAGGCCTCTTGCAATATTTGGGCTTCGACGTCCATTTGTCTATTGGGCAGAAATGTGTCCATCATAAAACGTCAATTAGCTGATTGAAATCAGCGCATGCGATCCGCAATTATTTCAATTTATGGCCAACAGGAAATTGCGGCTGCGGCAACTGTCATTGTGCAGAACAAATGACATGATCAAGATGCCATTGAGGATGGGCCCGGGTTTTGGGCTGGGACTGGCAGTGGAACTGGCATTGGGATTCGGATGCGGTCTGCGCCTCTATTGCCTTCTATTTCGTCTTCTATTTCGCTGGCTCTGGGCGGTTTGGTGGCGTACTTTATGTAACGATCGCCGATCGAGGCAACTTTGCAATGCAAATTCTTAGGCATTGCCATGGTAATGCTGCTGCAAGCACTCGCTCAGCAGGGATTGCCACGTCGACCATGGCTCCAGGCGATCCCAGCTCTGCGGCGATCATCCTGAGCAAATGAGGCTGTCTTCTCCAGTAGCTCGAGGCCTAGCCTCTCGCGCTCAGCTCTTGGCTTTCAGGTCTGGCGTATGCTAATTTCCTTGTCAAAATGACACATCGATCAGGAGGGAAGCCAAGGTAGGGGAGTATAGTAAAGTGTAGCCACCAAATGAAGCACAAAATCTGATAATCCCTTCGATTTCCAACGGCAGCCTAAAGGTATACCTCGGCTTTGTTTACCTCGGCGACAGTTGATTTTCCGTCAAAAACGTATAACAGATAACAGAAGGAAATGGCCTTTATTCCGCTAATAGGAAAAGAATACAGGTGAGAAACAGAAACAGAACACTGAAAATAAAATGTTTTCTTAAAACTTCAAAGCAATAGTATTTATGTAGCAATGTAAAACTAGTTGAGTTGAAAACACTACATTTTTTAGCTGTGTTTTAATCTCTTTTTAAACAGGATCTCGGACAATTTTATAAAAATAATTAGCTATTAACATATTTAATATTTTTTACAACTTATTCGATTCGGGCTTAGTTCTTAATTTATTTAACTGTTTGACTATCAATTTATTAAACTTGTAGGCTTTATTCATTAACCTAACACTATCGGGCACATAAAGTTTAAGTTTTCTGCACCATGTTAAACTTCACAAACAATTAAGAAACTTACAATGATTATAAATAAATGGATCTAAGGTATTCTACAGCAGACTTTATAATACCTTTAAAGTAATTAACTACCTACAACTACCACTTTCTATTGCTTAATCTGAGTTAAAGCTACGAATTTCTCTCAATATATGTATGTATGAATACCTGTGAAAGGGTAAGTCATCATGCAACCCAACTAGTGGTCCTAAAAAACAGATACTGCTATCTTAAAAAATAACCCCATAAAAACACAACAATGCAAGGCATAAGGTGAATGAATGGCAGCTGCATCAGCGGCAGCATCAACCAAATTGAAGTGTCTGTCTCTCGGTTTCTGGTGCAGTTTTTGCTGGCTTCATTTGCTGCCAATTGCTGACGTATTGGCCCGGCCCAAGAGCGTGTGAATAGCAACAGCAGTTTTCAGGGCTGCTTCGCGCCTTCGCTTCGCCACTTCCCCCTTCCACACACGCACACACACTTCCTATGCAAATTCCCGCACATGAGCGTTTTGAAAGCGGATTTTCCGCCGTTTTTTACGATCCGAGAGCAGGGCTTCGGCGTAGTGCGGGGTTGGGTTAGAAGATAGTTAGACTTAGCCGTAGCCAAATTCACTGTTCGACATGCCGTGGCGGAATAGTTTTAGAGAGTGCGTTTTATGGGACCCACGCAGCCATGAAAATGTGTTAATGTGCGAGATTTGGGCCGGGATTGGGCTTAGGGCTTGGATTTCCCCCTAGTCTGGAGTGACAGCTAAACGGGGGCCCCGCCGAAAAGTATGCAGTGACGCATGGAGCCCCAGCGGAGAATTCGGAGTTGGCATCGAAGGGTGTGGAGATCTGATATTGGAGAGTGCGGCTGGAGTGGGGATGCGAGCCCGGCTAAACAATTGCAAAAGTGTAAAATGTGTTAAGCCAACTGAAATGGGAAACCTTTCCGCCCACTCCCACCCTGTTGCCCTCCTCCTACCTATAACTCACCCCTGGGTGCCCCAGCTTAGCAACTTTTGTTGATGTTCCCCACCAGCGACTTAGTTTTTACTTTGATGGATGTAAAGCTCTTTGTTGTGCGCGTACACCTAAAGAAAGTTTGCATTATTATTAATAACAATATGTTTTAAGTCTAGTTCAATTTAAATAATTTAATTATGTTGTGTGTTCTAACATTTTGAGCACAAATTCTTTTATTTTCTTCTTTTTATTGATTTTCTTTTACCTTCAATTTTTATACCCTTGCAGGGTATATTAGTTTCAGTCCAAAGTTTGCAACGCAGTGAAGGAAGCATCTCCGACCCTATAAAGTATATATATTCTTGATCAGGATCAACAGCCGAGTCGATCTAGCCATGTCCGTCTGTCCGTCTGTCCGTTTCTACGCAAACTAGTCCCTCAGTTTTAAAGCTATCTGAATGAAACTTTGCAGTTAGGCTTCTATATACTCTCACTCGTACATATGTCGGAACGGGCCGGATCGGACGACTATATCATATAGCTGCCAGAGGAACGATCCGAAAAATTTTCAAAAAACTTCATAATTTGTCAGTTTTCAACCAATTTTCACCAAATTTGATATTTGCCCATTTAGTATTATTTCCGAATTTCGGTTTTAATTTCATGAAGATCGGCTGACTATATCCTATAGCTTCCATAGGAACAATCAGGAAAATAAAAGAAAAATTCATAGCTTTGTCAGTTTTCAACATATTTTCACCAAATTTGATAGTTACCCATATTTTAGTATTCCTGAATTTCGATTTTAATTTCATGAAAATCGGCTGACTATACCCTATAGCTTCCATAGGAACAATCAGGAAAATAAAAGAAAAAACCATAACTTTGTCAGATTTCAACATATTTTCACCAAATTTGATATTTAGCCATATTTTAATATTTCTGAATTTCGATTTTAATTTCGTGAAAGTCGGCTGACAATATCCTATAGCTTCCATAGGAACAATCAGGAAAATAAAAAAAACCATAGCTTAGCCGTGTTTCTAACCATTGCCATCAAATTTGAGATTTGGCAACAAATTATAATTTCAGAATTTCGTTTTTAATTTTCGGTTTAAACTCTGCAAGGGTATACAAACTTCGGTGAGCCAAAGTTAGCTTCCTTTCTTGTTATTTCTCATTTGATATATATTTTTGAGCTACCATAATGACATAAATGAGCATTAATGTTTCACAAATTGACACAAATACACAAAAACTTAGCATTAAATTTAAATAATCTTCTTTATAAATATATGTACATATTTTAAAAACATGAATCTAAGTAATGAAATCGGAAACTAGTCATTTAATTAGGTAACTTTAATGCTTTTTAAAATAGTTTATGATCTGTAATTTTCTATTTAACTGATGGTTTAATTTGTAGTAAAAAGTAAATTGCATCTTTTTAAAAGTTTTATGGGTGTGTTTAGTTCAATCGCTGGGAAAAGTGAGCGGTTTCAATTAATAAGCATTTCAAATCTTATTAGAAAAATTCCCTTTTATGGGGGATAATTGTATTGAATAAAAAGTGTACTATAGCGTATTACATTTCAGTTTCTCCCAGTGTAAGCACGTTCCTTATGTGAACGAGTGCGTTTGAGTTTGTGCTGGATTTATTTGTGGCAACACAAAGATTTTTTAATGGCATCTTTTGTAGCAATTTCTTACACACTCTCCCGTGGCTCGGGCCCAAACCCAAAGCCATTTCATAAGCACTCGCGCATGTGTGTGTGTTGCAAATGGCACCCCAACTTGAGGAGGTTAAGTCTGAGGAACTCTTTTTAGCACAAATAAACTTGGCTACATTGTTGCCCGGCTTTTGGCCATTACCTCCCCTTGAGCTCGGGCCTTCCTCCAGCGGCTAGGAAATGGATGTGTGTTACTCGGGGGTGTGCGAACGCCTTTGAGTGTGTGCACTCAGGCAAGGTGTTTGCCTGTTAAATTATATAACAATGCAATGAACTGTAAAATACGCAGCTAAGTGCTGCTCCTTAGAGCTCGTCCTGATCCCTACCCGCAGCTGCGGGAACTCTGCTCGAGAGCCAAGAGTGTGTGGCTGGGCGCCATAATTGGACCGAGGTGACAGCAGACATTTCTCAGCTAGCCACACAGAACGCCATTAACTTGTTTAATTAGAGCATGCCAAATTTAATGGCCAAATTATGCAAATGTTTTCGGTTCAGGGAGGGAGAACCCAGAATTATGAACCAGGAAGATATGAAACTAATTAAGCTTTGACATTAATAAAAGTAAATAGGCTGAATGTTTTCCTAAGAACTCTGATTAATTGGAAAATTAGTCTTATTTAAAGAACACTTGTATTATTTATTTAATAGCTTTGTGTCTTCACTTATTTATATATATTTAATCGTGTTAAAGTTATCAGGGATTTAAAGGATCCTAGAACTGCTGAAACGTTTTTTAATAACAACAAATAAATAAATAGAAATACCCTCTATTGGTGTACTTAAATACATTTTTCCTATACTAATACCTATGTTAATGTATTTTTATACCCGCTAATAGGGAGAAGGGTATTATAATTTGGGGGATGTTGAGGGTTTAAATTTTTTTTTGGTTGTTTTTTTTTTTTTTTTTTTTGGGTTTTTTTTTGTTTTGTTTAGGTTTAGGGGGGGTAGGGTTGGTGAAAATTGTGGGGGGTGTGGGGTGTGTTTTTTTTTGTGTTTTTTTTTTGTTTTTTGGTGTTATGTTTAGACTTGATTTATCTAATCCCTCCTCAAGGTCAACCAATCCCAGCCACAGGCCCACACAATCCCCAACCCTCGCAGTGCGCCACAAATTGTGTTAAATAATGAAAAACTAAATTAAACATTAAGATTAAAATAGAATGTGAAAATTATGCAAGGCCAACTGCTAATTTATAAAACAAACACACGCCGAAGCACGCTAATGTGGGCTAAATATGAATTACCGCGAAAGTATATAGTGCACAGTTAATTAAATCATAATGACCGCTCCACATGCAGCCAGGATCCAGGGAAAATCAATTAAACGTGGCACACTTTTTGGGTGCCGCCCACGACTCGGACTCTGAGTGCGTGTGTGCTGGGTGTGCGTGTGCGGGTGTAGAGTGTGTTTACGAAAAGCCAAAGCAACTTTCCAATTTTGTGGTAAACGCTTTAATATGGGCACAATCCGAGAACCATTTAAATTCAAATCGAAGCCAAATGGCTTTACTTATATGCGAAATTGAAGACAGCTCGGCGAGGGTTGGAAGGGAAAGGAGCCCGCCCGAAAGGAAATAAGCACTGCGACCCTTAATTTAAAGATTACTTTTCCCCCCATTTGGTTTTGTTTGCTTTCAATTGTTTTTATCAGTTTACATTCGAGAGTAACAAAACAGAAAAAATAACAGCGACAGACCGAACGACGAGCGACAAACAAATAAAATCCACCCAGCGAGCCGGCGAAGGGGCAGCGAGAGATTTAGCTGTGATTTAGTTGGGGAAATCGCTGAAAAACACATAAACTTTTTGCTCTCCCTGGCTTTGGCTTTTATTGGCATTGCTGTCAGCGGAATTGGGGGGAGTTGGGGCGCTGTTTATATTTGTTTCGATTTGTTTGAGCAGCAGCTGAGGCCCCAGCTCAAGCCGAGTGCAGAGCTTCGATTTAATTGAAACTTTGCTCATTAAATGGCTGAGTGAAGGAATGAAAAGTTTTCATACATTTTGCATACTTGCCAGCGGAAGGGGGAAACTGCCTGCATTACTCTTCTCTTCATGGCGGGAAGGGGCAATGGAATGCAGACAAGATACCCCAAGACACAGCGAATGAAATATAATAAATGATGTCACACAAGGCGATGAGCGGCAGCTTGTCAAAAACACATGTGCCTGAGCGGTATATGTAAAAGGAACACTAAGAGAAATAGGAAGTGGAACAAAGGACAATACACATTGCTTTAAAGGCACCATAATGGATAACCATCTAATTATAACCATTTAATTTTTTGAACTCTTACTGTTGAGGCGTTAATTAGAGCGAATTGAAGGTTTCTTTTATTGTATTCTTTATAATATTCTCAACTTTGTCAGAGAAGGAAGAACTGGTTTTAAATCAAATTTTCGATATATGCGCGTTATGCATCTTTTGCGTATAATTTCCATTTCATAAATCAACAACTCAGATGCATGTGCGTTATACATCTTGCCCCTTATACTGTCCTTCTAACAACTCTAGTTCTTGTGATATTTCTTTCCGTGTACAGATGTACATAGATGAAGCTCTCAAAAGTAGACAATAATAATGATTGTTCCGCCAGCAGGGAAAAACTTCTGCTGTGACCCCGCTCCACCTTCGATCCATTGTGTTCCGCTGCGTAACGCTCTGTTCGGTTACATTTGCGCTGACTGATGAGACAATTTGTCATTTTCCACCAGAAGCGACTCGGCAACTCTCCCCCCGTTTGACAAACCCTGACAGGGAACTACTACTCGCAGTCTAGAAGGTCCACCGGCAACTGGGACTGTAGGCACACCCCCCCCCCCCCTGGCACCCTCTGCCTTTTTTCGAGCTGCATCAGCTGGCTCGAAAGTAATCATAATTCTCGGGCCAACAGAAAGCGAGAGTGAAGTGCGGAAATGCAAATACTCATGAGCCGGGAGGCCCGAAAAGCGGGCTGACCAAATAGCTGCTGGCTTTGGCCGAGAGAACAAAGTGCGATTATCAGGCCAAGCAACGGCTATGAATAATTATTAAAAATTTAAGAGCGCACGCACTTCATTCGGGGGCATAAAATAAAAATTTAATGGCATTTAAGTGGCCCCCGGCCATGTCCTTTATGTGCGGAGAGCCTCCCCGCCAGACCGGCAGAGGCTGAACAAAAAAATGTATTTTTTCTGGCAGGCACAATTAATATTATGGCGTGGCAGCCAAAGTTGATGTGGCACCTTGCCCAGCCCCAGAGAAAAAAACACAGGAAGCACTTAGCGTCGCAACATGCGAAATAAAAAATCGTGTAGCCCGTTTTGCGGGGCAGGATCGGGGCTGGAAAAGGGGAAGGGGCGAGCCATTGAACTTGTTTCGGGTGGCTGGCAAAGGTCGCCAATGGGGAGTCGCAAAATGAAAAGCCAAATAAATAAAACGAAACGAAACGGAGAAGAGCAGTAAAAAGCTCATAAGTGCCGGGCCATAATTCAAACTCGACGCCGTACTCCATGCAATTACCGTGTCTCGGGAAATTGCCCGCTGCCTTTGTTCGGCCTTATCGCCTCGCTTATCGCTGGCCCACTGTCTGCATATGCCGGTCGGCGCCTAATTGGGCTAATTCCTGCCGGATCCAGACTTCAGACTTAAAGCTGCTATTCTTACGCTGCGGCATCAGTCAGAAACTTATGCAAAATAAATATGAGCAGAGTACGTGACTAAGTGCGTAATATGCAAAAAGTTGAGCCACGTCCCTACGCCCGCCGCATTCTCAATGAATGTCAGCCAAAGGACAAACACGCAGGATATATGTACATCCCTGCTTGTCAGACAAGTCATGGCCATGTAGGATCCCCTGGGCCACGCCGTTTGAATTCCTAAGCAGGCAAACAAGCACGAAGCCAAAGCAAAAGTAAAAGTTTCCCTTTAATTTCGGACAATTTATTTTAATTTGCTGGCAAAAGGAGCGCTGGCTTTCTCACTTGCAAATCGTGTGTCGTGCAATTAGGCGACGCTTTCACTAACAACAAAGGCGAATCGCAAGTAATTTGAATGGAGTGACATGGAGCCTGGCACTGTCAACGCCCTGCTCCCCCAGAGAGTCCCCCAGGAGCAAGCCACTTCCCCGGGCACCTCGACAGCTGCTGATGCCGAACACGGTGCGTATGATTGATGCAGACTACCAGACGCCGCAAATGTAATTTGCGAATTTCCCTTTCTGCCATTTGCTCTTTGGGGACTCCGATGACGGATGAACTTTCGTATAGTTTTCGGTCACGTTAAAGTGCCTTTGGTATTTCGTTTGGCCAAGGTGCAAGTAAAATGAAATACTCCTGGAAAAGTAAGATATACAAGATAAATAACTCTAGTTTCTCAGTGACTAAATAGAGGATTCTCTTTCATTATTTCGAAATCTTCTTTGTGAGCTTTGCTTAGGAAATGGTCATTGGAGACCTTAAAGATTCAGCGAGTTGAGGGTGCATCGATCTCCATTTTGGCCTAGGTAAATTCAATCAAGTCCTGCCATTTGCAAGCTAAATTGAAAACATATGTTTCCGCCTTGGCATTCTCCCCAAACTTAAGACAAACAGAGAGGGAGGCGGCGGGCGGAAGCTACTTAAAAATGTTGCACACGTACAGCCAATTGTGAGCAAACATTGCAGAGGGAGGGGTCTAAGGGAAAGTCAAGGAACTTTGCCGCCATCTCCCGAATTCCCCTGACAGGCTGGCAGCGGCAGCTTCATCAGGTTCCCACATAAACATCCTCATCCACATCATCATCATCATCGTCGTCGTGCCCATCATGAGGCTCATCAGCATCAACTTGTCTGTCCCTACATCGCCCCAAGAGCTACTAAATTTCACGCAATCACGACCCCACACAAAGCGAGTCCTTGCTCCTTCTTCAATATTCCCTTTTTTTTTTTTTTTGTGTGCTGCCAACTGCCTAATAAAATATTTAGTTGCTGGGAGTCATTGACAAGTTTGCAGACAAGGTTCTTCGGGTTTTGTGGTCTCTTTATGCTCCTTGATGAGACACAAGCGAGGCGGACAGGTGAGTTGTGCCTGTTTCTCACCTTCTGACTCCGCTTTTTGCCTTCCACAGCAAGAAAATGTGGTAAGCTTATATATTAATTTCTTACTGTATAAAAAATACTATAAACTTCATCAGCACTTGATTAATATTTACAGACATTTAGCATACTTAAGTATGTAAAATTAAGTTAATATGGGCTATGAAGTTTTGCGTTTTTCTCTCAGTATACCATTTCCAGTCCCTGTTCTTTACGAGGCCTCAAATCTATTAAAGGCCCATTGACAGCGCTTTGCTCCAGGAAATAATGAAAAATTCAAAAACCAATATTTAAAATGCCATCAAATCAAACAAAGTGCAACAATGTGTGATCCCAAATCGGGGTCGCTCAGTCCGGTTTTCGGTATCCTTTCAGCGTTTAATATCTCATCAAGTGTTGCGCTTTACGACTACTTAAAATCCCATAAAAAAACAAAGCGAAATAAAACTGTGGTGGAGCGAGGCCCTCCTGGCAAGCGGATCCCGGACAAAATCAACGCCCAAAGCCGTAAATTCCCTCCCGTCGGTTTCGGGTGTTTCCGGGGCAAAGCTGCTGAAAGGAAAGCGAAAGGAAATGCAAAGGCAAAAACAGCCAGAGAGCAGCGACAGCGGCAAGATTTAATGATGCAGCATGATTTGCGCATAAAAAAGGAGCGAAATAGAATAGAATCAAATGGAATGGCAGTGGCTGGGGCCGGGGCTGGGGGCGTGCCAGGAGCAGGCATTATGGCTTGACAGACATCGGCAACTGCTGGACAAGCTTTGATAAAATGCAGCACACACACCCTCAGCACTTACATCCTCACAGTTGTCCTGTAGTATCACATGTATATGTGCATATATACATATATATAAATACATATAGTATGTTCTAACATTTTAGTTGCGCATAAAATGTTAAAGGACTTTTCCCATACTCTAAGTGTGCAACAGCAGAAGGAGAGTGAGGAAGCAACTCGGTTGGCTGGGCAAACGAAAGTTATATATGCACACACTATGTACATACATATGTATATACATTTGCAGGAATTTATATGCAAGCCTGTCAGCCAGCACAGGGGTGAATAAACCCAGGAGACCCAAGCGAATTTGGTAGAGCTACAGTGGGGTCTAAAGTCCCACATCTAATTCGACAAAGAACTTTCATTTTATACCAGGTATTACTCGAAAAGGAAAAGTTCATTTCAGAGATGTTGCAATGTAAAAAGAAAGCGGCATTTAAGGTCCTTAGCATTTATATTCTCCATAAATAAGCACTCATAGTAAATATGTATTTTTCGCTAATGAGAAATCATGCTAAAATATGGAATAGATATGAAAACATGTTAAACATACCTTTGAATAAATTCAGTTTGTGTATTTAATGAACTGTTTTTAATTGCCCTTAATAATAATAAAAATATTGGGTAGATTCATCCTGAAAAAGTCTTGACAAACAAACAGGCAGACAAATATGGCAAGATCGACTTTGCTTCTAATGCTGATAGGGTTAAAAATGTTTCCTTCATTAAGCTACTATCTAAAATGTATGCAATAACCTTTTGCAAAGATATAAAAAGTGATCGAAAAACATAAAATGTTTATGAAGTCGAAAACCAGTTTTTCCAAAGACAGTTAGTTTTTATTTCCAAGTAGAGGAACCGTTTTTTTAGGTGTATTATTTTCCATTAAGAAGCGCGATTATATGAAAGCTCAAAGCTTTAAGCTTTTTGTGTAAACTTGAGATCTTTTTCCAAAATTATGAAATTCATGCGAACAAATTTTCCAAAAGAGAGAGATATAGAAAAGCTCTACTTGTGAAATTACCAAAATTATATGAAATAGAGGTGAAAAAAGCTTTATTTATCGATTCACAGTCCCAATAGGTGTGTTTCAGTAGAGCTTAACCTCTTGAGAGGCGATATCTCCCCCACCTATTGCAATTAACGCACGGGTATAAATTGTCCAGCCGGTCGGCTCTCAAATCAGTTTTCACTAAACAAACAATCAGCTCGCAAGTGCTACTACAACCTACATTTACCTAACATGGCTTTCCTCGAAGTCTGCCTGGCCCTACTGGGCCTTGCTCTGCTCGTCTATAAGTGGTCTATTGCCACCTTCCGAACCTTTGAAAAGCGTAACCTGCCCTACGAGAAGCCCTGGCCGTTCTTCGGCAACGTGGCCGCCTCTGCCCTCCAGCGAATCTCATTGCAGAAGCAGCTCACCGAGTTCTACTTACGCACTCGACACCAGTAAGTCTCTTGTTTTTCTCCATAAGTGATCAATTTTCTGACGGTTCACTTTAAACTCCAGCAAAGTCGTGGGCTTCTTCAACCTCCGCAAGCCCTATGTGCAGGTCAACGATCCGGAATTGATAAAGAAAATATGCGTGAAGGATTTCGACCACTTCCCCAACCACCACTTTATCATCACCACCAACGAGCGCCTCCTGAACGACATGATCAATGTGATGAAGGACCAGCGCTGGAAGCGCATGCGAAACACCCTAACCCCGGTCTTCACGGCGGCCAAGATGCGCAGTATGTTCACCCTGATGAACGATAGTTTCGCGGAGTGTCTGCAGCACCTGCACAAGTCCGGCGACAGGAACTTTGAGGTGGACGTGAAGCTCCTGTTTAACAAGCTTTCCAGCGATGTGATCGCCACAACGGCTTTCGGCCTGAAGGTGAACTCGTTTGAAGACCCGAAAAATGAGTTCTACTCCGTTGGCCAGGAGCTCATCTTCTCCAGGGGCATCCAGTTCTTCAAGTTCACGCTCTCTGCCCTCATGCCCAAAGTTTTCACCGTAAGTTGATAAGCTTTCTAAGAGCCTCGCTCGGAGTACCTCACGAGTGTTTTTTTTTTTGCAGCTCTTTAACATGAAGATCTTTGACGGCAAGAAGGTGGACTACTTTGTGAGCCTAGTGGTAGATGCCATGAAACTGCGCGAGCAGCAAAACATCACTCGTCCGGACATGATCCAGTTGATGATGGAGGCCAAGAAGGAGTCTGAGAACAAGTGGACGGACGACGAGATTGTGGCTCAATGCTTCATTTTCTTCTTCGCCGCCTTCGACAACAATTCCAATCTTATTTGCATTACGGCCTACGAGCTGCTGCAGAATCCCGAAATCCAGCAACGGCTGTACGAGGAGATCCTGGAGACCAGGGAGGCCCTAAAGGGTGAATCACTGACCTACGACGCTGTGCAGAAGATGCCCTACATGGACATGGTGGTTTCTGAGATACTGCGCAAGTGGACTCTGTCCCCTTCCATAGATCGAGTATGCTCCAAGGACTACACCCTCACCGACAACGCCGGCACCAAGCTCTTCGACTTCAAAGTGGGCGACCTCGTTACCATTCCCATAGCCGGTCTTCATGGCGACGACCGCTACTTCCCCGAACCCAGAAAGTTTGATCCGGAGCGCTTTAGCGAGGAGCGAAAGAGTGACATCGTGCAATATACTTACATACCTTTTGGCGCGGGTCCCCGAAGCTGCATAGGTAAACAAACTCCTTGGCAGGAATTATATCCCATATTATACCTCTGAACTAATCAAACGTAATTCTACTCTAGCCAACCGATTCGCTCAGATGCAGGCTAAGGGTATGCTCTATCACCTGCTGCTTAACTTCAAGGTGGAGGCTTCTCCAAGGACCATCAAAGATATGTGGGAGGAGGCCCGGAGCTTTAGCTTAACTCCCAGGAGCGGATTCTACATGCGATTGGTGCCACGCGAGTGAGCCAATCTCATTAACGAAAAGACTGAAATTGTGATAACTGACACTTAATGGATCTTTTGATAATGCCACGCGAATATGACAAGACGAATATCAGTATTATGTTGTTATTATTACTGTAGCTTACAAATTAAATACAATAGTAATACTGCAATTAATTGTTATTAATCATGTGCTCTAGCTGCTTTATGCTAGATCGTATCGACTGCTTATTACCTCATAAGAATACATGTGATTTTTCAGGTAGCATGAGCAGGAGTGTGGATCGACTGCCGCAATTATCCAAAGCTCTTTCATTCAGATAAACACATATATATTTACCGGTTCACCAACCTAGGTATTCTTTAAAAATTAAACTTTAAACTTAACTGAGATAATTATTAGTTTCGGTTTTGATTTCTTTTAATTTTAGTCGAAGAGCTAGAATGCTAAGAGCTAAGAATAAATTTCCTAGTTCGTTACTAAGTAGAACCTTTGCTTGTGCATTGCAGCCAAATAATCGAAAAGATAAACAAGTATTGCCATATTAAGTGTTTAATTATAATATGTTTTTATTTGAATAACTTTTTTCCTATCCCAAAAGTCTTTCAACAGTTCTGTAATATAAAATAAAATATGAAAATATTTTATTTGTTGCTAAGAAACAATTTAAATCCTCAAACTTATATCTTCCCAACTGAGGCGACTGCTAACAAATAATTTAAAACTTTTTTGATCCATTATTTAGTAAAAAAGACGCTGTTGCCTGCATGATACGGATAACATAAAATTATCCTAATGAAAAAGTTGTGGCGCCAGGCTATTTGAATAAATTAATATATATATATATATTCGTAGCATAATAAATTCGACCATAATTTACCTATAAATTATAAATTATTTATGCGATGTTACCGGTAGAAATTCACAGTTTCAATTGTATACATTTCTTTAAATATGCATATGTATGTATATTTATCTTATTTATGTGTTATTTTCTTTGGTAACTTTAAACTTATCTGTTATTGCATTCGGATAAAAGGTAATTTCATCATTTACAATATGCATTAGAAAGCTTTATAAATAATTAGTAAGCTTTCATTGCTTTACTATCAGTAAATAGTCAAGTGAAATACTTAAGATTAAAAAATCTATAATATATATTGGCGTATCACAGTTCTGTATACAACTGCCATGCAACAAACGTAAAGAGATAAATACTATCTTAACAAAAACGGCAAGATGACTTCGTAAAGCTGAAGTTTGAATATCCTTGCACTGAAAAATATGAAAAATATCAAAAAACGTTACTGGAGGTGTTCACAAAAATAATTATATGTAATTATAACTAGCTTTCGTTAATTTCCTACCAATATTTTCCATATATGATATACGACTTGCAAAAATTATAAAGAATATTTTAATGGATATTTTAATTGCTATGGAAATTATATAATATACAGATTTTCAATGTGGAGCTATTTCGACTTATATGAGTCACATGGTTTGAAGTATTGTAAATATCAGATCAGATTTCACGACATTAATCAAGTTGCTTTTAAAATTATTTGATTTTGAATAATTATTTTTTTCTTTTAATGATTAGATTTGCGCGTTTCAGGTATGGCGAAACCTAGCTACCTATAGAAGTAAAGCTTTTTGATGATTAGAAAAATATTATCAGAACACTCTCAGAGCTGAGAGCTTCGCTCAATATTTTCACAATATTTATAATAAAGGCACTGAGAGAACATTACGCTCACTAACCAAACAACAATTACCCAAACAAAGTGCCAGGTTACTTCTCCTTGTTTGACATCACAACAGCAGGAGTCATAATAAACAACTTCTAACCTGTTTAGAAACGATATCTCTCTCTTTAAAGCAATCTTTATAGATATATGTACTTGTTACGCTATACATATACCAGTACGCCCAATCTACTACAGAGGGTATAAATTGCGCTGGCAGGCACTTGCGGTGCTCAGTTCGGAATAAAATTGACAACTGGTGACACCTCAGACATGGCTGTACTGGAAATATGTCTGGCCCTCCTGGGCATAGGTCTGCTGATCTACAAGTGGAGCACGGCCACTTTCAAAACCTTCGAGGAGCGCGGCCTGTATTTCGAGAAGCCTTACCCATTTGTAGGCAACATGACTCAGTCGGCCTTACAAAAAGCCTCCTTCCAGAAACAGCTCAGCGAGTTCTACGATCGCACTCGCCAGCAGTAAGTCTACGAAGACCCTATCACCACATGGCTTCCCTACAATTTGATATTCCAGCAAGCTTGTGGGCCTCTTCAATCTACGCACCCCCATGATCCAGCTGAATGATCCTGAGGTGATCAAGAAGATCTGTGTAAAGGACTTTGAGCACTTTCCCAATCACCAGCTTTTCATAAACACCAACGAGCGTTTGATAAATGATATGCTCAGTGTGATGAGAGATCAGCGCTGGAAGCACATGAGGAATACTCTGACCCCGGTGTTCACGGCGGCCAAGATGCGCAACATGTTCACATTGATGAACGACAGTTTCGCTGAGTGCCTTCAGCACCTCGGCACCGAATCGGTAGCAGCTTCAGGAAAAAGTTTTGAGGTTGACATGAAGGTGTTGTGTAACAAGCTTTCAAACGACGTCATCGCCACCACCGCGTTTGGGCTGAAAGTGAACTCATTCGATAATCCGAAAAATGAGTTTTACGAGATTGGTCAGTCCTTGGTTTTCTCTCGCGGAACTCAGTTCTTTAAGTTTATGTTCTCTTCACTTGTCCCAAAGATTTTCAATGTAAGCGATCCCTCTAACATGTCTAGAACCTTTTTATCCTTTAAACACTCTTATAGTTGCTTAAACTGACTATCTTTGAGGCCAGCAAAGTCGAGTACTTCGTGCGCCTGGTGGTGGAAGCCATAAAATATCGTGAGCAGCACAATATCCACCGACCCGACATGATCCAACTGCTGATGGAGGCCAAGAAAGAGTCCCAGGATAAGTGGTCAGATGACGAGATTGTAGCCCAGTGCTTTATATTCTTCTTCGCCGCCTTCGAAAACAACTCCAACCTGGTATGCACAACCGCCTACGAGTTGTTGCACAATCCAGAAATCCAGGAACGGCTCTACGAGGAGGTGAAGGAGACACATGAGACTCTGAAGGGCGAATCCCTGAACTACGATGCCGTGCAAAAGATGGACTATATGGACATGGTCATATCTGAGTCCTTGCGCAAGTGGACCCTGGCCGCCGCCACTGACCGTTGCTGCTCCAAAGACTACACTCTTACAGACGATGATGGCACCAAGCTCTTCGATTTCAAAGTTGGCGACCGCATCAATATACCAATCTCTGGTCTGCACATGGATGACCGCTACTTCCCAGAGCCCAAGAAGTTCGATCCAGAGCGCTTCAGTGAGGAGCGAAAGGGTGACTTGGTACCGTACACATATTTGCCTTTCGGCGTGGGTCCTCGCAACTGTATAGGTAAGAGTGGTTGTTTAATATACGTAATTACAGTAGTCTAATCTAAGATTAATATAATCTACTAATTTGTAATTTTCTTTTCTTCTGCAGGAAATCGCTATGCCTTGATGCAGGTCAAGGGCATGTTGTACAATCTTCTGCTGAAATATAAGATAGAAGCTTCACCGAGAACTGAAAAAGATCTTTGGGGATCGGCTCGAGGCTTTAACTTTACCCCGCGATCCGGTTTTTGGATGCAGTTGGTTCCCCGGAAATAAGCTGATGTCGATATTAACACTTTGGTTCCAGGATAAAGAAAACTATAAAATAAAAAATAATTTGTTTAAATTAATTGGAGAAGATTAAATTATGGTCTTCCGTCTGTTTAATGTAACTGATCTCAGAGACTTTTAGTTTTTATACCATGTACCAAAGGTACAAAGGTATTATAGTTTTGTGCGAGTGCGATTTTCTGTAACAGGCAGAACGAGGCGTGGCAGACCCCCAAAAGTTACCTAAATATTGGTCAGGACCACTAAAGGAGTCGATATAGCCATGTCCGTCTGTCCGTCCGTCCGTCTGTCTGTCCGTCTGTCCGTCTGTCTGTATGAACGCCTAGATCTCAGAGACTATAAGAGCTAGAGACACCAAACTTTGGATTTAGACTTCTTATATCTGCACGCAGATCAAGTTTGTTTTAAATTTTTGCTGCTCCCATTTTTGGAGGAGCTATTTGACAAAAACGTATAGCTTCTAAATTTATAAAGTTATGTAAACCATATTGAAAAGCTTAATGTATTTTATCAAAATACACAGATTGTCAAACTTTCATTGCGATCGTGCCATAAATAGCGGAAATATATGTAGGCTCTTTACTTTATACACATTACGTGTACAAGGGGCAGCCCAGGCAGAGGGCTCCAAATAAATCAAAACGTTCATTAAAGATTTTACTTATGTATGTTAACATTACTATGAAAATAAGATTACTCATTTTAAATTGGTTGGTGGTGCAGCTGGCTAAGCTGAAGTCTTTTTGAAATGTTAGTTGTCACGGGTTCAAATCCCGTCGGCGACGAGTGAAAACTTTTTTATTTATAGCAAATATTTTTTGTTTGTATTTTTTCCAGTAAATCAAAATAATTGCAGTATTTAATACTAAAAAATAAACAAAAATGCAAGCAAAGAACAATACTTAATTTTTTGAAATTACAAAAATTTCTTATGCCTGCTGCGGTTGATTCGAACCCAGGCCAATTACTTACAAAAATTTACGTGGAGCTTTACCCACTGTGCTATCGACTTTACTATTGAATGGAAAGACATTTGCACTATATGTAAATTTGTCTCAGTTTGTTATTCTTATTATCTTTATTTTATATAATTTTGGGACGCGCCTTGTAATGGTTCATGGTATTCTACTGTCGGGACACCCGACTGTATGTCCATCTTGTTCTTATACAAATCAAGTGACAACATTTCATGAATCATATTGGTTTGAAGTAAATTGATATAAAATAATAAAAATTAATTTTTTACAATTTTGTACAGGCCATCATGACTTGGCCTCATTATCAGACGATTCTAAAATTCGCAATTTAATTCCTTGACCTGTCATTGTTAAGGCATTTGTCCTCTTGTATATGGTAATAATATATAGATTGTAGTATATTAAATTATTAATATTAATATTATTAATATAAATATTTAGTTGAAATCTATAAATATTGTATATGGCTGGCAAGGGTCCTTATTACTCAAAATATGCCTGCCATTGCACTATGGGGTTTGGACCACTTTATGTGGCATTTAGTCATTTTTTTAAAGTTAGTTAATTTTGAATATGACGGAATTTTTTCGTTTTTGGATTTAGCTGGACAAGGAAAAGCACTGCAATTCGGCATTTTAGTCTGATAGTTCCTAGGGAAAGCGTTATCCAATTGAGTTTAAAATTGCTACATAGTATTAAAAGAGAAACAAATTTCAGCTCAAAAAATTTCATAAATTTTTCTTTAGTTTAACCCGATTGTGCCTATGGGAGCTATAGGATATAGTTTCTTGATCCGAACGATTTTCATACCATATGTGCCTAATGACGATAGGTAAAGTTTCATGTCGATATCTCCAAAACTGACCGTGTTATTAAATAATGCCACACCCCACAGTGCACTGGCAAGGCCGAATCGCAATTATACTCTTATCAGGATTTTATTATACCCGCTACCCATAGGGTAGGAGGGTGTTATAACTTTGTGCCGGCAGGAAATGTACATATGTAACAGGTAGACGGAGGCATCTCCTACCCTATAAAGTATATATATTAATCAGCGTCAAATTTGGTTGAGATCAGATGAAAATTGTCTAAGTTTTTAAAGAAATAATTTTGTATGGCCACAAACGGCTGCTGCAGCATGCCTCATTTGGTTGACTAGACCAACTAATATTCTTACCAGTTCTTGATTGTGATCAGAAAATAATCTTATAAGATATTCTAGAAGCAATTTTAATAAATGGTAATAATTATTAGCCGCTTTAATGCAAAATTAACGCGTTTTTAGACACATGGATACATATGAATGTATTTTTGTATGCATGTGATTATATTACACTTGCATTTGCATTTGTCCGTTATGTTTAAAAATGTATTAACTGTTTTTTCTGGCGTCCTGACGCTTTACTGGTTTAACTATGGGTAGCGGGTATCTCACAGTCGAGCTCACTCGACTGAAGCTTTCTTACTTGTTCTTTATTAATGTTTTGCAAATTATAAATTTATTTCATCAGCCCACCGCGGTTTTAATCGAATCGATCTTTACTTTACTTGAATTTTTTAATTTCAGCAGATTTTGATAATTTTTAAGAAAGCTAATTTATTGGCAATCACTCTTATTTACTATTCTATTTCTATACATAAAATATTGTAATTTAGGTTGTGCTATGATTATTTTCAATTATAATATAAACAAGAAAGGAAGCTAACTTCGTTTCGCGTTTGTTTATATACCCTTGCAGATTGCAATTCAACTATTAAATTAAAAACGAAATTCTGAAATAATTAAATATTTGATGAAAACTGGTTGAAAACAGGAAGTTATGATTTTTTCTATTATTTCCCATATTGATCCTTTAGCAGCTATAGTATATAGTTGTCCGATTTTCATGAAACTAGACCCAAATTCCAAATTAATATTAAATGTTCAAATATAAAATTTGGTGAAAGTATGTTGAAAATTGACAAAGTTATGATTTTTTTCGGAAAATTTTTCGATTGTTCCTATGGCAGCTATAAGATATACATATGTCCGATCCGGCCCGTTCCGACATATGTATGTACGAGTGAGAGTATATAGAAGACTAACTGCAAAGTTGCAGTCAGATAGCTTTAAAACTGAGGGATTAGTTTGCGTAACATCCTGATGCAAACTTCTGACTGAAATTAAAATACCCTGCAAGGGTATAACAATGGTATCTGTCCTGGGAAAGGCATTTCTGAAAGGGTGTTTAATTATTACTAACTATTTGAACTTTTATCTTGAAATTGCATTGGTAGAAACATTACTTTCATCAGCCCAAATTTGTTATCGACACACATCAGTTGTTTGCTTTTATAATATAGATAGGAAGCTATTTACTGGATTTGATAGATTATAATACCTTATCATTTTGTACGGTTTCACAGTTTTTTGTATTTTAAAGTGACACAATGATTAGAAAACACACGGTGAGCGAAAATGTTGCTTATCGAAACATTCACTCGTGAGAATGTTCTCTGATACATTTCAAGTTTATAAACAAATTCATAATCTATAACGTAATAAAATTTTCTCAGCGGCAGATACACGTTTATATGTGTGTTCGCAATAGCAACACACAAAAACAAACAAATCCGATTGTGTCTAACCTATTAAGAACCAATATCGCTCCATAAGATAACTACATACTTATACTTATTCATAACATACAAAGCTCGGCGGGTATAAATTGCGGTGGCGAGTATTTGACCACATTAATTCATAATAAACTAACCAAGCGGTGAAACGTTACTGTCCTAGCAATGGCTCTACTGGAAATTTGTCTGGCCCTCCTGGGCATAGCTCTATTGATTTACAGGTGGAGCACGGCCACTTTTAAAACCTTCGAGGAAAGGGGCCTGCCCTTCGAAAAGCCCTACCCATTTGTAGGCAACACGGCTGGGTCGGCATTGCAGAAAGCCTCCTTCCAGAAACAGCTCAGCGAGTTCTACGATCGCACTCGTCACCAGTAAGTCCATTGGGATTCTATCAGCACTTTGCCTTAAATGGACTATTGGTATTTCAGCAAAATTGTGGGCTTCTTCAATCTGCGCACTCCAATGATCCAGCTGAACGATCCCGAGGTGATCAAGAAGATCTGCGTTAAGGACTTCGACCACTTCCCTAACCACCAGCTCTTTGTAAGCCCCAACGAGCGTCTGATCAATGACATGCTGAATGTGATGAAGGATCAACGATGGAAGCACATGAGGAATACTCTGACCCCGGTATTCACGGCGGTCAAGATGCGCAACATGTTCACATTGATGAACGACAGTTTCGCTGAGTGCCTACAGCACCTGGACACCGCATCGGGAGTAGCTTCAGGAAAAAGTTTTGAGGTTGACATGAAGGTGTTGTGCAATAAGCTCTCTAACGATGTCATCGCCACCACCGCGTTTGGGCTGAAAGTGAACTCTTTCGATAATCCGAAAAATGAGTTTTACAGTATCGGCCAAAGTCTGGTATTTTCTGGAGGACCGCAGTTGCTTAAGTTCATGCTATCCATTGCTGCTCCTAAGCTATTCAATGTAGGTTCAATAGTTGGAAGCCATTTGAATCTTATTAATATTCTCATCTATGCACCCTTTCTAGTTTCTCAAAATGACCATCTTTGAGGCCAGCAAAGTGGAGTATTTCGTCCGCCTGGTGGTGGATGCCATGAAATACCGTAAAAAGCACAACATTCACAGACCCGACATGATCCAGATGTTGATGGAGGCCAAGAAGGAGTCCCAAGATAACTGGACGGACGACGAGATAGTGGCCCAGTGCTTCATTTTCTTCTTTGCTGCCTTCGAAAACAACTCTAACCTGATCTGCACCACCGCCTACGAGTTGCTGCAAAATCCCGACATCCAGCAGCGCCTCTACGAAGAGGTTAAGGAGACCAAGGAGGCTCTGAATGGCGGTTCCCTGAATTACGATGCCGTTCAGAAGATGCCTTATATGGACATGGTCATCGCTGAGTCCCTTCGCAAGTGGACCTTGGCCCCCGCCACTGATCGCTACTGCTCCAAGGACTACACTCTTACAGACGATGACGGAACCAAGCTCTTCGACTTCAAAGTGGGCGACCGCATCAACATACCCATCACTGGAATTCACCTGGACGACCGGTATTTCCCCGAGCCGAAGAAGTTCGATCCGGAGCGCTTCAGTGAGGAGCGGAAGGGTGACATGTTACCGTACACATATCTGCCTTTCGGCGTGGGTCCTCGTAACTGTATAGGTGAGTGATTCATTCAACTTCATAAACAACCGAGAACTGAAGGAAACTAACGTTTAAGGAATCTTTGTAGAAGTCTAGTTTACAAGTTATTCCTTAATTGTTGTTTAACACCTAATACCATTTCTATAAATTCTTCTTTTGCAGGAAACCGCTATGCCTTGATGCAGGTCAAGGGCGTGTTGTACAACATTATGCTGAATTACAAGATTGAAGCCTCACTGAGAACTGAAAAAGATTTGTGGGGATCTGCACGCGGCTTTAACTTTACCCCCCCGTCTGGGTTCTGGATGCAGCTGGTTCCTAGAAAATAGGATTATGATGATAATGCAGTCGTATGAAAATCGGATCCGTTTTTTCCTTTAATCAAAAGATTGATTTAAAATAGAATTTGGACTGTTTAAAAAATGTTTACTTCATTTTATTTAGGTATACAAATATGTTTTTAAACACATCTTTTAAGCTGATGGCTTTGAATGCTGGCTGTGAATTTTAAGATGGATATTTTTTTGCCTCTCTAACTGATTTTTTAAGTTTGGCGTCCGCTTTCTTGTATTCAATGTTATTGTATGTGATAATTTTTCTTTTTACTTTATTCCATTTGTTGAATTTAATCTTTTTAAGAAATGTTAGTTCTTTGTTCCACCAGGAAACGGTGCGTCTGAGAGAAAAGGTAGTATTGTGAGGGATTGAGAAGTGGGCGCTTTCAATTATAATTTCAGTAGGGCTGCTTCACGATTGACATTTTTAATGTCAGGTTGGGATGTATTGTTAAGGTTGTGTGCAATTTTTCTGACGAGGTACCAGTCTGCGGATTGGAGTTTAAATGATGGTTTAGGAATAAAGGTGAAAGAGAAAGGGTTGTTAAACATAGATATAAGTATAGGAAAATGATCACTGCCATAGAGATCGTCCAATACTTTCGAATGGATTTCTGGAGTAATGTAGGCTGAGGCAAAGGAAAGGTCTATGTGTGTGAAGGTCTGAGTTGACAAACGTGTGGGGGTCTGAGGGTCACTGAGGAGTATATAGTCGGATCTGTCTATGTATTCGGCAATGTGCCATTCGGCACCCAAACTGTTTTGTTTGGGTGAACCCCAGTAGGGGTGCCAACTGTTAAAGTCTCGCAGCACCCGCGTGTGGGCATTTTTTGGGTTGAGGACATTCTCTAAGTTTCTTGCACCAAATGGTTTGGAAGGGGATATGTATGCGGATATTATATTAAATTTTGTTTGGATTGAATTTTTGCAACTGCAACGAAGTCTGTGTCTAGTGGGGTATGGTTTTGGAAAATGGAATTATGGATTAGGAGTGCAGAGCCACCAAAGCTGTTGCTGTTGCTGGCGCTGATGTAGACTGTGTAATTGATGGGGGTGCGGAGTAAGGAGAGGTTTGCTAGATGGGTTTCTTGAGGGGTTAAAATGTGTGGGCTTTGTGATTTAATTAGCATTTGTAGTTCTGTGTAATTGTTTCTATAGCCGTGTATGTTCCATTGTATGATTTTAAGCATGTTAATTAGATGTTAAAGTGTGCTTATAGATATAAGTTATAGCTAATAGTTTTAAATAAATTAATGTTTTAGGTTTTAGATTGTTTACTTCAATTTATTTAGGTATTTAAATATGTTAAATCGGCGTTTTTAAACACATCTTTTTAGCTGATGGCTTTTTAATGTTTTTATTGTTAAATTAACTAGTCGGCGGTCAAAATACTAAAATATTAATACAGTGGAATTAAACAACAACAATAGTTGGAAATCTTTAACGGCTGTCAGGCTAAGTTTACATCATATTAATGTCAGACTAGAGTTCTGGTGGGATGACTATGAATACATGATTAGAGAGCAAAATATTGAAAGAGATAACTGTCCAGGCATCGCATCCATAAAAACATAGGGAGCGCCCTGATATTGAAATATAAAACTGGCAAGGTCGTATTAATATATAGAGAAGAATCTTATACTTGTCACACTTTTCTCTTCAGAAATTTACCGATGTTAAACACTGTATTTCATTACTCTTCGAGGGGTTTGCAATTGTCTATATAAATGCTTCAGGAAAGAATGATTCTTATACTGTAACATAAAAAACCAGTACTACATACATAGTACCTTACGGTGTAACGTGCAACGTTCTAAAGCACAGTTTTGATCGAGATCTGAATTTGCGGGGGCACGCTATAGGGTCCGGCTCTAGCTCGTCGGCTTTGGGGGTGGTGGTCTTGCTCGTTCAGATCTGCATTGGCTTATAATTATTAATCAAGAAATTGAGCGTGCTTGCGACGACATACGAAAAGGTATCGGAAATTGGGTAGAGAAAAGTAAAATTAATTCCAGAAAGGACAGAGGGAAAAGTCAGAAAAAGAAAAGATGAAGGAAATTCGGTGAAGAGACGTAGGTGTTGTTACGTCATTTTGAAAACCCGCCCAACCTGCGATCACTATCTTCGAGCGTAACTCGAGTGATCCCTTTTGATACCCTTACGACTGCAGAATCATCTACAGAGTTCAAGCGAAAAGGACTACTCCATGATTTCTTTCATGTGCATTTTAATAAGATGTATTAAATCTAACAATAATAAGAGAAAATGTGGGATGCATATATAATAACAAATGTAGTATTTGGGGTTGAATACAATAATTAAGGCATGTTAAGTTATAATTAAAGCTAGGAGAGTACTGAATTTTAATAGGTTTTGAGTTGGTAAGTAAATTTCATTGTTGGTCTCTTGGCTAACTTTTAATAAATGTTTTAATCTGTTTTATAGGCAAAAGTTCATTTTCTATTCTTGAGACCTATTTTCTTATATTTTCCAGAGTTCGTAGTTCTAAGGCTCTTAATTAGATTTAACTCAAATTGCAAATTCAGATATATTCTTTGTTCTAGTTTTAATTAATGGGGCTTTGTTTGAACGGTTTTAATGCAGTTTTAATAATTCATTTTTTTTCTTTTTGTTTTACTTTTAATTTTCTTTCACTTATTCTCTTCTTTTAATTAGCATAGGGGGTTATAGGCAGGGAGCGACGACCTTTATTTTTATTACACGGCAAATTTCAATTTTTTAAATATACGCTTCGCTTTGTTTTGCAACTCACGTGAAAACTTTCCAACGACGAAAGCTCGATCTCTCGGTGGCTGTAAAAGAATGCAGAAGGAGGTCTGCCATGGGTTAATAAACATCGTCCGCCCAATTATCGCCCGCTTATCATTTTGACTTTTAGAACTTAAAACCGCTCAGAATTTAATTATCTACGTTTCCTAATTTAATCTCCTTAAGTTTTTTTAATATTCTAATCATATGTAGCTTAATTTCGTTTTATTTTTACAAATAAATTTTATAGCGACGTAAATTTAAATCATTAATCTCGTAGCAGTTTTCCCTCAGTGTAGCAAAAAAACCTATGCGCTATGGGTTGGCTCTTTCCGAAATAGGGAAACTCGCGACCTTCCACAAAATTTACACACGAGGTGCCTTCAACGAAGGAAAATGATTGGCGCTGGTCTCGAGGGACTACTGTGGCGGCTGCAGAGGGCAACATTTTCACGCGGATTTCCTCGTCATGTTCAACATAACCCCTCTCAACAAAATGTGCACGCCACGAATTGGCTCTAAAGATTCCTTTTGGCCACGTTAACGGCCGTGGCCGACAGCACGGATACGTGGAAGAACTACATGCACGCTTTTTATTGGCTGATCCTCGGCGGTTGGGCTTCTACACGGGGGTTAAATTAAATTTTCGGTACAATTGCTCCGCTTAGCGGAGAGGTGCTGCACTGGACGGAGAAGTTGCTCCGCTTAACGGAGAGGCGGCGCGGTTTCTCTAGCCGCCGATCTGGTCGCTGCGCCTCACTGGGCGATACCCCCGCTCGGCGGAGGGGGATGACCCTTGGCTGCCCACTAGGGTAAGGGGGCTCCGACGTCTCGTACACTACGCTGCAAGGGGGTGCTCCGCTGGCGACTCCCTAAACCAAGTGGTCGTAAAAAAAAATTTACCATCGGGACTAAGCCAATTGGTCGCACTTCACGCCTTACCTAGCCTTTCCAACAACTCTGCCAGCAAAACAATGAAAATTTCTCCTCGTGGTGCAGCTGCACTGCCGTTGATTTCGGATGCACTTTATTTGCACTTGAATAAGACGCGTGTGTTCGCTTCGGCAGTCTCAGAGAAAAGAACAAGGCCGGATTCCGGATATAGACCGGTGAAGTTGGTCGGGGTGCCAAAGCTGAGCTTTTGATTGCGACCCTGATATAGCTAATCAATATCGATTGCTCTGATGCAGTTACAGCCGGAGTTCCATAATTGGCAACGCTCTTATCACTGCCATAACTACATGCATTCTTTCAGGCCAAAGTACCTAAACAACCCAAAAGTGCTTCAGGCGCCGTTACAACGGTCGAGAATACTAGCTTTCTGTAAATGTTTAATTTATTTTGTATGAATTTACCCAGAGTAACAAACAACTTATTTTAAACTATTAATAATTTTTTTAAAGACAGAAGAACTTTATTGTCTTAAAACATTAATATTAATATTCAGATTTATCCTAAACTTTTTTCTGCTTTGCGATAGCAAAAATCTGATTCTGATAGATTCGGCTGTTGATACTGATCAAGATAATACCTCTAACATTTGTAGATTCTGAACTGGCACAAGTAATAACAGCTTTTTGTGCGTATGCAAAGTAAAATATAAATACAAGTTAATTGATTTCGAGACAAATAGGAAAAACTTTGGAAATTGATTTGAATTTACATTTATATACTACCTTCATTTGCAGAAAGTCTTAATGTCAAGAATTAATCTTAAAACTTAAACTAATCTTAAAACTAAGTTACAAAAGGAAAAGGTGTGATAAGAATAAGGTTCAAAAGTTAGAAAACTGATTAGCTTTAAAAGTGGTCTAAATATTAAGTGAAAATATTTTAGCCTTTTCGAGTTATGTATGCCGATGTGAACATTGCTCCTTGAAAAAAAAGCAAAATAACAAACATTTTGGATTATTTAATACATGTTATTGAATTTCAGAAAGTGAAGACAGAAGTTTCTATTTACAACTGATTTTTTAGATATTAATATTCGTGTTGAAAATATTTAAAACTTTTACACATATGTATTTTCGCTCACGATTCGGCAAAATCAAAACAAAAGACGAATCGCAAAATAAAAAAATTAATGAGTGAAGTTCGATTTCAAATTATATTAGCATTTAATTATTGTTTCTGTCAAATCGCTCTTGGCTTATTTGATGTTTTAACCGTTTGCTTGTTACTGTTTTTGTTGTTTGTTTTCAATCGCCTGCGGGCAAAATGCTAAATTATACACACAGTGAAGTTAAACAACAACGAAGGCTTGATGTCCATAACGGCTGCTTGTCGGGTTAGGTTTACATCATATTCAGTGTGCGTGAAATGCCAGACTGGAGTTCTGGGTGGGATGACATAAGCAATATATGATTGGAGAGAACGAAATGTTGGGAGAAATAATTGCCCAGGGGTCGCATCTGTAAGAATTAGCGGGGCTTCTTATTATTAAAATATAGAGGCCACTGGCAAGGCCGACTCACAATCTACATTCTACATCACAATGACTTTAGCTTATGCTTATCACACTCTTGTTTATCAAATTGAGTTTACCCCCTGGGTGGTTTTTACAAATATAATTAGAAAAAAAAAAGATAAGGCAACCCGTAATTTAAACGGAAGGATAATTTTAGTTCGATTATTAATATACCTTGTACAGGTTTGTAGATAAACATACATACATAGGTATGTATGATTTGGAAGACAAGATGATAAACCAAACACTAAAGTATGTGTTTGAGGATATGTATTTATGTTTAACCTAGAATGATTTTTCACGGCTATGCCGTACTTACTTTGAGTACAACGATATCAGCCGTCCTATAGATTGTTGTTTGTTTGTATCGTTTATTATCTACTAACGCTGAACCATTACAACCTATAATAGGGGTCGAAAAGTATATAAGTAAATGTTTATGCAAGCTAAGTTGCATGTATGTATGTATATGTACGCAGCTTCTGCGCTACAAGGCATAGAAAGGCACGATCCAGCGAAAACAAGTGAGTAAAACTCTGATCCTGATGACCGATAATAGGGGTCGAAAAGTATATATGTAAGTAAAGGTTTAAGAAAGCTTAGTTTAAAATACAAATAAATGTACGATACTTGGGATATATGCCGAATCCGGCGTCTATGTACAATCTCAATGGGAATTGGGACTCTATGGCGCACGATCAAAGCTGTTGTTGCGACCTCCACGAAAATGGAGAGTAGCTTGCTTCTAAGGAGAACTACTCATGTCCACTTTGTTCGATCAGCAAAGTACAGTTACAGCACTTGATTCCTTGGAAAACTCTGCGTTCAATGAGTCACAGAGGGATGGTATGGTGACAATACATTCAATACAATTCACATTCAGCCAGTCCGGGTGAAGTTTTTTAAGGTTCAATTATGCAAATTTGTAACACGGCTGGAAGGAAAAAGTTCGCCATTTTGTACTCCTGTGTGGATAAGCTCTTGTGTAGAAATAAATTCACTAACGCCAAAAACAAGTATGTAGTTCTGTTCTCTCCCTCTCTCATTCTTATCATTCAATTTGGCAACACTCGGAAATATTTCCAACGAAAATATAAATAACTAGCAAGTTGCCCGCAGCTTTGCTTGCGATGAATAATATCCCTAAGCGAAAGGTTTTTTTAGAATTGACCTAGAGCTTCAGGAAAACTACCATATAAATCCCTTTCAGTATCATAATTCACTCGATAAAATTTCCTATTGTTAATTGACATATATCAGTATTATTTTTTTTTTAAAGAAAGAATAATCAGCCATAACTGATAATCAGTTTTCAGTTTTATATATAGAAGACAACTCCCTCTTCCCCTTTCCCAAAGCCCAGCGGCTTGAACGCTTTGACGGGGTTTATTCGTGTGTGTTGCTGGTATAATTTAATTTTAATTAATTGTTAATTTATTGTTAAGTTTAATTTAGTTTTAAATTTGTAATTTTAAGTTTTAAAAAGAAATCAAAATCAGTTGCCGCTCAATTATTGTAGTACACAGAGTCAAAGAGAGAGAGAGAGAAAGATAGAGAGATAATAATTCAATGCTTGTGTATAATTTGTTGGAATTATTATTCCTACTTTAGGCTAATGTAACTTTTTTTAGAATTGACCTAGAGCTTCAGTAAAACCACCATATGAATCCTTAAAGTATCAGGATTCCCTCGATAAATTTTCATATTGCTAATTGACTTAGATCAGTGTTTTTTTGCCGTTAGGAAAAAATGAGGAAGATTCTTACAGTTTCAAAAATCTATATAAAATAGTAAACATTAAAATATCCGATATGAAATTAAATAGAATCTTTATTATGTAAAGGACTAGTTTTTGGCCAAAAATCGCATCGATTGATTAACGCGTTTACCGTCAAGATTTTTTGCCACTGGAAGACTATGGGGGCATGTTTGTGGCCAAAATAAATCAGTTTAGTGTTATAAGAATTGAATGGTAAAAAAATTTAATAGGGTCATTTAATTAGTTTAGGCTGTGCGTTGATTCTTAGTTTTCAGTCAACAGTTTTATAGATATAGATTTATTTCATTAATAAAACATTGTAGACTGGCTGTTAGGTTTCTTTTAAAATATACAATTAACACGCATTAGGAAGTTTTGCACTTGTTGTGGGTTCCAAACTGGTTAGAAAACTAATCGAAGTGCAATTTTCCATAAATTCGCGGACTGCGCTCTCCTCCCGATTCCAAGGGATTTACTAGCCCTTGTTATATATGGGGCTTAGGGGTTCGGTGCCCGGGGCCATCATTGACCGAAACCCTATCACGGCATCTGTGAGGGAAAAGAAAAGACTGTTACCTGGTCCTCTGAGTTTGATTAAGGAGTAAAGACTTACATGAAGCTGCCGCGGCCTCGGTTTCCGCTTCGCTAACGTCAATGAAGGCTTTCTGACGGATCTTCTCCACGCGCACCTTCTTGTCCTGCTTTTCCAGCATGATGTTAATCTGTGACTGGGAAGTGAACATCTGCTGAACGCCGAGCTGCTGCAGGGGAACAATCAAATCCTGTTCAAACTCCACACGGAACTTAGGAAGTCGAACGGCGACGGTCTGACGGCGCACACGGGTGGCAATGTTGTTGAGATCGAGCTCGGGCCTGGCCAGTTTACGCTCGAGGTTCGCCAGGCCGTTGGGCTGCTTGGGCAGCAGGATCAGCATGCTGGTGCCACTGTTCTTGTAGGCCAGCTCCAGGACGGTGGCATCCAGCTCGGGAATATCTGCTAGGCCGTAAGTATCTTCATTGCCCATCATGGCCACGCTGGAGGAGGTGCCGTTGGAGTGCTGAAACTGGTAGGGCCGCGTATCCTTGGAGCCGAATGATTTCTCCCAGCCACCCTTGAAGTAGATGGCGTTCACCAGCAGGGCCTGCGTGCGGGAGTCCAGCTGGGAGGGCGAGATCAAGTTCTGGATCTTGCCGTGAGTGCTGTTCGACACCCAGGCGTTAATCCTATCGGCCGAGTCCTCGGGTTGGTCCATATTCAATGCCTCAATGCCGGCGTGGAAGTAATCTTGGGCAAATGAAGCAAAGCTGGGATTGACACCGCCTAGCAGGCTGTTGTAGTAAACCTTGGTGGCTATGGTCAGCTCGGCCTCGCCCAGGCCCTTCTTGTAGTTGATCAGATCCTTGAAGTCTGCGGCCACGGCCGACCTATTATAGAACTCCCCGGCCCTCTGTAGCTCCTTAAGGGTTTTTCCCATCGACGCTCCATAGATCAGTGCCATCAGAGCGTGTATGGAGACGGGGGAGTAGACGACGTTGCATTCCGGGCTTGCCGACCCGATCTTCTGGAAGAGCTTCGAGCTGAAGCGGTCCATGTAGTTGGTGGTGGCTGCAGGGTGGGTACTGGCCACCGGGGCTGCTGGCGCAGCCTCCATCGCCTCTTTCTGCGGATCTCTTATTGGCTTTTGCGTATCCAGTCCGAAGTCCCCGAAGTTTGAAGCGATCTGTACATCCTGCGTGTTCGAGGCGTACTGTCGCTGTCCCTGGTAATTTTGTCCCTGGTTATATTGTCCCAAGTAATGTTGCTCTTGGTTATTTTGTCCCTGGTAATATTGTCTCTGGTTATTTTGTTCCTGGTTATTTTGTCCCTGATAATTTTGTCCCTTGTTATTCTGTCCCTGGTAATATTGTCGCTGGTTATTTTGCTCCATTTTTTATTTTGTCCCTGGTAATATTGTTCAAAGTTATTTTGCCCATGGTTACATCGTCCCTGGTTATTTAGCTCCTGGTAATTTTGTCCCGGGATATATTGTCCCAAGTAATGTTGCACTTGGTTATATTGTCCCTGGTAATATTGTTCCAAGTTTTCAAGAAGAAGTAAATAATTTAAAAGTGAAGCATAAAATCGGCGGAGGATAGCGAAACAGCCCACCATACAGGGTCAGCACCGAAGAGGCCTTGACAGCACTCACTTCCTAGGATGCACAAAGATTTGCTAGAAGAATTAACTTTTCGGGGATAAAGGCACTTGGCACAGACGGAATATTCCCAGCCAGTAAACATACATACATACATACATATATTGCCTCAGCACATGCTCATTCCTATCCAAATTGTCTTCCTGTGAAAAGTAGAATATATTATTCTTCACAGTCCGAATGTCCAAATTTACAAAAACTGACTGTTCTTGTCCGTTTCCGTAAATCCGTTAAATTTTTAAAAACATCATAGAAGTGTGGTGCGGATTTACGAATTATAAAACAAACAAAAAACAAGAAAGGAAGCTAACTTCGGCTCACCGAAGTTTGTATACCCTTGCAGAGTTTAAACAAAAAATTAAAAACAAAATTCTGAAATAATAATTTGTTGCCAAATCTCAAATTTGATGGCAATGGTTTGAAACACGGCTAAGCTATGTTTTTTTTTATTTTCCTGATTGTTCCTATGGAAGCTATAGGATACAGTCAGCCGATTTTCATGAAATTAAAATCAAAATTCAGGAATAATAAAATATGGCTAAAATTTTGTGAAAATATGTTGAAATCTGACAAAGTTATGGTTTTTTCTTTTATTTTCCTGATTGTTCCTATGGAAGCTATAGGGTACAGTCAGCCGATTTTCATGAAATTAAAATCAAAATTCAGGATACTAAAATATGGGTAACTATCAAATTTGGTGAAAATATGTTGAAAACTGACAAAGTTATGAATTTTTCTTTTATTTTCTTGATTGTTCCTATGGAAGCTATAGGATACAGTCAGCCGATTTCCATGAAATTAAAATCAAAATTCAGGAATAATAAAATATGGTTAAATATCAAATTTGGTGAAAATATGTTGAAAACTGACAAAGTTATGGTTTTTTCTTTTATTTTCCTGATTGTTTCTATGGAAGCTATAGGATATAGTTAGCCGATTTTCATGAAATTAAAACCGAAATTCGGAAATAATACTAAATGGGCAAATATCAAATTTGGAATTTGATATTTGGAAATTTGAAAATTGGTTGAAAACTGACAAAGTTATAATTTTTTTTCGTAGATTTTGTTGTAGAAACAGCCATAAAAACGGATATAAAAAAATATCGCCCTTCAATTAATCTCGCAAGTATGGGGTCACCCAATACTTGGATCGCTTCCTATTTGGTTGAGAATCTTCCTCATCCAACACGGCAATAATTACTGACATAGCAATAGTAGTTTTTATCTTACTTTTCATTTTTTTATCGACCTTTTAAAAATATTGTAAACAAGATGTATGCCCGCATCATTTGCCGGCCGAAAATGTCGAGCTAGTAAAATCAAAATCAATAAATCAAAACATGTTTTGCTGCTGCGAAACGTTTTACTGTCTAGATGCTATCCTTTAATTAAGCAAATTTGTAACACGGCTGGAAGAAAAAAGCTTGGCATTTGGTATTCCAGGGTCATTCAATTTAGCAACACTCGGAAATATTTCCAACGATAATTTTTAAAAATATGTTTATGGGACTGAAAAAATTCTAAGAATTTCTTATCATGAAAAGTTTGATTTATTGCTATAAAAAATTAATTAAAAAATAATTCAGAATGATTTAATAATTGTGTTTATATTTTTATAAATATAATTTAAAAAATTTGTAATTAAAAATTAAATTATTAAGAAAATTATGGGTATTCCAGGAATTTTAATTTTAAAATATAAAGAAATCATGTTGAATTGTTGTATCTTTCTAATACTGTCCCCAAAAAGAAATGTTTACTAATTTATTATATTGAATTTTCTTTTGTATATTATATTTTTTGCATTTTATTAAGAACATTTGGAGAGGCTTTACGGTTTCTTTTAAAATATACAATTAACACGCATTAGGAAGTTTTGCTCATTTTGTGGGTGCCAAACTGGTTAGAAAATTGATCGAAGTGCAATTTTCCATAAATTCATGGACTGCGCTCTACTTCGGATTCCAAGGGATACACTAGCCATACAGGGCGTCGGTGCCCAGCGTCATCCGTGTTGGGTGCTCCACGTGACCCATGAACAGCACGGAGCTGGCGGTGCGGATGGCGAAGACGAACGGATGGTCGGCAGTGAACTTCGGGGTCTCTTCGGGCAACGACATTGGCACGATCTGACCATCTGTAAGGGAAATGAAAAGACTGTTACCTGGTCCTCTGAGTTTGGAAAAGGAGTAAAGACTTACATGCAGCCCCCGCGGCCTCGGTTCCCGCCTCGCCAACGTCGATGAAGGCCTTCTGAAGGATCTTCTCCACGCGCACCTTTTTGTCCCGCTTCTCCAGCATTATGTTAATCTGTGACTGGGACGTGAACATCTGCTGGACGCCGAGCTGCTGCAGGGGAACAGTAACATCCTGTTCAAACTCCACACGGAACTTGGGAAGTCGAACGGCGACGGTCTGACGGCGCACACGGGTGGCAATCTTGTTGAGATCGAGCTCGGGCCTGGCCAGTTTACGCTCGAGGTTCGCCAGGCCGTTAGGCTGCTTGGGCAGCAGGATCAGCATGCTGGTGCCACTGTTCTTGTAGGCCAGCTCCAGGACGGTGGCATCCAGCTCAGGAATATCTGCTAGGCCGTAAGTATCTTCATTGCCCATCATGGCCACGCTGGAGGAGGTGCCGTTGGAGTGCTGAAACTGGTAGGGCCGCGTGTCCTTGGAGCCGAACGTTTTCTCCCAGCCACCCTTGAAGTAGATGGCGTTCACCAGCAGGGCCTGCGTGCGGGAGTCCAGCTGGGAGGGCGAGATCAAGTTCTGGATCTTGCCGTGAGTGCTGTTCGACACCCAGGCGTTAATCCTATCGGCCGAGTCCTCGGGTTGGTCCATATTCAATGCCTCAATGCCGGCGTGTAAGTAATCTTGGGCAAATGAAGCAAAGCTGGGATTGACACCGCCTAGCAGGCTGTTGTAGTAAACCTTGGTGGCTATGGTCAGCTCGGCCTCGCCCAGGCCCTTCTTGTAGTTGATCAGATCCTTGAAGTCTGCGGCCACGGCCGACTTATTATAGAACTCCCCGGCCCTCTGTAGCTCCTTAAGAGTTTTTCCCACCGACACTCCATAGATCAGTGCCATCAGAGCGTGTATGGAGACGGGGGAGTAGACGACGTTGCATTCCGGGCTTGCCGACCCGATCTTCTGGAAGAGCTTCGAGCTGAAGCGGTCCATGTAGTTGGTGGTGGCTGCAGGGTGGGTACTGGCCACCGGGGCTGCTGGCGCAGCCTCCATCGCCTCTTTCTGCGGATCTCTTATTGGCTTTTGCGTATCCAGTCCGAAGTCCCCGAAGTTTGAAGCGATCTGTACATCCTGCGTGTTCGAGGCGTACTGTCGCTGTCCCTGGTAATTTTGTCCCTGGTTATATTGTCCCAAGTAATGTTGCTCTTGGTTAAATTGTCCCTGGTAATATTGTCTCTGGTTATTTTGTTCCTGGTTATTTTGTCCCTGATCATTTTGTCCCTTGTTATTCTGTCCCTGGTAATATTGTCCCTGGTTATTTTGCTCCTTTTTATTTTGTCCCTGGTAATATTGTTCAAAGTTATTTTGCCCATGGTTACATCGTCCCTGGTTATTTAGCTCCTGGTAATTTTGTCCCGGGATATATTGTCCCAAGTAATGTTGCACTTGGTTATATTGTCCCTGGTAATATTGTTCCAAGTTATTTTGCCCATTGTTATTTTGACCCTGGTAATTTCTCCCTGTTTATATTGTCCCAACAAATTTTGTCCCTGGTTATATTGTCCCGAATAATGTTGCCCCTGGTTATTTTGTCCCTGGTAATTTTGTCCCTGATTCTGGGGGTGGGCCTGGGTGACCAGGAGTTGTAATATTGCCAAAAGGAGGATTACAACTGGAAGGAAAGCGAAAAGGCGAAGAGTTAAAAACTGCTCCCCAGTCGGGTTCTTCCCCTTTTACGGACCACAAACTTACTAGCTTTGCTCTCCATCGTTCTTTATGCTGCTCCTTGAAGGATTATTTGACTGACGATTTAATTTATTGGTTTAAGCCGCCGATCAGCTCGTTTTCAGCTGCGCTAAAACACTGATCATTCCGAAACCGATCATGAGCAGCACAGCATCCAAAGCTGAGGCTGCTGTCGAGATAATGTGTTCCAAAAATTTGACTCCGGTATGCTGTGGACATTTTATTCCTCTTTTTGGGGACCTCTGAGCTCGACTGTCCCCACAGCTTCAGCTTACTCACAACCAAGTTTAGTGTTCATTCATGGAACTTCTAAGAATATTGAGACATTGATGTCAGTGATTAGGGTGCTATGAAGCCAAAGCTAAAGCTCGGTTTTGAAATTCGTCGGGGATACGAAGCTCTCGGAGATTCTCACAGAAAGAACAGATCGGGAGAATTTAATTTGCAACCCTGGGAAGTATTTCCAACGACAATCTTTAAAAATATGTTAATGGGATCGAAAAGAATTCTAAGAACTTCTTATAATGAAAAGTTTGAGAGATATGATTTCAATAAAATGATGATTTTATATTGTAAAGGGTGTCCCAATAAGAGTTACAGGGTTTGATATTGCTATATTTGGACAGCCCGTGGTCTGACCGTTGTGCAAACTTGACATATGTAATCTAAAAACTTGGGAAGTTTACCATGCAATGCTACAAAGTCAAACAAAAAATATAAAGCGTAGAATTTTACTACGAAAGTTTGCGTTCAATCACATATGTGAAATTTTTATTGAAATGTAAAGTAAATTTTAATCTCTTTTCTGTACATTTGCGGATCTATCTCGGCAATCGCGTCCCGTATGTTCCGTTTTAAGACCGCAATCGATTCGGGATGTGCAGAAAAGTGATTAAAAATTTCGAGAAAATGATTAAGGGTCTGCCAGAAAAGTAGAGGCGGCCATTTGGACGATGTGTTGTTCCATACATAATTCCCATGTCTCTACTTTACATTTCAATAAAAATTTCACATTTGTGATTGAACGCAAACTTTCGTAGTAAAATTCCACGCTTTATATTTATACCCGCTACCCATAGGGTAGAAGGGTATTATAACTTTGTGCCGGCAGGAAATGTATGTAACAGGTAGAAGGAAGCATTTCCGACCCTATAAAGTATATATATTATTGATCAGGATCAACAGCCGAGTCCGAGCCATGTCTGTCTGTCTCTGTCTGTCTGTCTGTCTGTCTGTCTGTCTGTCTGTCTGTCTGTCCGTCTGTCCGTATGAAACACTGGATCTCAGAGACTATAAGAGATAGAGCTCTAATTTTTTTTCGACAGTATTTCTTATGCTTGCACGCAGATCAAGTTTGTTTCCAATTTTTACCACGCCCACTTCCGCCCCCGCAAATTATAAAAAAGGGTATTAAGTGTATAATTTTAAAGCTAGAGTCGCGAATTTCAGTATGTATATTAAAAACTATAGTCTGTGTGATCCCTGAAAATTTAGTTGCGATCAGATAACAAGTAAGAAAGCTACAGTCGAGTGAGCTCGACTGTGAGATACCCGCTACCCATACTCAAACCAGAAAAGCGTCAGGACGCCATAAAAAACAGTTAATACAATTTTGAACATAACGGACAAATGCAAATGCAAGTTTAATATAAGCACATGCATACAAAAATGCATACACATGTATCTATGTGTGAAGAAACGCGTTATTATTACATTAAAGCGGCTAATAATTATTACCATTTATTAAAAATGCTTCTCGAATATCTTATAAGATTCTTTTCCGAACACAATCAAGAGCGGATAAGAATATTTAGGTGGTCTAATTGGTCAACCAAATGAGGCATGCTGCCAGCAGCCGTTTGTGGCCATACAAAATGATTTCCTTAATAACTTAATGACGCGTTTTTACACACATTGGTACATGTGTATGTATTTTTGTATGCTTTTGCATTTGTCCGTTATGTTCAAAATTGTATTAACTGTTTTTTCTGGCGTCCTGACGCTTTTCTGGTATAAGTATGGGTAGCGGGTATCTCACAGTCGAGCTCACTCGACTGTAGCTTTCTTACTTGTTTTTGTTTCACTTTGTAGCGTTGCATGGTAAATTTCCCAAGTTTTTAGATTACATATGTCAAGTTTGCACAACGGTCAGACCACGGGCTGTTCAAATATAGCAATATCAAACCCTGTAACTTTTATTGGGACACCCTTTATATACATAAATAATGAAGACATGTGTTCATTTGAACTTTAAAAAATATTTGAAATTAAAAAAGAACGCCTTCTGCAATTTTAGGAAGTTATCTTTCAGGAAATATACTGATTCAGATTTTTGGGTATTCTTTGTATAGCTTATTTCAGGAATTTTAATTTTTAAATTTAAAGAACTCATGCTGAATCTTTGCAATGCTGTCCTCAGAAGGAAATGGTTACTAATTTATTATATTGCATTTTCTTTTGTATTTTACCTTAGAAAATAGAAATTAAATAACATCAAAGTTCAGTTTTATTATGTGATTTATTTTATAATTAAGGTTTCTTTTATAATATACAATTACCACGCATTAGGAGGTTATACTCATTTTGTGGCTCCCAAACTGGTTAAAAAACGGATCGAAGTGCAATTTTCGATAAATTAGTGGAATTCTAAGAACTCTTGAGGGATTATTTAACTCGGTTTTATTTATTCTTCCGAGCCGCGAACAGCTTGTTTTCAACTTTGCTAAAACACTGATAAAACACTGCTTAAGCCAGGGGCTGCTGTCGAGATAATGTGTTCCAGAATTGATGGCTGGGAAGATCCAAAATTAAAAACAAAATTCGGAATCAGAAACCGAAATATAATTCTCCCCTATTTTTATACCCTTGCAGGGTATATTAGTTTCAGTCAAAAGTTTGCAACGCAGTGAAGGAAGCATCTCCGACCCTATAAAGTATATATATTCTAGATCAGGATCAACAGCCGAGTCGATCTCGCCATGTCCGTCTGTCCGTTTCTACGCAAACTAGTCCCTCAGTTTTAAAGCTATCTGAATGAAACTTTGCAGTTAGGCTTCTATATACTCTCACTCGTACATATGTCGGAACGGGCCGGATCGGACGCCTATATCATATAGCTGCCAGAGGAACGATCCGAAAAATTAAAAAAAAAAATTATGACTTTGTCAGTTTTCGACCAATTTTCACCAAATTTGATATTTGCCCATTTAGTATTATTTCCGAATTTCGGTTTTAATTTCATGAAAATCGGCAGACTATATCCTATAGCTTCCATAGGAACAATCAGGAAAATAAAAGAAACAAGATGGACATACAGTCGGGTGTCCCGACATTAGAATACCATGTACCATTACAAGGCGCGTCCCAAAATTATAAAAAAGAAAGATAATAAGAATAAAAAACTGAGACAAATTTACATATAATGCAAATGTCTTCCCGTTCAAGAGCAAAGTCGATAGATCAGTGGGTAAAACTACACATACATTTTTGTAAGCAATTGGCCTGGGTTCGAATCAACTCCAGGCATACGGAATTTTTTCAAAACATTAAGTATAGTTCTTTGCTTGCATTTTTTTATTATTATTTAATTATTTTGATTTACTGGAAAAAATAAAAATAAAAAAAAAATTGCTCAAAATAAAAAACTTTTCTCTCGTCGCTGACGGGATTCGAACCCGTGACAACATTTCAAAAAGACTTCAGCTTAGCCAGCACCAGCACCACCAACCAATTCAAAATGAGTTATCTTATTTTCACAGTAATGTGAACATAAGTAAAATGTTTAATGAACGTTTTGATTTATTTGGAGCCCTCTGCCTGGGCTGCCTCTTGTACACATAATGTGTGTATAGAAAAAAGCCTATATTTCCGCTATTTATGGCACGATCGCAATGAAATTTTGACAATCTATGTATTTTGATAAAATACATTAAGCTTTTTAATATGGTTTACATAACTTTATAAATTTAGGAGCTATTCGTTTTTGTCAAATAGCCCCTCCAAAAAGGAGAGCAGCAATAATTTAAAACAAACTTGATCTGCGTGCAGATATAAGAAGTCTAAATCCAAAGTTTGGTGTCTCTAGCTCTTATAGTCTCTGAGATCTAGGCGTTCATACAGACAGACGGACAGACGGACAGACAGACGGACGGACGGACCGACAGACGGACATGGCTATATCGACTCCTTTAGTGGTCCTGACCAATATTTAGGTAACTTTTGGGGGTCTGCCACGCCTCCTTCTGCCTGTTACAGAAAATCGCACTCGCACAAAACTATAATACCTGTGTACCTTTGGTACATGGTATAAAAATCATAACTTTTTCAGTTTTCAACATATTTTCACCAAATTTGATATTTAGCCATATTTTATTATTCCTGAATTTTTATTTTAATTTCACGAAAATCGGCTGACTATATCCTATAGCTTCCATAGGAACAATCAGGAAAATAAAAGAAAAATTCATAACTTTGTCAGTTTTCAACATATTTTCACCAAATTTGATAGTTACCCATACTTTAGTATTCCTGAATTTCGATTTTAATTTCATGAAAATCGGCTGACTATACCTTATAGCTTCCATAGGAACAATCAGGAAAATAAAAGAAAAAACCATAACTTTGTCCGATTTCAACATATTTTCACCAAATTTGATATTTTTTGTTTATTTTCCTGATTGTTCCTATGGAAGCTATAGGATATAGGCAGCCGATTTTCATGAAATTAAAACCGAAATGCAGTAATAATAAAATATGGCTAAATATCAAATTTGGTGAAAATATGTGAAAAACTGACAAAGTTATAATTTTTTTTGAAAATTTTTCAGATCGTTCCTATGGCAGCTATATGATATAGTCGTCCAATCCGGCCCGTTTCGACATATGTACGAGTGAGAGTATATAGAAGCCTAACTGCAAAGTTTCATTCGGATAGCTTTAAAACTGAGGGACTAGTTTGCGTAGAAACGGACAGACGGACAGACGGACATGGCTAGATCGACTGATCCTGATCAAGAATATATATACTTTATAGGGTCGGAGATGCCTCCTTCACTGCGTTGCAAATTTTTGACTAAAACTAATATACCCTGCAAGGGTATAATACAAATTTATTTGTATTAGAGATATTTGAATTTTAATTCTATTACCCAATTTTTCAATTAAAATAAAACAAGTTGCTTTACTTGTATGACGATTTAAGAGCACGATATCCTTAACTTTTTTGATGGAGAAGACGCCTATTGGAGTCTGGACAACCAGAAGGATTCATGTCCTTGCCACTTTTTACATATCCAGAACGGCTAAACTAATTCGAATGAGTCTGTACTGTTGATTAATATCTCTCTTAGATCACAATAGTTATAGTGGGCATTTTTAATTATTAAAAATAAACCATCTCCTCATTTTCTCTATCTATCTAAACCATAAAACCACCAATAAACCATCTCCTCATTTTCTCTATCTATCCTTAATGACCGAAGTACTGAAAATTAATAATAACCTTAAGACCCAAGAAACCTTTTGCTCTGACAGTTTCATTGAGAACTGATATGGATATGCTCCGGACGAACAAAGAATCCCGTGGGTGCCCGGATACATTAAAAACACAGCGAAATCGTTTTAGAATAAAATACAAGTACATATATTTTACTTTTGATTATGTTTCCATACACACTTGTTGATATAGCATTGCTTAGACAAGTAAACCAAAGGTATCAAATAATTCTTATCATATGTTTCTTCGATTCGGCCGACTTTCTACCCTTCGAGAACCCGGGACACACTTATAGTTTGGCCTTTATATAACAATTTCCCTTTCACGCTCCGGAGAAAGCTCGAAAATTACATAAAACGCTTGGCCTGCGAACAAAAGAATCTGTAATTGGATTTGCCATACAAAAAAGAAACCGCGAATGTTGTAAATGCTAATCGTTAATCGTTGTTTTGGTTGCTGGAAGAGCTGTTTCTCGAAGCGTTCTGCCTCTTTGCCATTTTAAATTATTGCACATTCGGAAACAGACAATACTTTCACTCTCTCGGAGATTCTTTTGTTGGCCGTCGATTGGATTCGTTGGAATTTATTGTTCGTTGATTGCGTTGCTTGTGGTCTCCGCTGGTCTGTTGTTTTGTTCTGCTTAATCCAACTCTAGAATACTTAATTAGTTATTATAATGCCCCCGGGGGCATGTGTATAGTTAAATGCAAATATGATATAGTTTCAGCTTTGTACAACGATTTCTCTCATCTCTGATCTCATATGTGTCTCCGTGTATAATACATCCCGATATGTTATTTACAGTCACGGTCGCCACTTGATGAACCTTTAGATTAAAGTCCTGTGTCCTTGGCAACCGCATTCAAAAATTGAGTTCTTTAAATCTTCAGACGCTGTAAAGGCGTCCGTTGCTGGTGTGCTGGGAGCCAGCGGAGTGGCGGCCTTTTCCCAACCCGAAGAAGTTCCAGACCCGCCTCAGGCAGCCCGGCTTCTTGTCCGGCAGCATCAGACTCTGCTCCTCCAGGATCGTGTCTAGGATGTAGTAGCTGCTCAGGTTGAGGGGCGGCGGCGGCAGCATTGGGGGCGGTCAAGAAATCGTACAGTTCTTGCTCTCGTGCATGATTGCCGGCGATCCGCCGCAGCCCACTCCTCCTCCGCCTCCGCCAAGACCTCCGGTGAGGCACGAGTCCTGTGCCAGCTTCTTCTTGCGTTCGTAGGCCAAGGCATCGTTGGGCACGTAGGCCACGCGCACGCCGCCATAGTGTTTGCGGGCGGGCAGGCGGTACACGTAGTCGTCCATGTCGCTCGAGGAGCTGGAGGAGCAGGTGGAGCAGATGCTGGCCACATCGCAGTTGTCCAGGTTGTTCAGCAGGTTGAGGGCTCCCGGGCCGGCCTGGGTCTGGGCGTTGTGCAGCCGGAGGTTGGTCTGGTTGATCTGCATCTCCGAGGAGCTGCGCGACTGGTTGCGACGTCGCCTCCGCCGGCGGGCGTTGGAGTTGTCCGTGTAGCTCTTGGAACGCGACATCGTGTCCTGTACGCTGTGGAAGCGCACTTCCTTTAGCGGCCGGTTGTCCAACAGCTCCTCCTCCATTTCCTGCTCCTGGGCCAGGGCCAGCTGAACCTGGTTTCGGTTGCCGGCGAACAACTGCTCGTAGCCATCGTGGGGCAGCTCTCCCACCGGCTCGTTGTCCAGCTCCAGCTCGTGCGCCAGCTCCTGGGTGCTCTGCGTAAGGTCCGAGTTGCTTGGCGAGTTCAAGTTGATCTTGTCGATGCTCTGGTAGCTGTGCGAGTCCTCGGCCTTCGAGAGCAGCATGTCCGGCATGGAGTTGGTCAGCGTCTGAGTGTCGCCGAAGATGGACTTGTCGCCGGCGCAGATGTTGTCCAGACTGATGCCCAGCTCAGTGAGGTCGATGGGCGGTGGATGGGCGGGCCGTGGCATGCCGGGCACACCTCCTCCCAGCAGCAGGTCCGCCACTCCGGCAGCTTCCATGCGCTGCCGCTCCTGTCGCTCCAGCAGGTCGCCGGCACTTCCCGTGGCTTTCGAATGAGCGTGGTGGGGCGCCCTTCGGCCGGTCTCCCGCTCACCTCCGCCTGACCTACGCGGTGATCTGGCTATCTGGCTGGATGTGGAGGCTCGGTGAGTGGGCCGCAGCTGGGGTCCCGAGCTCGTGTCGGATGGCGTCGGCGGCTCGCCCTTGCTGCAGGCGATGGAGCAGTAGATGGTGCCCCTCCGGGGAAGGAAGGGCCGCCCCAGCAAAGAGCAGCGGCAGGTGCAGCAGCTGAAGCATTGGTCCGTTGCGTGCCAGTGCTGCCCGTCGTGGCTCATCTGGCCCTGGTCCACGCCAATCACCTCTCCGCAGTAGTCACAGTACTCGGCGAACATGGTATCGAAGCAGGCCAGGCAGTAGGGCTTGCCCTCCCGCATGATGTACCTTTGGCCGCCCAGCTGCTGCTCGCACTCCTGGCAGGCGAAGTGCTTCATGTGCCACGTGCGGCCCTCTGCCTCCGTGCACTCATCGGAGAAGATGATCTGGAAGGAGAAGAGCAGAAAGAGGGGGTTTAGAATCATGAACTCATGCATATGGAAACCGTTTCGTAGGCCTAGTTAAATAGAAGGACCAGGATAGGAGGATAGGATAGGATAGGAAATCGAATGACGACTCACCTCATCACAAGCGGAGCAGCGCGGCTTCTGGGTCTCGGCGTGGTGGCGCCCGCAGTATAGGTTTCCGTCTCGCTGGAAGTAGATCAGGTCCACCAGCAGCTTCTTGCACACGCTGCACACGAAGCAGCCGGGATGCCAGCACAACTGGGCGCCCAGCCGCTGGGCAAAGACCACGATGTCACCGCCCGACAAAGGCTCCTCACACTGGAAAAGAGAGAGAGAGGAAAATGTGCGGAGTAAGTAACGTACCAAGTCGTATAAATAAGGCAAATATGCTAGAGTTTTTCGAGCGATAAAAATCTGCAGCGTCTGGCGCTGCCTGCCGGGCCGGGCAGAAATATTTAAGCGACTATAAATGCTAAATAACGGTAATAAAACGCTTATGCTCAACGCCACAAGGCCCCACTACCCCAGTGCTCCTCCTCCGGAAATGCCGGCAGCAAGCAAAGGACATGTCTCATCGACCAAGGACTGTCTGTCGTGCTCTGCGGTTATTCTGTCTCGCCTCCACGGAGATTTTCCCAAGCGGAAATCATGCAAAAATAGCCGACGGCCACGCTTAGCTCACCCCAAAACCCAAAAGTACTCCCTGGTGGATAGCGAAGCACTTTAAGGACAGCTCCTGGCTGCTGGAAAACCTCCAAGAGAGATGGAAAGCGACGCTTTTAATGACTGCAAACTGGCGAGCCTCGCACAGACTCGAGACTCGTTAAACCTAAGCGCGTTCGCATAATGAACTCATTTCGGACCCAAAAAGGGGTTTCCGCTGCAGGGAAAGGCTTGGTGACTACTAATCGTCCCGAAATGAAGGTTCTAATTGAGTTCGTTTAGGGCCACACTATTGGGCAGGAGACGGGCTAGGTAACGTCAGTGGAAGTTTGTGAAAGTCAGCCTCATCTAAAGGAACTGTGATTAAGTGAAGTGGTTTTATTTAGGGAAATCTTCAAACATTTTTCAAAAATTTACTCTGAATTTAATAGCTATTTTTCGTACACATTTTAAAATCCCCCAAACATACATAGTTATACTTATTAGAATTATCTTGGCAAAATGAGTAAAAAACACGGATTGGCTTTTAATAAAAAGTGTAGTAACTCGAGTTCTATAAAGTAATTAGTTCAATAGACATACAATCCAAGACGAGATACTTGCAGTTCCCGTACACCAGAATCACATGCCAGCTAGAGTCCCTGCCTATTTGCACCCTTATTTCAGGCAGTTGGCAAGATTCCTCGACGACATCTCCGTGCTCAGTTCTGCAGGCTTTTGGCTCGGCGCAGGCAAATTACCCAACGCCACCGCAGCGACACCGCAAGAGGTTCTGAGCCCCATTCGGGAGCCAGGAGCTCCTTAACTTTCCGGGCTATTAAACCTTGGCGCGGGCGATGCTCCCGCCACTGCCGACGCTCCGCGGTATGTGTCCTCGCCCTGGACCGATATCCTCCAGCGAGTCCCGCAATCAGCATTTACTTTTGCAAGCCATTAAGCATTGACAGGCGACGGCTCCGAGGGCTGACTGCACGGGGTTGATAATTTCCCGGGGCGCAAGTAGCTGCCTCTATGCGTCGTTAATTGTTTGGCAACTTCAAAAATTTATCGCCTCTGGTCGAGGAATACGTAAACGTAAAGACCCGGGAAACTGCGCAGTGCACACTTTAATTAGGCAGCCTCCCCGCCCCAGCGATATCCGTGGCTAATTACGCATTGAAGCTGGCGTGGTCTTGGCCCTGCACTTTGGCCAGACTAACCGCAGAAACTCCTTGTGGAACTTTGGCCCAGGAAGCGCTTTAAGTAGTTTCTGTGGCGACCAGAGAGTGCTAAAGTTTTCGGGTACCCCAAGCCTGGCCATTGATTAGTTTGTCCGGAAAATCTGTGCACTTAAAACGACATTTTTCATCGGCTGTCGGGCCGGGTAAATGTCATGTAAATAACAGCAATCGCTGCTCATTTATCTTATCAATCCAATTAATCCCCACTGGCTGCTGGCTGCTGGCTCTGCGCCAGACAATTATGCTATTGACAAATTGTCGCTGGCGGTGCCATCGCAGCACCTAACTGAACCGAGCTCGACCTGGCCGACCCGGGGCTGGGAGTGTCCTTGCTAACCCATTTCGTGCCCGGATTAATGCGACCAGGAGCGACAAACTTCGCTGGCAGGCAGGCGGGGCAAGACGGTTTCCTGTCCTTAGCTCCAGTCCAATGCCGGAGCTTCCCCGAAACAGCAACTCAAATTATTAATGACGCTCGTTATCATGCCCTTTTCAGTACATAAACTTTTCGCTTAACAGCCACTGCGCTTCACCTTCCTTTGAATGGTTTTTCCCTTTGTTTGGCTTTGGCTACCTTGGCTGCACTGAGCGGAAATATAAGTGTTATTTAGATCCTAATCAGCTTTACACAGTTTGACTGAGAACTTCAATTTGTTACATTATATGTTTAAAATATATATAATTTGATTTGAAACGGACAAATATTTCTTCAAGATTCTTACACAAAATTCTGCCTGAGATAATTTCTTTCCGTGTCGAAAAAAATATATATTTCATGCAGTTGAGTGCCGAGTCTGAGATGGCTTTTCTTGTAATTATTTCATTGTTGCCAGGACGACCTTTAGTGTCACATCCTTGTCAAAACTTCAGCTTCCGCTCGGTGCTGTTCGTGTGGAAAATCTGTCAAGGAGTTGGCCCCACCCTGCGCTCTCCTCGAATCCATTATTTTTTTGGCAAAATCATTGCCAGTTGGCTGTGGCACACGTTGCGGCCCACGTTGCGACTCATTTACGCCTGACTGACTGCCAGAGCTTCCTCCCCTCCGAGATTCGGGATTCAGGATCATTGGGCGTTTTCATAAATTATCCCCATAATTCCCCCATGCTTTCCACGCCATTCGATTGGACGGTTCGGGTTTAAGGCCTTTGTTCGCATTTTAACGTCCGTTTAGCAAGTCAGTTATGGTCTGTGAATTTTAAGCACTTTCGGCGGGGTTGGCTTGGGCTTGGATTTCCGATTCCAAATCCTTTAAAGTTTATCAGATTTTACATGGCATCGAAGTGGAAAGTTTGGCAAAAAATTAAGGTCCGAGCACGGAAGATGATTTTTGATAAAATACAGCGTTTTATTCAAATAAGAATCGGATATAGTTTCATAGGGTAAAAATAAAAATTAAGAAATCAGGGAATGGTATTCATTTAACCAAATCAATTTACAAGAATGACATTAAGTTTTAATGGGTTTCAAAAGTATTATAAACGTTTTTAACTAATTTTAAAAATAATAATCGCCAAATCGAATCGATCATAAACTTATTTTTATACATCGTCTTTGGATCTTGTAGCTTTTATTCGCGATTTTATAAAACTCACAAATGGCAAACAATTTAAAAACGAATTTAAGGTGAAATCTTTTAATAAAGTTTTACACGAAAATGTCCTAAAGTAACCCATGCACTTCTATGTATATACACACACCAGGAATCACAGATACCATAAATATACACATGAGCATCAAGTTTTCTTGGAAAAGTTCGCACTGATTATTCGGGACTCTAATGAACTTCAACCTCCCAACCTCGGAGAAGAGCTTCCGCAAGTTGGCTGGCCGTAATAAACCCGAGGCCACATAAAACCAGACACACGGACACGGCTCCGGAGGAGAAGTCCCTATCCGCCGGATCTCGGATCCCTGTCCGCCCGCGCACGTAGCAGACCAGACTGGGTCGGTCTGGAGACGGCAACCAGGCCCAGACACGCAGCATGCGGCATAAAGTTTTTAATAAATTTCACGAGTGGCGAATGTGAACGCAATAAAATCGAGCTGACAACTATCTGGCGGCGAAGTGCGAAATGACCAAGTGCGCATCGGGACGACGAAAGGGAGAGTCCTGCCATAACAATGCAAATTTCACTGAGCCCGGACTGTGAAAGGATGCAGTGGCTGCCACCTCAATATGCCCCATGCCCCATGCCACATGCCACTGGCATTGTGCTTCCATCGCTGCCGTCGCTGGCCGGCAACTCCATTCACTTTTCGCGCGAGGAAAAGCGCGAGCGCGACTCTCTTGGCCTTTATGTTGTCAGAGCCAAGTCCCTGCAATTGTTTCTGCAACAACGTCTCTGCTGAAAGTGTACTTAATGAAATCTTTTTGTCATCTTTTACTTCGAGACGTTTGAAAGTCGGCCCCCTCCCGTTTCTCCCGTTTCCTCTGTGACCATTGTTTTCCCGGGCCATTGTCATCAATTTTTTTGCAAGAAGGAATCTCTGGCGCAAAAACTTTGCCCGGACTACCAGCCAGGCAGGCAGGCAGTCAGCCAGCCAGAAATGAAATCGAAACGACTCTTCATCTTCTGCGCATAATAAAATGCAAATTTTCGCAACAATTAAGTGTGCGGGGAAAACGGGCGTTGGGAAATGCTGAAAAAGTTGTTCTCAAACTTACCCCCTTGCAGGGTCGTTCGTCGGACAGCAGGCGGACGGCTCCGCGGCCGAGGGCCTCCCGCTTCCGTTGGGCCGAGAAGATGCGCAGCTCCTTCCGCTCCTCGTCGCTCAGTGAGTGGCAGTAGCGCACCTGCAAAGGACACGTAGACAAGGTGGGAAGGTGGAAAGTTAGCTCCTGTATTCCTGAATTTTAATTAAGGCCACTCAAAAGGCAGTGGCAAGTTTTTTAATCTCGCCGGGCCTTTTGTGAGATTTTCTTTGCCTTCTGTTTTCAATGTTCCCGAGCCGGGCTAATTATGCATTTTTGTCACAAGGATTTTTTTATACCATGTACCAAAGGTACAAAGGTATTATAGTTTTGTGCGAGTGCGATTTTCTGTAACAGGCAGAAGGAGGCGTGGCAGACCCCCAAAAGTTACATAAATATTGGTCAGGACCACTAAAGGAGTCGATATAGCCATGTCCGTCTGTCCGTCCGTCCGTCCGTCTGTCCGTCTGTCTGTATGAACGCCTGGATCTCAGAGACTATAAGAGCTAGAGGCACCAAACTTTGGATTTAGACTTCTTATATCTGCACGCAGATCAAGTTTGTTTTAAATTTTTGCTGCTCCCCTTTTTTGGGGAGCTATTTGAAAAAAACGTATAGCTCCGAAATTTATAAAGTTATGTAAACCATATTAAAAAGCTTAATGCATTTTATCAAAATACACAGACTGTCCAAATTTTATTGCGATCGTGCCATAAATAGCGGAGATATAGGCTTTTTACTTTATACACATTACGTGTACAAGAGGCAGCCCAGGCAGAGGGCTCCAAATAAATCAAAACGTTCATTAAACATTTTACTTATGTTCACATTACTATGAAAATAAGGTTACACATTTTGAATTGGTTGGTGGTGCAGCTGGCTAAGCTGAAGTCTTTTTCAAATGTTAGTTGTCACGGGTTCGAATCCCGTCGGCGACGAGTGAAAACTTTTTTATTTTTAGCATTTTTTTTTTTTCAGTAAATCAAAATAAATTCAGTATTTAATACTAAGAAATAAAAAAAATGCAAGCAAAGAACTTAATGTTTTGAAAATGAAAAAATTCCTTATGCCTGGCGGTTGATTCGAACCCAGGCCAATCGCTTACAAAAATGTATGTGTAGCATTACCCACTGAGCTATCGACTTTGCTATTGAATGGGAAGACATTTGCATTATATGTAAATTTGTCTCAGTTTTTTATTCTTATTCTCTTTCTTTTATATAATTTTGGGACGCCTTGTAATGGTACATGGTATTCTACTGTCGGGACACCCGACTGTATTTCCATCTTGTTTTTAAGTTTTTCTGGTTAACAATTTTTAAAGGGAATATCTTTATTTGGGCCAATTTAAAAAAATAATTATAATTTTACAAGAAAAGTAACAAGAATCTAAAGAGATTCAAAAGTAAGAAGATGAAACATTGAAATCGCCATCGAAAGGTTTTAGACTTGAATGTACTTCTACTGAATTACAACATAGACTCTTAACAAAAAACTAATAATTAATTATAATTAAGATGACTAACATTTTAGGCAATTAAAATGTATGCATGTTAGACACCTCATAATTATACGATCTTTATTTTACTTGTACAAAGCTTAGTTGTTAATAAATTATCCTCAGTCTTTTTGTATTACATTTAACTCAATTTATTAAAAGTTAAAGAGATTTCCATAATCTTTTTTATTTAATTTAAAAATTTAAATGCAGCTTCCGTTCGATTCTCTTGTTTCCTTCCGGCCAATTGTAATTTTTTCTTTTCAGTTAGCCAACTTCCGTGGTCCTAACCGAACTCCCTTTTGTTCTAACTTCCAGCGAGTTCTTTTTCTTTTTATCCAATACTCACTTCGTTATCTTGCGGCGGCAGCTGGTGCAGCAATTGCTTGACGCGATACTTTTCGCCGGGACTGTTGACGTAGGGCACTTTGTCGTCGGGCAGTTGGCTGAAGTACAAGCGGACCTGCAGAGTGGAAAATGGAAATGGGAAAGTCGAATTAGCTTCCGCGCAAACTTTGGCACAAAGAAAAGTGTGCTCTTAAAATCGAATAAGACAAATCATAACGAATTTGTCGAAGGGGGCGGGAAAAGGAAAAGCTGTTTCACGCCCACCGCGTGGTGAGGGGAAAAAGTGTCGCAATACCCAGGGGAAGTTGAGTCCGTGGAAAAAAGAAAAGCGCTGGTTTTCCCAGGAGCAGTTATGCAAGACACCGCCCCGAATAAAAACACAAAAATTGGCAGGCATTTCAAGCTCTAATTGCTGCCAAATGTATCGGCAATTTAATTACAAAACGCTTTCGCTTTCCACCAGATAGCGACGGACAGCGATTCGGGAGCGATAATTTCTTCAGCGTGTAATTAAAGTGGTTTCCCGATCGATTTCCTTAACCACGCCAGTGGCCAGCGGCAAGGCATTGAACTGGATTTGGGAGAGCGTGGAAAATCGACCGAAAGCAAAAGTGGCCAGCGGGTGGCCAAAGCCCGCGGCACATCCCTTGCCATGGCATGCCACAGTCCGAGATTTCACTTAATTAGTTGCGACAAATCGGAACACATGTCGGGGATAATGACGATGATGAAGTTGGGCTTTCTATATTTCAGTGGTGGTACCCTTGGGTTAGGGTACAACATTTGTGAAAGCCTTTAAAAACATTAAGATACATTCTCTGATGGGAAAGTCGTTAAATTTTCTTGTGAAACATTTAGAAGCTAATTAGCAAAGAATCAGACAATCAACAAATAAAATACTCTTTCCTAGGTTATTCTAGTTCCTCAAAATTCAGTTGCTAGCATGCACTTAGCATATAGGTTTCACTTCTCACCTGATCTGGCCTTAATCCCGGCGGCACCCATGTGTACTCCTCAAGGGCACATCCGCTGTCGTCGTCCGACTGCGAGTTCCGTTGGAAGTCCAGCTGCTGGTGGTGGTGACTCGGGTGGAAGCCATGTCCCGCCCCCACTGCTGACGCCGTCTTGTAGGTAGCTGTGCGTAGCGGGGAGGCCACCGAGTTCAACGGCAGGTGGCTGGGTGGTTGGCAGTGGCGGCGCTGCAGCGGAGAGACAAAGTGACTGACGGCGGGTCCCAGAGAGCCGCTGCCGCCACTGCTGCCGCTGGAGGAGGCCGAGGGTACGTCCAGGGCTTGGGTGGAAGTCTGGTGAGTGCCAGCCGATGGGGGCTGTGCCTCCGGGCGGTGGGAAGCATAAGTGAGACCCGCGCCGCCCGCCTCAATCTGCAGCAGCTCGCTTTCCGTTTGCGTGTAGTAGCTGCTGCTGGGCGGTTGATGTTTCTGCTGCTGCTGTTGCATGTTGCTGGTGGTGCGGGGTGCGGGCGTGGGTTTATATTTGCTGGATGATTTGCTGGACTGGGTGCTGCAAAGAGTTAAAAGAAAGGGTTCAATCAGTAAGAGGTGTTGATGATTACAAGAAGATTAGTTACGCTTTCTGGTTGTCTTAAACGATAACTCATCATTACAAGTTTTTCAGGTGAAAAGTGTGAATAGTTTATGTTCAGTAATAATATTTAAGAAATATTTTACATAATATTTAGAGTATATTAAAACTAACTCTATAGAGATCGCGGCCTAAACTTGATTCCTAAATTTCGCCACTAAGTTAAAATCAAGACTCGAGAAACCTTGTCATACATCTTTTCTAAGATCTGAGATCTGCTTGCCTCGCAGATCATTCTCGATGCCATCTTTATGGCTCCTCACTGCCCATTAGGTTGCTAAAAAGTAGGAAATCCATTCTGGTCGAGCGGCTCTCGGCTGCAATTACTGCAGCTGCGCATGCGTGCCCCTCCCAGGGAGTCGGAGGCCGGAGCAGAGTGACTGCTCGCTTGACCGCTGCCCACAGTGGCATCTTCTTTCTCTGCGCTGCTTTCTGCGGCACTTTCACTCGGTTCGTGGCACGCCGCGCGATTATGCAGCCAAGCAGAGACCGAAATCCGAGAAATTTCAGCATATGGTCATGTCTCGGCTTTAATTCGCCTTTCCTACTGGCCCGAGTGCTGCGGCAATTAAAGTCATTTGTTTGGCTCAGAGTCGAGCGCCACTGCGGCTCTGTGTGGGGTGTGTGAAATATTAAACTGTTTCACTGGCAGTCGTACACGAGTTGCACAACATCCAGAGCATGAATAACGGCCACACGAGGCCATTAGGCCTTCCAACATTTCTGTTCGCTCTAATCAACGTGAGAAAAAACCCCGAATGGCGGCGATTTGTCTTCGCCTCTTGTGATCGTATGCAAATCAAAGACATCTCATCATCTCGCAAGCCCAGTTCAGCCTTGTGCTAATGAAGCAAGACCCCGGGTGAATGTGACCCCGCGTACTCGCGGTGCCGGACGGATGACCAGGAGCCATTAACACCTCCAGATCAGTCGTCAGTCAGTCAGCCAGAGCCACTGGAATGTGTGGCCATGTGAGCGAGGAGAAAGTTTTATAGCCACCGCTTTTGTGGTTTCCCAATGCAAATTTCAGTTGTTCGCGCCGGCAGGTTCAGTGCCAAAAGCTGATCGATCGCCGCGTACTTTCTAAACAGTTTCGGGCCAGGCCTGATGGCTGTCAGCAAAACATGGCCAGAAGCCAGGGCGTAATCTGTCACCCAATGAATTGCCAATTGTGCTGCTGCCGATTGGATTTGATAGCGGAAAACAGCGCGCAAGCGCCGGGCCAAAAGAGCCCCGCCACGGCAGATCGGATCGGATCAGATCAGATCCATTCAAATCAACACGAATCCCAGTCGCAGCTGCCAAATATGGCCAGCAGTGGCTCGGACTCGGCCTAGACGCTTTTCGGGTTTCTCTTTTCGGCCAGAAGGAAACCTGTTGACGCGGCCGAATGCCTGCATTTCTGCATTAACCGCCAGTTGGCCAGGCGCAAAATACGCAAAAATGCCGCCTGTCCAACTACGGAGCACGGCCTGGACATATACATAAATTTGGGTTAAGAAGATTTTGAGTTTATTTGGTTTGATGTCTGTCATTTCCTTGATGGCCTGTCGCAATTGCGCACGTCTGAGGATAATTAAAAGTAAATTGTTTGACACTCGGATCGGATGGGAATGGCCTGGGAAATATGGCTATAGTGATCCGGTTTTCCCCATTTTCGGTGCGGGTATTTTGAAGACACTTTTGGGAATTATCTGCGTTTGGCAAGTCGTCTTATGTCTAAAATAATGCACTGGTTGCACTGAATGCTTCTTGAAGTGTGTCAAATAATTGGGGTTAGCGGATGCTGGCTGAAACTTAGATGCGCTAAAGCAAAGTCATGACTTGTCACTTCATATTATAATTTTGTGACCAAGTCTCGACAATTTTAAAGTTAAATACATATTGGTTTATTCTGCGGCTTTCTAACATATATGTATCTAGCCACTGGGTTTGAGTTTTGATGCTTAAGAAAAAGTGGCGCCCAAAGGCAAGACACGTGACTTAGCAATTAGCAAAGCACCAGGGAAAAAGTTTAGTCTCAGCTATTTTGTGTGTAATATTACAAGAAATTTAAGATACTTTTCTCCTCATATTTAGTTACTTTGTACCATGTTTACTCACACACTATCAATTCCAACATGTCTCTAAAAACAAACTGCAGTTTAATAAAAAAAAATGTAAAATAAGCAACAAATAATATGCCCTATCACAGGTCTCTTCATCCCACATATATATGTACATATATAGTTTTTCTCAAGCCTCTGTTTCGCTTTTCACTTTCTGTGGAAAGCGAGCTTGATGTTAAGACCGAGCAATATAGGTTTTTCGGGTACGCAGCATTAATAGGCTGTTTACCTTTCCTTTTCGGACCATTAGTCACCTCTAACACTTGTAATTGTCGTAATCCATTTATGATCTGTATGCGTTTCACACGCCCATAAGCCGTTCCAGAGGCCGTAACCACGCGCCGTTCCTTTCGAATCGATTTATCTGCCCGCTTTCCACATCTCCGATCTAATCCAATACAATCCGATGCTCATTAACGGACACTTGGGCAATTTCAGCACGCCTCGCGCTCCTCAAATGCCAAATCGCAGCTATAATAATATCTCAATTATGTGCAACACTACAGCATCGATGGCATTTCTATTCGTTCCACGATATCGCCGCTGTGTTTCCACGATTTCATTAAATTTTAGACACGCAGTTTCCCCAGAAAAAGCCGCTGCGGGAACACGTAACTGGTTCAAAATCATTTGGGCTCTCGGAAAACCAAAGCAAACCCGTTCTCCGACGGGGATCCGATTCTGGGAACTGCTGGTGCACTACGACACCGAACGGCAGCAGTTAAAATTAATACGTAACATGCTATTCCTAATAATTGAACAGAGTCCGGCCAGCCAGTCCGCATTAAATTACTTTCACAATTGGCCGAAAGATAAACGCCCGTCTCGGCCGGCTTTAGGCCTGGCATTAGGCCCAGTAATGCTTGATTATCCGTGGTCAGCACACGATCTGCGATCGGGGATCCCCGATTCCCGATTCCCGACTTGAGATACTGAGATTCCGATGCCCAATCAGAATTGCATTTATTTCTGGCCCGGGGGCGTGGCCCAGTGCAGCTCGGTTCAGCGCAGGGCCATTACGAAATCTCGTTCAATGGCCCCCCAACTCGTGACCTTGTTGCGTTGCGTGTTCCATTGTTGGGTCGCTCCGAACGACTCCCAAACGGAGCCCCTCAAAACGCCACAATTTATTGCCTGGCGCGGCCGGGTCTCGGGTTAAACTGCCGCGTTTGACTGCCTTTACGTCACACGAATAACCATAATCCCATCCGATCCATTCCGAGTCGAAAATGAGAAACAAAAAAGCCCGTATGTACATGCAATCGCGTCATATGTTGCACGTGTTGCTGTCGCTCAGCGTTTTTATGCATTTCGCTGCGCGCTTCCCTCAGCTTCTTCGCTTTCTTTATGGGTTTTTGTACGAGGCCGGGCACATTTTGTGTGCCTGTCCGCGGCTAGACCTCACCTGGAATCGGGACACCGCCTGGGATGGTGGGTATCGCATCTGGCTGGGATTGGGCCTGGGTCTGGAGCCAGTCGGGCCCGTTGCACGAGTTCCTCGCGTCCCGCGAGAATGTGTGTGCAGCAACGCCTGTTTAAGTACCGCGTGGTGATTTAGTGCACTCGTACCGTTAGGCGGTATTCGTTATACGTTATTCGTTATATACTCATAGTGAGCAGTATAGAGTACGATCCGATCCAAGGCGACCAGGGACGCTGATAAGCTATAAGCAATGAGCAAGCTACACAGCCTCTTCCAGAGGCGGTAGCGGAAAGGAGATTTACATTTCGAGGGGGTTTTTGCAATGCCTTTTTAGATTAGTAAGATGAAAGTTTGAACAATATAATCTTTATTTCAAGTTAAGACTTCGAATTGTAGAATGAATACTATGCGTGACACGTTTACCATTCCCTTATGAAAGGAACACTTCAGTTAAAGAAGAAATATAGAAACCCATGGCGTTACGCATCTTATTTCCTTTGCTGTAATAGGAACTTTTAAAAGAGGAAACCTGTTTAATTTAACCATTGACCTGGCATTGAAATGCTGAAAACAAAATGCAAACTATTTGAAGAAAATAAATACTCTTCGGATTCTCCTAAAATATAAATTTGGATTATTTTTGTGTATGTGTAATTTGAATTTATTTGCATTTAAATTTTAAGTTAAAATCCTGCCCACGTTCCCTCCGCCACTGGCACCCAAGTCAAACAAGAGCATCGTAGTCGACAGCTTCAGCATCTGCTGCATCTGCGCCTTTAGCAGCATCGGCGGCAGCGGCTAAAATGCATTATTAATCGGCGCGGCCAAAGAAGCTAAAGCGGCAGCCGGTGCATTTGGCCCAGGCCTGCCCACACTCGCGGTTTTAGAGCCAGTTGCTAATGCCGCTGCCGCTGCGGCTGCTCCTGCCGCTGCTGCATCGCATGTTGCATGTTGCAGGTTGCATGCGGCAACTGCGCTCAAGTCGAGTTTGAGTCGAGTTTTTGAGCCGAGCTGATTCGCGTTTCGTCATTAACAGCTTTTGCTTAATTTTATTCAGCCAGCCACTGCCACTGCCACTCCCCACTCCCCACTCCCCACTCCCCACTCCCCTTCTGCCTGCCACCAGCCGCCCCTCTTGCCGCGCTGTCAACAGCTCCGGACACGTTTCAGCGATTTTCATGTTGCATGGCTCGCTCTAATTTATGCAAAATGCTGTTCTTCTTCTGTAATTCAACTTGTGTATTCGCTCGCTACATTTTGCTCTTTTTCGAGGGGTACGGACACTTTTTAGCGAACTTCGGGCAACTAGTTTGCTTCTGCTGGCTTCATTAGCCCCAAGTTGATGGCCAAGTTTTTGTGTTTGTTTGTTGATCTGGCTGCTGCCTTATTGATTTCCCTGGCAAGCGGTATTCTGTTGCCGGGTATTTATTTGATTTTAATTGCTTTCGAACAAATGCATTTGTGTTGGGATCAATGATGGATGAATGAATGTGGTGGAGTGCTGCCATGAGGTCTAAGCTCTTGTTCCCAGCCACGGCAACAATTGAACCATTTAGTTAGCTGTGAATTCCTGGGCCAAAAGATTACCTGCCAGTGATACCGTGACTCCCACAGTTCTTAGACATAAATTAAATATCTCCTCTAATTTGATGTTCTCCTAATGATGATGATGATGATGATGATGTTGGTGATGGTGCGGATGATGATTGAAGCCGGTGATAAATGTAATTGCTTTTGCGGCAACTATGTTGCCATGTCGCGTCTCCCATGTCCCATCAAATGAAGGCACATCAAAGCAGAGATTATATTTGGGAAGCTGGGGCAGCGGTCACAATAAGTTGATTAAATTAAAGTGCGTTAAAATCCTCTGAAATAATTGACGCGGCCCCAGAATGTTTTCGTAGAAATCGGAGGAGAATAAAGCGAGGAGAATGGAGAATGGAAAATTGAGACAGAGAATGGAGAACGGAGAACGCTGACCGGAGAACAAAGAACGCAGCCAGAAGACACCGAGGAAAAGCAGAGCACAATTTATTGTCGGTGCTCGTATGACAGCCGAGCAAGTCCAACGGAGCATGAAGCGCGAGCAGAGTTCCAAAAGATGGATGAATGGATGGATGGATCGCTGGCTGGCCAACAGGTGGGCAGTGCCTGGCTTCACCTGTTGGAACGTGGGAATCTAGTTTCGTTAGCGACAACCCCCCCGGGATGGCCGAAAAGCAATTACCGAAAATAATGTAAGACCCAAACAATCCCTCGGGCCTGCGGTTGCACTGCCTCCGAGCCCCCGAGAGTCGCCCGGTGCACCTGACCATGACTGCAGCAGTGGCGGGGTGAGGGCAAGTGCAGCCAGCTATGACCGCTCTGGTTCGAGTCTCCGCTCCGAAAGGATGTTCAGCTCTATAATTAATGAGCCAGGAGCAGCTAGGGGGAGAGTTGTACACTTTCTCACGCACTACCAATTTCCAATTTTCAATTTCCAATTGGAGTTCCGTCGAGGCGTAAACGGATTATCTTTTGCATGCGTTTGATCAGCCGCCGAGACTTCCTACATGGAACAAACGGACAGCGGACACTCACTCACAGGCTTACATGAGCCTGGCTAACTGTAACTGTAATGGCAATCGCCATGCCAACGTCAAAATCGTGTAGGTCCCCGCTCAGAACATGACAACTGACAAAAGCAACAAGCATCTGACAGACAGGCGACAGCGGAAGGGAGGCAGAGACAAACAAACAAACAAACATCGGAATCAGCATCTGCATCGGCGGGCAGCAACAACATTTCAATTAACAAAGGAGCCTGGCAGGGAGCGGGGAGCAACCAGAAGGGGTGCTCCCATGGAGGAACTGGGCAACGTCGTCTTCTAATCGCCGCCTGTCAAAATAAAGCTCAGTGCCAGGCATCACAGGGGAACCTCCTTGGGCAACAAGACAAGCAGCACTGCGAAAAGTGGCCAATTTCAAGAGAAATCAAGACGAACTTGATTTTCCATCTTATTTGACTCACAACGAACAGTTAGCTAATTGGAATTTCTGCCTCAAATCTAAATAAATAGCAACATTTCTCTCTGTGCACTCTGCCAGCCTCCTGATGCTTCTAGCCGCATTCATGTGTATCTGCTAAAATGCGCAATTAAGTCATCAAATGTTTGGCCTGAGAGTGTCCAAGCGTCTTGACACAGCCCCAAGCCCACAGAGCACCGAGTACGCATTAGACTAATGCATTTGGGAGCAACCAGGAAGCCAGCAGCCAGTCCAGTCCAGGCCAGGTCTGGTCTTGCTCTGCCACAGAGAGGGAAACTGTGGGCGCTGGGAGAGGGTCTCCGAGAATGCGAAAATGCGAGAGGCCCCAACCACCGACTTTTACTGCTTCTGGCCGCGGACGACTGCTAATGAAGCCTGAATGGCAGACCGAGACCAAGACCGGGACTGCGAACAGGATCTGGCTGAGATCCGTTAGGAGCTGGCTCCAATTTATCAAGTGCCATTGCTAGGGCCCGGCCAGAGGCCCAGCGGCGTCTCATTAACGCTTCCAGTCGCGTAGGCGTCGCGACATATGGGGGAATTCTGGAAACCACTTCGGATTCCAATCCCGTGTCCCATTCGGATTGATGCTGACGATTGTGTCCGAGCTGACCCAGCTCACGTCCTCCCGATGGCTACATAACAGCAGCCGCGATCGATGTACACGGAAATGGAAGCTCTGGAGAAAAAATATAACCCTCAAGATGTTAGATATCACTAAGGTGTTTACTTTCAATTAAACCTAAAGAAACTGAGGCCTGCAAAAGGCATTAAAACCTTTTACTTTTGAATAAATTACCTAAGCTCCACATTTAATTTTTCCCTTTTTTGCTCAGTGTAAGAGCCTTCGTAGGTACACGTGTTTTTTTCGAATAAATTGCTATTGGGAATCTGAAATCGGGGATCGGCAGAGCCGAATTGCATCCATCTGAGTGCCGGCTTTCTCCGCAGAGTGCCTCTGTGGCGACGGGCGAAATTAATTTGCGGAAATCTCGACTCGAGTGGCTAAAATATTTCAAGAAAATCACGATTATCAACTCGAATTCCAGCGGCAGAGCTGTGCGGGCGATCGGCCAGACACTTTCACAAGCTCTCCGGCCAAGTGACATCTGTGCTAGTTTTACCGGATTTGCATTTGATTCTCATAAGGCCGCCGTCGCCGCCGCTGTCGTCTGATTGATGGCAATTTCTAAAGCGTGTATTTCTGGCGCTCTCATGACAAATCAATTCGGAGCGTGGGCGATCCGCAGAGTCTGCAACTATATGGCAGCCGTGGTAATTGTCCACAATTTGGCAGCGATTTGTAAGGGGGATGACGGGCAGAAACCGCTGCTGCCCACCTGTATTTGGCCAACAAAGCGATGGCCATTAAATTAATTACATCGGGCTGCGCACTCCTCCAAATTCAATTAAACGTAAATTACGAAAATTAAAAGCAACAAAGAGCCGGGCTAAGCAACCAGTTTCGAGGTCCGATGCCGAATCCGATCGTGGCTAGAACACTTAACTCAGTTTACACACGCTCCCCAAGACCCCTGACTTATGGCCACTAAATTCCGCGTATCTGTACGTTTTTGTATATGTAATTTGTACGGATAAATTTGGCAAATTGTTGGCGGGGCATCCGAGGAGAAAAGATAATCACAATCCGGCGTGGGGAACAGGAAATATAATAAGCCTCGAAAGCAACGCCCTTCAATTTGCCTTGCCCCCGTCACCCCCCGGCTCACCCTAATTTTATTTGCGGTTTTCGATTTTATTTTACAAACACATTTTCAGCTTTGCAAAATGTATTCCTTGGCCCCCTCCTGTTGCCTTGTTTTCTGGCCACTTTTTGATTATAAATTGAATTTCCCCGGCCCGAGACGAAATCAATCAACTCGTCTGTCGTCTTCCCCCATTCACTTGTAAATCGCTGTTTTCTTAATGCGTTTTATGGATTCACGATTAGGTGTTGAGCCAATAAAACTTGGGTTCTGACACAGACAAAGGCCCGGGCCCATTAAGTTGGCTTATACAACCTTTTGGCCCGGGGATTGTGTCACATTCTATCTCGGACGATGAGGAGGAGGCGGTTGAACTCTCCGACTTTGATTAGTTTCGTTCGCTGACAGCACAAGAAATTGCTCATACGCCCCGCGAAAAACAAAATTAATTAGAAAGAAAGCCAGCCGGGGAGAAAAATCCGCCTCACTTCACCGGAGTGCGGAGCATTAAAGGGGCGTTACTTGATATGTCTGCGAATCGGTTAAAGTCAGATTAATGCCCAGCCAAGGCCCCGGCCGCTCCGTTTGTCGGCCTTTTTGCCATTTCAATTAAAATGCCATATATCATGGCCAAGAGCCTTTCCCAACTACTGCGCACATCGAATGCAATTAAAATCAAATGCGTGGCTCATTTTTGAATCAAAGCAAATCGTAAAGCGATAAGCCAGCCGTGGACCACCCGAGAGCTCCTTGCTTTTGCTTTCGCCTTTGCCTCTGCCTTTGCCAACTTCAATTAGCCCGACCAAGTCGGGGGCCCCTATACATACATAGGTCGACCAACAGAGCTGCTGGCCTTCCTTATTTATTTTATTGTTGAGGCTGGACTGGGCTGGTAGCGAATTCCTATGCAAAGTGTTCTGCCGGCCAGGCGCTTAATTACGCCCTAAGTAGCCGCCAGTCAATATTGATTTTGGCTCATTTAAACTGGGAATTTAATAGGCCCAACTGATTGCTAATGGATTCTGGGGCTGTGACTGGGAATAGGCCTGCTCAGATTACCAGTTCGTCCGCGGCGAAAATATGGAGAGAGAGTGGAACACACACTCTTCCCCAATGCTTTTGTTTTTTACTTTTATGGCCAAAACCGAAAAATTCTAATTAACAGTTTGCACAGATTTATGAACAGAAGTCCATGCAGATGCAGTCAAGCGAAGTGAATGCATAAGATACAAAGTAAGGAAAGGATGCAGAGCGAGAAAAATGTTTCGAAATCTTTGAAATAAATGGAATATATCAAAATATAAATTTCTCTATCATAAAAATTTGCATAGTCATCTCTTCAACACAAGCTATAAATTTTAGAGAATTAGAAATGACCGAGAATGCTATTTTTTCGAGACTAGATCGATCTATGTGCATAAATCGATAAATATAATAATTGGTTTTATATATCAGGAAGAGAACATAAGCACAGTTTTAATTTGTAATTACTTTGCTGTTGGAAATAAATATGAAGAGGTTATCACCAAAAGAAGCACTTAAAAATAATCCAAAATTATTTAAATTTGGAATAATCAAACTTTATAATTGCCCATATTCACATCAGAGTTTTCTTTTGACATAAAAACACCTAATATGAATTAATTTGCTTATAGACAGCTCCAAGTTTCGACTGAATATAAACGTGATAGACATTGCTTTCCTCACTGTGTATCCAAGCGAAAATCAGAAGATCTCGAAGATACCGAATACCTTATCGGCGAAGGGCATCCTGCGCCGGCAGGCGGCAAAAGGAGAACTCAATTTATGGAGACGACGCGTGGAATTTACGAGATGGCAGAGATCTCCCGATCGTGGATGCAAACACCAAGTGACAGGGCAGCCCGGAGGGATGTACCCACTGGACCCGAAGTTCTGCCAACTTCATTTAGTCGCTGCCATTGCCACTCAGCAGCCGCGGGGAGTGCAAATCATTGGGCCAGTTAACAAAATGCGGCAAGGGGGCGAGGGAGGTGCACGTGCTGCTGGTCGGAAAGTTGATAAATAACTTTCGGTGTCAGTTTTGCAAATAGTCGGGCATTAATAACACCTTCTTAGCGCGGCCCCAAACAGTCGCCTACAGCCGGAGACAGAGCCTCTTATGGCGGATTATTTCTGCCATTATTCAACCGCGACCTGTAAGATTTGTACTTTCAACACAATTGAAACTGAGAAGCGTTGCAGAACGTTGGGGGATCAGGTGAACATTATATATTATATGTCCAATATATTGCCTGTCAAAAAGGTGGGACTTTAAGTTCTTAGAAGCATATTTATCAAGAATAACATTTATATAAGATTTGAGTATAAATATAAACAAACTGTTCTTCATGTTATTTGCATTATGCAAATTATGATAATACCTTTGGAGTATAGTAGTATTATGTGTACATTTAAAACCAATCCTAATCTAAGAAAAATTAAATCAAATCAAGGTCGAATAGCTAGAGAAGTTATTTTCATTTGTATTTACACCAATTGAGGCTAGAAAAATATGTGGCCTTCATTATTGGCTTACAAAAAATGTAAACGGAGACTGCTCTAAGGTAGTAGAAAGTTTGTGGCCCATACAGCAGCTAAACAGCAGATAAAATCTATTAAATTAAATGTAATATTCAGTAATATTCAGCATTTTGTAGCCTCTATAAGAGAGGAATGCGACCCCATTCAAGTGGAAGCTGCTGCGCCCCTGGCTCTGGCACAGGTTTCGTTATATTTCATTTGAGAGGTCATAAAATATGATTTCAACGATTAAAAATAAAGGCTCCTGCTCTCAAGTTCGATCTGAGAACTCTGCTGCCCATACTCGTATAGAGCTATTAAGGAGCCATTAAACTGGGCCATAAACTCCCCAACGCCCTGCAGCCCCCGCCAACGCACCACTTTATAGTCACTTAAGCCCGAAAATGCAAAGCTCATCAAATGGATTTCAAATTAGTTGCCCCCACCCCGCCCCGGGCCACAGTTATCGCCGAGAGTTATGGCCATTAGAGATAGGCCAGGCGGAGACTTACGTTTTGGCTGCTGTCGCTGCTGGCGGCGGCGGCGGCTTCTTTGAGTGGCCATCAAACCTGGCCAATTGTTCTTCAATATCGCTGAGCTGGATATCGTCAGCAATGGCCAGGTTGAAGCAGCAGGCGGAGTCCCTCCTGTCCCGCTCGATCAGCTGCTCCGTGTCCTTGGGATTGAGCCAAACGGCGTTCCTGCTGCGGCACAGGTTGAGGTTCCTCAGGTCGCCAAAGTGAAGGGACATTATTGAATGAGGAGGAGGAGCAGGCTGTTTCTGGATCTTGGCCAGCTGGGCAGCGCTCAGGCTGCCCGTCAGCATGGCCACCTCCACGTCGTCGTCGGTCTCCCCGTTACAGGAGATGCCCGAGGAGTGGAACTGCTCCTCGCAACTGGTCTTCCTTAGCTCGCAGCCGGAGGAGGACTGGGCCACGGCCATGGCCAAGGTAGGAGCTGGCGACTCATTGGGCAGCTCCAGGGCTATTTCGTAGGGCGCCAGTGTAATCCTGGGCTTTGGCTTGGTCTTGGCACGCACCGCAGCCTTGATAATGCACTTTGCTGGGGGATTGCCTCGGTTCTTGGAGCAGCTGGACTTTCCTGCTGCAGCCTGCTTTCTGGGCGATAGCTTAGTCACCGTGGACAAGCGGGATTGGGCGGTGCTCTTTTGCGGCACCTGCGGTGGTTGGACCTTGTCCTGCTCCCGGCTGGCCAGGCGCTCCCTTCCCTCTCTCTCCGCGGAGAGGGCCCTTCGGCGACTCCTCCGAATGCTGGGCATATTCCGAGGGAAGAGCTTGCCGGCATCCGCCTGGGAGCTCTTGGACAGACTGTCGCAGCTCCTGTGGCGCGTGGGACTGCCACTGCTCTCCGTGGTGGCTGTGGAGGTGCTGGCGGACCCATCGAGGGTGGTGGCCAGCACCGAGGCGCACTCGCTGAGGTTCAGCACGGGATCCGGCTTGACAGCCTGCGGCAGGCGGATCTTCCACCAGCGCTTCTTCGAGAGCATCGTCGTCACGCGTCAATCACGGGTCGCGGGGCAATCAATCAATTGACACATTAACAGGACAGGAACACCTCGGCCGCACCTGGTATGCGGCGGCCAGCAATTACTGTCGCCAGCAATTAACGGGCAATCTGCTTGCTCCAATTATGTGCACTCGCGCTCGATAGTTGGGATCGGATCGTATATAGCCGACTAAAGTCAAGGTTTTGGTTTTTCGCGGAAGAGCAGCTCGCACACCACTCGCTTTGGGGCTGCTCAGACAACTGAAGATCGCATAGAAAGTTGGCCGAAAGGCGGCGGAGAACCGGCTACTGGCCAGGTTGGTGCAGGTCAAACTCACCACTGGCCAACTCACCACGGCTCTCTCCTGGCCGCTCTCTCGAATCAAGTGCAGGTAACAGGTAACAGGTGCCACCTGAGTGGAGTGGCTCTGGCGCTTGAGTGCTTCTGGGACGAGCCGCATTCTGGCCGCGTTTATTAGCCAAGCCGAGCTACTGGTTGCAACTGGTTGATGGCTGTGCTGTCTTCGGGCCATTTGACACATTTCATCCGCTTAGCGATTGACCCATTTCAATCATGGAGGACGATTGCGAGAGGCCAGAGTCCGGCCCTTGGGCGGTTTGTTGCCACATTAGCGGCGCACTCACAGGTGGTCGTTAGCCTGCAGGCCAGCTAAAAGTGTGGTAATCAGGTGAGAGGAGACCCCGAGCCCTGTGTGAAACGCATCCGGGCAGGTAACTAGCCAATGGCAACATGGGAATGTGTGAGCCAATCAATTGAATTAGGGTTTCTGCGGCTAGCACCACCGATGTTGAATGGGATACTCACCTGGCAGAACCTGTGGGAATGCGTTAATCTCTAATTGCACGCATTATTCCATTAAAGCAGCGCCACTGGTAGCATTACCACTTACCGATAATGATGGAATCTGTGTTCCTAACATTAATTGGGATAAGTTGCAGTTTTCCATAAGGAAATGATCTTGTATAACTTGGGATGTTAGTGTTCCCTTTCAGTTAGTTAGGGTTTCTTAGCTTACATAAAATTACATTACAACTTTTCAACTTACTTTTAAAACGCTCCCAGCTGCGTTGCCATGGCTTGGCTCACTTCTGCACAAATTGTTTTGCCAACTGTAATGAGAGCCGAAAGTAAATAAATTAATTTTACGCATTTAATGTTAAATATTTGCGTTCTTTTTGGCACTCCACGGAGTGACGAACGAAATTGCCCAACTAATTGAGAGCAGGACAGAGAACGAACCGTCAACAGAAGTCGACGGAAGAAGCAAACCAAATAGGCAAAGTGACTGCCAAAGTATTTTAATTGCCCGGAGTTGCCCTCGAAAAAGAGGGGGCGTCAAAACTTTATTTGACAGTTGGAACAACTGAACAATTCATGAAACAATTTTGATTAAAACTGAGACACGCCGTCTCCAGCTGGAGAAATGTCAGCGAATGTAGTTGGCAGATGCCAGCCAGCAGGTGGAAATGAATACACCGTGCGAATAATTTCATAGATTGTGCATTTTTATGACAGGCTTTTCTCGGAGGAATATTTCAAGAAATAATTAAACATATTTATTCAGCATTCGTATATAAAACAATTAAATTGCAAAGGCGTCTGTTAATTTAATTGCAACGGAAAGTGTGAATTATATAGCCCAATTTTTCGAAAAGTTCTCCTGAAATGAAATTTATATAATCTAATCTAATCTAATTTAGATTCTAAAGTTATGCACAGCGAATCCCAGAAGAAATTCGATTTAATCGCATTTATAAGATCGTTAGTTCAGATTTTTATTGATTGTGCTAATATTTTTTATTGTACCAAATAACTTATATACCAATGCATTGCAATAAACATACAAATTATCAATTTTAATATCAAAGAAGAATACGTTTTAAAAACAAGAATCAGTTTTGTTATGTAGTAATTATGTAGCGAACTCTAGCAGTCCTAATATGTTTTCCACCGATTTAGACTCTTTCTTTTCCTAAAATATTTCACGACTAAAACATAAACTCTATTACTCTATTACTATTATTATTTCTATTACTATTTAAAATGCTGTTTAAAATCCCAGCAGAAATGATAAACATACTAATAAAATCCTTAAAGTATTCTTTTTATACAGGTGCCCGAAATGAATGTCAGATTAATACCAAAATATATTTGAAATAGTACAAATTATTTTCTTTAGTGTAACCTTATTACTTTTTGAGTGCAATTCCCGCTCCCCCCGGCATGTGGCATTGGACAACAGGTAAGAGGCAGCTTCATCTCAGGAGCCAAAAAAAAGAGGAGAAACAAACGCAAAAGTGACGCTAGTAAAACAACAACGATAATATCCTGCAGAGGTCGTAAAAGTTGAGATTTGAACGTGCAGCGTACACGTGTAAGTCAAAAGTTTGCCCAGAAGCGAGGGGCGGACATGGCGGGGGGCGTGGCAGCCAGTTTGTCGCAGCTGCCGCCACTACGCGGGGCAAGATGGCGCCGTGCAGCACTAAAAGGTATTAAAACAATTTACACTTTGTAAAAAACCGAAACAGCAACGGGAGCAATAATGGCAACTGTTGTGCGGCTTGTAGCGCGTGTCGCATGGAGGGGCGCCTCCCGGGCGGCCCTGTGGTAGTTGTTGTTAATATTTTCCCACTCACCCAACATGGCGCCTGTCATAATCATAACAGAAAAAAGGAGGAAATAAAATAAAATCAAGACTGCCGTTGACAATCGCGTTATCATAATTCTTTTCTGCTAAATTCAAATAGCGTTTTCGCCTATTTGCATAAACAACGTGAAAGTCGTAAAGTGAAAAATTGCAAAATATATATATGCTCAAGAATCGGAGAAAGGGAAAGAGAAAGGAGGAGGCGTAAGCACTTGAAAGGGGCGGATGGGCACAGAACGCAAAAGAAGCAAAGCTGCAATTGCTCGCTGAACAGTGATGACACAGTGGGTTGAAACTGATAAAAAGCTATCAAAACTGGAAAAAAATTAGGCGGGCGATAAGGCTTTTCTTTTTAATTTTTATAAACATTTAATGGGAAAGTCATTTATTTTAAGAAAACATACAAAATTGTAGTCTGATTTTTTCAACCCTGCCCTCGGACTGTACACTATTCCGCCTTTTATGTCATTAGAATTTACTTAATTTCAAAAATTGTTTTTTTAAAGTTTGGTTTACTTCAAATTAAAATTAAATATTTAATGGGTATCAAAAAAAAAACTTATTTGAAACAGAAGTCAAATATATAGAAAGTGGAAGTGTATTGACGTAATAGGTAATAATAATAGGTTATATTCCTTATTAATATATCAAAATGTTTGTGAAGTTTCTTAATATGATAAGATTCCTGAGCTCTTTATTTATATATATATAAATATATACCATTGTATTCCGATTTCTCCTCTCTTCAACCCAACCACAGTATGCCCCTCCATGCGATTCTTCAGCTACATCCGCCCCAAGAGCAGAAAAGCCGGCAACGGGGAGCCTTTTTTATGAAAAGCGCGATGCGTGGCCCCAATCCGCTTGCCAATCTCGGTGGCAGCCACCTCCGCTGACTTCCTCTTAAGACAATAAGCACAGTGCTGTGATGGGAGAATGGGATGGGAAGATTCGCAGGGTCGGGAACAGGGAGAAAGCAGCAGGAGCTGCCACAATTCACCCCACACTCACACCCGGAGCCGGTAGGCAAATGTTTCCCTAATGATGACGTCGCCGCCACTGCTTATGAATTGTCGTCGCTGGCGGGGAAATGTGGCAAGAAATCTCAAGTGCTGCCTTGTAATATTTATGAAAAACACGAGAATTTTTTTTAAAGGGAATCGGGCGCCTGCAATGATTACGTTGATTTGCCAAATGGCGCTGATGACAGTCGGCAGCAGCTGAAGAGGCTCCGTGAGTCTACTGATTTTTAATTAAAAAAGCAACACGCAAATGGGAGAGGGGAAAGCCACCAGCCAGGGGGAGAGAGTGAACAGAAGAAAGCCCAGTCACAAAGCCAGAAAGAACAAAACGAAAAAAAGAGGGAAAATTCAAAGTGCGCGTCACAAGGTTTCCTTTTGTTAATCGACTTGATTGTAAATATTTTCTTGCATACATCCACGCCCTTGTCCTGGGTTTTCCTTATCTGAACACTTTTCTCTTCTTTATTTGAAAATACAGAGGACAAAATTAAAGAACACCATTTTCTAGCAGAAATAACTATTAATAATCTTGGCCAATAATTGTTTATAAATTATTTTATTTAAGGAAATATTTAACGGTATTTAAGAATGCATGTTTTTGAAATATCTTTAATTCGGTTTTTTAGATCTCTAAATTAAAATTTTAGTTTATAAAACATTATAAAACATTTTTTGTTTATTATTTTTATTTTTTTTTAATTTATTATACATTGGTGAATTATTTATTATCCAGTGCAGGAAAAATTAATAAAAGTAAAATTATTAAAGAGACCTCTAGTTATGGTAAAAGAATACAAAAATATAACAAAATAACTTTGTTCTGCATTGAAAGGACTCTTAATTATGGCTAGTATTTCTAGGATAACTACCAACTTTTATAACAAAATTAAAAACAATTTGTTTGTATAGACTTTTTTGTTATTATTTCTATTTATTTATTTTTTATTATTCTTATTTAAATCTCACTTTCTCTTTCAGTGTACAATTGTCAATGGCGACTGTTGCTGCACTTCCAGCGCACTATGGGGTTTTTGACCACTTTTTGTAGCATTTAGTCATTTTTTAAAAGTTTGTTAATTTTAAAATAAATAGTGGGAATGTATTAACAGAACATCAAACTGTTATGCCTCATACTCAAAATGTTATTAGTTAACAGCATATGTTAGCATAACAGCTGTAAAGTCAGCTGTTGCATCCCAAAGCCCGAGCGCCAAAGTTGCAATTTTCACTCCGTGATTTAAGAAAATAAAGAAGTCGCTTAAAACACAATATAAAGGAAAAATAAATAATGGACACTAATTTCCCAGGTTTGTACTATGTACATGTTAAATGTATTAATTCTTCAAATTGTGCGTGTCTATACTAACATTTTGTCATTTTAAAAATGCTCCTTAAGCTGAATTTTGAGAAACAAATTTCAACTTTGGATAGAGTTTTGAAATAGAGTCCTGCAGAGTCCTTCAATGCGTCCAAGAGTATGTTGTAGCGTTGTCAATTCTGAGCGAAAGGCCGTTTTTCGTAATGTGCACTTTTGCGCACTATTGGTGCAATTTTAATTTTTCTTAGATAAGCTCACTGTTTTCAACGCCGATTTGGTTAATGTTTGGAGTAGCAAGAATGGCCGGCTTTAGCAAGAAAATGCTGTAAAATTTTTTTTTCAAAATAGAAAATGTAATAAATTAATAATTATACTAATCCTTAAATAAAATATTAATTTTAACCTTTTAAGTATGACGGAAGTTGTTCTTTTTCGATTTAGCTGCACTTATAGAAAAACACTGAAATTCGGCATTTTAGTCTGATAGTTTCTTAAGAAAGCGTTATCCAATTCAGCTCAAAATTGCTACAAAATATTAAAATAGCAACAAATTTCAGCTGCTAAAATTTCATTAGTTTATCTTTAGTATTACCCGATCGTTCCTATAGGAGCTATAGGATATAGTTTCCTGATCCGAACGATTTTCATACCATATGTGCGTAGGGACAATTAATGACGATCTATAAAGTTTCATGTCGATATCTCCAAAACTGACCGAGTTATTATTTAATGCCACAAAAACAGGTCAAAAACCCCATAGTGCAGCGGCACATTCACCTAGTTCCCTCCTCATCCGCACTCAGCCCGTCTGCACCTGTCGTCTCCCTTGCGCCTCGTCCTCGTTCTCGTCCTGCCCCCCACCCCTTGTCATCATCCCCCTTGGCTTTGTTATTTATGGCATTGTTGTTGCCACGTGATGCTGTTGCTGTTGCTGCCGCTGTCGCTTTCACCCACCCATGCCCCCAGTGGATGCGTGGTGCGTTTTCCCCACCCGCCGCGTGGTGATTTTTCACGCCCTCCTAGAAAAAAGTAGCGGAGACGGCACCAGTTTGTGTTTTTAATTTGACAAACATTTCGCGATTCCACAACGTCTGTCAGCGGCAGGCGAAGAAGGAGGTTTCCAGGTGACATAAGCATTCATATTGACGGTAAAAAGTCCTTACATGGCTTGGAGTATTTTGTTTTTATAACTCTTTAGTATTTTGTTTTAGGTTTATCACAGAATTCCAGAATTTTGTAGAATGTATGTATGTACTACTGTTAATAATGTTTATACATTTAGTTTGCGAATGTTACAAAAGAAGGCAATTATTATTCTAGCGGTTATGAATGAAGTTATCATTAAAGCACTGAAATGTTCATTTTTAAGTTAAGTGTAAAATGTACAAGGTATACAGAACAAAGTCAGTCCTATTTGTAGAAGATTTAATTTATTTAGTTAGTTATGTTTTATACAAAATAAATATCATCCGTTTTTATATACATTACAAATGTAGCTTACAAATGCGTTGCATGACTTCAATTACACCTCTTGCATTAGAATAAATAGTATATATGATTCCTTAAATTCATTAAACAAGATGGCACTGACCTGCTATTATGCTTTAATGCGATGACCCATAATACCTGTCATATAAACAATTTTTTGTTTTTTTTTTAGGATTTTACTATTGGCTTCTACATGTTCTAGCCAAATAAAGACGCATCCATTTTCAATCACTTCAATCCAGGCTTACTGGTTTAAGCCAACTAATTAGCTTGGCAGCTCCGTTAGACCTGGATTTGAGTTGCCTGCTTTTGGGGAGTACGCACATATTTGGCTATTTACGAATGCCAATGGCAGCAATTAAATGAGCGCGCCAAGCCGTATTGTTTTCTCATTTGTCAAACAACTTGTTGACAGGCCGAGGCAATTTGCCAACACTTTTTGCCCCATCGCTGGCCAAAAGCGAAAGTGAAAGGCAGCTGCATTGTCAGCATTCGCCGATGATGATGCATAGGAAAATGACATAAAAATTGGCAGCGGTCACTTGCAGAGGAATTTCAGCACACAAAACCAATAGCAAACAGGGGAAGGGGAATAGGAGAGGGAGGGGTAATTGTGCACATAATTAAATGGCAATGTTCATGAACCGAAACTGGACTGGTTGGGCTCGATAAACACAAACCAACACCCCCAATTAGGAGCAAACAAACACTCGTAAAAGGAAAGCCCAAAGGCAAACACTCTGCCTTTGTCATCCAGCAGACGTTACAATGAAAAGTGCAAACCGGCTGAAAACTGCACCCCTGCCAGCTCAACCCCCGAAAATCGCTAAGCTTTCACGAAGAATTATGAATATTGAATTGAGAGCCCGACCTCTCCTCCAAGGACCTGCTGCCATCAAATCAGGCAAAGAGACTTAAGTTTGCATAAGTGAGACGAGTGTGTGTGTCTAAGCTAATAAACACTGCAATGTATGTGCCTGGGTGTGGGGGCGTAAATAATTAAATTCTTAATTATCTCCAGCCACCAGCGTGAATTCCACGACAGAGTTGCTGAGAGTATGTCTTAGAAGCAAAGGAAATCACAGGAAAGAAGCTAAATAAGCAGAGAACTCTCTGTGATATAACAATTTTGGAAAATAAAATAATGAGGATACATTACACTTTATCTATGGAATATAATTTTAAAGTAAAAATGTATATATTTTGTTTTTAATTATAAATAAAACACTCTAGTTTATAAGGTCGGACTTTAATTACAGAATAGATTGCTTGGTGGAAGCCAAACAGACTTTATAAACAACCTGCTATATTGTCTTCTCTTGGTATTATATATATTGCTATAATATTTTCATGCTTCTAAGATCCTTTAGGCCTATTCAAAAAAATGCCAAAGAGACAGCACTGCTCCTCGTACCCCGTAAATTCTCATGTGAGGAGACGTTAGGTTTTTCGGATTCCGACGGTGTCACACTCACTTAATTAACTTTAATAATTCACATGAGTGACAGGGGAACTTTTGCTTGAAGCAGGTGAAAAGTCCTCCCTCAGTTAAGTAGAAGTAATGCCTTCCCGACAACGTCATCGGTCCTAATGAGCGAATTAGTATTCATTATTAGGTGTCGCTTCGAGAGCTCTTCGGTCTGCGCTCTACGCCATTCTTTTCCCTGAGTCCTGCATTTGCATAATATGTATTTATAATGTCAGGCTTATCGCTCGGAGTGGGCGTGCCACGGCCCCCGACGTTGAATAGTTGCCAAGCAGAGTGGCTAAATTAAAATAAATTGTACTTTTCAGTTGTAGTAGTTGTAGTTCCGTAAGTGGTAACGACACAATTGTGGTTCAGGGAGGAGCTGCCCCATTCGATTGCCAGGGGGATTGAGGGGGTAATCCCCAATCTGTGGGGAACCCAGCGGCACAGATAAGCCGGGTGATTATGATGGCTCATAAAGAAGGTAATTAACGAATGAATTTAATTTGTTTTCGGGTTTTACTGCTTTTCAGGAGTCGTCAAATAAAGGTGCGAGTTTGATATTTACCGATTTTCGTAATTTGTAGTACAAAGTTGAATGTTTTATATAGGAAAACTTCAACTTTAAAATATTTCAAAATAAAAATTTAACTTTGCTTTAAAATAGAGGTTGACTTTTACTTTCTTTAAATTTGTTTATTATTATTTTATGCTATATTTATAGTAAGAAGTTGTATAATTTATATAGGAAAACTCCAACATTAAAATATTACAAAATAAAATTTAATTTTCCTTCAAAAGAGAGTTCGACTTTTACTTTAATAAAATATGTTTAGAATAGGAATTTGTATGTTATGTGCCTTCTTCTTCTACTAAAATAGGAGAAAACAACACATTTCAGACACAATTATTATTATGTTCGAATTTGATCACTTAAATTGGACTTAAATTGCATCTGACCTCATGTTGAAGAAGTTAATCATAAAATTAGATTATAAATAGAAATAATTAAGCATTGAACATGTTCAGTCTTAAATATAATTTAATTTAGAACGACTTTGTTTTATTGTTTTATTGTAAGATTTTGATAATTATTTGTTGGTATATAAATTTATATTTTAAGATTTAAGCATAATACTTGATATTTTTACTTTTTATAGCAAATTCAATAGGAATTATCAAATCAATTTAACATTACTTTTAAATGTTAGAAAAAACTTTTGAGTTGAAAACAATAAAATAATTGTGAAGAGTTTTCAGGGGTTTGCTAAAGAAGACAATAATTATTGTAGGAATTAATTTTATTTTCATAAGCAAAAGTGTATATAGTTTTAACAGATACAGTTCAATTTCTTTAAACAAAATTAAAACTCATTACCAAATATTCGAAAATTAAAAAAAAAAAGTAAGAAATTCGCAATCAGATTTTGATAAAAAATAATAGCTTCAAGACAGTAAAGCGTACACTGATAAAATATCCCTTCCAATTGATGAGCTTTCATTGCAGAATTTACCCTTTCAAATCACTTTTCCTATAAACCAACCCCAATTTAATGATCGTTTGTTATTCGCACTCCTCTTAGCAATTTCATTGTTCCGCATATTAATTCCTATTCATCGCCTTTTAGTCATAACGACAATATCCCGGGCGGAGGCGTCTCTGATTTCAAAGTGAGGCAGGAAGTGCTTCGAATTAGGATTCATATCACATGACACCTTCCTGACTCATTACCACGACCTTTATATCTCAACAATTAGACGCCCATCAGCCTTGGCTCTTGGCCATTGAGAGCCGTCTTGGCCAACTTGGTCACTTGATGGCCAGTTGAGGCAAACTTGCACTGGCCAGCAAGCAGTTCATTGCGCTTACCAAGCTCGCTCGAAGGGGAATCCCCAAGTTGGTTGACTTCTAATCCAATTAGATATTCCGCCGCCGCACGTACTTTCTGCGGGAGTTCTCTGTTAGACTTTCACTGACTCGTTAAGCAATTTGCGCGGCGAGGCAAACCGAAAATTTAATTCGAAACTCGAGGACAAAGCGTCGGCCGAGCAAATTCAATTTGTTAGCATTTCAATTTTCAATCTTCACCTTCGTTATTCAATTATGCACACGCGTCGCGCGACGGGCACGTGGACTGGAATTCATTAGAGAACCGAACCCTTCTCCAGGAGGACGCGTAATTCGGGGAGCTCGATGGCACTGAACGGAATACGGAGTCGAGAGGATAGCACATCCGCCGCACGTTGTGTAGAGCCGCGATGGCAAATAGCAACTGAACTCCGCCACTGGAGCCCGGCAGTCTGGCAGGATGTTCGCGCGTCCTGGCGACTCCAAGTCTGCCTGAGTCCAAGTTGCTTTGTTTTGATTTTGGTCCACTCGCAACCTTGGCTGCGAACCGCGTTGCATACACGCAGGCGCCCTTCGAAAATCTCTCTTCGCAGGAGTTGCATGCGGCGCCTAAGAGAGCGCTTCTCTTTGCTTCCTTGAGCGTATTGTTTTTGTTTTGATTGGCGGAGCAATAGCCAGGGCAATCACACTTTTGGGCTATTAGAACCGGCAATAAGTTATGATTTGACAATTGACACTTTTAAGAAGCAGAAATAAACTATCAAAACATTTTTGACTTTTTGAGTAATGGATAAATAGGTGAGAAAAGAAACAATTACAAAATATAGATTGACAAATTAAAGGAAAAATGCTAAGCACTTACAAAAGGTAACTGGAATATGAGAAAGTGATTTTAAAGTATTTTGCAAAACATTTTATTTATTTATTTAACCAACAGAAGTTTTTAATTTTGTTGCAAAATTAATAAATGCCAGTCGTCACTTTTCTTAATTTTCTTATCATTGATAATAATAATGCCTTTTTCATAAGACTTTTTTATCCAACAAGTTAATCGAATGTGTAATTTCCAGAATATATTTCCACGCCAGAAAAGATATCCGAATCGATATTTACACCCTTGTAGGATATGTATATTTTTAAGGAATGAATAGAAGAGAAATAGAAAATGAAATGTTTTTAAAACATAAAGTTTGTTTAATGAAAAAATTTTATGGCAGTGAATTTACTAATTGTAAAGATATATTTTCTATGAATTTTTTAAAGAATTGAAATCGTAATAAACTGAAAAACATGATATGAAATAGATATATAAAATAATGTTCCAAAATAAAAATAAAATACATTAAAAAATTATACAAAAATAGTGACTTCATTAAACATTCGTTTATTTTTCTTATAAAAACAATGGTTTAGTTTTAATTATTCCCGAAATTAAACCAATTTGAAGTGAAATCCTGGAACGCATACTGGCAATGTTTGTCGTTCTTCCCTTAATATATTTCGTTATAATTGGCTGAACGCTGACTTGAAAAATGTACAAAATAATTCCTTGATTTCCTTAAATATTAGCCACAAATTTACCTAAACAATATCTGGTGAAAGTCACTGTAAAAAAAAGTCTTTTTATGTTTCAATGCTATTTACTGATTTTCGTAATTTTACTTTTCCCTTTTTTGTTTTCAGGATAAATGAATTCATTAATATTAGCAAGTAATTATTTTTCAATAAATATCATTTGCCGATTAGTAAAAAAAAAGAATAAATGATTGAAACCAATCTAATGGTTAGTCATGGCAATTAGCATTTGTAATTAATTTTATTTCACTGAATATAATCCACTATAAGTGCAGAAGATATGAAAAAACTTGTATAATTTACATTTATTTTAATAGTATTAAGACTTATTTGTCATGCATTTTGCCTTTTAAACATTTCCATCATTGTTTTTATTGCTTTATAAGGACTCTCACGGCGCTCCAATGAAGTGGCCATCAACTAACAAAATGTCAATGAATGTATCGCAATAAATGTAAACGCATGGAAATTAAAATCAATCAGTTTTAGTGTAAGTTAAGACCGACAATAATGCAGCCACTTAAGGCTTAGGAACGAAGGAAGCGAAGGAGAGTGGCGCAGCAAGGACGAGGACTGAGCTTGAAGGCCAACATTTATGCCACCCCAGAGACTTGGCCATTTACGATGGCAAGTGTCGTCCTTTCGGCCTTCGTTCTTCCCTTCACTTCCCCTTCCACCCAGACCGCACACGGAAATCCGGCAGGGGGGCACCTTGTGGCCAGGACACAGTTTCGCGGTCCTAGGGAAGGCAATGAGCTGGGGGATAAGCAGCTTGACAACTTTGCTTAAAGTTATTTGCAATTCTTATAAATGTGCATGCGTTACGCACCGCTGCCCAATTACGTGGGGATGGATCTGGAGTGGTCCCCCTGGATGTTCACGAATCGAAGGTGAACCCTGGAACCCTCGAGCCGAGGTGAAGGTGCACTCTTACCCCTCAAGGATTTGAATGATTTTTTTCTGTCGGCTTGCCTTTGCCTTTTCCTAATTCCTTTATGGGGTGACTGGCGAGGGTGGCTTTTCCTTTTCCTTTGGCCTGACAAAATTTGAAATTGAAATTGCCACTGCAGGTTGGCGGCCAGCTTTTATTTCCATGGCCAGCTTTTATTTCCTCCCTCGCAAAGTAAATTAATGGATGTGTGAAAAGCGTTCAGTCCAGCGTTCAGCCCAACTGCTAAGGCCCTCCTTTTCCTTTGGCCTGACAAAATTTGAAATTGAAATTGCCACTGCAGGTTGGCGGCCAGCTTTTATTTCCATGGCCAGCTTTTATTTCCTCCCTCGCAAAGTAAATTAATGGATGTGTGAAAAGCGTTCAGTCCAGCGTTCAGCCCAACTGCTAAGGCCCTCCTCATAAAAGCTGTCCACTATTAAACAGCAATAACGATTGCCCAAGCCGAAGTCCGATCCAATCCCCGGGCTCCTCGCCCACAGTAGTCAACACTTTGTTCGCATGTGTCAGACGCAATTTTACGAGCGGGATACTTTTGGCAGAAAGTTTTTACGGCAACAAGCGGAAATGGCATTTTTACTGGCCATCTAAGCAGTCCTCACACACAGATTGCGTCCAGCTGTTTGGGGGAAACGCCGAATTGAGTTCGCCTTTTGCCAGCTCGCCAATGATGATGGGAAAATTGAAAACTACGACTACGAGGACTCCAAGGGTGAAACATTTTCTGCTGCAATGGCACAAAAATTGATTTGTTGTCGATTTCGGTGGGGTTCGTTCGGTTGTGATTCCGTTTTCAATCTAATTTATGGCCACTGCAAGTGCAAGTAAACATGTGCGACAAACGACCTTATGAAGCCAGAACTTTTTCCCAAAAATAAATAAAATGAAAATGCCCCTCGCCCTGTGTATTTTTCAGTTTATTGGAATTTGAGTGGAGCAACTGACGTGGCACAGGATGTGCTGCCTTTAACTTGGTTGTCAGCAGCAGAAGCTCCTGCCATTAGTCTTCTTCGACTCTGACGATTCCCGACGATACTGCCAACGTGTTGAGTGTTCCGCGGGGCAGGCGGAGCTGTGGCAGATACCGATCGAAAGTCAGTGATCGATCGAAGTGCATAAGTGCCAAGCCAGGAGTGTGTGGGAAGTTCCCCACGAATTCGAAATGCACTGCAGCAATGAGACTCGAATTCTAATGTTATTTGGACACGAAGGATTGAGAAGGAGAAGTCTGTTTTTATAAACAATCTTCTTCATTTCTTAGGTCTCCTTTTGAGATTCAGATACTATTCTACTCACTTCTCATTAAAATTACTTACATATGCGGGGACTTGCCCTTCTCATTAGCTGGCATTACGAATGCTTAACCCCTGGAGCTATGTCAAAGCTCAGTTCCCTGACATTGGCTTTGGATTTCCCCGAGCTGTGCTGAGTGCTCCCTCCGACTGGCCCTCGCTCTGTGTCTGAGACTGTCTGTCCACCTACTTAATTATTTAAAGCATTCGCACAATTTTTCACAAACATGTTCTTCTTATTCACTTAATTCACTTTTTTCCTTTGCCGTACTGACAGACGTATCTGAAGTTCAGAACAGGTTGCCCAGGCCGAGATACACCCAATGCAGATACAAACTGGAGAGATACATACAGACATAGATAGCTGGAGCGGGAGCTGGGCTGAAGCTAAAGCATTCCTTAGCTGGAAGCTTCACATTTATGCCAAAGTTAAGTGAACTTGAAGCCTTTGCCTTGCCTTTATCTGTAGCCCGCGTATAAGTTGTGAGTTTTTTAATTGCAGTCTAAATGGACTTCAATGAATGCAGGCAACAGTGGCGACTCCATCCAGGTTGCAACTGGCAACTGCAACAGCCACGGCGGCAGTTTATCTTTTGATTGTTGCAACATCCGAGGCCCTCGAAGGGCTGCGCTCTTAGGAGGAGCGCAGCGACGTCGCCTTTTTTAGTGAACTCGAGATTTTAATTACGGCAGAAGTGCTCCTTGTATCGCTCGAGTGTGTCTCTATCCGAAAGAAATTAAAAGTTCGTTTCTGTTCGCTTTCGTTTCTGCCTTGTTTTTGGCCTCCTCTCCGGCAGCTGCTCTTAATACCGGGATTGATGTGGCGCATTAAGAACGCCAGCAACTGGCACTGGCCCCGGCCCCGGCTCGCTGGCCAAGATTGATGAAGCCACTCTAAGCCACCGCAGCCGCAGCTGAGCGGAGCTGCTGTCTTAGAGTCTCAGTGGTTGCAGTTGCAGGGGCAGCACGAACTTTGTCTAACTGCCAATGCGGCATTCCCATCGTCCAATCGCCATCCCAATGCCAATGCCAATGCCAAAGCCAAAGCCAATGTCTTGGCCACATGCCGCGCATGGCCACAATTCGTAAATTTATTAAACGTCAACACGGCACTGAGCCAAATAAACTTGTCTCACGACAGCAGCCGGCCACGTACTGCCGGACCCCTGGCAGCCCTGGCAACCAAGGCAGCCCTGGCTACCCCATCCCTCGCACTGGATGCAGTTACATCGCAGAGGCAGTTCTGGAGACAGTTGGAGGGGATTTGGAAGGAAGGCAGCCTGGCACGCAGCAAACGGTTAAAATTAATAAAGCATCTTTGCCTGGCCTCGGCTGCTTCCTTCGCTTTGGCTTTCGCCAGCGTTGGTACACCGAGAGAAAATCAAAGTCAGTTACAGTTACAGCATTGTATACTTCTGAGAGCCCTCAGGGAAACTCTGGCCACAGATGCAACTACTACAGTTCTTAATGAAAGTAAGAGGAATTATTTATTACTTATTAATTTTATGAGAATATATGTGAGATCCCTAGACTTATCATATGCTCAGGGTTGCATAAGGAATTATGCTTTAATATTTATTGGAAAATAGTCCAAAGCCAAGCATATATGCGATTGTTATATTTCTCCTTACTAGAAGTTCGTAATATATTCAATTTTGAACAGTGAAAATTACTTCTTTAAAACTTATAAGTTAAACCATGTAAAACTACTTACCCTTTTTCGCAGTGTACATCGCTGGAAAAGGGGGAAATGGCTGGCGACCAGTCTATCTTGGACTCGTCTTACCATTTCCATTTAGCCTGCCACTGACCACTTTTTGTGTGTGCTCGCCTCTGCGAACTGAACAAACAGCTTCAAAGTTGCCACAGACTCGGGCCTCCGGACTCCGGACAGCGGACTGAAGACTCCAGACACCAGACTCCGGAGTCCGTCGTGTGGGCTTCTAACAGTGATATTTATCTGCGAGTGCAATTACCGTTGTATGGGCTCGATTAGGGCTCGGATCGGCGGCAGGGGCTCATAACTCGACTGTGGAAAGTGCAGAAAGCCCCGTTTGACATTTGAGAAATGCAGCGGGGCACAATTCACGGATGCAGATCCACACGATCCCAGAGAATGTCTTGGAAAAATGGTCACCCATCTGACTACGTTTTCTTTTATTCATTTGGAATGGGCTTTATTTATTTTTGTTACCTTCTCTGCAATTTCAACTACATTTTCTTTAAATGTCTCTTCCCAAATCTGAGCATGGCTCTCAGCCCCCTCAGAGCAAGTTAATTTTTCTCTTAAATTCCAGAACATTTATCTCCATGTAAATCTACAAAAATGATTAGAATTTTTTTAATAAAGCCAGCTGCCACGGACCCGAGCTTGCTAGTTCGCCGGGGTAATTGCCTCCTCGGAGTCTTGTACTGCGTTTAGTTTTTGTAATTAAAGTACGAAAATGCACGGGTAACAACAGCAGCAACAACAAGATGCTCGATTAAGCAGAAGACCCAGCGCGAGGAGCATTTACAGACGAGGTCAAAGAAGTAGCAGTAGCTAGAATATGCTCGAACTAACAGTAAGATACATATATGATGTCTTAATACTGGAAATCGATTTGAAAATAGCAGCTCTTTATATAATTTATTTTGCTATCCTGACCTTGATTTTAAATTTATGAAACCTCCTATAAAAATGTATTTTTTTTTGTAATATTATTATTTATAGAGAAAACTACTGACTCCTAGATTTTCTCACACAAAAAAAGACAGCTGAAACAAACGTTTTTAGTTTACTCTTTTTAAAAAATTTAATTATGAGAACATAAAGGATATGATACCAAAATAATAATGATATTTTATCTTTATACTTTATACATTTCTATTAAACCTTTAAAACTATAAATACTAATCAATATTTTAATTAACCGTACTCCAAAAACTGTTTAATAAACAAGATACGTATCGCCATAGTATTTTCATTAGATAGATTAGATTAGATTACATTAATGCTTAAATGCCATTTAAATGTATGAGTGTTATGCACCTTATTAATTTAATTATTGTTATGGCTTGACTAAAATTTTTTTCACCTGGCATATAAATTCTATCTCATACTTCCTGTTCTATTTTTATGCCCCCAATTGCTTTTATCTCAGGCTCTCCCCTGTACACATTCCCCCCTTCCTTGCTTTCCACCATACGTGGTTAGTTCTTGATGATCTCAGTGATCATCAGCAATAACAACAACGTAACGTATCGTAATTAGACTAAGAAGCAATTTACGAGTTCAACTTTAATCTTGTTAGTCCAATACGGCCAGCAGCTGAAAGTGAGTGGATCGTTGCGTGTTCTGGGTCTCGTAAGTGTGTGTGTGGGGTGTGGCAGCCACGCCTACGCGGCTGGAGTCCCTGGAGCCCCCGTAGGAGGAGGTGGAGTCTCCTCCTTAAAACCTCCAAGGGGCAGAGAGGTCAGTGTCAGTGTCTGCGAAGGTCTCACACCGCAGAGGGACGCGGAGAATTGAGTTGTCCGACTCGGTCTTGGACGGGACCTTCGCTGCCCTGCCCGGCGACTTTTGTTGACTCTGTGACTTATGTGGCAAATTACAGCGCCTGTGGCTTCCAAGAAAGAATTGAAAAAGTGCCAAATTATCTGCATTGTGTTTTATTGCCAAGCGACTGCAAGTCCCTCCGAACTCCGACGGATGTGGCACGTCATGGCGCCTAATTGAATTTCGCATGCTCCGTCTCCAGCTCCGTCCCGCTGGATCCTTACATCCTTGCACTAATCCTGGACGGGCGTGTAAGTGATAGCTTTGTTTTGGCTCAAAACTGGCTTCGGAGGGGTTAAGTGCGGAACGGGGAAGCTCAGGGCCAACAATTAATTTCGCACAGACACCGAAACTTTCTGGCTGCAACAAATCCCCGGCACTTCCCAACTGCCCAACTTTTCCACTTTTCCGCTTTCCCACTCGGAAGCTCAGCCCGGCTCAAGCTAAGTGTGTGCGGCATAGTTTTGTGTGCAGCTTTTGTGGCCATGGAAAACGGGGAAGCTCTGGGGAAGGTCCCCTCTTGGCACAAACAGTTTACAGGCTTCCCGAAAACTCGACTGTTTATTGTTTATGGCATCATTGTGGCCCATTGTTGCTTGCCAAACTTAAATCCTTTTTAGTGCTTTGTTTATGAACTTGCGTATAAATTCAAAAATGTTCCGCCACAACCAAAGTTTTCCACACACTGATTCCTCCTAGCTTTGCCCATAATTTTTGCGCATCGCCTGACAATAATCCCCTTTAGTGGCATGTGTTGCATAAACGTCGGAAAATTGCCCCATGCCTTTGCTGGAGATTCGGTAGAAAGGCATTGGCCATTCATCAAAAATTTGACTGGTTTTGAGGCATTAAAATAAGTCATGTTATTATGGAGATTTGGCTAATAGCCAGTTGGGGCTAAGCCACTGCATCTTTTTCAAAGGATAATAGTCAAGTGTTTCGCCCAAAACAAAAGACGGAAGATTAAAAATGTTGTAAAGCAATGGTTTACTGTTATCTTTTCAAAGGAAAATACCTATATAGTACTTATATTTATAACTCCTAAAAACACCTATCAACAGTTTCGCAGGATGTTTTCTCTAAATTGGCTTGCAGGATACAAGATCCCGGCTACTCCCCGGACTGCAACTCGTCGAGGCCCTCAGAGTTAGACAAGTTTGTTGTCGTTGGCGATCGTTACTTTCATTAGGCCCGCCGTTTGCGCACTTGACAATGACAATGACGTATCTGACGAGGCATGTGAAAAATTGCAGATGAACAGAACCAGAACCGGCTGCTGGTCGGAGAACTACAGCAACTTAAATTGGGTCCCCCTCGACTAACATTGTAGCTTCTCATACTGTGTATTCTTAGGTGATTGGGGTGTATCTACTTACTTACTATACCTTACAATATATCGGAAAAAATAACGATAGCATGTCTAAATTGCAAATATTTTAACTACTTTAGTTAAAGTAACATTTGATGTCTTTTGTTACATTTTAATTATGATTTAATTTCAATAAATAAGATGCCTAATCGCATATGTATTTAAATATATGTGTATATAAATGCCAAAAAATCCTTTTGGGTTACGCATCTTATTATTTATATATAGCGTCTTTCATTGGTTAGAAATGTGAAGAAATTTGTAACAAGTTGCTTCATGTTTCACATGAGAAATGGCGAAAATATGCCAATTAATAAGATGCATAACTCGCACATTAAAATCGTAAAAAAGTAATTGTCTTATGCATTTTCATTTATTTTGTATATTGTTATTTATTTATTTGTGATCCTCTTACTACTGGATACCTTTTGGGTCGACCTTGTACCTGTTCCTCGTTCCTCGTTTTATGTCTCCTTGTTTGCTTAAATGTTGCATTGTGTGCCGGTGGGGAGGGGCCGCTAAAGCGTTCATTTGACGAACATTTTACACAGCTGGGGCCACTTGTTTGGCGGGGGGCGGTGCAGCGCGGTTGGTTCCAGCCAGCGTGGGCCTTTTCTGGCCCGGCCAGAACGGTGGCTGGGACTCAGAGCCCAGGCCGAAATGACTTTGACATTCCAACGGCGAACTGCCGGGCTACGAAGCATTCCTTTGTCTCCGGCCAGCGCGATTTGAATTCAATCAAAACGAGGCAGGGACGTGGAAACAATGCCGATAAATTGGCCTCTGGCCCCTGCTCCTTTCTTTATGTTTCCTGTTGGCAATTTCCACCTTAATTTCACAATTTAAATGCACCCAATTGACAGTACTCGCACTCGCCATCGCCATTGCATTCGCATCGTCCGGTCCCGAATGTGGGCTAGTCAGAAATGAATACATGAACTCTGCTGACCGCTGCCGTCGCCGAAAAGAGATTTATGGCGCATGCGCCGCCGCCTGGCCGCAGCTAGTCGGCGTCCGAATCCCGATCCCGAGCTTGAGCCCCTGGTTCATTCGGTTTCTGCTTCTATATCTCTAAGCCTGCCCTGCCGCCAATTGACGTTAATTTATGGCGCATGCACACACGGCTCTCGCGGCCTAACAAGCCCCATGGAAATCGGGGAAAAAACACCGAATCGCAGAAACAAAAGAGAGCGCTGCAACTTATGAACTGCTTATGAGTATTTATTTTTATAGAAATAATCGAAAAGTCACTCAAATTTATGGACCACATCAGCCAGCAGGCCTTATAAGGCGAGGCTGCAGTTGCGTAATTCCCGATTCCTGGTGCCAGCGCTTCACCTCGGACTCGGAGTTCCGCGGAGCGAGAAGCGAAGCGGAGCCCAGCTTATCAGCATCCATTGAAAGCGCTGACATGTTTAATTTTCAAGTCGAGAAGATAACAAGTCAGGGGACTGTCCAAATAAAAGGTTGGCCAAAAAGGCAAGCGAGGGTCGATTGATTTAGTCAGGCCAATAACACCTCCCTAAAATATTTAGTCCTACAATTGAATGGCTTTTTTAAATAAATAAATTAAGAAATCGGTTAAAAAAATACCTATTATGTTTTATGTATTTAATTTTATAGATTACAATGTTGGATTTTACATTTACATTCATCTATATCAATCGAAACGGAATCAAGTTTTTAACTAAAACAATATTTAGTTAGATACTCTGTTGAGAATCATATGTATGTATATGTATATACTTCTGATAATATTAACTGTTGTATCAAATCGACATGATCCACTTTGTAATTTTAAACTTCACATTTTATGATATTTAAAACTTTGTATATATTAACGGTTACGATATTTCCAAATAAATTTTTTATCAATATATAATTTCAGACTTTTCCTCCCCGTATAGTACATCCTACTCAAGAGCCTCCCCTCGATGCGAATTTACCTGCTTAACCACACAGCCGGCGACAGCTGAAACCGCCCGTGAAATCCACTTTAAATCGCATTTGCCGGCGACAAATGGTGGCAGCTTCTGTAGCGCCAAATTTTATGGCCTGTCAGCGGCCCGAAAATCGAAAATATAAAGGAAGCTGAGCCGCAAAGGTAACACTTATCGGCAGCTGAAATGCCTGCTTTCGAAGCGGATCGGATAGGTGGATTTGTAGGCGGTTTATGTGGGGATTTCGGGGGTCCGGTGGGGCTGACTTGGAGGCAGTTGTTGCACAATTCAGTTTTAGTGTCACTTCTGGTCAAACTCTGTGGATTTGCCTAAGCGGCAAAGACATAATTTATGTAGCTGTTAATTTATTGTCCGCACAGTGGGGCGGATTGGCGATAAACCTGCGTAACTGGAATTCATCTACGGACAAGAGCCACCCCCTGCCAACTGTGGCTCTTAAAACATGACCATTTGATTGGAAAACTGGCAACATAAATAGGAATCGGCTTCATTTGTCAATGAATGTGGTGCAAACTTGCTTTAAGCACTGGCTTCCTTTTTAAACTTATTTAAAGATGTGCAAAATATATTGGAATATTTTCTTGATCACGTTAACAAATTGAGTTGTTGAACAATTATTATCTTAATGTATGTGCCTAAATAATGATCAAACATTTTTCAAAATAATAATAATATTAATAGGAAGTACAAACACAAAAGCAATTACAAATATTTCATTAATATCTTAAGCTTAATTGAATCTGTATTTTATAAAACATAATTTCGATGTCAGATTTGAGTTCAACGCATAGAAAAATGTCTGAAGAGTTCATGATTCTTAAATATTGTCCGCCTGTGTTTTTATCTAGTATGTATATATAATATTTCAATAAAATTAAAGTCAAAGGCATTAAAATATGTTTTCTAAAATTATGGTATTAGCCGTGATCGAAAATGAAAACACAACTGATAATATAGTAAAGATATTTGACTCCTCACGTTATTATAGTCTTCAAATATAGGTTTCATGTTTCGTTTGTTTTTCTTTAGGCAAGCAACCTTACTATTAGCTGGAAAATATTTCCTTATTATACAGAAAAAGAATAAAGTTTTTATTTTGTCCGAAAAGCCTGGTTCTGCTCATTACTAAAAGTTCTAATAGTAAAAATATTTCCAATAAAATATATCCAATAAAAATGAAATGTACGCATGGGGTAAAAGGTAAAAAAACCTCGCTTTTTTGTCCTTCTTCCTGTGAACAAAACACCATAAAACCGTAGTCACCATAAACAAATTAAACGGATAATTTGCTCGATAATAAACAAAAGGCGAAAACCTTATTTCTTTAGCGTTTTGTTATCGTTTTAGCTGCGATTCGCGGGCGTTTCGTGCGCGGCAAAACTCGCTCCCAGACTCATCCTCTTTTTATTTGGGGTTTTGGTCCGCTTACCGCGCTTATCTCAGATGCTGGGGCCGGCAAACAAACTGCCAACAACTGTCGATTTTTTCAATCTGGACAGTAAAATTACATGCAAATCCAATTAAGTTGTTAACTCTTTGCCGTCGCGAACTCCCTGCCCCCCGCGCACCGTTTTGTCCAGCGCTTTCGTTTGTTTTCGCAATTTATTTTAATTCTTTTTCCGTATTGTTTCGGTCCTGAGCGGAGGAGTGGGCACAGGATATATACTACATACATAGTGCTCTTTGAGGTCAGTGTGGCGCGCATTTAATGAGCAAGTGCCAGGCATGAGATTGGGTTCGGGTTCGAGCCCGGGACTTGGTATAGGGTGCTCCCAAGTGTTGGCATTTCTGGTCTGCAGTTTGGGCCGCGATTAAATCACTGCAGCCTGCAGTCTCGGCCAATTACTCGTTTATTTACAATGCACAAAGACACAAAAAGCGAAAGAGCGCATAGCGCCCAGAAAAGTCGCACAAAATTGGTGGTTTGGCTCGGTTTCGTTTTGGCTTCGGCTTTATCGTATATCTAGCGACTAAATATAATTGGCAATTTAAAGCAAATCGCCTGGGCTTAAATTAAAATCAATTGACAGTCGCTGTGCCGCGATTGCCGGCCCCACCCCCAGCCATTAACGTGGCCAACATGGCAGGAACTAGCTACGGGTACTTACCAATCGGTCGCCTAATCCCGGCCTGAGTCGCTTTGAGCCGAGTGTCTGGTCTGGTCTATAATTGAAAACGCATTACACACGCGCACAAACACAGACTTGCCACAGAGTTGCACCCTTGAATGTTGCGGAATGTTGCGTTAAAAGCACAAATTTATGGCAAGTTAAAGAGCGATTTTCACGCTTTAATTACCGCAAGTGAGCAAAACTAATAATAGTCCCAGGCATTCTGCGTTCTCCGTTCCTCGCCGATTCTCCGCTCACGCAGTCCCTGCTATGCGCTGCCAACGACCTGGGCAGAAGAGTCTGCTGGAGACTGGTCTTGGGGCTATGGGCTGCTACCTCGGTTACCTTTCGAAACTGCAACCGTGCAAGCTGCGAAATTTCCCCGCTTGCGTATTGTTGTTCGTTCTGGCGTTTTGTTTTCCCGCGACCCGCGGCGCTTTTTTGGCTTAATTTATTGCCGTTTTGTCAGCTTGGCAGCGGCATTAATGCCTTCTTTACACCGGGGCTCCAGCCTATCGCCGGCACATCGCGATCCGCGATCCGAGATCCGAGTTCGAATTCGAGTTCCCTCCGATCCGGGCTCTAGCGTTCCGAGACTTTGCGATCGAGTTCTGCTCGAGTCGAGCTTGCTTTCTGCACTGGCCAGCAAGGTACTGCCAGCTAAGCGACCCGTTGGGATGGGCTTTCGACCAGGTTAGCTGGCAACAAGTTTTTATGCCATTTTTCTCAGCCTCCTCCCGCCGGTTGCGTGCATCTTCTTCTGGTTTCTCGACCTCCTTTCTCCGCTCTCCGTTCTGCGGGCCAAGATCTCCATTCTCCATTCTCCGCTCCACTGGAAGTGCAAGTTTTTCCTCGGCGATATCGCCTCGCAGGCATATGGTTTAATGGGAGCAGGTTGCCGGCACAGGGTTGCCAGATGCGGAGAGGACAGCGTTAATATCCTTATCTGTCGTCGTCACACATCCTTGGCCGGCTTTGTCCCACCTCAGAAATATCAAATCCTTAAGCTGACGGGCCGTTTCGAGTTCGAATGGACTGAATGTCATCTTAAGACGTTGGCGAAAGGAGCTAAACTCAGTGAGGCAGACATCGCTTATAGGTTTTTGTAGGTATTTATACTGTTCATTAGAGTTAAATAAATTTTATACGATTTGGTGTGCTTGGAACTAATGTAAATTTTAAAGGATTTTGAACGTCATTTAAAAATTTAGAGTTATTTAAGCATTTTATTATTATTATTTAATGTGATTGATATTAATCCATTGGGTTTAATGTATTTTAATTATATATCCCAAGTTAATATTCTTTTATAATTTTAAATTAAGGATTTAGGTAGCTCAGAGATATAATGAAGCTAAAATATGCCTCTGAACTATGTCCGCAAATGTTAAAAAATAATTACTGATGCCAGGCATAACATATTTTAGATGAAATTTATTTATCAAACTTTCGTCTGTATATTCTATATGCTTTTTTTGAAGTTCTTAAACATTTGGAAAGTCTCTCTCTTTGTAAAAAATACAAAATATATATTTGTTTCGAGTGTAGCTTTATATTTATGCAGAAAGTAAAAAGACTCTAATAAAGCCTTAAACGGATGCAAAATTAAAGATGTCTAAATTTATTATACTATACAGTTGCAATCAGCTTTCAATCTTCATTAATAATAATCCACGATTAATAAATAAAAGAGTCTTAAAACAAAAGTCTTTAATAAATAAGAGCAGGTTTATCTGCCTTAGTCTAAAGCACAAAGCTTAGATTACACCTCATAGTCCAGCTAACTTCAAAGTAACTTTCTTAATTATTAAAAACGTAATCTGCATAATTTAAAAAATTATTGTGATAGATAAAATATAGAATCTGACCATTTTTGTTCTTAGATGTAATCGGGGAGATAGACAAGCTCGACAGCAAGGCAGGCACTCCACTATATCGCCTCGCTGCATAGTCAGATCCTCTTCGGCATTATCTGATCAGCGTTTTGGCTTCGCATTTCAATGGGGAATTCGCATCGCCTTTTCTGTTTTAGGCCTTAGGGTCTGGCCAAGTGCCCGACGCTTCCGGCCAGTCATTTAATTGATTCCCAAACACCTTTTATGCCATCACCTGTTAGAGGAGAGTGTTAATCGCTGTTGCGGCCACGAAAAACATGCTGCAAGTTTAGCGATCGCCGCGGACATTGTCGTTGCTGCCTCTGCTAATGGTGATGCGATGTGATTAAGCCATAATAATAAAGCGCCGTTATTTTCTAATTTAAATTAACATTCGGGGGCAGAAGAGGGGCGGCAGGAACTGGATCAGCACTAACGGTTGAGCGATCTTGGCGACAAGCCTGCAGTATCGACAGGTCTGGCTGTGTGGATCCTCTGAGCCGGCCGGCTGACGGACTTCGATCGACTCCGATGGAGTCACCTGGAGGCCCAGAGATCTCCCTCAAACTGGTTGCCCAGTTGGACTGTTAATTGCCATGATTAGCATAAGTGCTCTTCGGCCAGGCCCACAACATTAGCTGCAACATGAGCATTAACATTCCCATCATGGCTGGGAGCCATTTCCCCCCGACAAGTTAGTCCCGAACTAGCCTAGCCCATAGTGCAATTGAAATTGCTTTCTAATTTTACAAGCTTCTCGGGGCACACACAATGTTTTTGGCCATTTATGGCGGCCGGCTCATTAGGCCGCCACAATGTTAATGGCCCCAAACCCTGGGTGGCCACCTGCGAGGATACCGGCAGGTAGCAAATTGCCAAGGCCTAGCTCCAGATTAAACTCTAATCTCGCACTTCCGGCTCGGCCGAGTCCCAAGACGCGAGTCCCGAGTCCCAGAATTTTCCCACAGAGGCCCAGATGCATCTTAAATCGCTCCGACTTAGCCTCGAATTCGTCACGTTTTTTTTCGCGAGCGGCACCAACCTGTTGAATTTTCATTTATTTTATCGCACATTAAATTTACAAAAATAGTTTTAACACCTTTTAGCGGGCCAGTGGCCGTGGCCGAGGTGCCTTCTACCTTGTGCCTTGATTTATCCTTGCCATGCTCGCTCCCAACATGATCTTTCGCTGTAGACATGGCCAGCGAAGGCAACGACCACAAGAACGACATGATTCGTACATAATCCAGCCATTATTTTTGCCCTGGGTTCGCTGTGGCTCGTTGCTGTCGACTTATCGCTAAAATTGCGTCAAGATGTTTTAATGCCAACTCAACTCGGGCCAGAACGTTTCGGCCAGAGCGAAGGAGCCATGCCTTAGAGTCGGACTCGGAGTCGGAGTTAGGGAGAGGTGAATGCTGCTGAATGTGGATGTGGACGTGGATGTGGCAGTTGCTGGATGCCGGGTCCAACATCCTTTTTAATTTAAAACATTATCGTAAATTCTCTGGCAATTATGCGCTTGTTCAAATGCCTCACATTCACATTCGCATTTGCATTGTCCAAAGCGTCACAACACATGTACACAAAGTGCCAGATTCTGCACAGAAACAAAATAGTATTAATTTCGTATAAAATGAACTTTTAAAGAAACTTTCCATAAATTCATTGATTAATCTGGACAGCCAAACAATTCAACTGCAACTTAGATTATTAAACATCATACATTTTGTTTAAATAATCCTATTTGGAATCACTTTATCTTTCTCTGCACAAAGCCCCCCGTCTCCTAGGGTAATGCTAATGAATTGTCGGAGGTTGGGAGCCTGCGACTCTGTGGCGTGTTGCCAGCAGATTAGCGTAAATTTTTCCCAACTTAGCAACTTAGCAGCTCCACCAGGCACCACCTGAAGGCCACAGCCACAGTCAAGTTGAATTTTGGCTCCGGCCTTTGACTAAATAGATGGGGCATATCTTATCGCTCCGTTGTCTGCCTGTCGACACGTCGTTCCTGCCAAGAGATATCACAATTGCCAATGTTTCCCTTCCACTTACGAGTCTTCCTGGCCCTCGTCTCTCCTCTTCCTCCACCTCTCAGCGCGTGCGTGCTCTCCTGCAGTAAGTCAAGTGCATAAGTGAGACTCGGTCCAGGGGCAGTCTTTAACATAAATCGAAGGAGCAGCTCCGGCTAGAGAGTTGAGATCGCTTGGCGGGGTCAAGTCAAGGCGGGAGTGGAAAACACGGGAAACCAATCAGCATGAGGCTGCGAAGGTCGGATAACCTTGGGATTGGTACTGGGGTCCTATGACTGCTCAAATAGATCAGCAATCGCTGTATGTATCACATATGTAAATCTCTAGACAGTTTGCATAGGAATTTCATTGGATCTCTTTCATCGGTGTATCCATATCAATAAAGCTTTGTTTTCCACAACCATCAGACATGAATTCTGCACGAGATTGAGTGGAGGATACCGATAATACAAGATACAAGGATACAAAATAAAAATGTGAATACCTGGTGGTCAGTATCACATTAAGGAATTGGTGGATTTTTCATTAATAGCTTTATGTATTCACACTATACATATATATATATACTTTAGTATTTTCACTATTTAGCCTCAAGAACTGCTTATATAATAAATCTTTGAACATTATCTATTTTAGCATTCACTTATAAAAAATCATAATATTATATTTAAAAAATTATATAAAATAATTTAAAAAAGTATTTTGCATCGGCCGGGAATCGAACCCGGGCCGCCCGCGTGGCAGGCGAGCATTCTACCACTGAACCACCGATGCTGTTGAATTAGTGGGTGATTTTAGTATAACTAACCTACCGGTTTAGCATCGATTCACTATAATCAGCAATCTGAAGTGGGTTTTGTTAGTGCTAAGAACCCTCCCCTCATCAGGACTCCGTGGCGCAACGGTAGCGCGTCTGACTCCAGATCAGAAGGTTGCGTGTTCAAATCACGTCGGGGTCAATGGTTTTTTTTTTAATTTTATTAATTTAAAATTTTATATATTCTTATAAATTTAACTTAGTTATTGTTTTTGTATATTGTATATTATATTACTGTTGTATTAATTAAGGAGTTACGAACTTATGCAAGTTCTAAGATTTTATGTCTTGCGCATAACAAAAAGAATAAATAATAATAATAAAAGAAAAAATATTTTTATTTACATTTAAGAATTATAAATACTTATTTTTTACTTATGCTTTATTATAGCATTAATATTTAATATGTTTATTAGCAAATATAATCCAAAGAATTCATAGACCAATGAGTAAGAACTTCAGTCAGTGTCTGTTCAGTCTCAGTTTCTTCATAAAAAGTTTAATATATTTACTGATAGTTTTAAATTTCGATTAACATTGGTTCCCCATGGGATTAAATGACAGTTGGCGACCATAAAAGACACCCCTTCCCCCTTGGAATCTAATTTGCATAGCTAAAGCAATTAGAAGCACCCTCCAGCTGAGCAAACAAAAAGTGGCGATAAACTTTTCCACTCTCGGATGCAATCGCAGCAACTCCCCGGATGCAGTTGGTTTGTTTTAAATGGCGCAGGGACTCCTCTGGATGTTTAAGCAAACTGCAAAGTAGACAACTTTTGTTTTAAAACTGTCAACGCAGAGACGCCTACGATATCCGTGGAGGAAAAAAGGCCAGGAAAAGTGCCCAGAATCGCAATAAAATAAATTGTTTCAATGCACGGAGAGGTAATCCGCTTTACGGTCGCCCCATTCCTTGCGGTTTAAGATTTATGCACTGCTAAGACCCGATTTCCACTCGCTTTTCTTTTTCTTTGCTGATTTTTTCTGCCTGGGAAAGTGAAAGGGGTAAGTCGGCCGTCGATGGGGGTGGGTGGCCCCATAAATTAGCCGCGCGGAATTCGGCTATCCTGCTGCTTCGTGGCACTTGAATAGAGTTAATCCCCGGATTTCTGGCAAACAAAGTTTGGCAATTTGGGCATCTTACTCGTATTTTCCCCTCCTTAACTGTTTCGCACAGTACTGCCAACTTAAAGCCAAGAAGCTTAGCTTAAAAAAGGAGCTAACACAAAGGAATTTATAAAGAAAACAGTTGAACTTACAGCAGTTTTTTACTCTTAACTTAATATTCGAAGACATACGTTGCTAGTAATAATATTAAATACAAATTTTGTAAATTGAAAACATAGAAAACAAATACTTTACCAACTTTAAATGTCCTTTTCTCTAGCTAAAATCATTCAAAAGTGAGCCAGGAAAAGTACAAGTTCCCAGCACTGTTTCCTTGGCGATTTTCAATTAAAGTGTTGAAAAATTTAAAATCTCGCCGGCTTAGTGAGCCCGCTCTGAGCACATGAAAAGTTAGCTCCCTAATGAGCCGAGACATAAATCTTGACATGCCACGGCCCCACCTTTGCTTTTGGATGCTGACACGTGTACTTGGCTTCCTTTGCTGGCATTGGCACGACACGGCAACCCGGCCAGGCATTAGGACTTCATTACGAAAACACAATGCCAAGTCCTTGGGTGTGGGCATCTTCGTGTCCTGGCAGCAGAGCAGGATGCAGGGGTGTTGTGCTCCTTTATTGAAATTAACTGTTGATACAAAGGCTGCAAATCGCTCGATTCATTGGTAACTTCAGGTGGAGGGTGTTCCAATTAGCATTGCATTTTGAGCCGCCAAAATACGTAAGGATTAGGAAATTAACATGGCGTATGAATCAATTTCTATTTGCTATTTAGGAATTAAAAATAATTAGATTTTCCTCTGCAAAAGATTTAATGCAATCTAGAGTTTGAAATGGAGCTTCTTAAAACTATCTCTGTAGTTTTGCATATGTGGTTGTATAATAATGATTTATTAATTGGAGTTAAGCAATTCCTTATGCAAAATAATAACGAAAACAAGAAACACAAGGAACAATATTTCTCAGGTTTGTTACACTTTAGTAAAAGTATTAAAGTCTGATAAATAGCGATGTTTCCTGAAGAGTTTTCCTGGTAGAAGCAAGAAAGGCTGATCAAAAAACATACTGTAATTGTATTTAAAGAAAATAATGTCAGTGTGATCTGGAGTCCTGATAAATGTGAATTTTATTCTCCCTTGAATTTCGAATAAATCTAAAAATTGTAAGATTTTACAGTGAAATTTGAAAGTTTCATATGGCTTATTATCGTGAAAATATGCTTTTGTGACCATCATTTACTTTCAATAGCTTCCTTAAATATTTAAACCTCTATTAAAACTTCATTAAGAAACGAACCTTTCAAGGCAATTTTCCTATTGATTACCAAGAAATCTAAAGATCATTGTAAAGTAACATCCCTATCAAATAATTTTACACCATTCATGACAGCCAAGACCCCTCTCGCACGCATCATCATCCCCGTGGCCAGCAGATATACTTAAATTAAAGCCACTCATATTTATTTACGCTCAGTGCAAATCTCCGAAGCATCTGTTATAAATAATAAGGGAATATGTCCGTATATGTACATTTAAATGCTCATAAATTTGGATGCGGCTTTGCGTTCAGGTTATTAAACTGTAGTAAAAGGGCAGCTCAGCCACTTGGCAGTGATTTCTGCACAGCCTACTTTCCGGGGACACTCCAACCGAAACCCACACTGGCAAGGGGAAGTCGAAGCCAGGCAGTAAAAGGCCTGGCATTCAGACCATTATTAGCATAATAAAAATACAAGCACACATACATGATGAGCTGGCTTAGAGCCAGGAGGACCGTGGCCGAGGAGGGGGTAAATTGCTGCCTGCTCCCAAGGCGGAGTCAAAGGCAACTGCCCTGGCTGGACAATATAATTTTATGGTCACATTTTTATTGTTCCGAGGAGTCGTCTTAGGCAACATCATCGTCGTCATCTTCATGGCCATCACCGTCATCGCCATCGCCATTCCCAGTTGGGCAGGCGTTGAAAGCCTTGCCGGCATAAAATTTAAATGTTATGGCCCCTGTGTTCCTCTGCACCTCCTCCGCACCCGTACACGTGTATCCATAAATGCAATAACAAATTTTTCGGAGGGGAGGAATGCAGATGAACCCGAGTCCAGTTCCCTGCACCGCAAATCGCACATGCTTTCCACCTGGGTTACAGGTGCCGCCGGTCTCGGTCGCCTGTCTGCGAATGTTTTAATTAAATATTCCATTTGCCTAAACCAGAGAACCAGAAATGCGCGCAGTTAGTTTCCGTTTTCCAGTTTCCGCTTTTCCCTACATTCACCCGCTTCCACCCACTTCTGACCACTTCCACCCACTTCCGCCCACTTCAGTGCATGAACTCTGGACGGAGTGCGGTGGACAGCACATGTGGACATAGGGGACTAGGACCATCATCATTAGGCGCTGGAACAGGCCAACCGGAACGAGCTTTAAACTCTAAATTTGCTCAAATTTTGCCTTTTTACATAAAAAAGTTAACCTTAGTTTCAATTAGCCGTAAAATAGGGCTTATCTGTGCAGTGTGGGCCAAATGTAAATACAGTTTAATGGCCGGTAAGCCAATAATGAGCCGCAGAACATTTCACAGCTGAATAAATAATGAGCGCATTAATTGGCGTTCATTTAATGTAATCCCTTAATTGCTCCTACGCCATGTGTGGCCGAAAATAAGCACGAAAGCCAACAGAAATGAATAACAAATCAAAATGTTTGTGCGAGGAAATTGGGTGTATTTTAGCGAAAAGCCTATGGTAAATTAATTTTGTAAATATTCGGCATACATATGTAAATAGCTGCCGAAGGGAAAACATGAATTCCAATTTAAATTTAATGCCAGAGAAAGCTGTCTGATGTAATTTAATATTGAAATCAAATTTCCAAAATTCACAACTTATTTTTGTAATAGCTGTCAACGTTCCATAGTCTGTTCCCCCCACTTTAATAATAACAATTCATTTTGTGGCCTGCACAATTAATGAAGAACAAATCCTATTACCTAACGAAATCATTAAAATTCAATAAAATGAAACATAAATTACGCGGAATTCCAATTTCAGGAAACTGCTCCAACGTGACACATAACTCAGTGGGACCGCTGGCAACCACAACGAAATATAAATAACAGAAAAATGCGTTTTAATGAAAAATGTCAAGAGGAAAGACCGAAAAGAAAAGTTTTACAACAGCCCCGCTCCACCAGCGGAAGCGGAAGTAATGCCAATGGCCAAAATGGGCGCACGGGCAGGGAAATGGTGTGCGCCCGGAAAAATGAACAAGGCGCCGACACATAATAATGCCATCATCATCATCGATGCGGGGGCGGCCGAGGAGCCAAGGGAAAGCTGGAGAAACGATGCCTTCGACATCGACACAATGGGGAAATTGGTAAAGCCGGGAGCAACAAATGATGGAAGATGTTTTAAATGAACAACAAGCCGGCAAGTCGCATGCAAATGCGGCAGGGTGGCAGGGTGGCGAGGAAATAAATTAGATTCGGAACTCAGGACACAGGACAATGCCGCGGGCACGCGCTGGATTACCCCGGCATACGCCCCTTTGAATTGGGACAACAATGATTCCACATCCGCAAGAGGGTCGCCCAAAGGTCAACAGTCAATAAGTTAAGTGGCAGCCCGAGCTGCGAAACTTTTGCGCAATAAATATGATTAAAACATATTTCGCGAGCCATCGGGTGATAAATGCGACAAACTTTGGAGCTGGCTTGAAGCCCTCGACGGGCGGCAGATTCTGATATAAATCCAATTTAGTATATCCCATAAAATGTAGGAGTAATGCCCACTCCCCCCAACTATTTGCATGATAAAAATCTTTCATCAAGCGGCAGCGGCGGCAGCAGCAGAAACAATCTCGGTCCCAGCGCAGACTCAACTTCTGCATAATTCGACGATTGCCAGAGGATGAGGAGCAGAAGCTGGAGCTGAAGCTGAAGAAGCACGCCCCTGGCCCTTTGTGTGGTAAACACCTAAAGTAGTAAACTGGGATTTAACCGTCCTGCCACCCACACACGCACACGCACACTCACCTACGTGTCTATAAAAATTTTACGTTCTTGGCATTGGCAGCGGCAAGGACAAAAACTTTTGCCACTCTGGAGCGGCAGGAGCAGAGCCGGATTGGGTGTTGGTTGAACGGAAACGTCCTTATGCAGGATATTCCTTTTATTGCATGGGAAATTGGGGAGCCGGAGCCGGAGAATACATACATAAATTCAACCTTATGTGCGCCAGGATTCCGGAAAGCCGGGCCCGGAGGAGGACAGGAGCTCGAACGCCCAATAGGGACATTATTTCGTGCGCCGGAATCTATAGAATATGTAAAACGCTCCTCGCAAAAAAGATTAAAAATTTTGCAATTTTAATATCCGTCCAAGGAGGAAGCCGGATCCCAGACAAAGTCGCTGGGCAAACAAACAAAAATGCCGAAAGTTCTTTTTAAACAAAAGCAGGGCCCAGGAGCGGGGCTATATATTGTTTGTTTATCTATGCATGCCTCGTAATTGTTTTGTCAGAAAGTTTTATAAGCCTCAGCTGCAATGCAAATATGAACGGGGAAAGAAACTACTTTGGCCAACTTTGGTTTTAAATTAGATGGAAAATTGTCAGCGCCAGGGAAAGGGGTTGGGCGGGTGGAGGAGGATAAGGGGAACTTTAAACTGAATCAAAGTTTTTGGCTAACATTAAAGCGCAGCTCCTTCGAGGAAGAAAAGGATCCCTGGCTGACCCGAAAAATGTGTATATTTGAACTTCGCTTCCGTTCAATGAATCAACTTTTTCTGTCCGGCGAAAACTTTTCCTTTTTAACTGCGGGATTTCCATTTCGTTCGAAGGTTTTGACCATTACGGGTTGTCCTGCCTGCAAAGCCGCTTAGAGCCATGAATTCCATCGTCCACAATGCTCCTTATTAGGCAACCCGCGTTCACCTTGGAAAACTTCCCCCGACCAGCCAAGAAGCTTGGTTGCCCAGCAGCCGGAAAAGAAGGCCAAAAGGACAAAGTGTTCAGACCTCGTGATTCCTGATAATCTGGGGATTTCTACCATCTTTAATATAGCAGCGAATTGAGGATAATATATACATATATATATTTTAATTCAAAAATGTAAAATTCATTTAAATGTTCTGCTTACTCCTTACTCATAAATCAGAACTTTTAAAGGCAATCATGAATATTTTCCGACTAGTTGTAGAAATCAGTATTTTTTCCTTCAGTCCAGCATACCCCTCTTATAGGGTGTTCGTGGCGGGGACCGCACAAAAGGACTCCCCAGGCCGTTTCCATGGCCTGGCATTTAAGATAAATGATCGCCTGCCAACAATGCACAAAGAGTCACAAAAAGTTTGGTCACGTTTGTGCTATTTGGCGGCCAAGGCATATGCTCGAGGTCCTTCCATTTCGGGACTCCCGTATCCAGCATCCGGCATCCTGGGATTCTGGGTAAGATTCCGGGTTCCCGGGGGTGGTTGTCTAGCTTGCATTCACCTTGGCGCAATTTTAATATGTTTATGGGGGTGGCCGAAGGTTTAAAATTCAAGACACATGCTGCAGCTTAAACGTTTTAGAAATCTATTTTTCAAAGAAACACATGACAGGCGGGAAGCAGGAGGAGTAGCGGTATGCCGGAATGGCAGGACGACAGTCGCATGTGTGCGTGCGAATTGCATTTAATTGAATCGTCTGAGCAGCAGGTGAAAGTATTGCTAAGTGTTTCCCCGGCTCAGAGCAGCAGGACGAAGAGGTGAAGGAGGCAGGACGATCCTAAAGGAAAGACCCTGCCTGTCGATCTCCTCCTGGACCAGCTTCTGAATAGGGCAGTTTAGTAACCCTCATAGGTCCAGCATTTAAAGTTTATATCTTCAGCATTCTAGAATTCGGATGACCAATCCGAGAAGCTGCTTTCAAGAGAGTGCAGATTCTCCAAACCTATTCTATAACTTTCTTTTTTTCCGTTATATCAAGAAAAGTTCAAGACCTGGAAGTTGGAAAGATATACGAAGAAAATGCTTACTATCTAACTTATTTCCTCTGCAGAAATTAAATTTGAACGAATATTCCCAATACAAGTTTTTTAAAGCCACAATTACCAAACGTTTTACTGCACAAGCAGCGATTAAGTTTAGATTTTTCACTATAAAAATGGTTAAAATATACACGTTTATTAATAGATATTAAAATAGATTTATTCTTATAAATGCTTTCCCTAGGTATGCCCTGAAGCTTGAGACAACCAGAATGAGGTAAGCTTTGTTTAAATTTCAGGTCGCTGAACACCCCTCGGGGTTCCTTTGCCATTTCCGATTCTGGCACTTGCCGCGACCATAAATCGGTGGCACATATGGCAACTTTACAAGTGGCTCGCGTCGCCGTCTGTGCGCACAATTCAAATGGAAATCAAAGTGGGCGTTCATGAGTTAAACACTCGACAAGGCACGAGCCAGGATGCAGGAGCCACCAGCCAGCAGCTGGAGGATTCGGAAGCAGCCGAGTGACAAAGTCGCTGCCACAAACTCAGGGAGCGCAGCCCGACTGAAGGCGGGCACTTGTGGTTTACGACCTGGCGGCAGGAGGCGAAGGACGGATGGATCCTGGAATAAAATCACATACGACCATGCCAGAGGAGATGTGAGCGCTCCTTGTCGGGGGAAAGGAGTGGGGGAGTGCCCAGAAATGGCTGCGCCATTTCTTTCTGCCGGGAAATTTATTATTCTCGTCTAGATGAGTTCATTATGCGAACAGCAGTTGCCAGTCGGGGCGCTGCCTTTGAATGCCGAATGCGAAAACAATTTAATTTTATTGTTTTCCACATAAATTCGCTCCGAATTATGCATTGTGTAAAAAACATCATATGAAATCTGAGTGGCACCCGCACACACATGATGGCGATGGCAGAGGCGGTTGCCCATATAATTGAGTCACGTTTGCCCAGGGATTAGGTCTGTTGTCTGCTCCGATCGGGTCCCGGCAATATTCAGATTTATGCCGCGAATGGAAACTTATTCGGAATTGCCGTCGTTGTGTGATTTATGGAAACAACAAGCCTCGCATGCATAGAAAAGTTTCCGCTGCAAACGGATTCGATTGGAAAGCGGAAAATGCCAAAGCCACGTTCTCAACGCTTTTACAGGGGATGAGTGGACAGATTTTGCGGTTAGCAAACATTAGTTTTAGCCTACAACTTTTAAGGCAACTTTTTAGTGAAGCTATAAAGGTTTAAGAAAGGATGAAGATGCGTAAAATATGTATATTTTCGTATGCTAGAAATTCGAGAACGTAATCTGGGCATTGAATACACTTTTCATTGTAAAGCACTCACATAACCTGCAGTATCAGTAATCATCAGTAATTTATCAAAAGTTCATTAAAAAAAGTTGGTTAATTGATAAAAAAGTAAGCCTTTTTATACACATTACTGATGAGATTAACACGAGCAGGTCCTGGGCTGCCAGGACGTTCAACTGTTCATCAACGTTGAAAATTAATTTTATTATTAATCTATTTTAAAATGTCATTAACAAAAATCATAAACATTTAAACAGGTTGTCAACCTATTCCTTGACTATTCATCTAAGTGACATCAACCGGCTGGGTCTGGGGCTCTGGAGAAGTCTATCTAAGATTTTTCAATAAAATTGCAAGAAAATTCGAGTCAAAGAAGATCATTTTGCTTTAAGACGTGTCCGCTTTCCTTTAACTTTGAGGATGTTCAGCATTAACAGGTTAATCTATGTTAAAGCGTTTCTAATGTTTACTTTGAGAGAATTTCCTTGTCTCTAGAGGTTAGTCAAAGAGCGACATCGTGCTCTGTTCAATCACCAAACCCTAATTTTCACATATGTATATATATATAGTATCCTTTGAACCACATTGACCACAGTTAAGCTAAAGCCTCTATTAAGACCACAAATAAACCCATTTATGAAATGATATAACATCAGCGAGAAAGCCGTATGCATGGCTACGTGTTTATAATGCCAATAACCCCCCTGACAGTCTGGACTAGGAATGTAGGGCGGCCTGTTTCCACGGCAGGGAGGTGCGGCTGTCACGGATGGAGCAGCAAGAAAAATCAAAATTCGTGTTGGCATGCAAGTTCAATGGCTGGCGTCCTGCGACAGGCAAACAGAGCGAACGAAATTAAATTTATCTGTATCAGTTCCACCCCAAGGACCAGATGTGGGGGAGGGAGGCTCGGGACTGGGGATTGGGGATTGGGGTCCTGGAACAGCTGCAGCAGCGGCTGAACACATGTTCGGACAAATTCATCTGACATGTCACAATGCGCAACGGTATGCAGAAACATCCCGGAGGGTAGGACATTGTTATGGATAAGCTAAGGCATCCTGGTCCCGGGCCCGGCTGCAGATTGCACGTGACAGGACTCGACGAAAAGTGAAACTTGGCAAATATTCTGATGGAACACTTTTTGGGCGGTTGGAGAACCTTCATTCATCCCCAAAGCCCACGATTGGAAGCTCCACCAGATCCGCCCACCGCCTGGGTGGAGTAGCAAGTGTCATTAATCAAATGGCGCCCAATAATTTCCAACCCTTTCTGCGGCAGTTTTTGAAATATGAACTTTTTGCTCTGATGAATGCCGGCAGTCATTAATAAATTAGGGGTTAAAATGCCATAACAACGGCGAAGGATGCGGGAAGGCAGCCTGGCATCCTAGCAGCCGCTGAAAAGTTGTTTATTTAATTGAAAGCGAAACGAGGGGGCTAACAGATTCGCTTAACTCAATTAAATGGGGAGCAGAAACCGACGACGACGGGAAGGAAATCAGTTAAACTCTGATTTAACGATCCCAGCACTTGCTGTCATGCCCATATCACATTAAACTTAAATAAAATCTTGATGCCACAACTTGTGCTGCAATCTAAATAATTAAATAAAGTTTGGTTATACAAAATGTGACTACTTTATGATGGAATAGGTGCAATTAAAGCTGTAAACTCTGTAATAGGAAAGTATAAGTATCCGATTTTATATATCAACAAAAATACCTTTAAATTTAAAATTCGAAAATATTGTAATGTGCGAACAAAATATCATCTAAAACTTGTTATAGTTCAATCAATCAATGTCAAAATATCGATTATAATAGATAAGAGCAAAGCTTAGAAGAACTCTTCTCCCAAATATTTTAAGGTTCATAATGTCTGTTTATGAGGAGGCTTAGATGCCTGGCAGATAGTGCATAATTGCCTTTTGTTGTCGCACCTAGCACTTGGAACTAGGTGGACGATTGGGTTGGTTGAGTGAGGGTCTGAAGACAGCGACAGCGACAGCCTCTAATGCGTGAGTAAAGCTTCTGTTTGAGTAGAACCCTTACTAATTTTATTGATGAAACTGAACAGTATTTATAGGTTCAAAAATGCTTATCTTAACAGAAATATCGTATAAGAAATAATGTGAGTTACTGTGAATGTGAACTGAGACCATTGCCCCATTTCATTTCCTCATATCAGCAGACTGTGCAAATTCACTTGACCTGGTAATTGATACTTTATTTAAAATAAATGCATAATGCTGCGACTGAATAATTGTTACTTATTCTTTGTTGTGTCTGGAATATTTATTGCTTATAACCAAATACTGCCGCGAATGAACCAAGTGGAAGGGTAAACTCTCAGCTTTTTAGCACAATCTTAATACAGCACTGAACAATTTTTATTGGCAACAAAGTCAATTTTGGCTCACTCGAAAGTTCGTACCGAAGGGATGAGTGATGCAAAAGATAAAATTAAAAATCGATATCCTACATTAAATTACTGTCTATGTCCCGGACTTCCACATTCTCCATTCCGGGAATTGCCTTGACCATCTCGTTCATCTCTTCGTTAGAGGGACACTGGCTGTCAGAGGGGTCTCCCATAGCAGCCATGCCGCCCATCCCTCCCATTCCTCCCATTCCACCCATTCCGCCCAGTCCACTCAGGGCTGCAAGCTCGTCCAGGCCGCCCATGTTCATATCCAGGCCATCCATGCCACCGCCACCTCCCGCCAGTTTCGCCAGGAGATCATTGTCGCGCGTGTCCGTAATGACCACCTCGGTGGTGCTGAGGAGCGAAGCCACACCGGCCGCATCGGTGATGGCAGTTCGCACCACTTTGGTGGGATCAATGATGCCCTTGTCGAGCAGAGCGCCGTACTCGTCCCCCATGGCATCGTAGCCAAAGTCTCCGGAACCACTTAGCACCTTGGCCACCACCGTGGCGCCATCCACGCCGGCGTTCTGAGCAATCGTCATGCAGGGCATCCGCAGGGCGTTGGATATGATTTCAACGCCTTTCTGGAGATCCGAACTGCCCAGCTTGAGCTCCTGGAGATGCGGGATGCAGCGCAGAAAGGCGGTTCCGCCTCCCGGCACGATGCCCTCCTCGATGGCCGCTCGGGTGGCATTCAGGGCGTCCACCACCCGGTCTTTCTTCTCACTGACCTCCACTTCGCTGGCCCCGCCTATGTGAAGCACTGCCACGCCCTTAGTCAGAGCCGAGAGGCGCTGGCGGAGACGATCCTGCTGCTCGGGCTTCGTTAGCTTGTCCGCTAGCTCGTCCTTGATCTGCTGAATGCGCATTTCCAGCAGGCCAGCCTTAGGCGTGCCCTGGAGAAGCAAAGTGCTGTCCTTGGTAATCACCGCCTCGCCCACCTGGCCCAGGTCCTTCAGCTGGGCATTCTCAATCTTCGAGTAGTTGATGTCATCGCCGAAAATCGTAGCTCCGGTGGCGGCGGAAATATCCCCAATCAGATCCTTGCGTTGCTGCCCATAGCTGGGCGACTTGATAGCACACACCTGGAGGCCGAGTCGAAGCTTGTTCAGTACCAAGGCATTGAGGGCCTCGCCGCTGATGTCCTCGGCTATAATGACCAGCGGGCGACGCTGCACCAGCGACTGCTCCAGAGCTTTGACGATTTGCGACAGGGAAGTGATCTTCTTCAGCGAGATCAGCACAAGGGCATTGGCGAACTCCACCTTGGAGCCCTTGCCGCTGTTCACGAAGAAGGGCGATACAAAGCCAGTGTCGAATCGCAGGCCCTGGATGATGGACAGTTCGTCCTTGAGGCGCTTTCCCTCCTTCACGGTGATGGTTCCCTTGGCACCCACCGTGTCGGTGGCCTCGCCAATAAGGCGGCCAATCTCTGTGTCGCCATTGGCCGATATGGTGGCCACCTGCTGGATCTCCTCGCGGGTCTCCACTGCCTTGGACATCTCCTTGAGCTTCTGCTTCACGACATCCACGGCCGCCATGGCACCACGACGAATCTCCACCGGATTGGCACCCATGGTGATCTGGCTGAAGCCCTCTTTGGCAATGGCTCGAGCCAGCACCGTGGCCGTGGTGGTGCCGTCTCCCGCAGACTCGTTTGTCTTACTTGCCACATCCTGGACCAGCTTAGCGCCCAGATTCATGTGCTGGTCGTGCAGAGCAATCGAACGGGCCACGGTGAAGCCATCCTTGGTTATCTTAGGCGAGGTCCACGGCCGCTCAACGATCACACTGCGGCCCTTGGGACCCATGGTGACGGCCACGGCATCCGCCAGCACATCCACGCCTCTGATCATAAGGGCCCGGACCTGGGGGCCAAAGCGCACCTCCTTGGAGTACATTCGGGCAAAACAGCGACTCGACAGGACCGCTTTGGACACACGGGACCGAAACATGTTTGCTAGTGAAATTAGGTACAATTTTTTCACAGTGTTCTAGTATTTTTTTGGAAGTTAGATTGCAAGAACTTTCGCTGGTTGATTGCAAATAACTATAAAGCCAGGTCTAACTGTCGGGAACACCATTCAGTCGCAGCCTACTCTACTTAACTCTACTAAGCATCTGAAATCTATAATCTTAATCACAACCGCATGCAGGACCATCGCTTCCTGCACAATCTCTTCAAGAGCGGGTCAGCTAGTTCCTGTCCCGGGAGGAGCTTCGAGTTGTTAGTCAAAATTCATTATGATTTCCATTTCCAAAACAGTTACATCCGAGGGACCGCGACTAAATAGGATATCCTCACAGCTACGCTCAAGTAATTAATACTTTCAGTTTTATTTCCAAGGGACCCTCTGTTTGTAATTGCCTGGGAAATGTCGCCCAATTAGGGTTATGGGGGTTCGGCGGCCTTTACGGCCCTTACGGCCCTTTTGTGGCCAATAATAATTACTAAAATTTCAACTCGCGGCCATCGTTAAAGCCAGGCTATCACGGACTTTCCGGTTGCCTAATCCGACTTTCGAAGCCAGCCGAATGTGCTCGCATTCCCACCAGGATAAGATGGCTAAATACGAAACGGCATCAGATAAAAACAAAAGCAGATTTGTCTTTCCCCATCCTGGCACAAAAGCGAGGAAATCCGCACCACACACACTGCACGAAATAGAGAGAGGAGAGAGCTAAGCCGACAGCCCCGAGCAAAACGCCAGCAGCCCAGGCTGAAATCCTTATCCTGCCCCAGCTCTACGCGATTCCTATTCCCTTTTTCGAAGGTTTTCCAAATGCGTAAAAACTCAATAGCTGCGCATTTGTCGAGGGGAGTGGTGCGGCAGCGATGGGGATTGGAATTGGGAGCCCAGGATCGACATGGGTCCCGGGTTGAGTGAGATGCCAGATAGCAGAGGAGTCGCATGGTGTGAGAAAGGCGAAAGCGAATTTATTGGAGTCATGTGCTGATAAGCGTTGGCTTCCCAATGCCAATGCCAAATTACAATGTTATAATCGGGGTGAGGCTAGGTGGAGTTCTTGGAAGGACATCGAATGAATTGTACTCTATCAGTAAAGTGAAGCTTTTACCATTACTTGATTTATTTGGAAAGTATTAAGTATTAAAGCTTAAGTATTAAAGCTTTTACCATTACTTGATTTATTTGGAAATTAATTTAATTTTTAGAGGTCTCTTCTTGGTAAGAAAAAAAAGATAAAGGTATAAAATATTTACTTAAATAAATAATTATAAAGAAAATGTAAGGCAGAGTGATCTGAAATACTTTGATATTCATCTCTAATGAGAACTCTAATTAAATGAGTCAGTTTCATAACCGCATTGTACTGATAAGAAGAATGTTTGAAATGCCTTAGTCCTTTTTCGTATTCTGATTGAAGTTTAATAATAGCAAAAATTAACTCAAATTAATTCATCATTTTAGTTGTTTAGTGAGAATTAACTTTTATCCAATACAATTGATTAGCTAATACGCCCGATGGAGCAGAGTAGGCCAACAAAGATGAAAACATGTTGATACACAAATACAGACACCGACACCGGGACACCGATGGCTGTTGTTACATGGCTGAAACACAGGAAACGCATTAGATACTTGGCCCGACTCGCAGTTGTAGTGAGTGGGATTCCCCCTCCGGCCAGAGGCAGAGTGTGTCCCCGACCATGGATGGAGGCGCGCTGGTGCGATAAAAATCTGCGTAAAATGATGCGGCAATTTGATGAGCAACTAAGTTCGGGCAATTAGTTTGGTAAACGCTCGGAAGTCGCCGCCTCCTGTGCGTTGGCCAGTTAAATTGTTGCTTTTCGGTGGTACAGGAGAAAGGGATGGGATCTCTCCTGCATAACTATTCGGGCACTCGGTGCTAATGGGCCTAGCAAGGCTCTTCACATCGCTGGACTGATTTATCGACACGCAAGATACCAAAATGCAATCGGGTTGAGCCACAATTTTCCCTAATTTCCCAGGCCCATGACCCGGGGCCATCTCTCCCGGTCAGGAATGACATTCGGCTCTAACGGAACGCGGCTCAGATACTTAACAATCGCCAGAAGTTCGCTTCGGTTTGCTTTGACTTGGTTTGCTTCGTGCTCTTGCTGCTCCACTGAACTCTTTGACAAGCAGAAAAGACTTGCTAATAAGCCGATGCCCGATGCCAAAGTAGGAGCAGCCAGCGCTCTGCCTTTGGGCTGTTTCCCGGCGATTTCAAAGATACATTTCGAGTGCCCAAGTTTGCTATGCTCTCCTGGATCTGTGTGTTATGTGTTATGTGTGTGTGTGCGCGCGAAAAGTACAAATAATTTCCATTTGGCCAAAGCAGCAACATTTGCATTTTTCTTCGTTTTTCCTACAGCCGAGCCGCAGAAAGACAAACATGCCTAGAAGGCAGAGCGGCAAGTATTTAAATAGCCAGCAGATACGTCTACTTATAAATACTTTTGTCGTCTCGGCAAACGATACGGCACAAGTTGTAGATAAATATGGCATAGATTACACAACTAGTTCTGCGCCACAATAAAACTTTTTCACCATGAATACATATGGGTATCCAAAGCATAAGCATCTACAATGGTGGTTAAGTCACTACGAGACTTTGATGCTAATTGTTAATTTCGATTTGGTTTCGTTTTCTTTATTATCTTAGTTGGGAAATATACATTCAAGAATGAAAATATAATAATAATAAAAATCAATCCAATCAATACGAATCTACATTGGAGGTAGAAATACTAAGAGACTTTGTTGTTTAATTTTCTTTTATTTTTGCCTTTCTTGAGAGATCTAAATTGGGAGATACTAAGGCATAAAGAATTAATTTTATTTGGCAAATGAATTCTTAGAATTAATAAAGGACTTTAGATTCCACATATGTAAATCATAAAATTTGTTATTTTATTTCATTTATTTTAATATATTTATTCAATATATTTCACCGGGAATATATATGGTTATTCGAAGCATACTAAAAGATTTTATTCTTTATTGCTGATTTCATAATTTTATTTTTAGTAGTATTTCAATGATTTAATACCATGTTCAATAAAATTTTTACTGGCTCACTTTTGTTTTAGGTATGTTTATATTTATTATTATTATTATAAATTGATTAAAATGTAATAAATTAAAATGCACTAAATAAAAATAAAAGTTTTTATATTATTTTTACTCAAAGTAAATAATTATTATTTAATTTCAAATAATTAAACAAAGTTATTTTTTCATTCATTTTTTACTTTAAGTAAAAATTACCTAAAAATTATAATTTTATTTGATGCAAAATTCAATAATTATTTAAATTGTAATGAATCCATTCTTTAATTAAACACTGACTTTAAATATTAAATGATTTATTTATTTTATTCACTTTCTAAGTCCACAGTCAACGCGTTCCTCTTCTCCCTTCCATCACTGTGCCAGCATAAGTATCTTTAGCTCTCTCGCTTACACACTATTGACTGAGAACTATTTATGAACTTGCCGCAGACTCTGCACCCAGCGCCAGTTCAACAGCGGCATTCTCGCGCGGAAGCTTTCGTGGGCGCCGTGGCTTAGTTGGTTAAAGCGCCTGTCTAGTAAACAGGAGATCGTGAGTTCGAATCTCGCCGGGGCCTAACCCTACACTGGTGATGGTGCGGGGTGATTTCATATTTTTCCATATTCTTCCGTATTTCTCGTTTATTTTAACCGCAATGAGCACACATTTTAGCCCTCTGCTGCCCGTGATACTGCTATTCTCGGTCCTCTTAACGGCTGTTTATGGTTCCGCTTGCCAGCTGACGCTCTGTAAACCATTAGCGTTTCAATTGCGCCAATAATTGTTTCAATAATCATTACAATCTGGAAATTATTATTACTACGACCGAGCAATCGAATGAAAAAGCTTCTACGAAGGGGTAGCTTTTTTGGGCAGCATCAAGAGGGGAGGAAAAGTTGCAGCATACATTTAATGAATAAATCTGATTGAAATGTATTTTAGGTAAATAAACAACATACATACATAGGAAAATATATTTTCAAAACTGTATAGTATAATAAATCCAAAAATTTCCTGTTTAATATAATTAATAAATTTTCTATTTTTATTAAAATATATATTTACATATATATGTATTTTGTTATAATATTATGAGTAATAATAATTTTAAAATAATCAAACAAGGCAATTCAATCTAGTGGATACATTCAAAGCTTTCAGTACAAAGATAACGGTAGTATAACAGTTCCCCCAGAGCTTTACGTATCTTCCATGGTCACAACCTGAAAGCTTTATCCCTACGATTTCCTACGTTAGAACTATTGTGGAAAAAGCTTTCCCATACCCCAAACATACTAGCTACAATCTTGTATCTCAAGAGTTGCCAAGAACCCACTTGTACTTTTTATTGTTTATCTTCGACTCGCAACAACTGAACCAATATTAATTTCCCAAATTGACTTCTGAACCGATAAAGGCATTGCTGGCGAGGAAACTTTCGCTCAAATTGAGTAGTTCAACGGTCGTTGCTACAGCGGCGCCGTGGCTTAGTTGGTTAAAGCGCCTGTCTAGTAAACAGGAGATCGTGAGTTCGAATCTCGCCGGGGCCTGTAGTCAAGGACAAAGTAGTGTTCATTTTTTATTTTTTTCTTTTATTTTTCTACAACCTAATGCCGTTTCCGGTTCAACAACTATCTTAGCCTAACAACAGTAATTAACAAACACCACGAGCGAAGGAGGGCGCCTAGTCCTTGTACACCAGATAGAGCACCACGATCATGAAGTAGGTGGGCCGCTCGAAAACCAGCTGGGTGAAGTTGTCCCGCTTCTCGTCCATCAGGTGGCACATCCGCTGGTAGACGCCCTGGTTCTGCTTCTCCACGATGGACAGCAGGCAGACGATGCGATGGCTACGGACATATTCACAGGTTATGTTACTTTGACCAAGCCCAGGTAAAGGAGACTCACCGCCTGTGATTCAGCTTCTTGACCCTGTCGCGAATCTCAGCCGCCAGACCCTCGACCAGCTGCAGCGCCCGCCAGGAGTCGTAGTTGCGGCTGAAGCGGTCCCACAGCAGCCGCTCCTCGATGCAGTCCTCAATTATCTTTAGGGCCCGCTCCATGTTGAAGTTGGTGTGGAAGAACTGCCAGTCGTTCTTTGGTTTCTCCTTCTGCAGCTCCCCGCCCTCGCCAGCAGCTGCCTCACCTTCCGGATTCTGGGCGGCCCGCCGCCTGCTCAGCATCGACTCCGAGAGCAAGGCGTTCATCCGGTTGGTGGTGCGCACTGAGGCGGTTATCCTTTAAATAAAATAAGTGAGATGTAAATTAGATCACATTGGAATAAAGAAGTTTTAGAAGAATATAAGCTAACGTAGGAGAGCTATATTTCTGGGAGGTTGAGGGAATCAGTTACAAAATAAATGTATTCATTAGCAGTTTCTTTATATATATAATAAACACTGATTTAATGACGCTTTTACATTTTCAATGATATCCCCATACAAGTCCCAATTATAGACGCTAGTCCTCTCTTTGGCTTAAATTCCTACCGCGTTTTCATGGTGTTCCAGGTGGCCATGGTGCTCCTGTGCCCGACGGGCTGCTGCCAATTCTCGAAGCTGCGTCTGGCAGCCGGCAGCGGGAAAACAAACACCGAGCAATGCTATCTGCACACTGACAGGAACGTCGAACCTCGAACGTTGAGCGGGAGCGACATGCCGACATGCCGACACGAGGCCTGTCCCTTAACAATGGCTCCATGCCACATGGCCCGCATTCAGTCATCGGAGTCCACACGTCCTCAAAAGTTCATTGAAGCTCTGTTGGTTTAGGCCCCCAGCTGGATGGGGGATGTCTAGAGATGGCAGATACCGATGGAAAAAGCCGTGGCCCGGCTGGTGCTCCTGCCGGGAGGCCTGTGAAGAGCTCACGCTGTCATTGCCGGCGGAGAGCTTCGGCTTTGGCCTTCCGGCTTGCGTGCCGCTTATCATAAATCCACTGCCGGGGCGCTCCAATTGCAACCAGCCGGTGATGGCGGCGGAGACGTGGGTGTCATCGCCACCAGCCACTCGGAGGGATATGTGCTGGGCTGGGGCTGTGGGATGCGACCCCATCAAAGGCAAAGTGTTGCCATATGGACGCGTGGGCTGGAGGAAATTTCTTCGGGCCACGGCGGCACGCGATTCCCCTCAGAAGTTGATGACTCCCCGGCCCAGCTCATCGCACTGTGGTTGCGCCCATAGGCCAAAATATAAAAAAAAAATTTCCAAACGGGTGCGAAAAGTAGCCAAATTATTTCTAAAATGTCCAAATTAATTTATGGTAAACTCGATTTGTCTCAAAATCTAATGAGATATCCAAAAAAAAATGCAAAGAGCAAGCAACTGTTCATTTTTTGCAGCGCAGCGGAGTTTTGATTGCTTTTCGTCACAACAAAACTGAATTTCAAAGTGGTCTAACGTGTGCTAGAGAGATCCGATTTAAACAATTTAAAATGGATTTTAAAGTTATAGGTTTTTACTTTAATAACTGTTTTTGTGAAAATAATTTGAGTGATTTTCTATTTTTTGTGTATTTTTAAATGATTATGCCTTTTTTGTGTACTATGTGAACGGAATTTTTCAGGTTTAAATAGACTTTTAAATATGTTACCCCGTCCCTTAAGGGGGGGGTTTGGTTTTTTGGGGGAAAAAAAAAAGGTTTTCTTCTTTTCTGTTGTTGGGGTGGGGGGGGGGGGGGGGGGGGATTGGGGGGAAAAAATGTTTAAAAAATATACTAAAAAAATTGGCTCCATCGGACGACTATATCCTATAGCTCCCATATTACCGTTGTAAGGCTTAAGGTGCGCAAAGGTTGAAGCGCTAAAATGTTATCATTGACATCAAAGACATGTACTATATTTAAATTATCTTATGTATACACTTTCAAAAGTGCAATTCCTCTGTCTTCAGCGCTTCAACTCTACTGAAAGTATTTTTGCGCATCTTAAGGCCTACTACGGTAATATGGGAGCTATAGGTATAGCTATATTTAAACATTTTTTTAGATATTTAGGAAAAATTTCACACCAACAGGAAGTATTTATGGCCGCTCGCTCCATACAAGCGCAACCACTGTGCATCGGTTCGTCGGTGGCTCTTCGACACCAGGGCACAGTCTTCGCGGCCAGGTGAGTGACTTCGGTTCTGGGCGCGAACTTTCAAGCACTTTGATTACCTTTTATCGCGAAAGTTTGGGCCGACGGCAGTGTATGCCAACTTCGCGTTGGCCCGCCAACTTTAATCTATCGGCATGCATCTGGATACACACTATCCGCAGCCCTATATATATGAAGTTATTAAATTGAAATAACTGTCAAGTCACGTGCACGAAGCGCTGAGTTGACGACTTGCCATTGTTCCCAAATGGCCGGGACAAGTGGCCGGGAAACAGAAGAGGATTGAGCATTCGACGGCGGAGCACTTGGGGTAGGGCATGGTAGTCGGCTTTCAGGACGAAGCCGAGCACGAACAGCACAGGGCACTCGAATAAGGTTGCACAATGAACGGGTTTTAGAAAATTAGTGGGAGTAATTTTTTGACTCTATTAGTGGGGGAAAATGTTATTTTTTAAACCCAAGCCAATATTTAATTTGCTGTACATTGTAGTCTTTTTTTTATTGATTTTTCATATTTTTAATTTTTAAAAATTTTCCTGACAAATCTTCGAAGATATATTATTTTTCCTGAGTTACAAATTAGTTTTTAAACAATACAAAAAAATACTACATGCGTCACTCTAAGATAAGTTAACTTATTAGTGGCTTATTATGATTATCTTAAGAATAAAACCTTTACATATTTTGTTTATGTTTAAGTATTTTCTTTTGGTAATTCGAATTTTAATGCAAGGTTAGGTTAACAATTTTTTTTATGATTAAAAATAGATTAATTCAAATTAAATTTTATTAAAACCATCATTTGGCTGCCACAACTTTTGGTTCTTATGTCGTTTAGTAGATTTATATCTCACTCTTCGGCAATGATTTGTAAAGCAAGAATAGATTATATTTCTGGAAATATTCTCAGCTTTAACAAACCTTGCTCTTTTAAAAGTATATGAAATTGTCAATAAATCGCAAGCTGCTTTCAGAAATATAAAGGGCATTTAACAAAACCACCTTGGCATATGTTATTTCAAAAGGCTACATTTGGATGAACAACTTTTCTGAAGCTGCATTAATTCCTTAAATGTTTGTTAAATAATTTAGGGTTTACTCTATAAAGATCATAATTAAAATGAATTAGGCTAACATTTGCGCAATAGGGAGCAACATAAATAAATCGATATTAATGCTATTATAAATACTCGCTGCTGCAGAATTCGCAATAATATTTCATTAATATTTCTAAAGAAAGTGTAAAGTGTTTTTTCTATAACGTAATGTTACATTTATTAACAGCTTTTATGCATATACAAAACGAGTTCAAAATGTATGCTACAAAATGTGGCAACTGCAGTATTTAATTTTATGCTCTTGGACACCCTTCAATATCAGCTAATAATATTTCTGCGACTAGTTTTCAATTCCCTCACCAATCTCATTGATGCCATAAATAAGTTTTGGATTATCCATTGATTTTCCCGCACGCATCCACTAGGATTCTAACAACCAATACTAGCAACCATCACGATTCCCGAACCACTTACCGGGAAAAACTAATTGCCAAACAAAACACAAAACTCCATTCCACGCATGCCGAATGGACGAGGATATTCGCAAAGGATTCTCACACACAAAAATTTGGGTGGTGAAAATTAAACAACAGCTAAACAAATTAAGCAATTTGTTCCGCCGCCCCTCCGCAATTATGTGGCGGATGGCGAAGGGCGAATGGCGGGGGCGCCACGCGTAGTGGGTTCCAACTCATTAGCACCTGGGTGCACGCGACCCGCTAACATTTGCATAGGACTTACGCTTGCATGCGACTCATGGCAGCGGCGCCTGAACTTATGCTTCACTCTTGGCTCAGCCGGCGGCGGCGGATATTTCAACCAAACTGCACGAACGAAACTCACAAATGAAACTGGCTGAAGGCTCTGGCTCCGGGAGCTCTAAGCATAAAAGCGCAAAAGCCACGGAGCCAGGAGGCCCCGGCGAGAGGTGAAAGGGTTGAGCTGAGTGCGCCAACAAGGTGTACGTTTTGATGGTGATTGGCTCACGACCCGGGGCAGCACATGCTCCTCATGTCACTCGTTAGCTGGGCAACCATGGGGAAGAAATTAAAATAGGGACTTAAATCAAGATTTTTATTATAATTTTCTACTATACATTTAATAATCTTTTAAACATGCAATTTAGACGTCTCAGAATCTCACAACGGATCTCCAAAACGATTGATCAGATCCCCTTTAAAAATTTAAGTTATATCATAAAGAAGGCATGTTTAAAAAGGTAAAATAAATTAAGAATAAAAAGGTTTTAAATGCCTCTTTCCAATACCTATCCTTATAATAATTCATAATATGATTTTTTCAATTGATGTTTCATAATTTCATAAAATTCATAATTAAATATATATTTTGATAAACACTTTTCATCACTCACTCCCACTGTGCGCTCGTTGCGACTTTGATTTGAGTTAGCATGTCTAGGGACAACTCAACGGCAGTTTTGGCGCGCGGGGCGGACAGAGCAAATGTGTGCCAATGTATTCTAAATTGTGTTTATTTTGAGTAATTTGCAATCCGACGAAGACACTTTCCTTCCGCGCACACACGTCGCCTGACTCCGGCAGACAGTTTGGCAATTAAAATTGCAGGTTGCCAACTGTCGACGCGGCCCATGCAAACTAAATAGCTTCCAAATGGAAACGGGATGAGCGGAAATAGAAATGCCAAGCGGATCGCGTGTCCAAGAAACCATATATATCAAATTAGCTGACCAATAAATTGAGTTCATAAACAATAGTTTGGTGGAGCCTTCGGAAACATATTCAATAGCGAGACGTTTCTGAGTTACATATTCGGAAAGCTCTTTAGATTTGGACTGTCATCTATTTGACCATTTTTATTTAATGCTGGGAATTCCGGTTTTAATTTTATGATATAATTCAGTAATTTATAGATTGGCGCGGATTAGCTTGATACAAGAAAGGAAGCTAACTTCGGCTCACCGAAGTTTGTATACCCTTGCAGAGTTTAAACAAAAAATTAAAAACGAAATTCTGAAATAATAATTTGTTGCCAAATCTCAAATTTGATGGCAATGGTTTGAAACACGGCTAAGCTATGGTTTTTTTTTATTTTCCTGATTGTTCCTATGGAAGCTATAGGATATAGTCAGCCGATTTTCATTAAATTAAAATCAAAATTCAGAAATACTAAAATATGGCTAAATATCAAATTTGGTGAAAATATGTTGAAATCTGACAAAGTTATGGTTTTTTCTTTTATTTTCCCGATTGTTCCTATGGAAGCTATAGGATATAGTCAGCCGATTTTCATGAAATTTAAATCGAAATTCAGGAATACTAAAATATGGGTAAGTATCAAATTTGGTGAAAATATGTTGAAAACTGACAAAGTTATAATTTTCCTGATTGTTCCTATGGAAGCTATAGGATATAGTCAGCCCATTTTCATGAAATTAAAACCGAAATTCGGAAATAATACTAAATGGGCAAATATCAAATTTGGTGAAAATTGGTTGAAAACTGACAAAGTTATAATTTTTTTTCGTAGATTTTTCCGATTGTTCCTATGGCAGCTATATGATATAGTCGTCCGATCCGGCCCGTTCCGACATATAAATGAGTGAGAGTATATAGAAGCCTAACTGCAAAGTTTCATTCAGATAGCTTTAAAACTGAGGGACTAGTTTGCGTAGAAACGGACAGACGGACACGGCTAGATCGACTCGGCTGTTGATCCTGATCAAGAATATATTTACTTTATAGGGTCGGAGATTCCTCCTTCACTGCGTTGCAAACTTTTGACTGAAACTAATATACCCTGCAAGGGTATAAAGATAGAAGCCTCTTGAAACTTTACAACACAATTTATTAGTTACATACTTGAATGTGTGACGAATGTGATAGCTAATGACTAATGAATGAAACTTGCTTTAATTAGTCATTTATTTGATGATTCTAAAACCTAGAATCTTCCACCTTGTTACGTAGTATTAAGGGCACATCTATTGACCTGCGTTTATCATTATAGTTTTCCATGTCCGCTCTCCACTCCAAGAAATGGCGGGCAACTTTCACCATCTTAAATATAAAGGTCGATAGTTTTGCAGAGGATTAAATATAATATAATATACATACCAAATATAGTGCAAAAGTCAGCACAATTATAAAGTGAATAATGAATGCATCGTCCCTAAAAACCTTATAACAGCCATCCTTCACCATTTGTTCACTTTCAATATAGTAAAAGCAATTCTTGGGTAAATCCAGTTCCTTGCTAAGGTAATCATACGGTCCCATAACACCACAACAATTTCCCTGAAATATTAATTCATTCTTTAAACCAACACTACGAACAATAATTTTACCTTTTCTTGCCAGGAGGACAGCGCCTCCGTCTGATTGAGCTCGCTCAATTGGGTCCATGCCTTGGACAAGAGCTTCCAGCTCGACTCGTGGTCCTGAATAAGTTTGCAGGCGAAAAGCAAAGGTAGGCCAAAGACCACCAGGAGTAGCAGGAGCTGTGGCAGTTTCAGCCTTTTCTCCTTAAGTCCTTGTCGCATTGAATCGATGATTACGATGCCGACAAGCAGTAGGAAGAGGATAGCAAGTACGGGGGCGAGGAAATAGTAAGTGATTCGCACAGCTCCACCCACGTCAATGTAGCTGGGAATACCAACTAGCAGGAAGGCCACTGTCAAAAGCTGGAAATTTGGGGCTACATTTAGAAATCTATCACATAATAGGACAACACTGAAAAACTCACCATCAAGAGTCCATGCTCGACGGCTAAAAGCGACTTCCTAAGCGAATGCAAACTACACTTCATTTCGGCTTCTCCTCAAAGACTGACAGCACCAACCAAGAAATCGAAGATAAGCTATAATAATAAGTAATAATCTAATCAAAGAGCGGATGATAATAAAGTAACTCATCATTACAAATATATTACAATTTTATTTGACAAAGTATAAAAGTGCAAAATAATGATTAAAAATATAAATATACTATGCAGTCACATTGTTACTTCTAGCTTAGTATTACTGATTCGTATTCGTCAGTACGCATAGCGACGTAGCTCGTTCCTTAGGGTCACACCCAGTATCGTTGAGAATGTGAAGGAAGCGATCTGTAAAAAGGTTAGATAATTTAACTTAAGGAACTTGAATAAAGTATAATTAGAAAACCGACCTCAATGACCATCAGTATCCAGACAACAATCTTTGGACCCTGCCAGAGGTCGTCGAAGAAGGCCTCCATTTCCTTCAGGCATCCCACAGTGTAGGCCTTATCGTGATCGAAGCAGCTCTCGGGAACAGTCAGATTGGCGATGGTATAGTCTTTGACGCCATTGATACCACAGCAATGGAACTATAAGGTAGGATAGTATTGTGAGGAAATTCCTTGTTAATTGATATCAAAACTCAACGAGACATTGAACAAAATAAACCATCATTATAAAAATATATTGGTTGTAGTATCAGAAGAGCCGTTAAGAGCAGATTTTATGATGTTATTTCTTTATATTTAGGTAATTGCAGTATAAATTAATAGTTATTTAGCCCTCTCTGATGTCTAAAATCTACTCAATTTTATTGTAAACTTACTTGCTTCTGGTATTCAGACATGGCATCGGTGCCGTTCTTCTGCTTTTCCCAGGCCAGATTTAGCTCATCCTCGGCAGTGACGGATCCTTCGATATGCATCCGGAATACAAATAGGACAACGACCGTGATGATCAGGAGAGCAAGCATAGTTATGGCGTACTATTGGATAAATCAGATTAAAAGAAATCTTATATTGAGCCACCCTTGATCCACTCACCGTCCAGGTTAGGCAGATGCTCTTCTTGATAGCCCCAATGCAGCCTAGAAACGAAATCAGGAAGGCAATCGAGCCCACTGCGATGAATACCCACAGAATGGGTCGCCCATCCGGCGCCATATCCTTGATGGCCAATGCATTTATCACTATTGTTGCGAGGCCCAGCAGCTGCAAATAATTTCCACAGGCAAAAAAACGATAAATAAATAAAAATTACCACCTGGCTATGCCTAGCATTCGCCTCCACAAATATTTTAAGCTCAATGTACATACTTATTAATCATTTGAAATAACGCAATGTGCTTAGATAACGCTGGACTAATCAACGAAAACAAAGGGGTATTCCAGAAAACGCCAGTTGCCAAATGTAAGCAAACTATAGGTGATTCTCTGAAGCTTCAGATATTTTTCTTATCAATTTTAGATAAGATTAAATATTCATACCACATAGAGATTTTAAGCCAATATTTAGCTACTATAATATTGAACAAGTAATACTTTTTTCAGTTTTTCCAGTTCTTTAAATGAAATAATAATAATAAGTTTGTATATCATCTATATTTTTATTTATATTGAATTCCTGTAACACTTAAGCTTTACTTTCTTGTATTTCTTAATCTTAATTTTTGCCAGTATTTTATTTGAATTTGTTTGTTTTATCTTTTATTTTGATAATTGATCATATAGATTATCACACAATTCAGTTCCGGTAGAAGCAAATATTTGTACTTGGAAATACATCACGGAGGCAAAAATAGTTTATGACTGCGTTCAATAAATCACTTGAGGTAAACCCTTTATCGCTACTCACCGCGCACAGGAAGTTGAAAAGGAGCACTAGAAACTTAACCGTTATCGTAGAACAACCCATGACGTATGTGATATTAATTTTCGTAGCTCTGATACACGCTCGCCGGAGGTTATTTCTATACTAAATAGCTAAACAAACTCGGGTGGCTCTTGCGCTGCGTCTGGGTCTGGGTTTGCAATAGAGTGTTAAAAAATAAAACACAACCGAGATACCGGTGACGAGGCAGGAATATCAGCGCATGTAAGCGCAGCGATAGAGAAGTAATACATTATTTACTTGATTTTTGAGCCTAACTGCGGATTGCCCCCAGATCGAACTGATTCATACCTGTTTGGCCCGATTTCCTGCTTTTGATATACTTTTCCTTAGAAGCTCAATGACCATGAATTATTCAACGCAATTTTTTGCAGAGTAAGAAGTTCCCACCTACGAAATCTATCTATCTATCAATCTTTCTATCTTTATTATCGTATCGCTCTTTGGGGTGGAACTTAAAATAAAGTTTATATGTGAAATTCAGAATATTAATTTATCTAACAAATTAAGACTAGTATAAAGTGTTACACTTAATATCTAGGTTATAACTTTATTAGAATTTATATACATACATTTTTTATCTATACTTATTATATTTTAATAAAGGTTTTTCTTTGTTTAATAAGAAATTAGTCAATTTTAATCAGTACTTGTTCCAACTCATCTTATTATATTATATTACCTTTACAATATGAAATAATCTTTGCATGGTCCTCCCCAAAAAAGCACATTCGCATTTTACTCACAGTTTAGGTTGAGGCAAACAAATATCGAGCAAATTTCTATGCTCGAGTGCTTATCAAATACAATTATTAAGCAAACTGATAAGTCTCTCCTCAGCTGTTTGGGAAGACCCTTATCAGGGAGATGGCCTAGCGCTCTCCGATAAGTTTAAACCCCTTTGGGCTTCCTCGCTCGCCGTTTGGCTTTCGAAATTTTGGTTTGGCTGCCTTCTATCAGTTGATTTTCTGCTGCGAGCGTGATTGAACCCAAAAATTCAAAATTGCAAAATGAGCTGCGGCACAAAGACGTTGAAGGTTTCCTCCTTCGTGTTGGACTTTCTGTGTTGTGTGAGTATTGTTATCGCCACTCTCCAAATCCCCAGGCGATAGCCCCACTCACCGCGAATTTATACACTTGCCAGGTTCTGGCGGCACTGACCATCTCCGCCTGCTCATACGCTCTGATCGCCTTCAGCCACAGCCTGGCCATCCGAGTGCCCTGCATCTTGGGCATCGTCCTGGGCGTACTGCTCTTCGGCAGCACCATCTTCGGATGCGTCGCCACTCTGAGGGAGAGCATCCGCATGACCTTGATTGTGAGTACTTGTGCCCAAGCCCTAGAGTCCATTCTAATATCTAATGCTTTGCCTCGCCAAAAGTATGCAGCGATCATGCTTGCCCTAATCTTCGGACAAATCACTGTGATCTTCGCTGGACCCATCAACTTTGAGCTGCTGGCCAACGAGACGATTTACGATGCGTGGCAGGGTCAGTTGTACCATCAGAACAGCATGTCCTTCTATGAGATCAAGGTGAGTTAAAGAGACAAGACAAGAGCAAATGTCAATTCGTTTTAAAATATTTTTGTAGTAGAGCAGGTATATAATTGAGTTGTTAATCTAATTTAAGTTAATTTTAAAGGAAACAACTGTTCAGATTTTGCGTAATAAAGCAACACTGAAAATTCTACTTGTATTTCAAAGACCGGTTTAAAAATATAAGCAAATATTTAATTTTTCAGTAGTAGTAAGCAGTGGTGGCCAAGAAATGCATTAACAAATTAGAATTGAAAAGAACAAGTAAGAAAGCTACAGTAGAGTGAGCTCGACTGTGAGATACCCGCTACCCATACTTAAACCAGAACAGCGTCAGGACGCCAGAAAAAACAGTTAATACAATTTTGAACATAACAGACAAATGCAAATGCAAGTGTAATAAAATTACCTGCATACAAAAATACATACACATGTATCTATGTGTGTAAAAACGCGTCATTATTGCATTCCAGCGGTTAATAATTATTACCATTTACTAAATTGGTTCTCGAATATCTTATAAGATTCTTTTCCGAACACAACCAAGAACTGATAAGAATATTTAGTTGGTCTAATTGGTCAACCAAATGAGGCATGCTGCCAGCAGCCGTTTGTGGCCATACAAAATTATTTCTTTAATAACATCGACAATTTTTATCTGATCGCACCAAATTTTCAGGAATCACACAGACTATAGTTCTTTATATACTTACCGAAATTCGCGACTTTAGCTTTAAAATTATACGCTTAATACGATTTTTTATGATTTGCGGGGGCGGAAGTGGGCGTGGTAAAAATTTGAAACAAACTTGATCTGCGTGCAAGCATAAGAAATACTGTCGAAAAAAATTAGAGCTCTATCTCTTATAGTCTCTGGATCCAGTGTTTCATACGGACAGACGGACAGACGGACAGACGGACAGACAGACAGACAGACAGACAGACAGACAGACGGACATGGCTAGATCGACTCGGCTGTTGATCCTGATCAAAAATATATATACTTTATAGGGTCGGAAATGCTTCCTTCTACCTGTTACATACATTTCCTGCCGGCACAAAGTTATAATACCTTCTACCCTATGGGTAGCGGGTATAAAAATACAAGTTTAATTCTGAAAAAGGTGCGTTGTTTAGATTCTGTGGATACTGTGTGAGAAATTTAATAAGTACTGAGTCAGAGGCATCACCCTTATAAACATTTCCTTATATTAATATTTGATTTTTCCACTAAGTAAATCACATATAATGCATTATAAAAACTTATCACATTGCATTTATTTTTGTAGTCTTCTCTAAAGGGTCACAAAAATATATAAAAATAAAAACAAAAAAATTAAAAGAAAAATGCCAGAGTATGTGATTTCAACCTATCTTTATTTGTGTACTCTTTAAAAACGTAATTTTATTTCTAAGAAATAAGTTACCTAGGCAAGTTCATAAATTCTTAAGAAGGGTACAGTTATATTAATTAGCATTTTGTTCAATTTTATCAGAACCAAGGCGACAACTTTTTATCTCTGTTTGCCTAAATATTAACCGATTTATCTTTTAGTACCACTGCTGTGGACAGACGGGGCCCGCTAACTATCCGGATAGTGGCCTGCGCATTCCGCAGAGCTGCTACTTCAACCAGAACGCGACGGTGGCGACGGATCTGTACACCGCAGGATGCAATCAAAAACTGGGGGCGGCCTTCGTCAAGGGAACTCGCTGGGAGCGGATCAGCGACTGGTCTGTTGTGGGAGTGGAGGTATCTGGTCTTAATATACTTGAGAGAAACGTAAACTTTAAGCATTAATTTATTCAACAGATGCTCACCGTTACTGTGGCTGGACTTCTGGCTATAACATTACAGAATGCGGAGCGCAGACGTTTTTACCGCTAGAGCTACGTAAATGTTTTAACTATTTGTAAATTGTTAACAGTATTAGAGGCTGGACGAATATTTTCGGTAAAGATGTTTCTAACTTTGTAAATAACGGTACCTAGGTAATAAAATTAAATAAATTACTTGAACCCTCTGGCCTCTCTGTGCATGGAATTGTTATGATTTCTTTAACTTTGATCCATTCCAGTTAGATCTTTGGAAATTTATATTTGTAGTTTTTGCACGATTATTTTCGCCATTAACTCGGAAATTTTATTTTGAAATTCACAGCAAAAAATCAACAATCGATTTAGCATTAAAATTAAAATCGCAAGATCTTTGTCAACCATTATCCATATACCATATTCCTAATTATTGTAATATACATAAGAACATTCAAGTGCAATGTGTCATAAATATTAAGGAATTAGTGACTACGTATTATTCATATTATTAAATAACTTGAGAATATATTAACTATTCTTAGAAATGCTTATCGTACGGCTTACATACTCTTGCGGTTTGCGATATATTTACATAAAAAAATATATACAAAAGAAATCCACCCAATGGAAGAACTTTGTGAGCAAAGTATAATTGGTGGTTTGCTTGAACTCGACTAATTCACCCCGCCATATATCGATATCAGCTTACATCGACTACTATAGGGCTATCGAACCAGTGGTCAGGCAAACTAATTCAAATGAGTGGTTATGCCAAAATATACTCTGACAATGGTTGTTAGTTAATTATTAAAAAAAAAAATGCGCCCAATGGTGCAAATACTGCGAAAATATTTCCGAATCCAAATATTTTTATATTTTTCTTAAAATTAGACATCTATAAATATTTTCGGGCTGATTGCGCATATATTTGATATAACAATAATCGATACATACGTATCGATACATCGGCATGCATTATAAACAAAAAAGGTAACTGAAATGCTGGTGAAAGCAAAAGAATGAACTGTTTCGGGTGTATTTACACAATTGATGAATAAACGAGTGACCGGCGAACAAGCGGAATGTATTCATAAACACCTGGATCTGCACTGCCGCCCCACCTGCAAATTGGAACGCGTACGCGGCGCGTATTTTAAAGCGGCCCCCAGCGGCAGCGCCGCATTTCTTCGCCGTTCCGCGGAGTTGTTGGACTGCTGGCTGGACAACAACAACGGCTTGATTAGTTGGCAGTAAACGGAGCTGGCGATCGCATCGGTCATTCACATCGCGCCGCACTAGCCATTAAGCGAGTTAGGCAGTTTGCCAGTTAGCCCGTTAGCCAAGTTATCCAAGGTGCGAAGAGGCCGCGCCATGGGTCTTCGGTTCCAGCAGCTCAAGAAGCTGTGGCTTCTCTACCTCTTCCTGCTCTTCTTCGCCTTCTTCATGTTCGCCATCAGCATTAACCTCTATGTGACCAGCATCCAGAGCGGGGACTCGGAGCTGCGGTAAGTAGTATATCCACGGGACGAGGACGTGCCTCCGCCTCTGCCCAGTTGCCCAACGAAGGCTAAGCCTTTGGGGCGCGTGTTGCAATCTGCAAGAGTTCCACTCGAGTGCCTCCACTCCGCATTAGATGTGGGTCTCTTGTTTGTTTTGCCATCGCTTCGCGTGATTCGAGGCCCGAGCCGCGGGCCATTGCAAATGCAAAGCCTTAATACCATTGTCACCTCTTTTGTGGATCACTTGCCTTGGCTGACGCGCCGATTTCTGATTTCTTGCACAGTCACCCCAAGCCCCCACCCAAGCGCCGCTCCCTCTGGCCGCACAAAAACATCGTGGCCCACTACATCGGCAAGGGAGACATCTTCGGCAACATGACTGCAGGTGAGTGGGCTGGTCCCGCGATCAGTGATGGCAGGGCTCAAAGGTACCAAGCTACAAACCGGTACGTGTACGTGTTTATGTCAGGTGTAATCCGCACAAGATCTAGGTGGAAAATGTTTATATAGCCCACCAAAAAGACCTTCAAAGAATCAATTGTCTTGCTGAAAGTAGCTTAAGTCAATAGAAATTTTAGATAGTAATGTAGAAATGATATGATTAGTAATATTATTGTATTAAATCAACTCAAAAATTGAGTTTTTGAATAACAAGCAAACTAAACATATATACATATACATATGTATGGAAATTTGACCCCTTAGGTCCAGAGTTTTTAACGTTAATTTTGCGATAATAATATAATTATACCATCACCAAAGATATCATCCAAAGGCTTGCAAACAATCCGGTTAAAAGCTATAAATAATTAAACGTACTCAGTGATTCTAGGAAAGTGATTCTTGATTATTTATTTTGGGTTAGATATGAGTACAAAATATTAAAAAAGAAATCTATAAATCAACTATAAAACTCTAAAAGAAGTCGTAATTTAGCCACAAAAGTTTTGATTTTAGAGAATTGTTTTTATTACGTGTACCGGATGTGGCCGGGTTGAGAAATTTGGTGATTCATAAGTTAGGATTTTGGGCAATTCTTCAATAATTCGCCAAGGTATAGTGTGAGATTAAATGAAATCTAATTTACATAGCCAACTTCCTAAAATATACACATTGTATGTTTCTGCTTTACTTGGTATACCTTACGTTTCAATTTAATATTAACACGATATTATCCGCAGCACACAATGTACAAGCATCTGCCCAATATGAGTGTTTCCCATCACTGATATGATATGACACAATGGAAAAATGCATTAATATCCACTCGCTTGCAGACGATTACAACATCAACCTGTTCCAGCCCATCAATGGAGAGGGCGCCGATGGGCGACCTGTTGTTGTGCCGCCTCGCGATCGCTTTCGCATGCAGCGCTTCTTCCGGCTGAATAGCTTCAATTTGCTGGCCAGCGACCGCATCCCACTGAACCGCACCCTCAAAGACTACCGCACCCCCGAGTAAGTTTGATATTATATTTCCCTCTAAGTTCCTCATGGGCATCTTATTCCTTCCAGATGCCGCGACAAGAAGTATGCCAGCGGATTGCCCAGCACGTCGGTGATCATTGTCTTCCACAATGAGGCCTGGTCGGTGCTTTTACGTACTATCACCAGCGTTATTAATCGCTCTCCGCGACATCTCTTAAAGGAAATCATTCTGGTAGACGATGCCAGTGATCGCAGTGAGTTGGAATTCGACTTTATCTTCTTATCTATTTTAAAAGACTAAACCATATGCCCTAAAAACTGGTTTAGTAAAATCTTATTTACCAAAGTTTCGCAAAAAAACTTGTTTTACATGACCCTTGAATGTATTAAAAATAGTTTAGAACATTAATAAGTTTATTTTGAACTTCCACAGCTTACTTAAAACGCCAGCTGGAGAGCTATGTCAAGGTTCTTGCAGTGCCCACCAGGATCTACCGCATGCAGAAGCGCAGTGGCCTTGTGCCAGCCCGCCTTCTGGGCGCTGAGCATGCCCGCGGAGATGTGCTGACCTTCCTGGACGCCCACTGTGAGTGCTCTCGGGGATGGCTGGAGCCGCTCTTGTCCCGTATTAAGGAATCGCGTAAGGTTGTCATCTGTCCGGTGATCGACATCATTTCCGACGACAACTTCAGTTATACAAAGACCTTTGAGAACCACTGGGGTGCTTTCAACTGGCAGCTGAGCTTCCGATGGTTCTCCTCGGAACGCAAACGGCAGACGCCGAACCCTAGTTCTAAGGATAGCACCGCCCCGATAGCAACGCCCGGAATGGCTGGCGGCCTGTTCGCCATCAATCGCAAATACTTTTACGAGATGGGATCCTACGACACCAACATGCGCGTGTGGGGCGGAGAGAACGTAGAAATGTCCTTCCGCATTTGGCAGTGTGGCGGACGCGTTGAGATCAGTCCCTGCTCCCACGTGGGCCACGTATTCCGCAGCAGTACGCCGTACACATTTCCCGGCGGCATGAGCGAGGTGCTTACAGACAATCTAGCAAGGGCAGCGACCGTGTGGATGGACGACTGGCAATACTTTGTATACCTCTATACCTCTGGGCTGACACTGGGCGCGAAGGACAAGGTGAATGTGACGGATCGAGTGGCATTGAGAGAGAAGTTGCAGTGCAAGCCGTTCTCCTGGTACCTAGAGAATATATGGCCGGAGCATTTCTTTCCAGCGCCCGATCGTTTCTTCGGCAAAATCATTTGGTTGGACGGCGAAACGGAATGCGCTCAGGCCTACAGCAAGCATATGAAGAATCTTCCAGGTCGCGCTCTGTCGCGGGAATGGAAGCGCGCTTTTGAGGAGGTTGAAACCAAGTCGGAAGAATTGCTATCGCTGATAGACCTGGAGCGGGACAAGTGTCTCCGTCCACTTAAAGAGGACGTACCTCGCTCGTCTCTTTCTCCGGTGACCGTGGGCGACTGCACTTCTCACGCCCAGAGCATGGACATGTTTGTGATCACACCCAGAGGCCAAATAATGACCAACGACAACGTGTGTCTGACCTACCGCCAGCCGAAGTTGGGCGTGATCAAGATGTTAAAGAACAGAAACGCCACCACATCAAACGTTATGTTAACGCAGTGCGCCAACGATTCCAGCCAGCTCTGGACCTACGATATGGATGTAAGTAGCTCACCAAGCTAATGAAACCGCTGATTATCAAACTAAACTTTTTCTCGACAGACCCAGCAAATTTCTCATCGAGAAACGCAGCTGTGCCTCACTCTCAAGGCCGCCACAAACTCCCGCCTGCAGAAGACAGAGAAAGTGGTGCTAAGCATGGAGTGCGACTTCAAGGACATCACCCAGAAGTGGGGCCTTATACCGCTGCCATGGCGCATGTAGAGCCAAAGGCTTTATTATAACAAGATATGGAACGCTCATATAACTAAATTGCATCTTTCACCAGCACAAAGTTAAGATCGTTAAGATAAGAAAAATTTGGATGCAACTGTATGGCGTTTGTCATCTTATTATAATGCCTTTGGTACAGCAGAGTGTGCGATGCCAGTGCCAGGACACAATATATCCACTAACCCTGCCAGCAACTCTCTAACGCAATGTGATATTTATTGAAATTGTTTAACGAACTTCACTCGCTGATTTGTTTTTGTAAACAAGTAACCCAGACCCCACGCACACGAACACCAGACACCTGTAGACTAACAATCCCTGGTTCCACCCTGACCTAAGAGAAAGAGAAGGCGTGTCAGCGGAATAGGAATACAACACTAAACACCGAACACTGAACACCGAAACAGACCCACAAGAATTGTTTGTAAAACTTTATAACCCGAATGCGTCCAGGAGCTTTTCTCCTGCCTCGCATTGCGACTCTATAGAATGCTATGTCTATGTGTCATATCTTATAAGTATTAGGCAATTTTTAGCTATACTTAATACCTTTGAAATAACATTTTGTATATCTCATAAATAAAGCAACCGAAATTAGACAAATGTCGCTGCACTCTGTTTACGCTACGGCTTATCTCCGCCGGCCTTTAGTAAAGGTCGAGATGCAATTGCCTTAAATTTAGCGCATCGCCCAGAGATTGCAGCATTCTCACCATGAACGGCTGCTACAACACAATCAAGTACGCGGGGCTGCTCTCCAATCTGTTGTACATGGTAAGCCCATGAAAATATATATTCTATACCTCCTATACAAATAATATTTTTCATTTTAGCTCCTGGGCATAGGTGTGATGTCAGGAGCAGGATTGGGACTGCAGGTGGCGGAGCCCAACACAAATGAGCACATGTATTTCGTGAAGAGTCTGGTTTTGGGTGGCACTATCTGTATGATCGTGATGTTTGGATGTTACGGCATGGTCTGCAATCTGTTGTGTGTTAACCTGCTCGTGAGTACAAGAAAATCTACATGATTTGAAGGTTGAAATTTAGATTTGTTTGCCCACAGTTCACAGTGTTTTTATTAATGGCCCTGGCAGCGGAGTATCTGCAGCTGCATCACTACCACAATCCTTCCCTAAGGAGCTCCGGCGGCGCCTGGGAGCAGCTGGAACTGGCCTGGCATGGTCTGGATAGGCAGCCGGAAAAGATGCATCAGTACGAGACTTCACGCCACTGCTGTGGTTACAACAGCCCTGACGATTACAGACGCCTCCATCTGCTGGTGCCGTCGAGCTGTTATCAACAGTCGTCCACTGCCAATGACACCGCCCAGCAGATCTATCCACGCGGCTGCCTCGAAACGCTGAGCAACAGCCAGCGCTACATACAGCAGCGCGATAAGCTCTACATGTGGTCCATAGTTGGCCTTGAGGTGGGTAATTCACATCGTTTTGATGCAATTTATCGAATAGCTTAGACTTCTATCTACTTTAGATCTTCATTCTGCTGCAAACGGTGGCCCTGAGTGTGCTGCTGTTCAGGCTGCGTCAGCGGCAGCGTCTCGCCCGGCGACAGGTGCCGCCAGGTGTGCGGCGGGAGCCGCGTTCCAACCATGTTACCGGCTCAAGGGCGCAGCTGCTCAACGAAGTCTGAGGATAGACTGTATCAAAAATGTAGTTTATTGTACAACCAATTTGCAAATGCTTCTGTAAATGTCCGTGGTGATCAGTAGGCGTAGCGGCGAGTCTTGTTGGTCAGCTGACAGCACAAGGTTATGCCCAAGATGATGCCCACAACCTACAAAGACAATAAAATATATAAAACAAAATTATTTTCTAAATAACTGTTTTTTTTATCTCTGAATGGGATGTTGAAGAGGTTAGATTGAGGAAATAACCAAAGACGTTCGAGGCACGCAGCAGAAATCGGCAAATATTACTTTAGAGCAAAAATCATCATACATACAAAATCATTGTGGATGTATGTATACTGAGAGGAAAAGAACGATATAATATATCTAACAACATTTTGTGCTTTAATAAAATCGAGGAGTATTTAACCCTTAAAAGATGAGTTAAATTGAAAAATGTACCATTTATTTGTCTCGTTTTCTGACTTATCGAAAATATGTTAAATTATTTATTTATTCTTGACATTTTCTAGAATCCTAATATACATACATATGTACATATATAATATTTAGTGGATGTCGTATTGGATTTATAAAGTATTGATTTATGTGAGACAAATGTTTTGAAAAAAACCTACCTAAAATTAAAATCATATAAATTACTTGTCGAAAGTTCCGTAGGATGTTTACTAGATATGTACATACATATAAATATTAATGTCTACTCACATGTGTACGTTACATTTTCGATTAAATAAAAACATAAGTGGTCAAAAATTCAGGAACATTGTATCTGCCTAATGTTCCAGTTTTGCTAACAACCATATTATTAAAAAAAAAAAAAAAAAAAATTTCCTAAATTTCTCATAGTCAGAGGTTTTATTTAATACCAGAACTTTATGTATTTAAGCCATTATTAGCATAAAAGTTGATAACTGATAAACTTTCATGAAAAATTTCAAAATTCGAAAGATATTCTCTGACTCTTTTAAATCTCGTCGAAAATGCATATGTTCTTTGATAGTTGCACATATTTATTAAATATATACATACATATATATATTACCTCGTATCCTATAAGCCCGCAATGGGCCCATCTTTCGTATCTGTACATCTGCAGGTAGGCTCGCTTCACTGCCGCCATGCAGCCCTCCGCATAGGGATAAAGGGCGTGGATGCCGTCCTTGGTGTGGAAGCAGCTGCGCGGCACCTTCATGTTGAGGCTGGTGTAATCGGCATAGCCCTTGTCGCCGCAGCACTCGTACTGGAAGATTAAGGATTTAAGCTATTCAAAAGGGACAATACAGCTATAGACTCACCTCCTGCTGTAGGTGTTGCATTCCTCCGTGGTGGACCAGCTCCTTCATCCACAGATCCATGACATAGACCTCGGTGTTGTCTAGCTGCTTGGTCTCGTTGTAGTGGGACAACTTCCAGATGTGTGAGGCTATCAGGACCAGGAGCACAACCAGGTGCTACAACTTGTGAAACTTGAAATTCCTTCTACTTTTACCACAATCTTTCGCTTACTCACCACCACCATAACCTTAATGGAGCCGAGGAAGGCACCCAGGCAGCCGATGAGTGCGGCGAGGATCAGGGCCCCCGCCATGCCCAGTTGTACGAACTTTTCCAGGTGCTCGTTGGACCCCTCGTCGAACTTGTCCAGTTTATAGACTCCGGCGAGGGCGGCCAGGATGCCAACGACCTGCATCGAAAATAAAAAAATTTGGAATTATGCCTGCGCACATTAAGCGCTGTTAATGGGCCATCAAATGGTCAAAGAAAATCCTTAGAGACACTTTCGACCCGTGGGCGACGTCATCGGGCTGCGAGAGCAACCAAAATAAAAACAAAACGGGCGTAAAAATAAATTGTATTACTTTGGTCTTTATTTTTAAATGGCACATACACAGTTTCCTTTCGTCTTGCTGTCGCTTCAGGGTGCCAAAAATTTGCCATCCGCAGAAAGCTGGGGGAATACAAACACAAAATCCCAGTGACATCTTGTCTGGTGGAAATGGAAAATTGGAATGGGATTTGTTTGCAGCCAAATTGGCCTTCTACTCGAGCGTCACTCGAACAAAATTACACATTCGACAATGAAAAACGACACAAAAATGTAAGACATTTAATGATCTTGCTTTGACAGACTGCCAGCGGGACACAATCTCGATTTCCATGAGCAAGTGTGGCCATTACTCATACGCCGTGTGTGACTCAAGGAGTGCAACTTGTAATTTTTTATTGAAATTATCCACAGAGAATGTCAATGAGTGCCTCTTAACCTCTGATTTATGAATATTGTGCCGCCTGCTAATACTTTCTGAACATGGAAATTTTATGAATTACGCATACGCCGCGTATCCCAAGGTATTTATCTTACCAGAGTGACTGTGTTGAAGACCACCGAGGTCCACTGCAGACACACGCGAACTGTGGGCATCTTACTAATTGTTATTGCTACTTTTCCTAAATATAATTATATTTTATTAAACGCTCCTTCCAGCAGCTCCAGGCTAGCGACGCGTTTCCCGGCCAGATTCACTCGCTGCTCACTCGCGTCCGACTGAGCGACGCGCGTCGCCAGTGACCAAACTGTTAGTGCCGTCGGATCTGCCCAGAATAAAGCGGATGCCGAAAAAAGAGCGCAAAGAAGCTGCGAAATGTTTACAAATCCGCTGAGTGGCCGTTCGCGTCCGCGTCCGTATCCGTGTCTGTCTCCGCTTTGGTGTTTTGTGTTTGGTGTGCCGGTCGTTACTCAAGAGACCGGCGTTCACTCGGGCCCCGTGTGCTCCGCCGCCCGCCGTCCGTTGTCCCGCATATTTCGTATACTTTTATATGCGTCTTTATAGTCAGACATACCTACATATATCTACTTAGCAGCTCCGCCGATATTCCGCATATAGTGGCAAAAAAAGGCCATTGAATATTTTCGTTTTGGTTTATTTCTTATTCCACGCCTCAGCTGCCTCCAGGTCATCTCAAACTGCTATAAAAAATTCATAGATATCGGTTTATTTAAGGTGATTCGGGATTCCTTGGTCCGCTGGCCATCGCCCGCTATGGGCGACCTGTTAGAATCTCTCGCGCCGCAATTCGTTGCGCACCGTGATGCCCAAGTGCGTGGCGGCGCCCAGGGCGGTGAGCTGGGCAGAAGAGAGTGAGGTGGGGATTTGATTAGAGCACTCCGCCTATATGTACATATATCTGGAGTCTATTTCCGGCGCCGTCCTTGGCGGCCTAAGCCTTTAGCAATGTGTGACCAAGGTCGGTGGCGCAACGGATCTACTCACCTCCACCACCAGCAGCAGCCACTTGATGACGAGTCCGATGGCTACATTGTCGGTGGCATGGTCCTGAACCGCCTGCAGACATCCCTGGGTGAACAGGTAGTCACCCTGCCGCTCAAAGGCTTTGTAGCAGTTTATGGGTATGCCCCGGCCCAGCAGGATATAGTCATGGGCACCCGATTGACCGCAACAGGAGTACTGCAAAGAAAAATGTAACGTTTTAATTGCTAACTGGATAGCATAGCAGAAAAAAATAGTTAAAAGTCTTAAAAAAAACATTTAAATATTATTCAAATCTTAAATGGAACATTTTAAACTGTCATCTTAAAAATTATCCCTCTTAAGCAAGCCAATGTGATTTGATTTAGTGATTATTAACTAATAAAATAGCACAAAACCACCGAGAACAGTTGGGCTAGGACCTGACTAATTTTACCAGATCACAATGAAAATACTTAATGCTTTTCTTATCGTGAATTAAACATTTTAGTTTGGCATTTAATTTAGAACGATTTATCTTAAATTGAATTAAATAAATTATTTAAAAAAATTTTTAATTTCATTCAAAAAAAAGCATATTGTTATATAGACACGATCAATTACATTCAAAATAAAGAACTGTATGATTTAGCATATTCATAAACCTACATATAATAAATTGAAAAGCTTATTCTGGATTTGATCATTTTAATATCAAATCAAAAAATACTTGAACGCTTTTATTATGTTTTTTATTATATAAATAGATACGCTTGCTTAGCTAGGATTTGTCCTATTGTGAACATAACTTATTACTTATGACTTACTTATGAGTGAACACTGTCATAGAAAATGTCGATTTTAAATGGCGTAATTTTTAAACAGATTCAAAAAGGTTGAAGGAGGTGCCGATATGCGAATCCTTAACTAGATACCCATTTAGTTTATACAAACAATTATTATAATTTGAAAAATGTACTGGTTGATAAACGAGGTGCTTCTTAAGGTCAATACTATAATTGGAAAATATATAATATCTACAATCTACTTTTTATACATATATAATTCATAGCTTATTTCATTATTATATTTTCCTAACATCCCCTTAAAACTTACCTTCTGCTCAATGAGGGAAATGCGTTGAACATTGGCCTTCTGATCGGCCCATATGGCGAGGAAGTCACTCTTGGACCGCTCCACATAGTCCGTGGAGTGCGCCGCCGCAATGATGTAGATTTGCAGGCACAGCAGGATTAGCAGGCAGATCACAAACTATAATGAAATATAAACTATTGAAAACGCAACTCAAGAATCACAGAAAGAGTAAACATACGCTCCACACGAGACCGAGGGAATCCCGAGCGGCTGCGAAGCAACCCAGAAACGAGGTCAAGACCACAAAGGTGCCCACGAAGATCTGGACAACAATGGCGATGTGCTCGAAGGTGCCCGGCGTGGAGCTATTCAGCTCATATATCGACAGGGCAATCAGTGTCACGCCAAGCAACTGCCAGAAATAAAACGAACTAATGAAATTTAAAAGAGCTTGAAATAAACTCTCAGACGCACCGAAAGCAGGACATTAAGTATGATGAGAACGCCTTTCAGGAAGGATGTGCGGCAGGCCATGTTGCCAATCAATAATCGCTAAAATTAACCACTGAGTTATCCGTGTTCCCGCACCTGTTTTCCTCTGCGCAGTTGGCCCGATGCGATGTCGGAGGGAAAGTCAGTGCCCCGATGAGCGGCAGCCCTATTGCCATAAACGTTGACGTGCGACTGAGCGCGACGCTTTCTATTTGAAATTGTGGCGCCCCCCAAAAGCGTCAGTTGGTAGGTTCCGCCACTCGACAGAAATCAACTATTCCGCTGCGGTTCTTGTTGATATACTTGGAAAAATAATCAGGTGAAGAGAATATTAAAGAATTAAGGCTAACTAGAGCGCATCCTTAACGTAACCAATTTTGGGATATTTTTGTGTCGCACGAACCGGATTATAAACTACAGTTCTTCTCTTTTAATATTAAAATCAAAATAAAATTTAATTAAATTACGTTCAATTTAAGTAACAAAACTAGCATAATAACATATAAATTGTTATAAAAATAACATATAAATTGTTATAATAATAACATATAAATTGTTATGCAAATGAAATAAATTAAATAAAGGTAGAAAAATTATACTATTATAATACCTAGGGTGTTTCCGAAAACCGAGTTCAGTGATTTTTGTTTTTGTTTTGTAATTTTTGGAGTCACCCCATGCATGTATGTATCTTCCTTTCAGGTCTAAATTTTTTTGATTTGGTAGCAAAAAGCAGGTTGATTGATTTTAAAAACCATATATGGTATCTGTGAAATAATCTTTTACTTAATATAAGTATTTAGATCATTTAATTATACCCGTAGTACATAAGTAATATTAATATTTAAGAAATAAAGGAAAAAATAAATAATAAACAAATTAATAATTAAAAAATAAAAGTTACCCTTTTGTCTTCTCAAAAGCGGAACCTCAATATATAATTATTTTAGAAAATCCCACAGTAATCATTTTAATTTTATCTACTAATCTCAAGAATTTAGAATCAATTTCCCATATATTTCTTAGAGTGTATTTGTATTATTATTGTGGCTGCTTTATGAGGTGGGGTTATCCATTTTAGTGGGAGGTATGATGTCACAACGTCGAAAGCTCCCTCCGCCTTTTTTTGTTGTTCCGGAACTGGAAGGGGAGAAGAATTCAAAGCTTTCATTCATGGCACAGTTCACGGCAGAGTGGGGGCCATGACAGGACATCTTTGTGGTATTTATGGGCTGTGGGATTAGTCAGCCCATAATTAGGGCAAACATGCCCTACTGTACAGTTGCGAAGAGCAACAAGTTGTCTGCCACGAAACACAAATAGCAAACAAATTTCGGCCTCTCGAAGCTCGGGGGACGACGCGTCGTATACTTAATATTTCAAATACGCTAAGCAAACAAACAAACTGACGGACTTTCGAGACATGTGAAAACAAACATGGCGCACATTTATTATGATAATTATAATGGATAATTTAACTATATGTATGTACTTTAATTACAGGTAAGTTTAAAGTAGGAGTGAATAATGTATGACTGTCCAATCTTTTGGTTTCGAAATGTCGAAGCGAGACAAGCTAGTGAGACCCCAATTCATATTTCCATTTGTACTGTGGTGGGATCAGGCTGAGGTTCCCTAGAACTCCATGCGCCGCTGCTTATTCTGAAAACTGACAGCCAAGAAGACGGCCAAGGCGCAGCAGATTAGCTGTGTGGGAAATAAAATATTATTAATTGTCAGAGTTGGATATGATCATAACCCACCTCGAAGGCCGCAAGGACCCAGGACACTATGATGAAGCGCTGCTTGTCGCTCTCGTAGAAGCTCTGCAGCTTCTCGATGCATCCCTCTAGGTAGAGATGGTCGGGTGTCTGCTGCAGATCGGCGTAGCAGCTGGGAGGGATAAGCTGGCTGAGATGCACGTAGTCCTGGGGACTGGCCTGGCCACAGCACTCGTGCTTCTGCTGCAGAGCGTCCATGTTGTTGGCCTGCCAGGCCAGCTCAACCATCTCCTGGCCGCTCTTCACATCATATTGGTGCAGGAAAAGGCAGGTGCTCACAATCTGTGGGATGGCCAGGATCAGTAGGAACACGGCGCTCTGGGGGATACGTTGTAGGTAATTATTTGTTTCTGATTCCGGATAATATTCTCTTACCGTTGCCGTCAGAATAACTGATTCCCGGATAGCTGCGAAGATGCCCAGCAGGGCAAAGAGCAGGATGACTGAGCATGTGATGTAGGCAGCTATGACAAATTCCTCGGTCTCCTTATCCGCATTATAAGCAATCCAACCTATAGCCCCCACAGCCAGAAACTGAAATTAATTACAGTAAATACATGGTAATTGGGACCGATATTTAGTGATATTTAACTTTTTATCATTATTTTAACTGAGCTAACTTAGCTACTTAACAAAAACCTCTTTTGCGATTTGAATTCAGTCGAAATGTTTCATGTTTTTTAATGTTTAATGTTTAAGAATGGCAGATATTGCTAATTCAGAATTACAATTTACAAAACTGATTTCCAACTTTTATGTAATTTAATTCAAGTTGTCTTAATTCCTATTGAAATTTGATTTTAAATTAATTAAATGAATATCATATCTTAATTATTACTATTTTCTTTTTGATTCATTACTATTTCACTATTTTAAGCTTCGTTTTAGCCTGATTGTAAACTAAATCAGTTGGAGCAAATGTTTTTTTGGATTGCTAAAATATAATTATTTAAAAAATAAATAAATACGTTTAAGATTGATCAATTAAGAGTGTTGACTAAATACCAATAGACCAATGATTAAGCTGTCTTTTGCAAATGTAGAAAAGCGCACTTATTTAGACAACCAACTGCCCGTTTTTAAATCGAAAGAAGCTCGTGAAAGTGAACACGGGAACACGCGTGTACATTTTGAACTATAAGTTCTTTTCAAGGCAATTATGATTAAATATTTAATTAATTTATGATGAACTTGTATGCATGAAATCAAGCTGATTAGCCCTTGGGTTAAGTAAACACTATATCTAATTTGAAATAATGCATGCTAATTGTAATCATCTCTTTTCAGAAACCATACAAGCGGTTTGATAGCTTTTTTCCAAAGGGAATTTAAGCTGTACGATCCGTACGAAACAATACGATCCGGTTGCACTTGCAATTACTAGGGCAATTGCCACTCATTTGTGTGACAATTAACAGCAGCACAAAAGAGTGCATGGCATTATTTATCGTTCTGGGAAGTTCGCCTGACTGAGCTGTGATAATGTACTATGCACTGAACCCTCCCCCGGGCTTCCTTTGGGGGATGACGAAGCACCCTTGTTTGTGCCCCAGTTTCGGGCGCCCTCCCTTCTTTGGGACTGCAGAGACTCCATTCGATTCCGCTATATAGGTCAAAGTGTAAATCCGAGTGCGAATATTGGTCGAGGGGACGTGGGCATGACATCATCCTGCGGGAACGGACTTGCGATTGGGAGCAATTGAAGGCTCTGAAGGCAAGGGAGTGGGTCAGACGGGAACTGGCCAGAACGTAAACACGATTGTCATGGCAACTAGAAAACCAGACCAGACGAGACGGGGTGGACGAGGACTATAGGCCACCTCGAGGCCAGGCGTCGTCTATCTCAGGTGGGCCCGAGACAGACAAATGACAGAAATCGCTTAAAATACACACCCGACCACGGAGAATATCCGAGGCGAATGAAAATTTTCAAAATATACACATTAAGTGTATTTTGTGCAGTAAAAAAAATAATAACAAATAAGTAAAATAAACGTTACGAGCGTATTTCATTTTTGATTTTGGTGCCAGATTTCAAACACCTCTAACAGGGAAAAGGAAAATAACTATAATTTTAGAAAAATTAAGACATATAGAAAATTATACAAGTTTAAAGAAAAGTAACGAAAATCTTTAAATTGAGAATTTTTATTCTCTCAAACAAATTTATTTCTCTCTGTTTGTTTTGTTTTCAGAAAATGAAACATTCAGAAAAATACGCACAGCCTTTGGGTTTTTATGAAGATTAATTCGTCATAGCAGGGCTCTGCTATTTAAGTACTGTTAAAAGTAATCTAAAATAAAGGTTTATTTCTCCGAGTGTACACTGTTCAAGTTTGCACCGTGTAGAATATTTTTCAAAAATAATTCACTTAGAGGCTGTTTTTTTAAGTGCGTTCGTTCGTTCACTCGTGCAGTTGTTCCATATGACATCATGCTAATTTCCTTGCCCGAAATATGGATATACCGCATATACGGACCACTCGATGGGGTCGAGGTAATTAGCTGTCCATATTCGAGATGACTTACCCCTAAAATGGCATTCAGAACGATGGAGGTGATCTTGACGCTGGTGGTGGCGCAACCCATGTTGGCGGACCTGAAAAACACGATCCCATTGCATTAGGTCGGAATTTCGAAACACTTTCGGGCTGCTGACCTTTTGAATTATCTCGCCGCTCACGAATAAAGCTGGCTTTGTTTATTTACGTTTGCGATTTGTGCTTTCCTGGTTGAATTTCAATTTACAGCGAAATAGATTTCCGCGGTTTCCGTCTCGAAACTGAACTTTTCGGGTCTGGCGCGTTCTGCGTTCGGCGGCGAACTGAAAGCGGCGGGAAGCGTTTCTGTTTCTGCCGTTCTGTTTTCCTCCCAACGTTCTGTTTTCTCCACTTTCCCGCGAATGCGAGAGAGCGCCGGACCGGGAGAGTGCACGCACCCTCCACCTCCACCCACCCACAACCTTGGCTTGGTGGTGGAGGAGGTGGGAGAGGGGGAAGAGAGAGCGCGTTGCACTTAGGTCAGCGCTCCACGCAATGACGTCATAATGCTTTTGTTTTTTCAGTGGTGTTTTTTCGAACTTGGAGCGGACTTTGAGTGTGTAGGGAATACGAATGATCGAATTATGATTAAAAAACAGCCTTAAAAGTGTATAGATTGTAGAAGCATAAAAGTAAAATTTAATAAAAACAAGATGGACATACAGTCGGGTGTCCCGACAGTAGAATACCATGTACCATTACAAGGCGCGTCCCAAAATTATATAAAAGAAAGGGAATAAGAATAAAAAACTGAGACAAATTTACATATAATGCAAATGTCTTCCCATTCAATAGCAAAGTCGATAGCTCAGTGGGTAAAGCTACACATTCATTTTTGTAAGCAATTGGCCTGGGTTCGAATCAACCGGAGGCATAAGGAATTTTTTCATTTTCAAAACGTTAAGTATAGTTCTTTGCTTGCATTTTTTTATTTCTTAGTATTAAATACTGTAATTATTTTGATGTACAGGAAAAAAAAAAAAAAATTGCTAAAAATAAAAAAAATTTCGCTCGTCGCCGACGGGATTCGAACCCGTGACAACTAGCATTTAAAAAAGACTTCAGCTTAGCCAGCTGCGCCACCAACCAATTCAAAATGAGTAACCTTATTTTCATAGTAATATGAACATAAGTAAAATGTTTAATGAACGTTTTGATTTATTTGGAGCCCTCTGCCTGGGCTGCCTCTTGTACACGTAATGTGTATAAAGTAAAAAGCCTATATCTCCGCTATTTATGGCACGATCGCAATAAAATTTGGACAGTCTGTGTATTTTGATAAAATGCATTAAGCTTTTTAATATGGTTTACATAACTTTATAAATTTCGGAGCTATACGTTTTTTTCAAATAGCTCCTCCAAAAAGGGGAGCAGCAAAAATTTAAAACAAACTTGATCTGCGTGCAGATATAAGAAGTCTAAATCCCAAGTTTGGTGTCTCTAGCTCTTATAGTCTCTGAGATCTGGGCGTTCATACAGACAGACGGACAGACGGACAGACGGACAGACGGACAGACGGACGGACGGACGGACAGACGGACAGACGGACATGGCTATATCGACTCCTTTAATGGTCCTGACCAATATTTAGGTAACTTTTGGGGGTCTGCCACGCCTCCTTCTGCCTGTTACAGAAAATCGCACTCGCACAAAACTATAATACCTTTGTACCTTTGGTACATGGTATAAAAAGATTCAAAAAATTTGCAATTTAAACTCAAGTGAGTAGTATAAAAACCTAACTTTCGGGTCACTTTGATGTCGGCAAAAAGGGTGATAAAAATGCAATTAATGGGTTACCTGTCAAAGATTAAGTGATTGAGGGTAATAAAAATGCAATTAATTAGGGTTAGATGTCAACATGTCAATAGGGGAAGGGTAATAAAGATGCAATTAATTGGGGTCAGCGTATGTAAAAGGGTATTTGAGATAACAAGTGTATGAAGCCGCCGAAAAGGATATGAATGGGCGTGGGAAACCTGGCTCACACGTGCACTTTCACATAAAAAGGGACGGGGAAAAGGGTGCTAAAGGCGCCGAAAAGGATATGAATGGGAGTGGGAATCCTAGGTCACACGTGCACCTGCACTCAAAAAGGGACGGGGAAAAGGGTGCTAAAGGCGCCGAAAAGGATATGAATGGGAGTGGGATCCTGGACCGCACGTGCACTTTCACTTAAAAAGGGACGGGGAAAAGGGCGCTCGGGAACGATCCCGTTCACGTAGCGATCTCGTCCCCGCTCCGAAACGAACCCGTAGCGATCTCGTTATCGCACCGAAACGATGCTGAAGTGCACTTGCACTACAATTGGAGAGACTATACCTACCGCTATCTTACCAAGTTGAGACACACTTCAAAAAGGTTAAAAAGGGCAAGAAAGGACCTAAAATGTTTCTGCAACCTTTTTCTCTTTTGATTTTTTGGGGTTTGCAGTGACTCTAGTTGCAACTTAAGAATCAGTTCTAGTTTGTGTCTCGAACGGATCTGTGAAAAATTCAACCATTCAATTTTCGATAAAGTGAAAAATAAAAATTTAGCTAAATAAATAAATAATAAAGCTAATTTGCTAAAAACAAATATCAGTGCAAAAACTCAAAAGTTTAGTGAAAGTTTATCAACATTTCAACCACCACCACCACCACCACCACCACCTTCTAAATCAAAATGTATGCCAACAACAACACCAACAACATGATCACCTGCTACACCTGTCGTCTACACTTCTCATCAAAAATGCAATGGGTAGCTCACGTTCGCACGGAAGAGCATAAATACCTTGCCACCCGCCCCCTGGATGGGGCAATTAAACAAATTGTTGATGGATACAAGGGACGTATCCTTCAATATATGTATATGAATGAGGGATCAGCTCTTCGATTCCCTGGCGAATTCCTGTATGAAGCAGGTCAAGCACTGCTCCCTCATATTGAAAGAGTGCTGCCTTACCATACATCTTCAAAAATTAATTTCGAGCTGTTCGCAGAATTTATGCTCATGAAGGAAGATGAAGCATATATCGAAATAAAATCGTTCCAGAGTAAGATGACTCTATTAACGATGGGTACAAATTTGCCTGAATTATACAATTCTCACATGGAGAGTATAATTATGAAAATGAGCGAGTTCCAAGAGAAGGACAGTGGATGGACTCTGACAAAGATCCTCAGAGTTGAGATGAACATGTTAAAATGTGTTCCTCTGAAAGGATCTGAATATTTTGAGCTCCCTAAATCCCTCAAAGCCCGCAGAGCGTGTGTAAACGTACACAACAAAGATGAGTTCTGCTTCAAGTGGGCAATTGTGTCTGCTCTCAACCCGAAGGTTAGGGGTGAGCGATGCAGTGTTTATGATGTGGATATAAAATCATCGATTATCCACACAAATAACATTACAATTGACTTCACTGGGCTAACATTCCCTATGAAGAAGGAGAAAATCCACTTATTTGTCGAGCGAAACCCACACATTAGCATAAATGTGTTTGGATATGACAATGAGAAGGATAAAATAATTGGACCCTATTTTTCAAATGGGATGGAGAAGCGTTACCACATAAATTTACTGTTTATCGACGCCCCAACCCCCGAAATCCACGGACATTATGTATGGATTAAAAATATTTCAAGGTAAGCATAAATAACTTAAAAAATAAATAATTAAATATATACTAATTCAAATGAAATATATTTCTTTATAGACTATTATCTTCCCAAGTGGGAAATAATAGAATCAAACGTTGGTTCTGCAACAAGTGCCTTTCCTTTTCAACGAGTGAGGAGAGGGCTCAGCGACATAAGGAAAGATGTACAAAAATGGTGAGCGAACAACCGAAGGAAACGGAGCTCTCCTTCAAAAATACGCATCGACAGCTGGAGGTACCCTTCGCCGTGTATGCAGACTTCGAGTGCATACTCGAACCAACAAATATTGATGTAAGCGAAAAAACGAAATTAGTAAATAAGCATATCCCGATAGCCTTTGCCTATTATATTAAATGTTCTTTTGACCCCTCCTTAGAGAAATTTGTTTCAAAGACAGGATCAAATGTCGGGCGCACTTTTGTAGATTCTTTAACATCCGATTTGTCTGTTTTATATGAAAATTATATGAACCAAATAGTTCCCATTCAAATGAGTCCACAGGACTCTTATGATTTTGATGAGGCTCTTAATTGCCACATATGTAAGGGAATTTTAGGTAATGACAGGGTGAGAGACCACTGTCATTTTACAGGTAAATTTCGAGGTGCTGCACATAGTGAGTGCAACCTTAAATACAAGACGGGAGATTTTATCCCAGTTTTCTTCCACAATTTCTCAAAATATGATTCTCACTTATTTGTGAAAGAACTTGGGGAGATTGAGGGAGAAATTAAAATAATTCCTTTGAATAAGGAATTATACATCTCCATCTCCAAATTTATCCCTATAGGAAAAAATAAGATAAAGATGAGATTTTTAGATACTTTTCGATTCATGCCCTCTAGTCTAGACACCCTTGCAGGAAATTTAAATGAAGGGGATTTCAAAGTTCTTCGAAATCAATTTCCAAATATCACCGAATTTTCACTGCTTCGTAGGAAAGGTGTGTTCCCATAGGAATACTTGGATTCAGAACACAAACTATCCGAGAGTTCTCTTCCACCAAGGTCCAAATTTTATAGTAAATTAACAGACACAGAATGCTCTGAAGTTGATTATAGCCATGCAGTTCAGGTTTGGAATCATTTTAAATGTCAAACGCTTAGGGACTATTTAGAATTATACTTGAAAACAGATGTTTTGTTGCTGACAGACGTTTTCCAGAATTTTAGGGGCATTTGCTCAAATATCTATGATCTCGACCCTGCCCATTATTATACAACTCCAGGGCTGTCATGGGATGCTATGCTAAAAAGTACAGAGATTTCCCTCGAGTTACTCACTGACATTGATATGATTACATATATTGAGGGCATGAAATAAGTACACTAAAAATTTCAAAAATAACGTTAGACAACAAAGACGATAAAAGAATAATATCCCAAGATGGGATTTCCACATTAGCAATAGGACATTATAGGACAATTGAAGGAGAAATTTATAGTAATATGTCTACTCTAGAAGCAGACTCAAGGATTTGGCGTAGCCAAATGACTGCACTAGAGAATAATGAAACTGAAAGTGTTAATTGTAAAAGAAAATTAGATGAAACCGAAAGTGCGCTCGACAATTTTGAAGTAGATTTAATTTGGCATTATATGGAAATGGATAAAATGAGAAATCCAAGAATAAGGTTTTAAAAATGATAAAACCAAATTGTAAATAAAACAAATAATGTAAATTGTGATATAATAATAATTTATTAAAAAATGTTTATTCTAAGATTAACAAATAAATGTAAACTATTCTGTATATAATAATAAACTGTAGCAGGCCTAAGGGGATCGGGGTGACCTGGTCACACTGGGATTATACTCTCGAGAGAGTAATTAGGAAACAGAGGAAGGGCTTGAGAAAACGGGGGTTTTGAGAATCTGCCTGCGAGCAGCACTCTCGATCAAATTGCGAAACAGAGAAGTTGAACAATTGTGAAAAGCTTAAAACTGTAAATTAAAGAATATAAAAAACAATAAATTAAAAGAAAGTAAAACAATAAATTAAAGAAAGGAACATCCTGTCATAAAACTAAGATGTAAATTGTATAAAATACTTGAAATAAAAATCAAAAGAAAATTTAAAATTGTTGCATTTATTTCATTACAAAATTTCATTACAAAATTTCAGAGTTATTTATCCAGCTGTCATCACTTTTTGGGAAACCTAACCAACGTACAAGAGATCTTTTTCCTTCTCTTTTAAGTACTTTCTCTACTAGGTAGGTATTGGGAAATTTGGTTTTTTTCAGCTCCTCCCTATAGAACCCACCCTTAACAGGATTCCCATTTAAATCTTCCAATAGATATGTTGTTGGATATGTATTTTGAACTTTGTATATTCTAAAAATTTCAACATTCCAATTTGGAGTGTACGATTTCTCAAATACTCCTTTATATTTAGAAATTCGAACATTGTCTCCGACTTTCAGTTTGCTTCCTGCAAACATTTTTATATTATTGTATATCGTCCCCAAGATATGTTTCTCATTCTTAGTGTTCACTTCAATGGGAGCCATTTTAATAGTCTTATGAATTTTGTTGTTGTAAAAGTCAATCAACTTTTTATACATATCAACCCATTTGTAGGTTCCATTATAAGAAAACTCTTTCCACATGAGCTCTTTTAGTGTCCTGTTGAATCGCTCAACAATTGAAGCCTTTAGAGTACTAAAAGTTGAATAATGATTTATTTGATGACGATTCATCAAAGATTTAAATTGTGTGTTAAAAAACTCTTTACCATAATCTGTTTGTAGATGCTTAGGTACTCCACGACCGGATTTGAATATTTTATCCATCGCTTCAGTAACATCCTTGGCAGTCTTAGTTTTATGTGCTTCACCCCACGCAAATTTGGAAAATGTATCAATTACTGTTAGCAGGTAACGACACCCATTATTCGATGATGAGTACTTTCCCATTTCCACCAAATCAGCCTGCCATAACCAATTTATCCCCTTTGTAATAACTCTCCTACGCAGAAAATTTTTACGAGCAGGAGCATGTAATTCATTAATAATACCCCGTCTACTCATGATTAGTAGCTATTCAGATTTAACAAATTCATTTGCATACCACCCTTTTCAATAATCTCTGTTAAAACTACCTCAAGTCTTTCTAAGCGAGATTCAATTTCCTCAGCTCTATACTCTAATAATTGTTGTTGATGAGAAATAATTGAATTCTTCATTCGTTTTAAAGATGTATCAACATACTCCTTGTTGACTGTATCTAGATGTTCTTTTTGAATACTATCATTTTTCATATGTTGTAAATTAAAATTCCCGTCTGTATCAATATCGATTGCCTCAAGTCCATCAAAACGTTGTACATTATCTACTTGATAATTTGTTAGCATGGATGATAGAGATGTTCTCAACTCAAGTATAGCTTTGTCAACATATTCTTTGATGACTATGTCTGTATTTTCTTTTGGGAATCCTCCGTTTTTTATACGTCTTCTTTGAATGTTAAAATTTCCGTCCGTATCTAAATAGAGTCCTGTCTCCGTTTTCTCATATCGTTTTAAATTGATAGGGCTTTGCTTTTCATGAATATAACGTCCAAACTTGTCAACGGACATGATGAGTATAATCTCATTTAAAGACTTAACTATAAATATATAGTAAATTAAAATATAATTTTTGCTTCTCTCAGTTCTTCGATTATTGATGTAATTTCGTTTGTGTGATTTGTGTTTCCCGCCGTCTCGGAAGCTATTAAGAGTTGAAGTCGTTCTACTAACTCGTTTGGATCATCCCAGTATACATAATTGGGTTTATTCCTCTCAAGTGTCATGAATCCAGATCCGGTTACGCTTGCAGGCTTGCGCTTGGGTGTAGACTCAGCGATGGGTAATTTTGCCAAGAGTGGTTTAATAATCTGGGAATATTTTAATGCTCTCGTCCCCTTCACTTGGCCATTTGGTAGAAAATTTCTCCGATACACATTAGTTTTTAATAGAATTTCTCTGTATATTCCGAGATCATCAGTATTATAATTTTTGGGAAGATGATGAAATATTAAAGAATATAATCCACTAGAGAGTCGCCACTTTTCTCCATCATCAAATTCAATCGAATTATTTGTTACATTTATTTGATTATTTCCCATCATTAATTGTCCACTTTCATTTTTGTACGGTCCATATGTCTTATCTAAAATGTGATCACGCGCTAGCTGACTAACATTCAAATTTTTCAAACTCTCTTCAAGCGGTGGTGGTTGAAGCGGAGAAGATGTTGATGTGTGGGGGGAGTGTTGAATTGATAATACACTTGATGGGTGAACACTCGTTTGGATTGGTAACACAGGTGATGACTGCAGGGAGTGATGATTAGGTGGAGAAAATGGGGAAGAATCACCTTCAACATCATCATCATCATCTATAGCTGGTTGTGAATAAAATTGATCGTCATCATCATCATCATCATTCTCATCAAGAGTATCCCCATAATCCTCATCACTTTTTAGATTCCAATCAATTGGTTTGTATTCTTCATATTTAGGTTTTGAACTCTTACTAGCTGCAGTGTAAAATGAAAGTTTTCTCTTTTTTATATGTGGTGTTTTTATATCAATATCATTTTGATAGTCTTTTTCTGTATTCTTATCAATTTTTTTATTATTATTCACAAGTTCATTTAATGGATCAGCTATAGGTTTAAATGTTTCCTCCAATCCCATAATATTCTGAGACTTAAATTGTTTTAGCTCAAGAAATTTCTTTTTTAAAGCATTTCGAGTTTTATTCAATTGCGATAAAATATTTTGATTCATTTTGCAATAATTTTAAAGTATTTCTATTCGAAAGATCAGCAGTGGTTATTTCAGTCTTGGGGTTGGGAATAAACTGGAAAATTATTAATTTAAACTGAGTATATATAGCTGATAAACAGAGCTGATCTGATTTAATAGGTCTGATAACACAGGTCTACAAAAATTGACCTTACAAAAGTACGGTGAATAAAACCTTCAGATTGTGAAAGATCTCGGTCTGTATGTTGCTAGTTCAAAAATCAAAAAAATTTCTCACGTACCAATTTTGAGGAAATCGCCCTCAAAGTACCAAAAATGACCTATTTTGGCACTTTTCAAACGCTAATAACACAGAAACCGCGCGTGTACCAAAGTTGAATTTGGACTTAAATGAAAGGCCAATCTTTCCCCTTTCAGATTTCAGATGGGTCCTGAATTTAAGACGTCAGGTTCAGGAGCTATATCGCTTTTTCTCAACTGATTTTTGAGCCCTTTTTTTGCTATGTTGTAGCCCTGGAACTCAGTACAAAATGTGATGACTCAGATGTAACTCCCAAAAAATTTGTCCTAGTTTCAGGGCTACAACATAGCAAAAAAAGGGCTCAAACAGCAGTTCAGAAAAAGCGATATAGCTCCTGAACCTGACGTCCTAAAATCAGGACCCATCTGAAATCTGAAAGGGGAAAGATTGGCCTTTCATTTAAGTCCAAATTCAACTTTGGTACACGCGCGGTTTCTGTGTTATTAGCGTTTGAAAAGTGCCAAAATAGGTCATTTTTGGTACTTTGAGGGCGATTTCCTCAAAATTGGTACGTGAGAAATTTTTTTGATTTTTGAACTAGCAATATACAGACCGAGATCTTTCACAATCTGAAGGTTTTATTCACCGTACTTTTTCTTGTTGACCTGTGTAATCAGACCTGGTCGGTTTTAAAAGGTCTGATTATCAGACCTGATCTGTTTTAATAGGTCTGTTTAATAGACCTGATCAGTTTTAATAGGTCTGATAAACAGACCTGATCTGTTTTAATAGATCTGTTTATTAGACCTGATCTGTTTTAATAGGTCTATTTATTAGACCTCATAATCAGACCTAGTGCAATGGATGATTTGATTCAAGCCTTTAATAAAAAAGGTTAAAAAAAAAAAAGAAACTCCCAAGTCCCTTTCCTAAATAAAAAATGAATTAAATTTGATTTAAAATTTTTATTATTTTTTTATTTTATATTATTTTTTATTTATTCTGAAAATTAGAAAGCTGAAAGAGAAATTCCCAAGTCCCTTTCCCAAATAAAAAATGATTTAAATTTGTATTACAATTTTTATTTAATTTTATATTATGATTTATTTATTTATTCTGAAAAAAGAAAGCTGAAAGAGAAATTCCCAAGCCCCAAGTTCCAATTTAAAAAAATATTTAAATTTTTCGTTTTTGTATTTATTTATTTTATTTAATTTTATATTATGTTTTATTTATTCTGAAAAAAGAAAGCTGAAAGAGAAATTCCCAAGTCCCAAGTTCCAATTTAAAAAAATATTTAAATTTTTCGTTTTTTTTATTTATTTATTTATTTATTTAATGTTTTTACATAATATATTGAAAATCTAAATTTCCATCAGCTAATTTAAATAAATTATACCTTTTTTCTGAAAAGTACTCCAAGATGAAATCATCCACTACGTTGTATCTCTCAGGGAGATAAACGTAGTGCTCCTTTAGGTCCAACTTAATGTTGGTGCCAAATTTCCCCGTTACCTTTTTTGCAGATACAATTTCCATCGGCGTGTTGTAGGGGATATCGTTAACATTAAGCTTGCTTTTAACTCTACACGAGTTAAAAGCAAGCATCAGCGGGATGTTTGGATACACTCTTCTTGCTCTTCATGGTGCTGGCGGACGGGTTCATGCTGCTGGTGCTGGTGGTGGTGTTGGCGGACGGGTTCATGGTGCTGCTGCTGATGGTGCTGGCGGTGGTGCTGGAGCTGGTGCTGGAGCTGGAGCTGGAGCTGGTGCTGGTGCTGGTGCTGGTGCTGGAGCTGGTGCTGATGCTGGTGCTGGAGCTGGAGCTGGTGCTGATGCTGGTGCTGATGCTGGTGCTGATGCTGGTGCTGCTGATCGCTGAATGATATTTTTCCTTGACGAGCTGCCGGATTTTATACCCGTCAAGGATTACATTTTTCCTCCCACTCCTAACCGGTACCTGTTGTCGAAGAGTGTCGTATTGATCGGGTTGTACCTCACAGTGAGTGCTAGCAACACCTTACTCTTTTACTCATTTTCCGAGTGCTGAGAGGTACTCGTACACAAAAATAAGTGTAGATTTCAAAGGACATATGATGAAATGGAGTCTAGTAAAAATTTGAGGCATAAATGTCCGCAGTTGAATGTACCAAATTTTTGGTACCGTTTATAATTATATCTTATGTTTTTTCCCAAATATCTAATTACTTCTAATGGTGGTTGTAAATTCCCAAAACTATCAAAGTAAATTGATTCTGATCCTTTCTTATAATACGCTACCCAATGCGTTCCTTCAGATGACGAGTCTGCTAAATTTAAAATTCCACACACACTTTCATATAAACTCCTCGAAAATGTGGGATATGTTTAAAAGCAAAGTTTATCAAAGTTGGATAATGCTCTATTGGGTAGCTCATTTAGTAGTTTTTTTGATTACGTTTTTGTTTTTTATTATTATTTTTTGATAATGATATCCCATACCCTTTCTTGTATGGTTGTAAATACAATCCCTCCCCCAATGCCACCGATTCCATTTTTCTATTATGTCTCTGGTTTTCCTCAAGTTGAGCCTTTGCCATCTTGGCATTATTGATAGACTTGACAATTGCTGCGCTACCTGATGCTAATCTACCTACAGCACTAAGGGCAGTTAAAATAGGTACCAATGGTAAAAAACCACCAACTTTTGGAACTGCTATAACCCGCGGAATTACAACATTTTTCCTATATCCCATCGATTTAGATACTGCATTGCGAGCCACGTTAACTGCATTCATTAAGTCGAGGGGCTTGTTCTTTCGCAATTCGATTGTTACTTTTTTAATGATTGAAGCAAGAGATTTTTTTACAACTTTCTTTTTTTGTTGCTTGGTTCCCATTCCAAATTTTTTCTTTAGCTTCATCATATTTGTTACAAAATAGGCTGCTGCTCTCTCGCTAATACTACTATTCCCCGCTTTTACTCGTTCCCAAGCTCTATCAATTAAAACTGCGTCTGCTTTATGACGTTCACCCAAGTCCTTGCTTTTTGAATATGCGATATCGTGTTCTCGACAAGCTTCATCTAAACCATTGATCCCTCGATCACCACGTAGTAATCGTTTCTCTAGTTTTGTACCAGGTCCACAGTAATTGTAGCCAGGCAAATGTGCCTCAAAGGGTAGAGTGTTTATCAAATTATTTATGAGACCAGTACCCTGTTTGACATTTGTTTTATGACTGATCTATATATATAAAAATGGTGGCAAAAATATTCGCATTATCATCACAAAAGAACGGCTGGACCGATTTGGATCAAATTTTTTCCAGTTGTTTGTAATTGCCAGAATAAGGCAAATACATAAGAAAATTTTGGTAAAACCTTCTGGAAAAGTCGCTAGAGGCTCAAGAGTTATACACAGTTGATGTAAAACTGTTATTGAACAATAGAAGGCGATGTGGTGTTATTCATAATATAGTGTACATATATGTTTAATTTAAGTCGAATTTTAAAGTTGAGCATTGCAAGACAGAAAATTTCATGAAATAAAATTGCGCATCAGATAAGTAATTTTGTCACTTCGGAGTGATGGTTATACGTATTATTTATATGTTCTATACCTACAGTCAGCAAAATAATGCCTGCTGTTAGACGATCAAGACTTGGACGGCGTTCGCGCAATGCAATAAGTAGTCGGAATTTCCGTAATAGTCGGACGCAAGAGGAAAGTGGAGTTTTGAATGCATCGGCACGTGCTCGAATGGCACAGCATCGCGCTGCACAAAACCCACCTCAAGCCCGACAAAATAATAGAAGAAGTCGAACCGCAAATGAAAACTTGAATAGCGCTGCATTCGCATACAATTCTGAAACACCCTACAAGGATCATAGCTGCGTTGTTATTGGTTCATTGTCTGTGGTATGTCAGCATTGTAATGCACTGAAGTTTCGATTGGAAACCCCCGGCTTATGCTGTGCAGGTGGTAAAATTAAATTGCCCGTTTTGGCTCATCCACCAGAGCCATTGTATTCGCTACTTTATGGAAATTCAGCCCAATCAAACAGTTTCCTAAAGCTTGCACAAAAATATAACGGATGCTTTCAAATGACGTCATTTGGAGCCGAGGTTGTTAATGAACCAGGCTACAATCCAAGTTATAAGGTAATGGCGTCTCTCTATTATCAAAATGAACAACTCCAATTTTTTTTAAAATTGCATCCCAATATTCAGATTCATGGGCAAATTCACCACCGAGCGGGCGCTTTGTTACCACCACAAAACAAAGATCATAAATTCCTTCAGATCTATTTCATTGGTGATTCGGTAGTTGAACTAAATCACCGCTGTGCAATTTACACTGCAACTAAACGTGAAATTATAGAACAATTGCAAAATCTTCTCCATGAGCATAATGAATTGGTCAGGTTGTTCAAAACCGCATTGGATATAATGCATAATGACGAACATAAAATCATTATCAGCGCTGACAAAAGACCCACTGGTAGCCATGCAAGACAATTTAATGCTCCCACTATCAATGAAGTCGCAGTGGTGATTGTTGGTGAGAATGTGGAATCACGCGATATTGTTCTTAAGCGTCGGGATGATGGCCAATTGCAGAGAGTTTATGAGACTCATCGAGCATATGATGCTCTTCAATACCCGTTAATGTTCTGTCGTGGAGAAGATGGGTATCACTTCAACATAAAGATGGTCAATCCAATGACAGGTTTGTATACATTTCTTACATCACTTCTTTTTGATTCTACAACTAAGTTTGAATTAAAATTTTAGGAGAAGAAACGAATAAGAAGGTTACTCTCTATGAATTTTTATGCGTATCGATTGATGATTCGACAAGATGTTGACAATCATCTGTTAAGATACCGCCGTTTGTTTCAACAGTACTGTGTCGACATGTACGTCAAAGTAGAAACGGAACGTCTAAATTTTATTCGTTTTAATCAGTCGAAGTTGCGCTCAGACGAGTACATCCACTTGCGTGACGCAATCGCTACTGAAGGACACGCGGCCAACATCGGTTGTTTGACCATTCTCCCAGCTACTTATGTTGGAAGCCCGCGCCATATGCATGAGTATGCACAAGATGCGATGACGTATGTCCGAAATTACGGGCGCCCGGATTTATTCATAACGTTCACGTGCAATCCAAAATGGCCCGAAATTATCAATCTATTGCTTCCAGGACAAACATCAAGCGATCGACCTGACATCACTGCACAAGTATTCAAGCAAAAGATCACAGTGCTTATGGATTATATTGTAAAGCAGAAGGTTTTTGGCGCAGTTCGTTGTTGGATGTACTCGGTTGAGTGGCAGAAGCGTGGCTTACCACATGCGCACATTCTGCTCTGGATGTTCGACAAGATCCGACCAGATCATATTGATTCGATTATTTCAGCCGAAATACCAGATATACAAACTGATCCCGAGCTGTATTCCATTGTGACAACGACCATGATCCATGGCCCTTGCGGAGTCCACAACCCAGAATCAATATGCATGGAAAACGGAAAATGCACAAAACGATTTCCCCGTCCGTTAACGGCTGAAACCATCAGTGGAAACGATGGATATCCATTGGATGGATATAGGCGTCGTTCTCCTGATGATAACGGCAAATGGATTGAATTAATGGTGAAACGTAACGAAACAAACGTAACAGTAATCGTGGATAACCGCTGGATCGTTCCATATTGCCCGCTTTTGTCGAAAACATTCTCAACGCATTGCAATGTTGAGTACTGCAACTCTATCAAATCCATCAAATACGTTTGCAAATATGTGAACAAAGGGAGCGACATGGCGGTGTTTGGCTTTGCTGATCCGAATGCAAACGACGAGGTGACGAAATTTCAACTTGGACGCTACGTTAGTTGTAACGAGGCCATTTGGAGGATATTTTCATTTCCGATTCATGAACGTCACCCGACTGTCGTGCACTTATCTATTCACTTAGAGAACGGCCAGCGTGTCTACTTTACGGACGCGAACGCAGCGCAAAGAGCAGAACGGCCACCAGCGACAACGTTGACAAATTTCTTTTCGACATGCGAAAGCGATCCGTTCGCAAGGACTTTACTATATTCTGAGATGCCACGCTATTATACATGGAACGCTGCATCGAAGAAGTTTCAACGCCGGAAAAGAGGTGATACTGTTGCTGGCTTCGCTGATGTCTATTCGACTGATGCGCTCGGACGAATATACACAGTTCATCCAAGTCAAGATGAATGCTTCTATCTTCGCTTGCTTTTGGTGAACATTAGAGGTCCTACATCCTTCGACTCGCTGCGTACTGTGGATGGTGTGCTGTGCGCCACTTTTCGGGAGGCTTGCCAACGTTTGAACTTGCTTGAAAACGATACTCATTGGGACTCAACGCTCGCCGATGCCACTGTATCTTCGTCAATGAATCAAATCCATACATTATTCGCAATAATCATAGCTACGTGTCATCCGTCGAACCCGACCGCATTGTGGGAAAAATACAAGGACCAAATGGTGGACGATATTTTGAACAGAGTACGAAGGACAAGTTCTAATTTCAATATTGGCATTAACGAAGATATGTACAACGAAGCATTAGTACGGATCGATGACATATGCATGCTCATGTGCGGCAGTCTACTATCGACATTGGGAATGCCAGCGCCAAATCGTTCAGTGCACGATACATTCAATCGGGAATTTCTACGGGAGCAACACTACAATCAGGATAACCTGGCCGAAAGAGTTCGAACAAATGTGCCGCTTTTGAATGCCGAGCAGAAGAAAGTGTACGATTCGATAATGAAGGTTGTTGACGATGAAACGGGAGGCTTATACTTTATCGATGCTCCTGGTGGGACAGGCAAGACATTCGTCATTTCGTTGATTCTGGCAACGATTCGGTCAAGATCTCAAATTGCGTTGGCTGTTGCATCATCTGGCATTGCTGCTACATTGTTGGAAGGCGGTCGAACTGCACATTCCGCTTTGAAGATACCCATGAATCTTCTGACGGTTGACCAGCCAACGTGCACGATGAGCAAGAATTCAGCGACAGCAAAATTGTTGCGAGAATGCAAAATCATCATTTGGGATGAATGCACGATGGCGCATAAACGAGCTTTAGAGGCCGTTGACCGAACGATGAAGGATTTAAGAGGTGATTCGAGACTATTTGGTGGGGCTTTGATATTGCTGTCCGGAGATTTTCGCCAAACGCTTGTTATGTCCAGCTTTTCGCGCGTTCGTTGCCGGCTAGGCAAAGTCTCTCTCAAGGACGGGAACGACCACAAATATATCACGCAGCAGACACAACAACAAAAACAAAACGGAATTTTAAACTCGGACAACGGCTAACATTTTTGCAACGGATTTTTGGAACTTCTGGATTGGACTACCTGGCTCATCCGTAGTCCTCGGAGTCCCTCCCAACCATGAGTGCATCCTCCGACACCTCTCCCAAATTTCTGTAGTGGATCGTATCTGTTCAAGTCATCACATCCCCCCCCAACACGAATGTCTACTCTGACTTCATCTTTAGCACTTCACTGTATTTTCATTTTTTTGTTTAAATTATAACACTTAAATCTCCTACCTACGGTACCGAAGGACTTCATACATGGAACATTTATAAATAAATATATAAATAAATAATTTAATAAATATTAATTAAAGTTTGTATGGCGAGTAATGTTTTCAATAAATTAACAGGCATGAGAATAAATATGACAAATTACTTTCAATTACATTAAATGTTTTTGGTGGCTATATTGAATTATTTCACATTTATTTTGGCTGGCGGTATTTGTATTTGGTTCTTAAAATTAGATTTAGGAATAAAAACCTGTGGCCACCCAGGAAGGAGTGGCCAATTTTTCTCCTCGAAAAGTCGTCTTCTTCCTGGTGGCTGATCTTCCTCTCTTATTCCCAAATAGCGTTCCTGGTCCAGGATTATTCCTCCGGAATATGCTATAATTAATCAAACTAGCATTTTTGCTCATACTATTTTATTTTATTTTAACTCACTGGTAGAAACTCGTTTTTATTATGTAATTTTTCTTTTTGCTCATCGAACCGCCTGCTGCCACTGATTTTCGCCCTTTACTTCACCTTTGCTATTTTCTAAGCCTCTCTTACCCCCAAAAACCACTCAAAACTTCTCGGGTTCAGACTTTGGTTCCTTTTTGGAGTCATTCGGTTTAATGAACCAGTTCCGTATCGGACTCAGTTGCTCGACTCCCTGGACTCGCGAGTCATCGATGACCGGTTATCGGACCTACCGATCACCAGCTGGCTTAAGGTAAACAACTTTGTGTACTTTTGTTTTTGTTTATTCCATTTTTTTGAGAGCTCGCACATAACAAGCACACTACGGTTCCGGCGCTTGTCTCGGAACAGGAGTGGAGGATGTGCGTCTGTGATGAGTTGTACGGCCCAACGTAGGCCATCGCCCACGTCCCTGAGATTTATGCTTGCTGAGTGTGTTTTGCTAGCCGGGCACTATTGTTTAAGGTCCTTTGCGTGGAACACTCCCAGAGAATTGCCGTCCAAGTTTTCCAAAGCGTACAACGAATTTCCCAACGCTTTGGTTACTCGGCATTTAGTGTACTTTCGGCAAAACTTGGAGTTTCGATTCTTGCTGAAGTCACTCAGTATAAAGTTCCTCTTGTAAATCTCTTGTCCCGGTGAGTATCGAATTTCTCGTGCTTTTAAATTGTAGGTCTTGGCAGCTTTCTCATAGGCCTGATGTATTCTCTCCTTTATTTTCTCCCGATACAGCTGTTGTCGTTCAGATCTGGGCAATTGGGTTATCTCCGCTTCATTGAGAGCTTTCAGTTTGCGAGCAAGCGCGTAATCCTTCCCATGTGTGAACATATGCTGTCCAAACATGGCAAAGTATGGAGACGTTCCGGTGCTGTTATGTACCGATGACCTCAGTGACGCTTGTATATCGGCCAGGTGTTCATCCCATATACGGTTTCGGACCTCTCGGTAATTTGCTTCTCGTACGGCTATCGGTTCACGTTTCGACCATTTCATGCTATGACTTGGTTTATTTATATTTAATAGAATACTACTAATTTTATTTTCCTTACAGCTATTCTTATCCTTAGGCATGCAATTTGACGAGGATTTCATTTGTTCATTGCCAACGGATTGGAGCGTGGTTCCTCGTTCTTGACCACTCTCCTCCCACCGTTTCCCGTTTGGCATCGCGTGCATCTGGGAGTCCTCACACCTGGGAGTCCACACTTGAAGCAGAAAACCTTCAACACCTCCGATTCACACGCATTGAATGCATGTCCAACGGTTCCACAATTCCAGCAGGTAAGTGGCGGTCGTTCTCTGAGGTTCTCCCAGTGTCTCGTTAAGGCTTCCACTTCTTCCTGATCCACAGGTCCATTTTCGTCTCCGACTTGTTCTGGACAAAGCTCATCTACCCTCGGACGATCCTTATACCCCCGGTGAGCTTCGAAGTTGCTTGGCTGTCTAGCCCATCGAGTTGCCAGAATTCTTTCCGCGTCGTGGCATTCGTGCCGGAGTTGATCCAGGTTGGTAATATAGATCGGGTATATTATTTTCGAAATTTGATCCCTAATGTTCATCTTTATCACCTTTATTAGATCAAAATCGGAAAATGGCATCTCTAGTCGCGATCGGAGAGCGAGCATGGTCTGGATGTATACTTCGATGGTTTCTCCTGGCTTCTGCTTCCGTTCTCGTAGCTCGTACTCTCGCTCAAAATTGGATCGGTGACTCTGGAACTGCTGCTGTAGTGCATACCTCAGGTAAGGCCACTCCTGCTTCTCCGTCGATCTCACGTACATCCAGTACCATTCCTTGGCTTGTCCTTCCACTAATACGTGAAATTCCCTTAGGACTTCCTTCCACGGCACCTGATACGATCGCTGGAGATGCTCGAGGCGGAAAATAAATTCGGACACTGGCATACTCCTTGGACTTCCATCGAAACTTAGCCCCCACTTACGCAGCTGGCCTACATGAAACACGGAATCGCCTGTTGCCCCGCTTGTTCGTCGCGGATCCTGTCCTGGATTGGCAGTTTGCTGTGTCCCTCCGTTTCCACTCGGATATTCTGGCGGTGTCGGGTGAGAACCATTCCCTCTTCTTTGATCATGCTCCGTCGACCAGGCGGTTTGCCGAAACCCTTCTGAAGCGTGACGATTCACCTCCTGTTTTTCAGATAACGCCCCAGAGATTGGCGGCGGAAATCCCATTTGGTGGCGTAACCCCGGCACCATGTTCGGTGGAGGTTGCTGTAGCATCCTCGGGTCGAAAGGTGGCAATGGATTTACCAGCGTCTGTGTTGCTCCACCAAACAGTGGCTGCATCTGCGTACCCGAAAATTGCCCTTGTCCCTGTGCAACTTGTTGCGGTTGAGCCTGCCGAACCTGCGTAGATGCCTGTCCCGCTGTGTTCTGCTTCAGGACATCTCTGCGAAACTCCGCCATGCAGTCATTGATGTCCTTCATGAACTGCATCATATCCTGCTGCATCTGACGTTTGAACGCCTCGTACTCTGATGACATTCCCACCTGGTACGTCTGATGTGCCTGAAACAACGCTGCATTGACTCCTGACGTTATTTCAGAGGGGAGAGCCCTCGGTATGGCTCCGGTTCCGCCTACCGATTGGTGACCACTTGCTTCTCCAGGACTTCCACTTCCCCTTCCTTCCTGGGTCTGATCCCTTATCGACTCCATACCTTCGGGTGCCGATACGTTCTCCAATTTCTCCTCTTGGCTACTTTGTGAGCGCGTTTTTGCCGGGGTCATACTTGCTGGTACCCTATTCCGAATGAACTCCAAACTTCTCCTCAGTTTTCTTCCGATTTGTATTCTATCCCTTTCACTATTTTGCATACCTTAACTCTTTTCTATTTATGTTTGATTACTTCTGCTTCCTTCAAAATTTTCTACTATGGGGGGGGGATGAGACGTCGCTATTCTTACTACCCACTAACTTTTCTCTCCTTTCCTTCAGTTCCTAATCCGTTGTAAATATATTCATACTTTTTTTCAAACTTTATTACTTTAATTTAATTCTCTCTTTTTTTTTTTTTTTTTTTTTTTTATAGCCTACGCTTGCAACTGTTGGGCATCAATGTCACACCTTCTTGCCCGTGTACATGGACCACAACAATTTCAAACAGAGACACAGACTTAGGTAAGTTATTACAAATTTACTTTCCGACCGACAACATATTAAAAAGGATGATTGTTTATTTTCATTTCAGCTCCGTGCGCCTTCTAGTCTGGCTTCGCATGATCCGTGTTTAATCGGCCATGGGTCCACTTCTAGCGGCCATCACTTTGCTCCAACGGACCGTGCTCTGCAAAAAGGAATTTTCGGCATATTCCGCACTGTGGCTGCGACGAGTTTGACCTTCTTGGCCTGCCCATGGTCCAAACAGCGGGGTTCCGAGTTCTGCTCCTCCTGGCACATTATCTGGGTGCGTATTTATTTAATTTCTTACGTTACTTTGAATTTTTAATTTTTTTTTTTGGATTCCATTTCATTAATTTTTTTTATATTTTAGTTTGGGCGCCATTGTTTTATGTTCATCTTTTCGCGCGTTCGTTGCCGGCTAGGCAAAGTCTCTCTCAAGGACGGGAACGACCACAAATATATCACGCAGCAGACACAACAACAAAAACAAAACGGAATTTTAAACTCGGACAACGGCTAACATTTTTGCAACGGATTTTTGGAACTTCTGGATTGGACTACCTGGCTCATCCGTAGTCCTCGGAGTCCCTCCCAACCATGAGTGCATCCTCCGACACCTCTCCCAAATTTCTGTAGTGGATCGTATCTGTTCAAGTCATCACATCCCCCCCCAACACGAATGTCTACTCTGACTTCATCTTTAGCACTTCACTGTATTTTCATTTTTTTGTTTAAATTATAACACTTAAATCTCCTACCTACGGTACCGAAGGACTTCATACATGGAACATTTATAAATAAATATATAAATAAATAATTTAATAAATATTAATTAAAGTTTGTATGGCGAGTAATGTTTTCAATAAATTAACAGGCATGAGAATAAATATGACAAATTACTTTCAATTACATTAAATGTTTTTGGTGGCTATATTGAATTATTTCACATTTATTTTGGCTGGCGGTATTTGTATTTGGTTCTTAAAATTAGATTTAGGAATAAAAACCTGTGGCCACCCAGGAAGGAGTGGCCAATTTTTCTCCTCGAAAAGTCGTCTTCTTCCTGGTGGCTGATCTTCCTCTCTTATTCCCAAATAGCGTTCCTGGTCCAGGATTATTCCTCCGGAATATGCTATAATTAATCAAACTAGCATTTTTGCTCACACTATTTTATTTTATTTTAACTCACTGGTAGAAACTCGTTTTTATTATGTAATTTTTCTTTTTGCTCATCGAACCGCCTGCTGCCACTGATTTTCGCCCTTTACTTCACCTTTGCTATTTTCTAAGCCTCTCTTACCCCCAAAAACCACTCAAAACTTCTCGGGTTCAGACTTTGGTTCCTTTTTGGAGTCATTCGGTTTAATGAACCAGTTCCGTATCGGACTCAGTTGCTCGACTCCCTGGACTCGCGAGTCATCGATGACCGGTTATCGGACCTACCGATCACCAGCTGGCTTAAGGTAAACAACTTTGTGTACTTTTGTTTTTGTTTATTCCATTTTTTTGAGAGCTCGCACATAACACGCTTCCTGTTATCCCGAAATCTACGGCTGCCGATGAAGTTAATGCATGCCTAAAATCGTCCTCTTTGTGGCGATATGTAAACAAGTTTAAATTGACCAGGAACATGAGAGTCGCATTGCAGAATGATCCATCCGCTGCTGAATTCTCGAGACAACTGCTGGCGCTCGGAAATGGTGAAATTCCTGTTGATGTTTCGACTGGACTAATATCGTTCCCAACAAATTTTTGCGAGTTTACATCATCGAAAGAGGAACTCATCACAAAAGTGTTGCAGAAAATTATAAAAATATCGACTGGATTAGTGAGCGGGCAATACTAGCACCGAAGAATAAGGACGTAGATAGTTTGAATTTCTTTATTCAAAGTCAAATCGCTGGAGAACTTCATTCATACAGATCCGTTGAAAGCGTGACCAACGAGGATGAAGCGACCAACTATCCGATAGAATTTTTGAACTCACTGGATGTGCCAGGAACTCCACCGCATAATGTGCAACTGAAGGTGGGATCAGTTATTATAATGCTGCGGAATCTAAATCATCCGAGATTATGCAACGGTACGCGGTTGTCCGTTAAGAAACTAATGAACAACGTGATTCAAGCGACTATAATCAAGGGCAAGTTTAAAGGAGAGGAAGTTCTTATTCCACGAATTCCGATTATTCCAACAGATCTTCCATTCCAATTCAAGAGGATTCAGTTCCCAGTTCGATTGGCATTTGCGATGACAATCAATAAATCGCAAGGCCAATCGTTGGAAGTTTGCGGGATAAATCTGGAATATCAATGTTTTTCGCATGGACAGTTATACGTAGCCTGTTCACGTGTGGGAAAGCCGTCATCATTATATATTTTTGCACCAGATAACAAAACAAAAAATATTGTTTATCAGATCGCTCTCCACTGATTTCGAGTCAAAAAAAAATTTAACAACAAATTTGAATAACCAGTGTTCTATTATTACTATGGGGTTATATGAAGTCGTGAAATTGGGCCGAGACAAAGTTCGCAAGGTCAGCTACAAAAAAATTTAACCAAGACAAAAAACATCAATTAGGGGCGAGACAAGGTTCGCCGGGTCCGCTAGTTATATTATAAAAATGTTTGCCCATTTTATATCATCCTCAATTAACGAATGCTTGTCATTGAATGAAGTACTTATCTCGAAAACATGCGTTTATTAAGACAAAATAAAAGTATTGTAGTAAGAAATATTGAAGGTGATGGACATGGTGAGAGTACACATCCCCGTCACAGCTCATTGTTACCAAACACAATTAGAGCTTTAATTGTTGGTCCATCAAACTGTGGAAAGACAAACGTTCTTATTTCTCTTTTGGAAAGTCCTAATGGATTGAAATTTGAAAATTTATATATATTTTCCAAGAGTTTATACCAACCAAAATATGAGTATTTGGAAAAACTTATCAAGCCTATACGAGGAATGGGCTATTACACATTTTCTACAAATGATGCCGTTTTGTCACCGCAAGAAGCTAAAAACAATTCCATTATGATATTTGATGATGTTGCGTGTGAAAAACAAGATAATATACGGAACTATTTTTGTATGGGACGTCATAGAAAAATCATGTAAACAGTGATATGGATTACAATTCATTTATGAATATATCAATAACATGTTGGGAAGACTAATTTGGTTTTCTTGTAATCTCTAAGGATGATGATATGAAAAGTGTACTCGAATAAATAAGATATAAGTATAATGAAATTAATGAAAAAAAGACAGTTCATCATCCAGCTTCATAATGACTACATCAATGACAATTGCGTTAAATGGGAATACATCTGTACTAAGAGAACATTTTTTTCCTCAAATCCACATTTCCGAATGTGGATGAAGGAAATAATCTGTTTCATATTGGAAATAAAGTTGTGGAAATACCTATAGGGTCATATGAATTTGATGATATTATCAAATATATTATGGATAAAGTCAAGAAATTTGTTCTCCATAACAGCTTAAAAATTGAGTGTAACACCAATACTTTACAAGTTCAAGTTTCTACCAAAAATGAGACTGTATATTTTAATCATGAACGATCAATTGGACAGCTATTTGGTTTTAATAAACGTGAATTGAGATCAAATGAAAATGAAATTTACATCTCTGATAACCCAGTAAATATTTTAAAAATAAATTCTGTTAGATTAGAATGTAATATAATTAGCGGGTCATATGTGGGGAATAGACCAAATCATGTGCTTCATGAATTTGGAATCAACGTTCCCCCAGGATATAAAATGAACATTACGCCACGAAACTTCATTTATTTACCTGTCAACACCAGAGAAATAAGCACGCTCGAAATACGGATAACTGATAAGAACGGAGATTTAATTAACTTGCGTGGTGAAACTGTATCAATTCGTCTTCACTTACGGCCGTCAGAATGATTATTTACAATAAAAAGACCTCACATACCTCATTTGATAGCATTATCAAACCTAAAGCTGAAGCGAAAGCATCGTCATCAACATCATTATCAGCAACAAAAACATCATCACATCGAGGATCTTTACATAAACGTCCTGCTCTCACATTAAAAAATAAATTGATTTTAAAATCACTGGGATTTAATATTAAATAAAGTTTATAACAATTCAATATTCAAATGAATGACATTTTTTACGTTCAAGAAAAACCCATTAATGATGAAAGTATTATCAAAAAGGAATATCACACTTATTTTCCTTATCAAGCGTCATTCAAAGAAAACGATGAACTTAGAATCACTATTCAAAACTCGGACCTGTATGTCCTTCCGTGCGAAAGTTTTCTTCACATTGAAGGAACGCTTAGCAGAATTATTGATGCGAATGCAGGAACAAGTACTACAAATGGTGTCAATGGCATGCTCAAAAATAATTGCATGGCCTATTTTCTGGATGAAATAAGATATGAGTTGAACGGATGTGAAGTGGATAGGACACGGTTTACTGGAATTACAACAACTATTAAGAACTTTCTCTCAGTCGGTCAACAAGAAGGAGCTCTTTACCGCAATGCTGGGTGGAGTGGAGGAGATAATATCCCTTCTGAAGGACATTTCGGCTTTTATGTTCAGGACCAATCAGGACCAATTGATGTTAAAATTTCTACAGAGCTAACTCAAGCAAGTGAGATGAATACGAAAGTATATTGCCTTCTCATCCATGATCGACTAGTCGAATACACACCGTTGAATGGATTAGTTCAACGTATCGTTTAACAATTTTCAAAGGATAAGTTCATTCAAATATCCAAATTCGTTGGAAGCAGACGTTCACGGAGCTATCAAAAATGCTGGCAATCGGAAACAAAATCAACACCACAACCCCCATCTCAATTCAACAACTTGTCATGAGGATAAATAATTTTATGAAAATGTTTAGAGAACAAATTTTCCCTGAACATGTTCAATATTTGGAGGACTCTTTGGAATATTTCCAGAAAAGGTTGCCTGATACGCCGTTGGTTTCAAATATACATGGACAACATTTTACATCTTGTTGTTGGGCAAATGATTATACCGACAATGGACTTGATACGTGTGCATGTCATTTCTTTACTGTACGCTCACAAAAATCATTAAAAATGATGAAAATGTATGTTAATTTAGAACGTCGCTTTTGATTATTGAAGTAAAAATAAATAAATAAATATTTGGAAGAAAATTTAATTAATTTTTATTTGGGAAAGGGATTTGGGAGTTTCTTTTTTTTTTTTAGCCTTTTTACATTTCAGATTTTCCTTTATTTGTTTTGAATTTGTGACTTTTGAGTGGCTGGGGTGTGACGCCTCGTCTCTAGAAGTCTACCCTTTTTTCGTTACGCTTGCCCTCAGCCCTTTCATCCCATTTGAGAAAGGTCCTTTTCCACGATCCTTTCTCGAATGGGATGAAAGGAAGGGGTTGTTGAGATGTTAGGTATCCTTCAATGAGTCCTAATTACACACATATACCCTTCGTGTGCACTGTCCCTTTCCTTAAGTGAGGCGTCTTACAGGATCGTGGGTGAGCGTTCTTGTGTTTCAATGGCATATAGGCGCCTTTTTTAAACGAGGCTCACGGGTGTGCGTCCTTCGAGATCAATAGCCTTCTTCACTTGTCCTTTCCAACGAAATCAGGCCTCTTTTTCACTTGTCCTTTCCAACCTTTTTTTAGCGAGGGACGTGGGTGAGTGTGCTGTCTAGACGAGTAAAGTGAGTTTTTTTCCCTTCTTCTATCACAGACTGTCCCTTTTCTAAGCGATTCCAACCTTTTTTTAGCGAGAGACGTGGGTGAGTGTGCTGTCTAGACGAGTAAAGTGAGTTTTTTTCCCTTCTTGGATCACAGACTGTCCCTTTTCTAAGCGAGGGACATGGGTGAGTGTCCTGTCTAGACGAGTAAAGTGGGTTTTTTCTGTTATGATAGCAGCAACCTTCTTCAATCACAGTCTGTCCCTTTTTTATGGGAGGATCGAGGGTGGACGCCCAAGTGCGCTTCAGGATCGAGGCGGCGCGCTAACGAGATCGATACGGGTTCGTTTCGGAGCGGGGACGAGATCGCTACGTGAACGGGATCGTTCCCGAGCGCCCTTTTCCCCGTCCCTTTTTAAGTGAAAGTGCACGTGCGGTCCAGGATCCCACTCCCATTCATATCCTTTTCGGCGCCTTTAGCACCCTTTTCCCCGTCCCTTTTTGAGTGCAGGTGCACGTGTGACCTAGGATTCCCACTCCCATTCATATCCTTTTCGGCGCCTTTAGCACCCTTTTCCCCGTCCCTTTTTATGTGAAAGTGCACGTGTGAGCCAGGTTTCCCACGCCCATTCATATCCTTTTCGGCGGCTTCATACACTTGTTATCTCAAATACCCTTTTACATACGCTGACCCCAATTAATTGCATCTTTATTACCCTTCCCCTATTGACATGTTGACATCTAACCCTAATTAATTGCATTTTTATTACCCTCAATCACTTAATCTTTGACAGGTAACCCATTAATTGCATTTTTATCACCCTTTTTGCCGACATCAAAGTGACCAGAAAGTTAGGTTTTTATACTACTCAAGTGCTTTTTCATTTATTATTATTATACTTTTATTTCAAACTGAAATTTATTTTAGATACACTTGATAGCTTCCGATTTAATTAGCTATGTTTATATGCTTTTTAACTAGATTGTTTTTTTAATATTCTGGAAATGATATATTTCAGATAATTGCAAAATAATTGAAAAAATGTAAGACACCTGAAAAAATTAAAAAATTGGCCTATTTAATGTGTAAAAAGACTTTTATGCAGATAATTTTTAACAATATATGTATGTTCTTTTTTACTTAAAAACTGGGGGTCCTTTCTTAAATTAATTTGGAAAGTGTCGAAAGCAAAATATTCTTCCATAATTATGTTTTCTGAATTTTGTATATTTCAATATTAATCTAGAGAATTACCTATATATGTACATATATGGGAGGTATTTAAAATATTTGTAATATGTTTTTGTCTGGCTTCTGGGATACGATCGTACAACTAGGCACTTTGATCCTTAATAACCCTTGCTTTGATCCGTGTATGAACTTGGCAGATAGTCGAGTCTCGAATTATGAATGTATATAAAGGGACCCGACACGAAAAATACATTTTTAAAAAGTAAAATTAAAGAGAGATAATACCCTTAATCTTCAAACGAATTTGTATTTTAAATTTTACATGAGAAAACATAATTTTTATTTTAAAATCTTAGTCTGCGATTGACCTTTATAGGACTTAACCATATATTGCTGGCCTCGACTGTTGTTCTGAATCTCAACAGCGCATCTTTTTCTTTTGGACACCATGACGTCAATTTGTCAATAAGTCATTGATTGCTCACCCAGTCCTCAATCTGGAGTCACGCTCTCTCTGCCGCAAGCCCCGACTGCTGTCTCCCCGGTCTGTTAAGTCGTTTTGTTTTCGAGTTTGTTTATCGTTGTTATGTCTGGAGTCGAGCATTTCCCTTCAGTCCCCTCTCCTTTCATTTTTCCACTTCCCAAAACATCAGCACCCCCACCCACACACATATTTATGTACAGTAAGATCTCTAAACTGTTAACTCTTTTTGATCTTACTAACGATTTTTTAAGAAATGTACATTTGTTCATAAACATATATTAGAAAATATGTTAGAAAACAATTTGATTTGGCTTAGGACCTTTGTGGTTCACTGTAACGAGGGCTTACTGCTTTACATAAATATATGTGCATATGTATACATACATATGTGCTGAGGAGGCGTCATTTGGGGCTTAATTATGTTTGGGACTGGCTTTGGATTTCTTATGTATACTTTTATGCATACAACAGACCAGCAGTCTGACGTTTGCGCTATTGATTCAATGAGCTTTCCAATGGCCAACTTCCTCCAACAGAAAAGACCATATAGTCGCAGCTGAAAACTAAGGTAAAAATCTGTGATTTGAAATTAAATGATTTTAAGCTTGGGTATTCTAAAGGCAAAGAATTGTTTCAGAAGTTACTTGGCGTCCAGGCCCATATTCCTATGTGCCATACCCACCTCCCCATCCCCAACGTCCGGTTATGTTCAGATGGCACTGAACGATTCCGGCGAACATAATAAATCAAATGTAAATATAAAAAAAAAAAAAAAAAAAGTTACTTTACAAAAATAAGATAATTATATACATATTTACATAGGGGTAATACCGAAATCATTAGGGTTTTAATATTACTTAAAAAGGAGTCCAAAACGAAGCTATAAAAATGTTTAAAAATTAACAAGGGGTTTTAAGACCTTAATTAAAATGTAAATAGAAAATGTTAGATTTTTAATGGCAAAACACTTCTGCTTTAAAGCTATTAAACTTTAAGAAATAAAATATACAAAAATTACCTCTCAAATACCAAATAAGCAATTTCCATCCAAAGTGTCAATCCATTTTTTTTGTACTTACATTTTATTTTCAACTCTTTCACAAAGCTAATCTAGTTATTTGGATCAAACTGCAGAAAACATATGTACATACATATGCAAGTAGTTCCGATTGAAATATTTCGAATAAAGATACGACTTTCAAAATCAACGTGTGTTCATGAACGTTCAAGGCATCTTCTGTTGCTTGGCAAGTGACTTCCACCCTCAATGTTTGGTGGATCTAACAGCAAGGTACATGGGTGACGCTGGCGACTGAGACAGGTCGGAGTCGGAGAGATTGATTTTCTAGGCGGTAATTAGGCTTCAGTAGTTGTAGCGTCGCTGGCGATTCGTATAGTGGATGGCCAAGACAACTGCCAGCAAAAGAATGACCAGCTGCCAAGAAAAACAAGTGTAATTAGTTAAGTGCTTTTCGGGGAAAGGAAAGGAAGGTAGGAACACCTACATCGAAGCCCAGCAGACCCCACTCCAGGTAACTCGTGGTGGAGCCCTCGTCCGCAAATGCTTCCTCCACCTTCTTGAGGCAACCGTCGGTGTAGAGATTCAGGGGATTCACACAGTTGAGCTCCTTGCAACAGCTGCTTGGCACCGTCTCGTTGTAGAACTTGATGGACAGATAGTCTTGGGGGCTATCGCGACCACAGCAGGCATACTAAAAGGGGAAAGGATTAACCGGAAATTTGCCTGATTTGCTCTAGTCCTAAACCTACAGTCCTCTGAATGAGATCCATGCTGCCGGGACTGGTCTGTTCTTGTATCCAATCATTTTCGACCTTCTGAGCAGCGTACTTCTTGAAGACATCTCGGGGATTGAGAACGATGAAGGCCACCATCAGCAGCAGCAATACCAGCAGCAGTGACACATACTGTGGGCAATTCGAAAATGGTTACTCACTGCGTTATTTCCCCTTGATTGCATTCGCAATCTGTAAGATACTTACGGTCCAGAGCATGCGCGGTGATTCGCGAACAGCGCCACAGCATCCGAACAGCGAGGTGATCAGGATAATGCCGCCCAAAACCAAAATTCCAATGGCATACTCATCCGGCATCCCTCCCCAGCTGAGGCCGCCAAAGATAAGCACAAGAATTCCAAGTATCTGGCGGGATAAAACAGATGAATTCAACAAAAAAAATTCAACATTTTGAATAAAACCAAACTGCTTAGATAAGAAAGCTTGTTTCTCTATCTGAAATATGTTTAATATTGTAGGCGTTACCAATATGTCTGCTCGTTATATCCATAGATTGGTTTTGCTGCGTTGCAACGCGTTGGCTGCTTTTCATTTTTGAACCCTTTTCGTTAGCTTTGATAAGCAATCAGCCTGAAGGGAACCGTTCTTGATAAGCTATCAGTAAGAGTAAGGAATTTGAACCCAAACCCAAACGGAAATCCAAACAATGTATCTCTTATGTGGCCTTCTGAAGGCCACAGAAAGTTATGATGCCTATAAGTCTCCATTTGTTTTTTTTTTTTATTTCAACGCCATTGTCAACGTCACCGACTAATCCGGTTTGCATATTCCGCTCGTATTAGCTTTTTAAACGCTCAGCTTATATGCCGAAAGCGCCTGCATGACGCATCTGGGCCGCTTTGGCGAAGCTCTCCTCTCGACGCGAGGAATGCAAAGCCACCACTGACAATAGACGCTGGCTGGCTAACGACTCACACGAACAGCGCGAAGTGTAGTCAGAGCCAGCACGCACCGGAGATGATATCATCTTCTGGCCAGGTGGACGGGAACAGAGCGCCTTCTGGCCCCAGCACTATTAGCTGGCGGCTACACATCATCATCATCATCATCCCAACTCTAAATGCGCCATATGTGCGCCAAATCGAATTTGGTGCTCTACTTACCGCCCATAAGGCATTGAAGAGAAACAGCGAGTACTTAATGGTCCCCGTTGCGCAGCCCATTTTTTCGATTTTCTATTAGATTTTTTGATGTTGGCCTCTGGCGGGAATGCAATCGAGACGCAGTGCAGCACGTGCAACAGTTCGGCGGCGGGCCTTTCGAAAATCGAGTGGATATCGGTGGCGGATAACTAGAATCGGTGCTAGAGTGCGCACTGTTGCGGCTACGGTCAAAAGCGAACTGAGCGCGCCCCGAAACTCTCTGGCCCGGAATCCGATCCGATCCGAGGAGAGCGGGTCCGAAGCTCCGCCACATTTGCCGTCTAGCGGCGTTTGTTAGAGCAAACAAATAACCCCACACGCACACACATTAGCATGCCGCTACAGTGGAGACTCAGAAAGAGAAACTTCTGGCACTTCTGAAAAAAATGAATAAAATTACAGGGCGACCATAGAAGTTATTAGGCACTGAAAACAAAAGCCTGACTTAAAAAACAGTTGCAAATTATTACAAACTGAACAAAGAAATTTATAGATTGGGCAAGTAGAAAAAATAACCGAATTTGAATAAAATAATGATAAATTTAAGAGATTATTTAGTTTAAAGTATCCCAAATGAGTCTAAAAATATCTTAAAAATGGCACAACAATTCTCAAATTAAGGTGTTTTTATACTCTCACCAATTGTTTATTCCTTCTCTGTGGGGTTAAAGAAGATCTTTAATACTGGACAATTTTAACATTTCTACATTCCCTCCCGATTTTCCAAGCTCCTCTATTCCATTCCGATTTGAGCAAAGCTAAGTCTAGGTAAGATCATCACTATAGAGTAACCACTGTACCCACATACACGGCCAGTGGGCAAACACAAAGAGCAAAGTCAAGAAAAAAAACAAAACCAGAGACCAAACTCTAATGCCGCTGTTGTCATTCGGAAGCCAAACAAACGGAATGTGGGGGGCTGGGAGCACGGAGCTGGTTATGCCCCACAGAACCGATGTTGTGGAGTAAGCTTTGTGGCAGCAAGCCCTGCGTAGCGCCATTCGCCAGATGTTTAACTAGGGACTGGGGAGGGGAGTCGAGACCCATTGCTCTTCCCCTTTCCAAGCAATTTAAGGGCGATCGTGTCGATAATACCTTTGAGATTGATTCAACTCAATGGCGTCAGACCATCGAGATCGAATGACGCCACCGTCAGCAAAACGAGAGATTATCTCAGAGAATCGATGCTAAAATAGTGCTTCATAAAAGTATGGCTTGTGTTGTTTGCGCGGTGCTTTCCAACCATTACTTGTAAAGCCATAACTTTACCTTCAGATCGGACTGCACTGTTTGCATCCAGATATAATTGATCTAAAATGACACAGAATTCAGACTTTTAAATGCAATCCTAGGGTATTTTTGATTAGATATATGCAATTTTGCTGGACTTTTGCCATCATAATTCAGAATTTAAAACTTAGTGTTGGGATCAATTTTTTGTAAATTTTTTAACTTTATCCTGATCTGTAAATAATAAAATAAAGTTAAGTTCCCATTTCAGAAGGGATTAGATTTATTAAATTCAGTTACTACCGAAACAAACTCTAAAGCTCTTAAGATGTTTGCAAATTGTATATTTAAGGATCGAAAATGCATATGAAATAAATCAACATATTTAATAATGGTAACGAATGCGCTGCTTGCGGAAGCGTCCAACCAAGTAGAAGGCGGCGATGACCATTAGAGCCTGTAAGAAGACACAGGACACTGGTTAAAACCCACCGAATATTCGAGTATTTATTTTAGACTCACGGTTATGCCCACTGCGATCCAGTTGGTGTCGTTGCTATAGTTAAAGAGCACCACAAAGCTTTGGGTGGACTTCTTAATGCATCCTTCCAGGTAATGGGGCTTCTGGGTATTCTCATCGGGATAACAGCTAGCAGGGAGCGTGGAGCGTCCTATGGCGACATAGTCATCAGCACTGTTCCGTCCACAACATTGGTACTGAAGAGTAAAAGGGTTTTGATTTATTTATTTATGCAATAGAGCTACAACCGAATGATAACAGGTTTGGTTTGAAAAACATCTTTATTAAAGTATAATTTATATTTCTGGATTTGTTTTCCCCAAAATGACTGCGAGAACAACTAATCATGGAATGCGAAGATACTATAAAAAATAATTAGCCGGCGAACGGTCAATAAAAATCTGAACTCCTAGCCCTAGGAGTTGTATAATCAACTGAAGGATTTCAGTGGAGAAACCCTATATGCCAGATACTGTCTCTTCAGCGTGGAGAACGTCCACAGACATTGGGCACCTACACTTGAACCTTCAACGTCTGCATAACCTATCACCTCAACCAGCCCTTATGCCCCTTTGACAGAGATAATGCCGGCAAGTGCGCTGGAAAGCGACAAGGGGCATGGTGGTACGAGACTTGCCAACCAACCTTCGGCTCTTGGAGCAGTATGAGTTAGATATTTTAAAATCTAGTCCCCTACTTCCTACAGCAATTTGCCTTCCTGGATGGTTACTATGACGAATTCTCTGTCTATGCCTTTGAAATAGTTTGGGAATATTGGACGTAATGGTTGTTGTTCAGGCCATTAAATCAAATTTTTTTTATACCCTGAACTCAATAAGTTAAACGTAATTATATTTTAGTGCCATCTGAAAATGTAGATACCAAGCAGAAGAAGTCATAAATAACACCATAGTGTATACTTAAAGAACAGATCAATCAAAAGAAATGATATTGCCATGTCTATGTTTTTTTATGGTACATACACAACTTTCGTCTTCCCTAAGGTTTCTTTTTAAGTGTTCTTCCTAAGTTTTCTTTCTAAGATTTATTTCGATATACTAATTATATAGATTGCATACGCACCACTTTCTGTAAGATGTCCATAGCGCCTGGCTCTACCAGCTCCTGATCCCATTGCCTTTGAACCTCCGCCGCGGCGAACTTCTCAATATATTCCTCACTGAACTTGAAGCCGAAGATGCCCAGCAGGCTGATAACCAGTTGACCGAGCAGTAGGAAGCCGTACTAGAAAATCAAGCAAACTTATTTAATACGAAACCAGGGAGAAGTTACTCGAATGTACTTACAGTTGCCGTCATGCACACATTCTCCTGGCAGATGCCACAGCATCCCAGGATGGAGGAGACGAAGATAATGCCTCCCAGGCCGTACAGGAAAATTATGTATGCGACAGGGGCCTTCGAGAGGGTGATCGTCGCAATGGCTATCAGTGAGAGGCCCAAGAGCTGAGGTCGGAGCAAACGAGATTAGCTTTGGGCAGGCACAATCGCAGGTGGTGTCAGTGACTCCAAGCGGGTGTTTTTAACAATTTTTATTATTCATGTATACTACATAGCTTACAAAAATGATCAATTTTCCAGATGTTATATTGTATTTTCTTTAGAAAAATCGTAATATTAAACTGCAGCTCAGCTCTTTATAATTTTAGCCATAAATATCTTAATCTTGGCTTGATATTTAACTAGACTCTGATGAAATCACTTTATATTTTGCTCATTCTTTTATTGTTTTTTTATTACGAATTAAAAATAGGTAGGTTGCTAACCTCCACCAAAATCCTAAGCCGAATCAATGGAATTTATTTAAGGAACAAGCTTGAAACAAGTTTTTGTGAATCAATACCAAACTTCTGTGTCTCTCTTCATGCCTCTGCGAAAAAATGTATAAAAAGGCTGCAGCTTATGATAAGATCATAAAGTATTTTTCAATTAAACAAAGTGAATTCAAAGATAGAAATTCAGAGGGGGAAAACCATTGAAGTGCGCCAAATGGTTCGCATTTCTGACAAATGAAAAATATCTTTAACGATGGCTACCAAAACAACTTATCGGTTCTATAAAACCTGAATGCATGTCAAGCCACTGCAAATGAATATGTACTTGAATTCCCGATTTGTGTATTTGTTTTTGCGTGTAGTATAGCAAGAGCCAATATATATTTCGGTACATACCTTAATAATTAATCAATGCAACCTATATACCAATGCAAAACTCACCGCATACAGAGTATTGAGGGTGTTGAGAAAACACTTGACACAACCGGAAGTACAGCCCATCCTTATAGGTAGATCTACCCTTAGGTTTTGAAACTGAAATTAACAATAACTGGAAGCTACTGGCACAACAAAGCGGCCAGATCGGAGTCCAAAATGCGAATGAATTCGAATAGCTAATGACCTCACTCTTCGGCTACCGATCTTCGAATCGGTCTGCTCACTGCCAATGCTGCCAGGTTCTGTGAGGAGAGATGAAACTGCGAGGTTCTCGTTTAACATATGGAAAGTATTTATTCTCTAATGGCAAATTAGCTAATTTGGTTATCTTTTATTAGCAACGTTAAGCGGGGATATCCTCCGGCCATCATTCGTTGATGGGGGTCTCCTCGTCCTTTATCTTGGTTTTGGCATACTTGCGAGCCTTGCCCAAATAGTAGGCGGTGAACAGGCCCAAGAACTGGAATTCATAAATAGGTTGGATATTATTTGAAATGTACAATTTAGATAAAGGTTTCATTTTAAATGAATAAAAAGGAATCTCTACCACAGCTAACATAAGAAAAAGTACGACCGGTATGCAAAGCAAACTTAAACTTAAAAGGACCTAATTTAATTTTTCGAATTATGCTAAAATATAATAATGCTAAAATATAACCGGGAGACAGAAAAAAATGATGACATATGAAAGCAAATGTTGATAAGGAAAGGTTGCGAAACAACCATTGATGCTGCCAACATAAATGTAGATGTTGCACAACTTTTAGGTACACAGAAGCTAAGTTATTGTATAATTTATTTAAAAAAGTTTTAGCTAGGTATATATATTTAAATAATATATTTTTGTGTTTAAAAGAGGTGGGTCTCTGCTACTCAAACAGGCAAATATAAATAAATAAAAAGATTCTCCCCAGCTTCACAGCCTGATTTAACACCAAAGTCTTCCCAAATGTAATTTATTATACCCTTGCAGAAACTTTGCAGTTGGGCTCCTATATACTCTCACTCGTACATATGTCGGAACGGGCCGGATCGGACGACTATATCATATAGCTGCCATAGGAACAATCGGAAAAATCTACGAAAAAAAATATAACTTTGTCAGTTTTCAACCAATTTTCACGAAATTTGATATTTGCCCATTTAGTATTATTTCCGAATTTCGGTTTTAATTTTATGAAAATTTTATGATATAGTCATATCCTATAGCTTCCATAGGAACAATAGGAAAATAAAAGAAAAAACCATAACTTTGTCAGTTTTCAACATATTTTCACCAAATTTGATAGTTACCCATATTTTAGTATTCCTGAATTTCGATTTTAATTTCATGAAAATCGGCTGACTATACCCTATAGCTTCCATAGGAACAATCAGGAAAATAAAAGAAAAAACCATAACTTTGTCAGTTTTCAACATATTTTCACCAAATTTGATAGTTACCCATATTTTAGTATTCTTGAATTTTGATTTTAATTTCATGAAAATCGGCTGACTATACCCTATAGCTTCCATAGGAACAATCAGGAAAATAAAAGAAAAAACCATAACTTTGTCAGATTTCAACATATTTTCACCAAATTTGATAGTTACCCATATTTTAGTATTCTTGAATTTTGATTTTAATTTCATGAAAATCGGCTGACTATACCCTATAGCTTCCATAGGAACAATCAGGAAAATAAAAGAAAAAACCATAACTTTGTCAGATTTCAACATATTTTCACCAAATTTGATATTTAGCCATATTTTAGTATTTCTGAATTTTGATTTTAATTTCATGAAAATCGGCTGACTATATCCTATAGCTTCCATAGGAACAATCAGGAAAATAAAAAAAACCATAGCTTAGCAGTGTTTCAAACCATTGCCATCAAATTTGAGATTTGGCAACAAATTATTATTTTTGAATTTCGTTTTTAATTTTTTGTTTAAACTCTGCAAGGGTATACAAACTTTGGTGAGCCGAAGTTAGCTTCCTTTCTTGTTTTATTCAAGCTTTACTTTGGGTCAAGCTCACCTCGAGGCCAATGATTGCCATGCAGCTGTAGTAGTTAAGCTCCGCCTGCATCCTCAGATTTCCGGCCGCCTTAGTGGCGCAACCCTCCTCGTAGACGTGTGTCGGCTTGGAGCAATCGAAGGCGTAGCAGCAGCTGCTGGGCAGGGCGCCGTGCTCCTCCTTAAGGTAGTCCTGCGGTCCCTCCAAGCCACAGCAACCGAAGAGGCTGTGCACCGGCTGCATTAGATCATCGCTGTGGGTCTTTCGTTCGAACAGGTGACGCATGCGCTCCTCGAACCTGCCCATTAGCTGCTCCCGCATTGCCGTGAAGGTGAAGAGGTAGGAGCCTAAAGCGGCTATCACCAGGCCACTGCAAATCAAATACTAAAACACCGTCGGTTAGGATAAAGCGATTCCTTGCCTTTCGTGTGAACTCACGTATATGGAATACTTGTAGGACACCTTCAGGGCCACGTACATGCCCAGGAATGCGACTCCGAAGACCGCCACTCCGCAGATGGCAGCTGCATAGCTGCCGTAGACAGAAACAGCCGAGCCCCAGGTGACCACTCCGCAGGAGAAAAAGAACACATTACACGTCTGAAAGATAATACATAATTTCATAAGATTTATATAAGTATTTAATTAGATAATTCTTAAAAAATTAAAAGTGGAGTTAGAATAAAAGTAAATGTCTACTTGATTGACAATAAATCATAATTTAATAAATTATTTTTATTAATAAAGATACTTCAAAGTTTATTCGTTTTTTATATTTTTCTCGTCAATTTAAAGAAAACTTGTATTATCTTATAGAAAAATTACAGGGAACATATTATTTTGTAAAAAGCTTGTTAACGAAAGCGTGTGCATGCTTAAGCCACTCACAATTTCGAAGGTTTAAGCATTAACTCGACTTATTTGTGTGCCATTTTACAATTACCCAAACTATCACTGTATTTACTAGTTAATTTATTTCAATGTCAACCTTTTGGCCCATTGGGAAACCGCCAAATCGATTTCAATGCGGGTAAAATTGTAAAATCATTTTTCATTTGATATAATTGCGTTGCGAAAAGCCGACCGCCTGAATTATGTAAATTTATGAACAGGTTACAATTATATTATATGCATAAAAATATATTTTAAAGATTGCATCAATTTGTTAATAGACATTAGCGGCATTTTGGGCAAGAGCAAGTGACTTCCTCTCTTGGCCAAAACACAGGCACCTTTGCATATTATTGATTTTTCTGCTCTTTTTCGCAGCACCGCTGTGTTGTGCAAGCAGACCCATGTGGCCCAGGATGGGGGATGTGGGGAGAGGTCTGGGCCGAGGCCTATTTACACTTACCACAATCAGAATGCAAGTGGCCAGCAGGCCATACTTCCAGGGAGTTACGGCCAATGACTTCTCCATGTTGCCACAGTGAAACTGGAAGCTGCGAACTGCGACCTACGAACTGGAAACCAAGTACGTAAGCAAGTCAGTTATCGCACATGGATTCCCTCGGGGGTTACTCACGTCTCTGGTTGCCAATTAACCGGAATAGCGATTCTCGCGGGACTCGATTCGCTCGATTTACTCGATTCGCACTGAGCCTACACCCGTGGGTTGGGCATTGTTTACTGTCGTTGGTGGAGCTTCGGAGCTCTGAACGCGGCCCTCTAAGATTCGGGGCCCGTGTGGATGCCACTAAAGCTGGCTAGCGACTGAGCCAAAAGGCGAGAGGGCCAGGTGCCGCCGCCACTCGTGGAATATTCACCACCGCCCGAGGTTTTAGAGAACCGACCCATCGCACAGTGGGTTGTCTGAGTGAAAATCGAAATAAATTGAAAAGAGAAACGGGTAAATGTTGCCTCTGATGTTTATGGGAAATACACAATATTCAAAATATATTAAATTGTTTCGAATTATTTTGCACTTTGGGAATCAGCCCCACTGTGCATCGGAACCAAAACAAACATTGAACTATCAGCAGCGTGGCGATACCGACGCAGGCGCGTTTCAAAATGGGAATACAGGGTGGCTTTTCCCGCAAAATGCTTTTCAATTTCATTTTAACAAGGGTATACACTCTTTTCGTCAATGTAAAGCAGGCCATCCACAGGAGAGCAAGCGAGCATGCTCACCAACTTGGAAGTTTCCAGCAAGCCGCATTGCATGCCAATGGCCAAGGGCCTCTATTCCTTGTTCACCAGATAGTCAAGAGAAAACCAAACGCGTGTTGAAACAACTTTTTTCATTATCCATGATCATGTTCTTTTTAATTTCACCCACACTGCCTTGGATATCTTAGGTATAAACAGAAACTTTAAAGAACAAGCAAACATTATTAGCTCATTCATTGTTCTATAACTAAATTGATATAAATAAAAATTGTAAGACCTTAACTATTAACTACATTAACGGACGTTATTGCGATATTATTGGGTTCTGAGCTTGTACATAGTTGCATTCTCAGTCCATTGGGCCCTCTTAATGCTTCTATACAGCAGCCAAGCAAGTACAACTTCAACACCGTAATGGAAGAAATGAAGATTAAGTCAATTAATGAATCAAATAAACTTAGAATAAAGCAACTAACCTCTCCGATGATGAGCAGCCAGCAGACAATTTTTAAGACCAGGAACTTATTCTCGAGATACTTTGCTAACTCGACCTTGCAGCCGACCTTGTAGACACTGGACTGATCAACGCACTTGCTGTCCGGGTAGCAGCTCGAGGGGATGGCGTAGTTGATGTTCAAATAGTCCAAATAGCTGTACACTCCGCAGCAGTGCAGCCAGTTCTCGTAGTTAGCCAGAGACCCACTCCCATTGCAATTCGCCTCCCACAGGCGTTCGAATACCTCATTGATGCTGCCCGAGATGCCATCTTTGATGTCATACGACGTGCCATACGAAGGCATGCTGAGGAAGAGCAGCTGGATAAGGATCAACAGCACTACGGCAACTACGTACTGCATGGGAAGAAAAAAGTTTTAATGATTTTTTTGGGGTACTGGTTGCTGGCTACTTAGGAGATATCAGAAGAAATCGATACTCAGGTCAAACATAATATTTTAATTTTTTAGAAACAACTACAGAAAGTTATCTCAGAGACTATAAGAGCTAGAGACACCAAACTTGGGATTTAGACTTCTTATATCTGCATGCAGATCAAGTTTGATTTTAATTATTGCTGCTCCCTTTTTGGAGGAGCTATTTGAAAAAACCATATATCTCCTAAATTTATAAAGTTATCGAAACTATATTCAATAGGTTTATGTATTTTATCAAATTTCAATGCGATCGTGCCTTAAATAGCGGAAATATCCCAGGCGAAGGCTCCAAATTAATTAAAACGTTCATTATATATTTTAGTTATATTCACATTATTATGAAATTAAGATTATTAATTTCAAATTGGTTAGTGGTGCAGATGTCTAAGTGCAGTTAACCCGAAATGGTTTTTCTTAACAAAAATTTAGCAAATTATTATTTTTTTTTTCATTTTTCCCTGTAAATCAAAATAATTACAGTATTTAATACTACGAAATAAAAAAATGTAAGCAAAAAACTATACTTATTTTTTTTTTCAATTTTCTTAGGCCTTGCGGCAGAATCGAAACTAGGCCAGTTGTTTACAAATACACATGTGCAGCATTACCCACTGAGCTATCGACTTTGCTCTTGAAATGGAAGACATTTGCATTATATGTAAATTTTTCTCCGTTTTTAACCCTTGCAGGGTATAATAATTTCAGTCAGAATTTTGCAACGCAGTGAAGGAGACATTTCCGACCCTATAAAGTATACATATGTGTATATTCTTGATCAGCATAACAGTTTCTTGACTTTTTTCACTCAAGCCCTGTTGAACTGGTGAACAATTAATTTTCATTTATTCTAGCTGAATTTTACGATTTGTTTTTTATAAATCTGCCCGAGAAATGATCCTAAATGTATAGAAAAATAATATTAAAATGGACATAAATTTGTTTTTTTGAAAAAGCGCGGCATTTTACTATTAAACAAAATGTCTAATTAAAACAAGTAAGAAAGCTACAGTCGAGTGAGCTCGACTGTGAGATACCCGCTACCCATACTTAAACCAGAAAAGCGTCAGTACGCCAGAAAAAACAGTTAATACAATTTTGAACATAACGGACAAATGCAAATGCAAGTGTAATATAATCACATGCATACAAAAATACATACACATGTATATATGTGTGTAAAAACGCGTTATTATTGCATTTAAGCGGCTAATAATTATTACCATTTATTAAAATTGCTTCTCGAATATCTTATAAGATTCTTTTCCGAACACAACCACAGAACTGATAAGAATATTTAGTTGGTCTAATTGGTCAACCAAATGAGGCATGCTGCCAGCAGCCGTTTGTGGCCATACAAAATTATTTCTTTAATAACTTCGACAATTTTTATCTGATCGCAACCAAATTTTCAGGGATCACACAGACTATAGTTCTTAATATACATACCGAAACTCGCGACTCTAGCTTTAAAATGATACGCTTAATACGCTTTTTTATGATTTGCGGGGGCGGAAGTGGGCGTGGTAAAAATTTGAAACAAACTTGATCTGCGTGCAAGCATAAGAAATACTGTCGAAAAAAAATTAGAGCTCTATCTCTTATAGTCTCTGAGATCCAGTGTTTCATACGGACAGACGGACAGACAGACAGACAGACAGACAGACAGACAGACAGACAGACAGACAGACAGACAGACAGACAGACGGACATGGCTAAATCGACTCGGCTGTTGATCCTGATCAAGAATATATATACTTTATAGGGTCGGAAATGCTTCCTTCTACCTGTTACATACATTTCCTGCCGGCACAAAGTTATAATACCCTTCTACCCTATGGGTAGCGGGTATAAAAAGTGTAATCTATATGTATAAAACTGATCATTAAAAACTTAGAACCAACGCCCAGCTTCCAATTTAATGGCCCTATTAAAATTGTTTACCATTCAATTCTTATAACACTAAACTGATTTGCTAAGATTTACTTTGTCCACAAACATGGCCCCGTTTTCTTCTAGTTAAAAAATGTAGACGCTAAACGCATTAATTCAATCGATGCGATTTTTCCACAAAATTCAGTTCTCTATAATGTAATAATAAGAAATTTTATCGGTGGAACAATGGTACTTTAAGGATTCATATGGTGGTTTTACTGAAGCTCTTATTCAATTATAACAAAGAAAGTTTGTATACCCTTGCAGAGTTTAAACAAAAAATTAAAAACGAAATTCTGAAATAATAATTTGTTGCCAAATCTCAAATTTGATGGCAATGGTTTGAAACACGGCTAAGCTATGGTTTTTTTATTTTCCTGATTGTTCCTATGGAAGCTATAGGATATAGTCAGCCGATTTTCGTGAAATTAAAATCAAAATTCAGAAATACTAAAATATGGCTAACTATCAAATTTTGTGAAAATATGTTGAAATCTGACAAAGTTATGGTTTTTTCTTTTATTTTCCTGATTGTTCCTATGGAAGCTATAGGGTATAGTCAGCCGATTTTCATGAAATTAAAATCGAAATTCAGGAATACTAAAATATGGCTAAATATCAAATTTGGTGAAAATATGTTGAAAACTGACAGTTATGGTTTTTTCTTTTATTTTCCTGATTGTGCCTATGGAAGCAATAGGATATAGTCAGCCGATTTTCATGAAATTAAAATCAAAATTCAGGAATAATAAAATATGGCTAAATATCAAATTTGGTGAAAATATGTTGAAAACTGACAAAGTTATGGTTTTTTCTTTTATTTTCCTGATTGATCCTATGGAAGCTATAGGATATAGTCAGCCGATTTTCATGAAATTAAAACCGAAATTCGGAAATAATACTAAATGGGCAAAATATCAAATTTGGTGAAAATTGGTTGAAAACTGACAAAGTTATAATTTTCCTGATTGTTCCTATGGAAGCTATAGGATAAGTCAAAGTCCCTCATAGTGACTCTAAGAAAGGCTGCACTATCGGCCTATCTGCTCTATAAACAATTATATCAATATATTATATATTTTCAATTCAAAACCAGAACAATTAAAATAATTATTCTGACTCCTCTATTTAACTATTTGCACGATACACTCATAGCTACTTACGATCAGGAGCCGGACAGGTGCCGCATGCATTGCTGCCAGGCAACCGAAGACTGCTATGATCAGGATGACAACACTCAGGCCGATGATAAAGCCACCGGCGACCTTTTCACCGGTGCTGACGGCATTCTCGGCGTCGGATTTCAAAAAGTAAATTCCGATGGCGATCAGTGCCAGTCCGAGCACCTGTGGAAATCACAGCCTATTAAGCTACTTGGGCAAACACCGTCAGGCACACACGCTTTGTCCACACTCACGGTAAAGACTAAGTTTAGCAGGAACAGCCGATGCTTCACTTTGGTGGCAGCCAGGTCCTCCATACCTACTTTGATTCCAACGGAAGACGACTGGTTAAGGCAAGGAGCTTGGAAGTAACCTCAGATAAGAGGCTTCTCGACGGCTGACCGCTTGGTTTCAGCGGCGTGATTCGACTGACTGTTGTGAAGTTGGCGGCTATGCTTCATGTAAATATTATGTACTCACGCATCTGGTGGCTGATTAGGCGCAAAAGAAATTCTCGCGGGATTCGATTGGCTTATCAAAATATTTGTGTTATTGTTACTTTCAATTTTATTATATTAATAACTTTTTTATATATACATATATAGCTGGCCCGTGATTACTATGCGTTAACGTGACGTCATTATATATGTTTACATCGAAATAACTGAAACTAAGCTCTGTTTGAACAGGTTTCATCACTTCATCAGTAGCAATCAAATGGCTTTAAGAAGGGACATCTTTTGGGTCCCTTACTGAAATTGATAATATGCGTGGATCAATTTAATAGAAACAATTTTTGAGATCTGTCAACAACGATGTTGAGCTTATGAGGTATGCTAATAATAATAATATCAGTTATAAATTATAATTATAATTATAACTTATAATACTGCTCTAAAACGATCAAACTTGAAAACTAATTAATTTTAATTCACAGTTTCTGATTAATTTAATTCGGTCCAAATAGTAGCTCTACCTAAATATGTGTAAGTCCCCCCAATATTTACGGGTGCCGGGTCTTAAAGAACCGATACAACCATGTGGCAAACATGACTCTGGAACTCATTGAAGGACACTTGAATCGCAAACACAGTTGCCCGTATCTGGTTAGTTGCAAGTACTTGAAGTATTTCATCCTTTTCTTACTTAATACTTCTCCCCAAGGAGAATGTTATCAATGGCATCCCGATGAACAGAAGATTCTATTCCCTTTACACCAAGTGGATCAGGCAAAACATAACGCAAATTCAGACAAACTTTAAAGAAATATTTTTAGTAGCAGCCAAAGTAACGATTTTAAAATAGAAAATATGGTACTTTTAGGACAAATATTCGGGAAATACTTTTTAACAGTTACGGCTATAGTTCGATATCCATTTTTTATTTCCTGACAGTTCCATATATCATATCATATTTATTTATGCAAAAGCTGATTGAACCTTAGTGAATAGTTTAAATTTGATCTACATATTCATACGCTCACTTGAGAATATTGAAATATATAATTATTCAAAACTTGGAACTAGACGAATAATTTGACCACTGGCTCAAATCTCGATTAACAAGAAAGGAAGCTAACTTCGGCTCACCGAAGTTTGTATACCCTTGAAGATTACAAATTAAATCAAACAAATAAGAAAGCTACAGTCAAGTGAGCTCGAGTGTGAGATACCCGCTCCCCATAGTAAAACAAGATGGACATACAGTCGGGTGTCCCGACAGTAGAATACCATGTACCATTACAAGGCGCGTCCCAAAGTTATATAAACGAAAGAGAATAAGAATAAAAAAAACTGAGACAAATTTACATATAATGCAAAAGTCTTTCCATTAACAAGCAAAGTCGATAGCCCAGTGGGTAAAGCTGCACATACATTTTTGTAAGCAATTGGCCTGGGTTCGAATCAACCCCAGGCATATGGAATTTTTTCATTTTCAAAACATTAAGTATAGTTCTTTGCTTGCATTTTTTTATTTCTTAGTATTAAATACTGTAATTATTTTGATTTACTGGAAAAAATAAAAAAAAAAAAAATTGCTAAAAATAAAAAAGTTTTCACTCGTCGCCGACGGGATTCGAACCCGTGACAACTAACATTTCAAAAAGACTTCAGCTTAGCCAGCTGCACCACCAACCAATTCAAAGAGAGTAATCTTATTTTCATAATAATGTGAACATAACTAGAATGTTTAATGAACGTTTTGATTTATTTGGAGCCCACAGCCTAGGCTGCCTCTTGTACACGTGATGTGTTTAAAGTAAAAAGCCTATATCTCCGCTATTTATGGCACTATCACAATGAAATTTGGACAATCTGTGTATTTTGATAAAATACATTAAGCTTTTTAATATGGTTTACATAACTTTATAAATTTAGGAGCTATACGTTTTTTTCAAATAGCTCCTCCAAAAAGGGGAGCAGCAAAAATTTAAAACAAACTTGATCTGCGTGCAGATATAAGAAGTCTAAATCCAAAGTTTGGTGTCTCTAGCTCTTATAGTCTCTGGGATCTAGGCGTTCATACAGACAGACGGACAGACGGACAGACAGACGGACGGACGGACAGACGGACATGGCTATATCGACTCCTTTAGTGGTCCTGACCAATATTTAGGTAACTTTTGGGGGTCTGCCACGCCTGCTTCTGCCTGTTACAGAAAATCACACTCGCACAAAACTATAATACCTGTGTACCTTTGGTACATGGTATAAAAAGAAATCTGGAAAATGTGCCCAAAATTGCTACGGTAAATTAAAGTCTATTTAATTCTTCCGTATTATAAGTATACTTATTTTATGACACAATATTAATTTTATTGAATATAAAATTGGTTTTTGAAATATGTCGCCATGAAATATGTACACATCGAATCAGTGAAAACACTGATTAAAATATTTAGTTGGTCTAGTTGGTCAACCAAATGAGGCATGCTGCATTATTATATTATATATATTTATTTGATCGCAACCAAATTTTCAGGAATCACAGACTACAGCGACCCTAGCTTTAAAATTACGCTTTTTGATGATTTGCGGCAGTGGAAGCGGGCCTGGTAAAAATTTGAAACGAACTTGATCTGCGTGCAAGCATAACAAACACAGTTCAAACAAGAAAGGAAGCTAACTTCGGCTCACCGAAGTTTGTATACCCTTGCAGGGTTTAAACAAAAAATTAAAAACGAAATTCTGAAATAATAATTTGTTGCCAAATCTCAAATTTGATGGCAATGGTTTGAAACACGGCTAAGCTATGGTTTTTATACCCGCTACCCATAGGGTAGAAGGGTATTATAACTTTGTGCCGGCAGGAAATGTATGTAACAGGTAGAAGGAAGCATTTCCGACCCTATAAAGTATATATATTCTTGATCAGGATCAACAGCCGAGTCGATCTAGCCATGTCCGTCTGTCTGTCTGTCTGTCTGTCTGTCTGTCTGTCTGTCTGTCTGTCTGTCTGTCTGTCCGTCTGTCCGTATGAAACACTGGATCTCAGATACTATAAGAGATAGAGCTCTAATTTTTTTTCGACAGTATTTCTTATGCTTGCACGCAGATCAAGTTTATTTCAAATTTTTGCCACGCCTACTTCCGTTCAAAATTGTATTAACTGTTTTTTCTGGCGTCCTGACGCTTTTCTGGTTTAAGTATGGGTAGCGGGTACTTCACAGTCGAGCTCACTCGACTGTAGCTTTCTTACTTGTTTTATTTTCCTGATTGTTCCTATGGAAGCTATAGGATATAGTCAGCCGATTTTCATGAAATTAAAATCAAAATTCAGAAATACTAAAATATGGCTAAATATCAAATTTGGTGAAAATATGTTGAAATCTGACAAAGTTATGGTTTTTTCTTTTATTTTCCTGATTGTTCCTATGGAAGCTATAGGGTATAGTCAGCCGATTTTCATGAAATTTAAATCGAAATTCAGGAATACTAAAATATGGGTAAGTATCAAATTTGGTGAAAACATGTTGAAAACTGACAAAGTTATAATTTTTTTTTTTTAATTTTTCGGATCGTTCCTCTGGCAGCTATATGATATAGTCGTCCGATCCGGCCCGTTCCGACATATGTACGAGTGAGAGTATATAGAAGCCTAACTGCAAAGTTTCATTCGGATAGCTTTAAAACTGAGGGACTAGTTTGCGTAGAAACGGACAGACGGACATGGCGAGATCGACTCGGCTGTTGATCCTGATCTAGAATATATATACTTTATAGGGTCGGAGATGCTTCCTTCACTGCGTTGCAAACTTTTGACTGAAACTAATATACCCTGCAAGGGTATAAAAATCTATCTTTAATAGTCTCAGAGATTCAGTGTTTCATACGGACAGACACACAGACAGACGGAGAGACGGCCATTGCTAGATCGTCTCGACTGTTGACGCTGATCAAGAATATATATACTTTATAGGGTCGGAAATGCCTCCTTCTACCTGTTACTTACATTTCCTGCCGTCACAAAGTAATAATACCCTTCTAACCTATGGGTAGCGGGTATAAAAACTAAAAGCCATATTCGGACATAATAAAAAGTGTTGGCTACTTAGGGGCGTGCGTGACGAAAATGCTAGCAGCCATGCCAAGGATAAGATATAGTCGTCCGATTTTCATAAAATTAAAACCGATATTCAGGAATAATACAAAGTGGCCAAATCTCAAATTTGATGAAAATATGTTGAGAAACAGCGATGTTATGATTTTTCTTTTATTTCCCTGATGTTCTTACGGCAGCTACTCGTATAGGATATAGCTGTCCGATTTTCCTGAAATTAAAACCAAAATTCAGAAATAATATTAAATGGCCAAAAATTAAATTTTGTTTGGTTTATTTTGCAAACTCCTTCCCTGCAAACTTCACTGTTGCAAAATTCTGACTAAAATTAGAATACCCTGCAAGGGTATAATAATGACGTCACGTCAACATATAGTAATCACGGGCCAGCTATATAGAGGTATGTATTATATACAAAGCATAAAAAACTTAATTATATATTATAATAAAATTGAAAATATTACGATACGAGAATCGAGTCCCGCCAGAATTTCTATTTCGCCTAATCGGCCACCAGAGGCGTGGGTACATTATGTAAGTATGTACATACATGAACCATTATCGCCTATTTCTCATCAGTCAGTCGAATCACGCCGCTGAAACCAGCCGTCAAGTGGTTTTGCCGAGTCGCAGCCTCTTATCTGAGGTTGCTTCCAACCTTCTTGCCTTCACCAGTCGTCTTCCGTTGGAATCAAAGTAAGTATGGAGGACCTGGCTGCAACCATAGTGAAGTATCTGCTGCTCCTGCTGAACTTTGTCTTTACCGTAAGTGTGGGCAAAGCGTGTGTGCCTGACGGTGTTTGCCCAAGTAGCTTGATACGCTGTGATTTCCACAGGTGCTCGGTGCGATGCTTATCCGCTTCTGGATTTTATTTTTGGGCCATGATACTGGGAATGTCTTCAGCATCGGTGAGAATGCCACTCACAGCGTCATCACTGGCGTGGCAGCTGTCATCCTGATCATTATGATCTTCGGCTGCCTAGCGTCCATCTATGAGTCACTTGACCGGCTCCTGATCGTAAGTACATATCTGGGAGTCCATCTGGCAAATAATTAAGTAGAAGAGCTCGAATTATCGAAATACCTCTCAAAATATTTTCCAAACATGGTTTTTAAATTGTTTCCATGTAACTTCGAATAAAACAATTTCTTCTCGTTCAGTACGTAGGTGCCGTGCTGCTGCTGGTCCTGACCCACTGGCTTTTGTTCAGTAAGGTCTCTCACGACCGTTCGGAAATCTTTAAAAAGGGTTTCGGTCGCCTTTGGGAGGCGGAGCGCACCCAGAGTGGGGCACTGGCTAACTACGAGATCTGGCTGCACTGCTGCGGAGTGAACAGCTCCGAGGACTACGGGATTATCCACCGCGCCATTCCCTCGAGCTGGTGCCTGGACAGCAAGTGCGTGGATCATGCATGACCGAGTTCACCGAGTATCTCAACGCCCAGTGGCTAATCTTTAAGGTTGTCTGCTGGCTGCTTGTCATCGTAGATGTTGGTTGCTTCAAGTATAACTTTTTTGACTCATTTATAGAGTTAATATTTATTTTTTCCATTAGGGTGTTGAAGCTTTTCTTGCTTGGCTGCAGTGTAGGGGCATAAGAAGGGCCCAGTTGGATGAGAATGCAATTCCAAGTACAGTAGCTAATAATATCGAATTAATATATTATAATGCAAGCAATAGTTCCTGAAATATATTATAACAAATTCGAAAGTAAATTAAAAAACAAGAAAGGAAGCTAACTTCGGCTCACCGAAGTTGGTATACCATTGCAGAATTTAAACAAAAAATTAAAACCGAAATTCTGAAATAATAATTAGTTGCCAAATCTCAAATTTGATGGCAATGGTTTGAAACACGGCTAAGCTATTGTTTTTATACCATGTACCAAAGGTACAAAGGTATTATAGTTTTGTGCGAGTGCGATTTTCTGTAACAGGCAGAAGGAGGCGTGGCAGACCCCCAAAAGTTACCTAAATATTGGTCAGGACCACTAAAGGAGTCGATATAGCCATGTCCGTCTGTCCGTCCGTCTGTCTGTCTGTCTGTCTGTCTGTCTGTCTGTCTGTCTGTCTGTCTGTCTGTCTGTCTGTCTGTCTGTCTGTCTGTCTGTTTGTCTGTCTGTCTGTCTGTATGAACGCCTAGATCTAAGAGACTATAAGAGCTAGAGACACGAAACTTTGGATTTAGACTTCTTATATCTGCACGCAGATCAAGTTTGTTTTAAATTTTTGCTGCTCCCCTTTTTGGAGGAGCTATTTAAAAAAAACGTATAGCTCCTACATTTATAAAGTTATGTAAACCATATTAAAAAGTTTAATGTATTTTATCAAAATACACAGATTGTCCAATTTTAATTGTAATCGTGCCAAAAAAAAGCGGAGATATAGGCTTTTTACTTCATACACATTACGTGTACAAGAGGCGGCCTAGGCAGAGGGCTCTAAATAAATCAAAACGTTCATTAAACATTCAAGTTATGTTCACATTATTATGAAAATAAGATTGGTGGTGCAGCTGGCTAAGCTGAAGTCCTTTTGAAATGTTAGTTGTTAGTTGTTAGTGTTCGAATCCCGTTTGCGACGAGTGAAAGCTTTTTTTTTTATTTTTAGCAAATATTTGTTTTTTTTATTTTTTCCAGTAAAAAAAATAATTACAGTATTTAATACTAAGAAATTAAAAAAATCAAGCAAAGAAGTATACTTAATTTTTTGAAATTAAAAAAATTCCTTATGCCAAATGTATGTGCAGCTTCACCCACTGAGCTATCGACTTTGCTCTTGTATGGGAAGACATTTGCATTATATGTAAATTTGTCTCAGTTTTTTATTTTTATTCTCTTTCTTTTATATAATTTGGGACGCGTCTTGTAATGGTACATGGTATTCTACTGTCGGGACACCCGACTGTATGTGCATATTGTTTATTTTCCTGATTGTTCCTATGGAAGCTATAGGATATAGTTTTTCATGATTTTCATGAAATTAAAACCGAAATTCGGAAATAATATTAAATCCGCAAATATTAAAATTGGTGAAAATATGTTGAAAACTGACAAAGTTATGTATTTTTCTTTTATTTTCCTGATTGTTCCAATGGAAGCTATAGGATATAGTCAGCCGATTTTCATGAAATTAAAATCAAAATTCAGGAATAATAAAATATGGCTAAATATCAAATTTTATGAAAATATGTTGAAAACTAACAAAGTTATGGTTTTTTCTTTTATTTTCCTTATTGTTCCTATGGAAGCTATAGGATATAGTCAGCCGATTTTCATGAAATTAAAACCGAAATTCAGTAATAATAAAATATGGCTAAATATCAAATTTGGAAAATTTGAAAATATGTGAAATACTGACAATGTTATAATTTTTTTTGAAAATTTTTCGGATCGTTCCTATGGCAGCTATATGATATAGTCGTATATAGAAGAGTATATAGAAGCCTAACTGCAAAGTTTCATTCAGATAGCTTTAAAACTGAGAGACTAGTTTGCGTAGAAACGGACAGACGGACAGACGGACATGGCTAGATCGACTCGGCTGTTGATCCTGATCAAGAATATACTATATATACTTTATAGGGTCGGAGATGCCTCCTTCACTGCGTTGCAAACTTTTGACTGAAACTATAATTCCCTGCAAGGGTATAACAAGAAAGGAAGCTAACTTCGGCTCACCGAAGTTTGTATACCCTTGCAGAATTTAAACAAAAAATTCAAACCGATATTCTGAAATAATAATTAGTTGCCAAATCTCAAATTTGATGGCAATGGTTTGAAACACGGCAAAGCTATGGTTTTTTATTTTCCTGATTGTTCCTATGAAAGCTATAGGATATAGTTGTCTGATTTTCATGAAATTAAAACCGAAATTCGGAAATAATACTAAATGGGCAAATATCAAATTTGGTGAAAATTCGTTGAAAACTGACAAAAGTTATACTATTTTCTTTTATTTTCCTGATTGTTCCTATGGAAGCTATAGGATATAGTCAGCCGATTTTCATGAAATTAAAACCAAAATTCAGGAATAATAAAATATGGATAAATATCAAATTTGGTGAAAATATGTTGAAAACTGACAAAGTTATGGTTTTTATACCCTTGCAGGGTATATTAGTTTCAGTCAAAAGTTTGCAACGCGGTGAAGGAGGCATCTCCGACCCTATAAAGTATATATATTCTTGATCAGGATCAACAGCCGAGTCGATTTAGCCATGTCCGTCTGTCCGTCTGTCCGTTTCTACGCAAACTAATCCATCAGTTTTAAAGCTATCTGAATGAAACTTTGCAGTTAGGCTTCAATATACTCTCACTCGTACATATGTCGGAACAGGCCGGATCGGACGACTATATCATAGAGCTGCCATAGGAACAATCAGAAAAATCTACGAAAAAAAATTATAACTTTGTCAGTTTTCAACATATTTTCACCAAATTTGATATTTGCCCATTTAGTATTATTTCAGAATTTCGTTTTTAATTTTTTGTTTAAACTCTGCAAGGGTATACAAACATTGGTGAGCCGAAGTTAGCTTCCTTTCTTGTTTATTATATTATTTCATTTAATTTTCGACAAAATATATATATTATATTATATTATGAGATCAGCTATGCCTCTTAATATTCCCTTAAAATTCAGTTTCGATTGGCTCCAAGCATTCAATATATATTGAATTAAGCGTAATCTCGCAACGAAATTTTGTGTTACTTACTTGGCCATTGCCATGACATGCTGTTTTCTGGATACTTTTATGTTGGTGGAGGTTATAGATGCAATGAGTGTTTCCTTTGAAAACATGAGTCCTGTTGGCATCGACATCAATATAGGCTAATTTTCAAACGTATTGATGCAGAGCTTAGTTTAATGTTTTAAATAATTTCACATGTAATGAAGGATCATATCCCCTAAATTTAACGAGATCTTCTTAGACAGATATAAAATATAATCATCCGATTTGCGCCAGATGTAATCCTACAGGGCGATCTTATCAACCAGACTGTGGCCTCACCTCCCAACGTCATTTATAAGCAGATTCTGGGGCGCACATAAAGAGATACGGCTACCATGTATACGGTATAACCAAAGTCATCATAATATAACTTAGAATATAAATTCTAACATAATATATTATAAATAAGAATATAAATTCTAACATAATAGATTATAAATTAGAATATAAATTCTAATAAATTTATCAATAATATCAATCGAACTTAAATTAATTTGTAATGGATTGCTGGCATGACCCTATAGCAAAACTTGTTAATAATAATTTAGATAAATAGAAAAACGAGAAAACCTAAGGTCAAAGTGAAATTACATAGGTTTGATATTGACAGGCATTCAGTTTCAGTTTTTCTTTTTTAGTCCTTAAAAAAAATGTTTTACAAAATTCTATAACTCAGAAGTCATTTTCTTGTAAATACGTTTAAAAAAACAACAAAGCTCAGTTGCTGGTCAGTTTTAGTGGCATTTACACAGGCCCCGAATCTCCCAGGTTCGGGCTCAGAGCTCCGAAGCTCCACTAACGCCAGTTAACAATGTCCAACGCAAGCCATTTTCATTTATTCCGGTGAATTGGTAACCAGAGAAGTAAGCCCACACAGAAAGCAATGCCGCCGAGGAAATCCTTGTACAGAAACTGACTTGGTTTCCAGTCCGCATTTAATCTTTATTAGTTTTTTTCAGCATCACATAGTTCCTATTCTTGTTAGTGTTTTATTTTATTGTAAACGGCAAGGGGATACAACCTTTTTTATTAAATAACAGATTTAATCTAATTGAGTGACATTAGTATTCGAATATATTTAAGTAGCCAGCAATTAGTAACATTAAACTCCGATTAAAACATTAAACTTGATTTTCTTCCCGTGATTTTCTTCTATGGTGCTGCTGATCCTGGCCCACCTGATCTTCCTCAGCATAGCCGTGTACACCAAGGACGTTATCTGAGGCAGCATTAACAAGCGGCTCAAAGGGCTCTGGAAGGTAGGGCGTACCGAGAGTGGGGCACTGGCTTACTACGAGAACTGGCTGCACTGCTGCGGAGTGAACAGCTTCGAGGACTACTTGATTATAAATTACGTGATCCCCTCAAGCTTCCAGGCAGCAACAAATCCGTTGATCAGTCTAGTGTCTACAAGGTCGGCTGCAAGGGAAAGAAAAGAAAAAATCGTAAATTCGCTGTTTCTCAACATATTTTCATTAATTGTGAGATTTGGCAACTTATTATTATTCCCGAATTTCGGTTTTAATTATACCCTTGCAGGGTATATTAGTTTCAGTTAAAAGTTTGCAACGCAGTGAAGGAGGCATCTCCGACCCTATAAAGTATATATATTCTTGATCAGGATCAACAGCCGAGTCGATCTAGCCATGTCCGTCTGTCCGTCTGTCCGTTTCTACGCAAACTAGTCCCTCATTTTTAAAGCTATCTGAATGAAACTTTGCAGTTAGGCTTCTATATACTCTCACTCGTACATATGTTGGAACGGGCCGGATCGGACGACTATATCATATAGCTGCCATGGAAACAATCGGAAAAATCTACGAAAAAAATTACAACTTTGTCAGTTTTCAACCAATTTTCACCAAATTTGATATTTGCCCATTTAGTATTATTTCCGAATTTCGGTTTTAATTTCATGAAAATCGGCTGACTATATCCTATAGCTTCCAAAGGAACAATCAGGAAAATAAAAGAAAAAACCATAACTTTGTCAGTTTTCAACATATTTTCACCAAATTTAATATTTAGCCATATTTTAGTATTCCTGAATTTTGATTTTAGTTTCATGAAAATCGGCTGACTATATCCTATAGCTTCCATAGGAACAATCAGGAAAATACAAAAAACCATAGCTTAGCCGGGTTTCAAACCATTGCCATCAAATTTGAGATTTGGCAACAAATTATTATTTCAGAATTTCGTTTTAAATTTTTATACCCGCTACCCATAGGGTAGAAGGGTATTATAACTTTGTGCCGGCAGGAAATGTATGTAACAGGTAGAAGGAAGCATTTCCGACCCTATAAAGTATATATATTCTTGATCAGGATCAACAGCCGAGTCGATCTAGCCATGTCCGTCTGTCTGTCTGTCTGTCTGTCTGTCTGTCTGTCTGTCTGTCTGTCTGTCTGTCTGTCTGTCTGTCTGTCTGTCTGTCCGTCTGTCCGTATGAAACACTGGATCTCAGAGACTATAAGAGATAGAGCTCTAATTTTTTTTCGACAGTATTTCTTATGCTTGCACGCAGATCAAGTTTGTTTCAAATTTTTACCACGCCCACTTCCGCCCCCGCAAATCATAAAAAAGCGTATTAAGCGTATAATTTTAAAGCTAGAGTCGCGAATTTCGGTATGCATATTAAGAACTATAGTCTGTGTGATTCCTGAAAATTTGGTTGCGATCAGATAAAAATTGTCGAAGTTATTAAAGAAATAATTTTGTATGGCCACAAACGGCTGCTGGCAGCCTTATATCTTATAAGATATTCGAGAAGCAATTTTAATAAATGGTAATAATTATTAGCCGCTTAAATGCAATAATAACGCGTTTTTACACACAAAGATACGTGTGTATGTATTTTTGTATGCATGTGATTATATTACACTTTCATTTGCATTTGTCCGTTATGTTCAAAATTGTTTTAACTGTTTTTTCTGGCGTCCTGACGCATTTCTGGTTAGTATGGGTAGCGGGTATCTCACAGTCGAGCTCACTCGACTGTAGCTTTCTTACTTGTTTGTTTAAACTCTGCAAGGGTATACAAACTTCGGTGAGCCGAAGTTAGCTTCCTTCCTTGTTTTTGATTTAATTCTGCAAGGGTATACAAACTCCGATGGGCCGAAGTTCGCTTCCTTTCTTGTTTCTATTATATTATTATTTATATATGAATTTCATGATCGTTCCTATGCCAGCTATATGATATAGTTTGATGACTTTCATAAATATAAAACCGTCATGTCTTAAATTTGATGATTTAATGAAAATAGACAAATAGGCAACAGGTTGTTATGGGTAGTTGAACGGAGGTCCTTTGGTGTTCAAAGTATGAGCATTATTAAGGTTATATAGGTTACAAGGTTCCCCTGACATTAACAAAGTCGATGTATGTATAATCTACATTGTAGATGATAACTCAAAATGAAAATACTGGATCAATGAAAATTTAAATTGATATTTATTTACATTTTTTATTTCACAAAGTAACTTATTTCCTTTTTATCACAAAATCGTTTAATACCTGTAATCTTCAAGAAGAGTGCTTTTTTGGCAGCTACCTATGTATATCCAATAAAAATTTGAATTTCCTTCCAGACTGGATGCCAATTAGTTAAAAGGTTAAAAAAGTTAAGCAAATTGATCAAATGTATTATTGTGTCGTATTTACAATATTAAGCTAAATTTATCCTTTCGCCAAAAAATTAATAAGACATGTTTTTTTCTGCCTTCTATATAATACATATGAAATAGCTGGTCCGTGGTGACTATCTGTTCACGTGCGATCATTCATATTTGAATTATTTAAATAATTGAAACTAAGCTCTGCTTGAATACGTTCGGCACTTGGTGAATACTGATATCGGATCCATCACTTCATCAGTAGCGATCAAATGGCTTGCTTGAGAGGACAACTTTTGGGGCTCTTGCTGAGCCTGCATTGCGTGACAGAGTTGCAGGTGAGAACGTGTATTAAGGATCATTTTGAACTACTGTTCAGGATACTGCAAAGTGCAGGGAGTGAAATTTACGAATGGGACATGTGAGATCAAGGACATTAGCATTGGAACTGTGGACTATTGTGATATGAAGACTCTGAGCCAGAACAAAATTACCTTTAAAATCCGATATACTTTGAAAAAGCCCATGATGAATAATATTTGGGTAAGAAATTTTAATTATATAGGTGGATCGATTTAATAGAAACAATTTTTACAGTTCCGGATACAACTAATGACAAGAAGCAGCGAAAGCAACAGCGGAATGTCCAAATGGCAGCCCTACCTATATCCCACCAATATTGACCTGTGCCGGGTCTTAAAGAACCGATACAACAATGTGGCAAGAATGGCTCTGGAACTCATTGGAGGAGACTCGAATCTTAATCACAGTTGCCCGTATCTGGTTAGTTGCAAGTACTTAAAGTATTTCATCCTTTCTTACTTAATACTTTTCCCAAGGAGAAATATCTTGCTATCGATGACATCACCAATACAGAGATTTCAATCAGGCTGCGTGGCATCCCGATGTCCAAAGGGTTCTATTCCCTTTACACCAAGTGGATCAGGCAAAAAATAACGCTAATTCAGAAAAATTTCTACTTTAAGGTTTTAACTAATTAACAAATTTTAACAAATTAACACTAGAATTGTCTTTTTCCCTAAATGATGTGCTTTCCGATTGAAACAAAATATTTCAAAAATGTTTCTTTATGTATTTAAATAAACAAATTTGTATTTAAAATACTATCGCATGATAAATGTAAATTCTATAATTATAATAACTAATTACAATATTCAATGATAAATATTCACTGCCTTTGGTAATACATTTTTATTTTTTATGTATTTTTTTTTATGTATGAGCATTATTTTTCAATCAATATTTGCCTTAAAAAATTAGTAGCTGCCCTCGAAAAATTTTATTCGGAAAAATTAGTAAATAAAAGTTTAAAACATTCACGTTTATGCTTTAATATATGTATGTATAAATTTATTTACCACCTAATATAATTGGCTGTCATCAAAATGTACATATGCAAAGAAACGACATTTTAACCTAAACAGATTTTTTTTTATTAAGGCTGCAGTAATAGAGACGTGATCCACTCATGCGTTCACTTAAGAACATTTCAGTTTATAATTATTTAATATTTCGAGCTAAGCTCTGCATGAATAAGTTTGACAACTGGCCCATATCGATATCAAGTTGATACCTTAGTACAGGAATACTGCTGGTGCCTACTAATAATAATTTATTTATTTAGTTTTATTGCTTAAAAATTAGTATTTGTTACATTGTTTAATTAATTAAACTTGTAAATTTGTATATTACTCTAGTTAAGTAATTTCTTAACTAATATTTCAATTTTGTCGCAAATAAATATAATCTGTAAGAACGCGTAAAATATTTTGTCTAATCTTATACTCTTGCTAGAGCCTTGTGGTATAAAATCCACTTCAAATTAGTGGGCAATCATTTATTCATGCGTTTGGTCGCAAATAATTATCATTGCAATTACGCGAAATTCGGGAGAATCAACTGATCAATATTAATGTATATTTTTTCACTCTAAAAGCGGCAACCAAATGAGTAACTTTGTGAGAAAACTGTTGGGAATATTGCTGTACCTGCAGTATGTGGCAGAGTTGCAAGTAAGTTTCTAAGTTAGGGTAAATGCCGAACTAACTTTCAGGATACTGGGATATTGTCCAGGGATTATTAGTGCAATTCACGGACGTGACCTGCAAAAGCAAGGATCTTAGCATGGGGAAAGTGGAGTACTGCGAAATAAGGTCGCTGGGAAAGAACAAAAACAGCATCCGAGTGCGCTATAGCATGCTCCAGCCCGTCTTCAATAACGTAGGGGTAATGCATGACTATTTATTTAGGAAATCATTTCAAAATATAATTTATCTTCTTCTAGTTTCACTTGCAGCTCATGACGAAGAGCAGTCAGAGTACCAACGGAGCTCCCAACTGGCAGCCCTTCCTCTACGCCCTGAACATTGACATGTGCCGCTTCTGGAAGAATCGCTATAACTACGTGGCCAGGATGGTCTTCGAACTCATAGAGGGACACTCAAACCTTAACCACAGTTGCCCCTATTCGGTCAGTTTGGCCTATCTAAATTAAAGTTTTATTTTATTATTGTTTGTTTCAGAAGGAAAAGTTCATTGCCATCGATGACCTCACCAACTTGGAAGTTTCCAGCAAGTTGCATGGCATGCCAATGGCCAAGGGCCTCTATTCCTTGTTCACCAGGTGGTCAACAGAAAACCAAACGCGTGTTGAAACAAACTTTTACTTTGAGGTTTTGAATTTTTGAAAATTTATTGTGATACCATCCAGCAACAATCTTAGTTGAAGGAATACGCTCAATTCAATATCTGGTTAGTGCTTATTATTAACTAAAAATGTATATAAATGGAAGAAGGAGATATCACTGATCCTTGCGGAGGTACCGTACAAATTTAGCAAATTTTGATAACAAAACTGAAAAATATTTAACGAAAACAGTCGAAAAGTTAAACCTCTGCAACGTCTGCAATTGAATTTGCCTGTCGCCCTACATGCTCTTAGCAAAATTGGCCATGGGATTTAACCATTTTTCTGCCTTCCGGAGTTCTTTATAAATTCTGGAATAATTTTAAAAAGATAATAAAGCATGATCATGTTCTTTTTATTCGAGTTCATAAGGTATTAAGGTATAAACAGAAACTTTATGGAACAAGCCAACATGGCAATGTCTCACATTATTTTTATACACAAATTCATAATAATAAAATTCAAGACCCTAACTATTAACCGCATTACAGGTCGATAATGCGATATTATTGAATCTGAATTTGGAGTTGCAGTCTTAGTCTGCTGGGCCCTCTTAATGCTTCTATACAGTTGGCTGCAAGAACAACTTTAACAACCTAATGGAAGAATTTAATATTAAGTCAATAAATAATCAAATAAACTTAGAATGAGGCAACTAACCTCTCCGATGATGAGCAGCCACCAGACGATTTTGAGGACCAGGACCGAATTCTCGAGATTATTTGTGAACTGGACCTTGCAGCCGACCTTGTAGACACTGGACTGATCCACGCACTTGTTGTCCAGGCAGCAGCTCGAGGGAATGGCGCGGAGGATAATCCCGTAGTCCTCGTAGCTGTTCACTCTGCAGCAGTGAAGGCTCTTCTCGTATTTAGCCAGTCCCCCACTCCCTTTGCGCTCCTCCTTCCAGAGTTCTTCGAAAATCTTGTTGCTCTTGCCCGATATGGCGTCCTTGGTGACGTGCAAGCCTATGAGGAAGAGCAGCTGGGTAAGGATCAACAGCACTACGGCACCTACGTACTGCATGATAAGAAATAAGTTTTAATGTTTTATTTTGTGGTTGGTTGCTGGCTACTGAGGAGATGTCAGAAGAAATCGATGCTCAGGTCAAACATTAATTTTTAGAAATTACTACAAAAAGTTAAATTTGTATATTATCCTACTGTACTATGCCCTTTTAATTTATAAATGTATTTTATATTCGAATTTCTAAATTCATATAAAAATTATAATTATATATATTTCCCTATTTTCCTTCTTCTTTAAAAGCAATCTTCAGCCACTTATTGTTATTTTTGTTTATTGTCATTGACTGAACCAAATTATTTTAAAGAATAAAACTCTTGCTTTTTTATAGGCTTTTGATCTATATAAGCTTTATTTGAACTGTCAAGCTGACTTCTTCCCATCAAATATAAAATTATCGTTTAATTAAAATCAAACAAATATGAAAACTAGAGTCGAGTCAGCTGAAATTCAAAGTATAACCGGTAATTAATTAAATTTGTATCAACATTTTAAAGCAAGCTACGTGCTACATATGTATTACAATGTTACCCCCCAAATTTGTTCGTATGTTATAGCCACTGGGATCTGTAGTCTTAAGGCACCAACCTCTTTCCTGCATCCGCTGAAAGTGACTCCTAGTGACTTTAAAAGGGACTGGACTATCAGCCTTTCTTCCTCAAAAACATAACAAGTATATCAAAATATATATTTATACCCTTGCAGGGTATTATAATTTCAGTTAGAAGTTTGCAACGCAGTGAAGTAGACATCTCCGACCCTATAAAGTATATATATTCTTGATCAGGATCAACAGACGAGTCGATCTAGCCATGTCCGTCTGTCCGATTATACGCAACTAGTCCCCACTTTTAAAGCTATTTGAATGAAACTTTGTAGTTAGTCTTCTATATACTCTCACTCGTACATAAGTCGGAACCGGCCGGATCGGACGACTATATCATATATCTGCCATAGGAACAATCGGAAAAATCTTCGAAAAAAAATTATATCTTTGTCAGTTTTCAACCAATTTTCACCAATTTTGATATTTGCCCATTTAATATTATTTCCGAACTTCGGTTTTAATTTCATGAAAATCAGACAACTATATCCTATATCCATAGGAATAATCAGGAAAATATAAAAACCATAGCTTAGCCGTGTTTCAAACCATTGCCATCAAATTTAAGATTTGGCAACTAGTTATTATTTCAGAATTTCGGTTTTAATTTTTTGTTTAAATTCTGCAAGGGTATACAAACTTCGGTGAGCCGAAGTTAGCTTCCTTTCTTGTTTTATTTAAAAACGAAAAAAATTCAAAAAAATATTTTGACTTCTCTATTTAACTATTGACACGAAACACTCATAGCTACTTACGATCAGGAGCCGGACAGGAGCTTCATGGATTGCCGCCAGGCACCCAAAGATCTCTATAATAAGGATGACAACACCCAGTTCAATGCTCAGGCCGCTGGCCTTCGAAGCGAAAATTCCGAAGGCGATCAGCGCCAGGACCTGTGGAAATCACAGCGTATCAAGGTACACGTACCAGACACACATGCTCTGCCCACACTTACGGAGTAGACAATGTTCAGCAGGATCAGCAGACGCTTCACTGTGGTGGCAGACAGACCCATGTTTACTGTTATTCCAACTAAAGGCGACTGGCGAATGAAGGCAAGGAGGTTTTGGAAGAAACCTCAGATATGAAGCTTCGCCCCAGAAAGACCTCTCGACGGCTGACCGCTTAGTTTCAGATTTTGCTGGCTGATTAGGCGGAATTGCATTTCCAGCTTATCGTAATATTTTTGATTTTGTTATTTTATAAATACACATTGTTCTAAGAACACTGTTTCAACGATTTGTAACAATTACACAGGCCAACAAAATTAACAAAAATCTCAGAACTAATATTATTTTTGTTAACCAGTACTAGTATCTTACAGTCCAGCACACTAGCTTTATGTAAATGTTCCATTTATTTTGTTTATTTTTACCCCGAGTAACAAACAACTTAATTTAAACTATTATTATTATTTATTAAAGAAAGAAAATCTTTATTGTGATCTTTATTCTATTTGGTAGTACTTTTTTCTGATAAGTAAACAGCAGATAGCAAAAATCTGATTCTGATCATTAAATTATATAATTAAACCCGAAATTCTGGAATAGTAATAAGTTTCCAATTCTCAAATTTGATGAAAATATATTGATAATCATCGGAGTTATTATTTTATCTATTATTTTCCTGATTGTTCCTATGGCAGTTATAGGATATAGTTGTCCGATTTTCATGAAATTAAAACTGAAATTCTGAAATAGTAGAAAGTGGCCAAATTTTATGAAAATATGTTGAGAAACAGCGGAGTTATTATTTAAAACTTGGAAGTAGTTTGGAAGCTCTAAATGAATAAATTTGACCCCTGGCTCACATCTTTTTTTTTTAATATTTACGTTTGATTTATTATGTTCGCCGGAATCGTTCAGTGCCATCTGAACATAACCGGACATTGGGGATGGGGAGGTGGGTATGGCACATAGGAATATGGGCCTGGACGTCTGGCTCACATCTCGATTAAAAATTACTTAAATGGTACATAAACTGCTGGTTTAGCTCAACATGTCCCAAACAAGTATAGATTTTAAGTATAAATATAAACATGCAAATATTGGTAACTCATTCTTATAAAAACATATTAATATATTTTATTTTAAATTACTTTCAAATTCTTAATAATAACTTGAAGGGATTTAACTATTATCTGCAGGACAGGATGTTACTGCAGTATTATTAGCGACTATACTTGGAATTCGATTCTCAATCAATTGGGTCCTCATTATACTTTTATACAGCTCGAAAGCAAAGACAGCTTATACGCCCTGTTGGGAGAAACATACATTAAATCAATTCTTAAAAATTTCAAGGCGATGCAGCCAACAAACTTTTTTGATCACCCCCAACCAGTTTATCCAGATCTCTAGGTTTGATATGTACACTGGGTCATGTACGAATAGCAGTCTAACAGGCGGGGCTTTGCGGATCTTCTCTATGACTTTGTCCTTCAATCCTGAGGCCATACCGATAAACGCCACCTGAATCTGGTTCATCAGTACCAGGACACCCAAGTACTAAAAATAAGAAAGTTTACAAATCAGATATCATCTAATGTTTCGTATTCAAACTAGAGCCGTATATTTATGAATACTCTTACCATCAGGAGGATAACGGGACCCTCGTAGGAGGCAGCAAGAAAGCCGAAGGTCGCCATAATCATGGTGATGAACCCAAAGTTGACAAACAAGATTCCTAAGAAACTTTCAGCCGAATTGTCAAAGATAAAATAAACAAGAAGGAAGCTAACTTCGGCTCACCGAAGTTTGTATACCCTAGCAGACTTTAAACAAACAATTAAAAACGAAATTCTGAAATAATAATTTGTTGCCAAATCTCAAATTTGATGGCAATGGTTTGAAACACGGCTAAGCTATGGTTTTTTTATTTTCCTGATTGTTCCTATGGAAGCTATAGGATATAGTCAGCTGATTTTCATGAAATTAAAATCAAAATTCAGAAATACTAAAATATGGCTAAATATCAAATTTGGTGAAAATATGTTGAAATCTGACAAAGTTATGGTTTTATTTTTTATTTTCCTGATTGTTCCTATGGAAGCTATAGGGTATAGTCAGCCGATTTTCATGAAATTAAAATCGAAATTCAGGAATACTAAAATATGGGTAACTATCAAATTTGGTGAAAATATGTTGAAAACTGACAAAGTTATGAATTTTTCTTTTATTTTCCTGATTGTTCCTATGGAAGCTATAGGATATAGTCAGCCGATTTTCATGAAATTAAAATCAAAATTCAGGAATAATAAAATATGGCTAAATATCAAATTTGGTGAAAATATGTTGAAAACTAACAAAGTTATGGTTTTTTCTTTTATTTTCCTGATTGTTCCTATGGAAGCTATAGGATATAGTCAGCCGATTTTCATGAAATTAAAACCGAAATTCGGAAATAATACTAAATGGGAAAATATCAAATTTGGTGAAAATTGGTTGAAAACTGACAAAGTTATAATTGTTTTTTGAAAATTTTTCGGATCGTTCCTCTGGCAGCTTATGATATAGTGGTCCGATGTATGTATATTCCTAGATTTATTATATTTACATTTGGAAAAATTAATTACCCCTACCATTGCGCTCAGTGAAAGAACCAATCGCTTTATTAATGTAAAACCCATACTGATTTTTTTTAATTTAATTATATTATTTTGGATAACACTTTGTTTTTTTAATACATATTTATACACACTGGTTTTCTCCTTAATGCTCCAGAGTCTGGAACAAATTAAATTTTGAGCTGCTCTCAAATTGTATAAGGAAGTTCAGTTTGTAGCAGGCAGAGTTAGCAAGTTAACAACCACTGCCTATCGATAACAATTGAGAAAATATAGGGTTGTGTTATTTATTTAGATTTGTATTTCTTTACAGATTATTACACAATTTAGCAACTTATCCGAATCAAAAGTTAAATTAATTTAAAAATTAAATTAAATCCTGTTATTAAACATTAATATGACGCTTTGATTATATAAAAATTATAAGCAATTAGGAAAATAATATATAATAATAAATTTTTTAAAGAAATACCTGGGATTTACTAGTCATTAACTATTCAAGTACTGGAACTTACTTTTACATAAACAAGAAAGGAATCTAACTTCGGCTCACCGAAGCTTGTATACCCTTGCAGAGTTTAAACAAAACATTAAAAACGAAATTCTGAAATAATAATTTGTTGCCAAATCTCAAATTTGATGGCAATGGTTTGAAACACGGCTAATCTATGGTTTTTATACCCGCTACCCATAGGGTAGAAGGGTATTATAACTTTGTGCCGGCAGGAAATGTAAGTAACAGGTAGAAGGAAGCATTTCCGACCCTATAAAGTATATATATTCTTGATCAGGATCAACAGCCGAGTCGATTTAGCCATGTCCGTCTGTCTGTCTGTCTGTCCGTCTGTCTGTCTGTCTGTCTGTCTGTCTGTCCGTCTGTCCGTATGAAACACTGGATCTCAGAGACTATAAGAGATAGACCTCTAATTTTTTCGACAGTATTTCTTATGCTTGCACGCAGATCAAGTTTATTTCAAATTTTTGCCACGCCCACTTCCGCCCCCGCAAATCATAAAAAAGCGTATCAAGCGTATAATTTTAAAGTCGAATTTCGGTATGTATAATAAAAACTATAGTCTGTGTGATTCCTGAAAATTTGGTTGCGATCAGATAAAAATTGTCGAAGTTATTAAAGAAATAATTTTGTATGGTCACAAACGGCTGCTGGCAGCATGCCTCATTTGGTTGACCAATTAGACCAACTAAATATTCTTATCCGTTCTTGGTTTTGTTCGGAAAAGAATCTTATAAGATATTCGAGAAGCAATTTTAATAAATGGTAATAATTATTAGCCGCTTAAACGCAATAATAACGCGTTTTTACACACATAGATACATGTGTATGCATTTTTGTATGCATGTGATTATATTACACTTTCATTTGCATTTGTCCGTTATGTTCAAAATTGTATTAACTGTTTTTTCTGGCGTCCTGACGCTTTTCTGCTTTAAGTATGGGTAGCGGGTATCTCACAGTCGAGCTCACTCGACTGTAGCTTTCTTACTTGTTTTTATTTTCCTGATTGTTCCTATGGAAGCTATAGGATATAGTCAGCCGATTTTCATGAAATTAAAATCAAAATTCAGAAATACTAAAATATGGCTAAATATCAAATTTGGTGAAAATATGTTGAAATCTGACAAAGTTATGGTTTTTTCTTTTATTTTCCTGATTGTTCCTATGGAAGCTATAGGGTATAGTCAGCCGATTTTCATGAAATTAAAATCGAAATTCAGGAATACTAAAATATGGGTAACCATCAAATTTGGTGAAAATATGTTGAAAACTGACAAAGTTATGAATTTTTCTTTTATTTTCCTGATTGTTCCTATGGAAGCTATAGGATATAGTCAGCCGATTTTCATGAAATTAAAATCAAAATTCAGGAATAATAAAATATGGCTAAATATCAAATTTGGTGAAAATTGGTTGAAAACTGACAAAGTTATAATTTTTTTTCGTAGATTTTTCCTATTGTTCCTATGGCAGCTATATGATATATATAGTCGTCCGATCCGGCCCGTTCCGACATATGTACGAGTGAGAGTATATAGAAGCCTAACTGCAAAGTTCATTCAGATAGCTTTAAAACTGAGGGACTAGTTTGCGTAGAAACGGACAGACGGACAGACGGACAGACGGACATGGCTAGATCGACTCGGCTGTTGATCCTGATCAAGAATATATATACTTTATAGGGTCGGAGATGCCTCCTTTACTGCGTTGCAAAGTTTTGACTGAAACTAATATACCCTGCAAGGGTATAAAAATAGTGACAGAATTGAAAGGATTACCAAATGTCTAATTAGTGAAATGTTTCGTAAAGTGAACAATTTATTAGATAACGTCTCATAAAATGTTATTAATTAATACTTATGTTAGGTGACTTAGATACAGATTCACATCCAGACGGCATTATTTCGACGGCTTCGGTTTTTCACGCTGCTGTACAGCAGCCAACCGAAGACAGCTCCCACAGCCTGCAAGCATCAAAGATTAAATTAAAAAAAAAAGTTATAAATGAAGCAACCCACCTCTCCAATGACGAGCAGCCAGCAAACTATTTTAAAGACCAGGAACTTGTCGTCGAGATACTCGGTGAACTCGGCCTTGCAGCCGACCTTGTAGACACTGGACTGATCCACGCACTTGTTGTCCAGGCAGCAGCTCGAGGGTATGGCGTGGTGGATAATCCAGTAATCCTCGGAGCTGTTCACTCCGCAGCAGTGCAGCCAGTTCTCATAGTAAGCCAGTGCCCCACTCTCCTTGCGCTCCGCCTCCCATAGGCGTTCGAAGCCCTCATTGATGCTGCCCGAGATGCCATCTTTGGTGCCATGCGAAGCCATGCTGAGGAAGAGCAGCTGGGTAAGGATCAACAGCACCACGGCACCTACGTACTGCATGGGAAGAAATAGGTGTTAATGTTTTAATTGGTGCACTAATTGCTGGCTACTTGGGAGATGTCAAAAGAAAAATATGCTTAGGTCAAACTTTTTTAGAAACAATTAAAAATTAGTTTAATTTGTATCCAAACATAAATTAAACAATTTTCCTTCTTCCCTAAATGCAATTATCAGCCATTTACTTGAAAGCAATACTTTTAATAACTTTAACGTTTCACTACTTAATAAAATATTTATACCCTTGAAGGACGCATCTCCGACCCTATAAAGTATATATATTCTAGATCAGGATCAACAGCCGAGTCGATCTCGCCATGTCCGTCTGTCCGTTTCTACGCAAACTAGTCCCTCAGCTTTAAAGCTATCGGAATGAAACTTTGCAGTTAGGCTTCTATATACTCTCACTCGTACATATGTCGGAACGGGCCGGATCGGACGACTATATCATATATCTGCCAGAGGAACGATCCGAAAAATTTTCAAAAAACAATTATAACTTTGTCAGTTTTCAACCAATTTTCACCAAATTTGATATTTGCCCATTTAGTATTATTTCCGAATTTCGGTTTTAATTTCATGAAAATCGGCTGACTATATCCTATAGCTTCCATAGGAACAATCAGGAAAATAAAAGAAAAATTCATAACTTTGTCAGTTATCAACATATTTTCACCGAATTTGATAGTTACCTATATTTTAGTATTCCTGAATTTCGATTTTAATTTCATGAAAATCGGCTGACTGTATCCTATAGCTTCCATAGGAACAATCAGGAAAATAAAAGAAAAAACCATAACTTTGTCAGTTTTCAACATATTTTCACCAAATTTGATATTTAGCCATATTTTAGTATTTCTGAATTTTGATTTTAATTTCATGAAAATCGTCTGACTATATCCTATAGCTTCCATAGGAACAATCACAATACATATATTTTTTAAATATAAATATTATTTTTTAAATTTAATTTTCTTTGGTTGAAACAAATCATTTTAAAGAATATTACTCTTGCTTTTTTATAGGCTTCCGATCAATGTCAAGCTGACTTGTTCCCATCAAGTATAAATTATCGTTTAATAAAACGCAAATAAATAAAAAAACTAGAGTCGAGTCCGCTGAACTGAAAAGTATACCCGGTTATTTAAGCTTTGAATATCAAATTAAAATCGTTACATTTTTTTCAAACACGATAACCGCAAATGGCCTTATCTCCAAACGATTACAAAATACAAAATATTATATAAATTTAAAAACTATATAAAACAAGTCTAAATTATATTCGCCCCATTCTTTCTAATAACTTTTATGTTCATTTTTAAATGCTTTAAAATTTTCAGAAAATTCCTATAATTTTGTTACTTTATTTGTATTAACAATAACAACAATTAACAATTATAATGTTGTCCCCCAAACTTGTTCGTAACTTATAGCCACTGGGATCTGTAGTCTGATACCAGTTGTATATGACAACCTCTGCCCTGCATTCGCTCAATGTCCCTCCTAGTGACGCTATGAACATATCAACTATATCAATATATATTTTCGATTCAGAACCAGAACAATTCAAAGAATTATTTAGCCTCCTCTATTTAAGTATTAACACGATACACTCATAGCTACTTACGATCAGGAGCCGGACAGGTGCCTCATGGATTGCAGCCAGGCAACCGAAGACCGCTATGATTAGGATGACAACACCTAGGCCGATGATGAGGCCGCCGGCGACATTCTCACCGATGCTGACGGCATTCTCGGCGGCGGAGATCAAAAAGAAAATTCCGAAGGCGATCAGCGCCAGTCCGAGCACCTGTGGAAATCACGGCGTATCAAGGTACACGTACACACACCACCAGGCACACACGCTTTGCCCACACTCACGGAGAAGACAAAGTTCAGCAGGAGCAGCAGATGCTTCACTGTTGTGGCAGCCAGACCCATGTTTACTGTGATTCCAACGGAAGACGACTAACAAACTCAAAGATGTGGGGCGCAACACATCGAGGGCGTTACGTATATGGCGATGTTCAATAGCCAGTTTCGGATACGCATCCGTCAGATACGAGGCTGCGATACGGCAAGATCTCTCGGCGGCTGACCGCTGGCTTTCAGCGGCGTGAATCAACTGACTGATGCGATGTGAGGGATACAGACCGAAAACCGAAACAGTGTGTTTTGTTTTGTATAAAGCACATTCTATCTATAAATCGGTGAGTGAAAATCGAGAGCGACGAGAATCGCCCACTTTTGGCGGGCGAGCTTTTCTTGTTTACCTCCGTGCGCGTTTTCTTGTAAAATTTTAGTCACTGCCAGCAGCTAGTTTTTTATTTTCGTGTTTGTTTTCGACTCGATTTATTTTTCGGCGTGGGAGCGCCAGTTTACAGTTTACAATTTTATGAATGAATACTTGGTATTGGTATCTGTAGCCTAACATAATTATTAATCGTAAATTACAATCACAATTCGCCTAGGAAATTACTCACAACAAATAACGATAATACAGTTGGCGGGTGAAACAATGGCAACTTAATTTAATTATAGAATCGTATGCGGTCGCGATGGTTGCGAATGCTGTCCACCAGGTAGCAGGTGGTCACGGAGCCAGCGAACTGCAAATTAGAATTAATGATTATCGTAGTATTGGGCGTAGTATTTGATGACGGATGCAAAAAAACTAATTTACTTACAGATGGTGATTTTATGTCAAATTAATTACTCCAAAAAAAAAAAACAAAGTTAATAAAAAACACATCAATTATCTAAGAATTTTAAAGGAAATACAGAAAATATATATAAGATCTAAGATTTTAAACAATTCCTTAGGTATTTACACAAGTCATAATAAACAAACAGAACGTGATATAAATGGAATCTCGTCATTATTTGAGCAACCCCAGCCAAATGCCTGTGTTTTATATAATATTATAAGTCGTAATATTACCAAATCTCGTCACTAGTTCTATTTTGGGTTCATTACCATTAATACCTCATGTATGGTATACATGACTCACCTCGAAGAGTATAAGGAACCAGCTCAGGGAGTGAAAGTTTCGAGTTTTCCCGCTCACATACTCCTTGAACTTGGCCTCGCATCCCGACATAAAGAGATTTAAGAGCTTGGTGCAGTCGCGATCGAGACAGCAACTTGGCGAAGGTTCCTTCTCTAGATGCAGATAGTCCTCGGCACTGTTGCGACCACAGCAGTGAAGCTAATAATGGGACAGGGAAGAGAGTTATGGTTTTTGGATTTTAGACATGTTTATATTCCATCCAGCTCACCCATTCCTCATAAGAGTTCAAAGTGCTATTGCCCACATGCTGTGGGTCCCATAGGTCTTCAAATCCCTGCTTTAGAGACTCTGGCAAAGATTCTCTGCTGGCGCCAAAACTAATGCTGAACATAACGAACTGGACGATCAGGAGCAAGACCAATACAACAGCATACTGGAATTGTACAGGATTTGTAGTAAAGTTTACTGTTTACAATAAAGTTTACTGTGTTCTCACACAAATTAGAAGAGTCCTGGAGTCCTTGACCACGGCCATAGTGCCATAAATGCTGGCCACTATAACGACGGTGCCCAAGAGGATGCAGATTGCGGCGGCCAAGTCCTCACCGTGCTCCAAGCCGAGGACCCTCTGCTGGTCGGAGAGACTGTCCAGCAGCCAGACGCCATACCAAATCAAGAGACAGCCACCTAGCTAAATGCAATCCATTTTCTATAATCCATTATCCATTTTCCAATGTCAGCCGATTGGCTATTTTGGGGCACTTACAGCACAAATGCCACTGATGACACACAGCACATATCTGAGCAGGCGGGTGGTGCAGTACATGTCCGAAAATTCAACTTTCGAATGCTCAATTTTCACGAGTTTTCCGCTGGCACAAGCACACCTTGAGCACTGCCATCAAACCATCGACTAAAGTCGCATAATCTTCATTTGTTTGTTTGGGCGATGCTCTGCGCGTCGGATGCCTCGTCGGATTCTGTCGCCATCCGGTCCGGTCCCAACCGATCCGCTGGCCAGATGCAATAGACAGACGCTCGGGGGAAATCAAAAGAAAATATAGAATACAAATGAAAATTAGCGGGAGGCGCCCGCCCACGCTTCCCACAAGACTTGACGAGGCAGCATGTGTTCACCCTCACCTTCCGACTGGCACTCCCCGCATTTTAATATATTTTTTTGGGAATTATCATCGGAATGATGTCAACAGATCTTTGAGTCCCCGAAATTCCGAAACAAAGAACTCACAATCTACGGACAATTCTTTATTTTGGCTTGGCTTTCGAAATGCTGTCACAAAAATGGTGGCTTAAGTCGAGCTTAGTGTATATTAAATTACATGTAAATGGTTACATTTCGTTTCCGTTGAATGTTACAGTTAGTCGGGTCAGGAACCGACCACAAATCGTTACTACAAAAAGTTTGCCAACTAAAAACGCTAAACCTCTACTTTAAGACACTTAAATAACAATAGAAACAAGACCTCTTCTCGGCAAAAATTAAAGTAAATAGAAAGTTATTAGGAAATTTATTTTGTTATCATAAAAACAAATAAGTTTATTTACTTAACGAAATTATATTTAATAAATAAACTAACAAAAATAATCAAAAATCAATGAATGTTTGGCTTCTATAATGCTTTCTATAAAACTGTTGGGGTTCCCGATCCGAACTAACAGGTTTGAATACAATCAGACGCACTGCCTTCGGATTACCTCGCTAAAGTAAATTGGTTTTGGAATCTCTTTTGAGTCTGCGAAATATGCATTTGTATGGAGAGTTCTTTGGCCTTAAGTATGCGCATCTTGGAGTTGGATTCTTGAAATGCAATCTATTCCAAAAACTGTACACGAGCATCCTACTTCTGATAGTACTTGGAGCGCCTCCAGCGATTCACAATGCTGTTGGCCAGTACATAGGCCAACAGGGCGCAGATAATCTGAAAGATATATTCTCATATAATAAATCATTCTTAGGGATATTTTCAAGCTCGACAAACCTCCACGCCGACTAGCACCAGGGAGACAATGTTGAAGGCCGTCCAGCGTTCGGCAATAAAGTCTAGAAACTTTTGCCGACATCCCTCGAGATTCAGTTTATCGGATTCGCTGTTGTAACAGCTGTTGGGGGGCAGCAAATAGTCCTTGGGTCCCACATTGCCGCAGCAGTCCAACTGGAATGTGTCAATTGGTAAGGGGAAGGTCGTAAAAGATCTCATATCGCACTTACCCACCGCTCCAGACTGGCAATCTGGCTCTGGTTGCCGGGCTTAATGGGCACTGGCTGGTCGTTCCACAGCTGATCGAATGTCTTGTCCACGTTTATCAGGAGCGATGTTTGGAATGCCCAAAGGAAGCCAACGACGAGAATTTCCAACACAATCAAGATTATTAAAACGACCACGAACTAATCAGAAAGAGATCAAAAATAAAAGATAACTAACATTATTATTGGTATTCAATTCCTGACTACTTACCGTCTTGGATATGCTGCTGCTCTCACGTGCCGCTCCGAGGGACCCAAAGAGTGCCGCTAGCACCACGATCACGCCCAGGCCAATGATGACGAAGGCAGCCGTGTTGAAGTGCTCGAACTTATAGATGATGTGCACCCCAAGGCCAATCACAACCAGGCCGAACAGCTGTCGAACGAGAGAGGTGGGAAGTGGTTGATTGAAAGTCTAAATACATTCTATGTGGCCCAAAAGGTGATAAAACCGTAGCCACTCGAAGGTTGTGCGTTGAGTCAATATGCAAATTGGGATTGTGGAAATTCTCCAAGTGCCGGACTGCTTCATAGATTAAATCATATTGCTAATGTCTCGCTCAGTGACTACTACTCAATGAATTACAATGTATAGAAAATCATACTGCGCCACTCATCATAAATATATATATATATATTATCTTTGCTTTAGCTTTTGTCTTTACAGATTCGGAGATGAGTCTACCAAAACTACACGCACACAGGCACGCCTCTCAATTTCTAAATTTCCTTATATTGACAGATTACGTATACGCCTAGATGTCTGCCTGAGTCTTACGCTCCCTAACTCACCCCTCACAAACTTTTTATTCTTTTGGCGCTACACATCTTCTTCTTTATATTGTCTTTGCTCCAATACAGTAACCGATTACGTAAACGCAGAGGTGTCTGCCACGCTCTCTGCCATGCCTCTAACTTGCCGCCTGCATACACAGCTAGATGCATTTTAAAATAGCCACAATGACTCACTGGATCCGCGAACGCAATGCTATGTTTCACACACTCCTGCCAAATGTGGACTCCTCGTAATTTGGCACTTGGCAGCTCGCCAGAGAAGCGCTAAGAACACAAAGCTGTCCTCCTACCGATTGTAAGTTTGTGAAATGCGAGTGTTGATGTTTGCACACAGCAACCTGTTGCCGCCAGCAATTTGTAAATTATTTTTACAATTGTCGGAGGGGCAAACATGAAAACCAGTCGGCAAATAAGCTGGCTTTGACGTGACTTGTTTGTTTGTCACTCGAGAGCTCTGGCTGCGCCCGGCTTCGACAAACCCCACGTTTCGGCGGGCACCAATTCGGCTCATAGCCTACGACGCGGTAATTATGAATGATTTGGCCGATTAATCATTTCAGCCAGGGCTGACTTTGCCCCTAATCCCTGGCCAAAAGCACTAAGGAAGCCCTAAACTAGGCCTAATGCCTTTAAGGCACTGCCCCGACTTGGACAAATATGAACTCAAGCCGCATATTCGATGGGCTTGGGCCAAATATGGCGGCGGTAAATAGCATTTACATTAATTGAGTTACAATCGAACGGCGGAATCGACACTGGGCCATCAATTAATGTTTGCGAGACAATGGAGATGAGCTCTAATCCAGCACCAGGCACGTAGCACTCAGACATCTGGCATTATGTTGTGGGCATTCAACGCCGTTTAATTGTAATTTATTATGCTGCGGCGCCCAAGTCCAAATAGGCGCTGACATAACCCTCCAAGGGCCCGCGAAAGAAAACCGAAAACATGTCTATCTATGAGTTCTTTGAAACTCGAAAATCGGGAACAAACAAATGGAAACGAAGCGTACCAGAATCTGGAATTGTTTAAGACCATCGAATCATAATCAGACTTGGTAATTGACAGCTGTATGGGGTTACTTAATACCCCTCCCCATCCACAGTCTGATAGTGGAAAGTATCTAAAGTGTAGGTAGTGTCACGAGTACGCCTGAGGATACTGCTGTCCCATAAAAACACGATAAGGAACCCGAGGAGTTGGCAACAAGAGTTTTATTAATTTGCTCTCATTTCCCTGCGTAGACACAACAATTAAACGCAATTATTGCCGGCGTGTGCAAGGTCAGAGCTGTGGACTAGTGACTCAAACTAATTTGCATTTCGTCTGATGATAACGCGGAGTGGGCAGATCAATTGCCAATGTCGGCGCCCCAAATAAATGTCCCAAAACAAGTTGCGGCTCTGATTTATGTGGGTTTCCCTCATGGCAGACAAAGGTGAGGCCCTACCCTAAAGTAGAATGAAGTAATTGTTGGAACTGGGCATAATTGAAACCCCTCGGCGCGAAAATCAAAAGTGAACTCGCCTGGAACCAAATGCGGAAAATCGCGCGTACGCCGTGTGGTGCGCCGGCTGGCTTTTCCTCAACCTTCGGCCACATTCCATCCAAGCCGAATGCCAGAAAGATGCCCAAAACGTCTACGAATGACATCAACATACTCGTAAAAGTATATAGCCAGGCAAACCAAAATCTCGCTCAAGTAAAACCAACTAAAGCAACGGCAAAAATCTAATAAAAATTCTATATATTCTTGTTCAGGGTTAAGTGACGGCGTGGGTGACCAAGTTTTGTTTTGGCAGCCAGCTAATGTGGGGAAAACGAACACAAAAACTGAGCAAGAAAACAAACAGAAAATTCAAAAAATAAATTAATATATCACATTGGAAAATATATATTTTTTAGGCAGGGAAAACTAATGCTCCGAACTGGATGGATGCGATGCCTCCTCCATGAACATGTTGTGGCTGTGGCTCGAGTTTTATTAGCTGCGCCTAAATTTGCATAAAAATGGAACAGAACACTGAGGCCTTCGGTAATAATTTAAATGCTGGCCAACTTAGCACATTGAAGAACTATCCGCTGGCGAAACTACAGATATATCTGTGTCCAATGTTTATTTTCTGCGCCATCAAATAAACAATTGGCCACATCAAAGGCCGATGGATCTTTGAATGAACTTGAGGCGAAGCTGGAGAATTCAGACCCTGGCACTTGGCCAACATTGGGGGCCAGAAGGGCAGGCTATAATTTTCCTGTAATTAGCCTTGGCCAGAGCTTAAGTTTAATTCATGTTTTAGTGGTTTTCTCGGGCGGCCGCAAACTAAATCTTATCTCCCTCACTTGACTCTGGTGTCATCAGATCACTTAACCACCTAATTGCTGTACTCACGGCATAGATAATGTCACTAAAGAGCGCAAACACCTTCAGCACGTTCGTAGAGCAGGCCATTTTCGCGGATCCTTTGATATTTTTCTATTTGTGCGAATCAGGACTCGAATTATTTATAGAGACTTCGATTATCGTGCTCTTGGCAACGCTCCGTCTTGCCTTGTTGACAATTCGAAAATATTTATAGAGGTTCTAACGGTCGCTGGGGGTTACCAACAAAACCCGGTTCATGTTCACCGCTCGACTGTTAACTGAAAACTGTTCGCCGTTCCGAACGTTCCACACTGTGGCGATGGCGCGAAAAGCGAAAAGCAAATACGAAAAGCAAAATACAAATTACGAAAAGCGAAAAGCTAAAGCTTTGGCACGAAGTGGAATCGAAATGCTTGGCCGCAAAAACTAGCAATGTTTTTCTCGCTCAACTAAATATTTACGTATATCAGCACGGCGGTATGTGCATATAAACAGAAATAGACGATGAACTATTTGAATAAAGTAAAAGAGAGACACTGCTGTATGCTCGCATATTTTATTTTTATTTTTTTCACCATTTTAAGCGGGTTTTATTCTATTTTTATTTGGAGAAATCACATTTAATATGTTTCATACTGAAAATTATAGATCAAACACACCCACTTTAACTTAAAATTGAATTCTAGTGAAGGCCAATGCAGGATATAAATTAATTAATATAAAAAGGTGGTGTTTTTCAAATAAATATGGAAATAAAGAAAATTCGGGTTCAGCGAGAGGCACTTACCCTCTATATACAATTTTCAAAAAAAAAATAAATTATAGAAAGGTTCTTGTTTTGGTTCTGCTCCAAAGGGGGATAGAAAGGACTAAAAATTACTTTTAAAATGTGCTATTTTCTAGTTAACTTCTTATAACATGGTTTTGAGTATCTTTTTAAGAGATTTCGATATTTCCATATACATATTTACAAGAAAGCATCAACAAATTAAAGGGTTTTATTTAATTTGTGTCTGATTAATGACTAAAAAGTCACTGAAATTTCCTAAGAAACATGTCTGAAAACTGTGAAATAAAATGTTTAAAATATAAATTAGTCGTAAATTTAAGAGATTTGGAAATCCTCGTACCCTTGAATTTGTTTTTTGTTCTTTATTTAGAAATATTTTGTAATAAATAATATTAAAACTAGTTTACATTTCTTACTCTAGTTTTTGTGAGTTATTTTCAATGACTTCATTGAAATTAATGTGTGAGTTAGGTTAAGCCCTAGCATAGCACTGGGTTCGTATAGTTTTGAGTTTTAATTTAAAAAATTTAACAATTACTTTCCGGATTTCCAAACCAATCAGATAATGTTGTAATATTTTGTAGTTCATCTTCAAAAGAATCATTTAGAAGTACGATCGTCGAGCATCGTTGCGTATGCTGTTGCACAGGCGGCAAGAGGCAACACTCAGCAGGAGCTGAAAATAAAAGCAGTAAAGATTAACTTTTCTTCCAATAAAAATTGTTTTGTAAGAAGACCCACCTCAAGACCTATCAGAACAAAGCCAATAATGTTGAAAACATTGGTCAGGTGCAGCCAGTAGTTCTCAAACTCCACTCGGCAGCCGGTGTGGATGAGGTTCTCGGGCTTGCTTTTGTCATGGTCGCGGAAACAGGTCTCTGGGGGGAGGCGTTCGTTGACAATATAGTCCTGGGGACTACCTCGACCACAGCACTTGAACTAAAGATCGAAAAACACAGTTAACGAATGTAGAGGTAGAAAATATTCTGCAAAATGTACCCAATTTTGGTAGAGCGACATGGCGCCGGGACTGTTCAACTCCTCCTCCCAGGTGAGGTCCACAGCGCTGGCTAGGTTGGCGGCCACTGCCTTATCCTGGGTAAACAACAAGTAGACCCCGGCGAACTGGGCAATGATGACGAGGCACAGGAACACAATGAACTGCAAGAGGCATGCATTTTTATAACAAACTAAAATATGTAATTATTATGGCTTACCGTGACCGTGCAGCACACATTCTCGCGCCAGGCTGCAAGGTATCCCCAGAGGACCACCACCAGGGCAGCTACTCCCAGACCCACGTATCCGTAGGCCGACGCAGAACCGATTTTGTTTAGATTATAAGACACTAGCACATAGACACCGAAGGATATCAGCACCAGGGCAAGCAACTGTAAGAATAAGAAAAATGTTACAAACCTTCGGATTCAGCAGTCAAAATTCCTTGGGATCGGTGGGATAGCATTTTTCTGTGGATGTGTTTTTGTATGTGTTTCGTATGTGATGACTGAACCATAACCATTTTCAGGAAATAATGTTTATGGCAGAAGTTTTTGCAATAAATTAAGAGCGATAAGAAGTTCACCGCAGTGACTAAATGTAGGGTTTTTTACCTTTTTTTTCATAGGATAAATATTTGTACAATTTAAGAATCTACTTTTTCTTATTAAACGACTTTGGATGCATATAATTATTGCAGTAATAAGGATTTCTAAAATTTTCAAATGACAAATTCAATGAGATATTAACTTCAAAGAATTGATTTTATTTCTTGTTCTTTTTTGGCAATTTATTTTTTCCTTTTGAATTATTCTTCCCTTCTGACTCAATAAATCCTCTAAATTTGCCAAAACAAATCCTAAGAAAACAATAAATATACAAACTGGAAAAAGAACGTTGTTATTTTGTTATTCTGAGCTACTCCACGTGCTCTAACACAGAGAATCGTATGCCCAGGGCCGCCCTCTGCGAACTCATCAGAGTGTCAAAGACAACAATGTGTGACCTAGAGTTCCAATTTCACTGTTTTTCCGAGTTCGGAAACAACAACTAGCCATTAAAGGGAGACCCTAATCGAGGGGCGTCTTTCGGACTAGCCTAGCTGGCGTCTGTCTATCCCAGACGCCAGCGAAATTGGCGGGATGAAACAGGAAAGTAGGGAGCGGGAGCGGACACCGGAAGGTCGCCCACGAGGGGATTATGCACACAGACAGGGTCCATGATTACTATTCATATCTGATAGCGCGAAGCTAGCGCTTCAGTTTGGCAACGTCTGATTGTTTGAGTCAGCTTGAATTATTCAAATTTAGTCTCAGCTATCGAAAGCGCCCGTTTCAGAAAGTGACGCAATGTGTTCACTCAGCGATGATGTATAAACATTGCTGACTTTTAAGCACAAAAACATGGGTGAATAATTCCTGACTTCCTGGACTTCAATTGATTTATGCCATGGAACCATGATAATTATCTATCAAGTCCTGGCGTGAATTCAGGCACATTGAGCCGCCCCAGATATCGATCGATTGGCAATGCAAAATTGATGAGCCGTCAGGCGATGGGCACGCCGATCGGCATCATATATGCAGCGACCTCCAGGCGCATCTGTTCCTTCTCAGCGCGGCCGGCAATTAAAGTTGTATACATAAATAAAACAAATGTTCGTTACAGAGGAAACGGGTTTGTCCATTAGAAGCGTTTATAGTGCCAGCGCTACTTCTGGAACGAACAAGTGTCCGCGGTTCCCAAGGCGAAGTACATACTATGTGAATGAACTGATAAGGCCTTAGTATGCTTCCCTGCAATTCTTGGTAAACTCGAGGAAAGCGGCCGTGTTATTGTTATTATCAGTGCCATTGTATTATGCTTAGTCTGGGCGGGCAACCACAATTGTCGCCGTTATTCACCAGGGGCGAGGCAGGGGAATGACTACTCACCGTGCACAGTATGTCCAGGGCAAAGACCACCAGCTTCGCATTCGACGTAGACGCCATTGTGGAGAGTTGTCCTTGGGTTTTGATTATAGATCCTATGCCTTGAATTCCTGGAGAGAACACGCCTGGCCGGGAGAGCGAGCTGCGGAAGAATGAAACTTGTCTTTAGCACTGGTCTTTAGTTCTCTGGGCGAGTCTCTCCGCGCCCCATGAGATCACTGATCAAGCTCTGCGGGCGGTGGCATCTGAAATCTATCGGTAAGATCGCCGCTCCGAGTTTGATTTACTTTCAGTCAACAATGTGTGACGTCGACCCCAGTGCTGGGGACTGCGGGTCGGGGTTGGGAGCACGGTATAAACACTTTCCCACATCGAGTGAGATGACTCATGTACTCACTACCTGCTTGGCGCGGAACCGCTGTTTTTCTCGTCTCGGAACTGACTGACTGAAGAGGTTTCATTGGCGCTTGTCTACCAGCTGGCTGGCTTTTCACTCTCGAAAGCTCTTCAAGAGTTGGGGCACGCAGATGGCGTCCACGTTGCCACACCGATGGAGAAGGAAAAGCTTTAAAATGATTGATTCATATTTACATTTAAATAAAAGCATTTATAATCCGTATTGAATTCTTAGTAATATGATAATACCGTAGGAATCTTTTACAAAGAAATACATATAAACAAATATTTCCGAAATACAAGGCAAAATTCAATTTTTATCGTTCATCAAATGTTAAATCCAATCGCAACATATTGAAGCGGATGTGGTATCGTTTTCGCTTTATTTATTTATTTTTAACTTAGCTTGTTAGCCAATATTATAACTTTCGAAATTTATAATATCAAAATAATTTTCTTATTCTTCTATTTGTTTTAGTCTTTTTTTAACATTTAATTCCAATTTAAGTCACACTATACTATCACAAAAAATACTTTACTTCTGAGAATATACCATAACTTGAGTTTTTCAATATTAACATTCTTATGATGTCTTTTAGACCATTTCATATTAGAAATATGAATCATTCCTCACGAGGTTTCTTAAAACATACATAGATAAAAATGTAGAACGAAAAAATCAAAAATATTTTTATTGATTTTGGCGTTCTTGTGTCTTGAAATTTTTAAGTAAGATTCGGGATCAAATGGTCTGATTTATCCCGTTTCGGGATTAATGTCATAAAATAAGCCTACAAAATCTTGAATTAATCCCGTTTCGGGATTAAAGTGAAATCGTATGTATAAGCGTTTTCGATATAAGAGTTAGCTTTGCCTCAGTTGCCAAGTTGCGAATTTCGGGACCCGGCTTCAAATCCTGCCTGCACGCAAAAAATGTAAGTAAGCCTTTATTTGGGATTTTTTCTAGATGTTAAATTTTTTTATAAACAATTTAAATTATTTTTTGGGGGGGGTGGGGTATTGGGTTTTTTTTGTTGGTAAAAGGTTTCTTTTTTTTTTTTTTTTTTTTAGGGATTTTTGGGATTGAATCAAAAATTTTGGTATGGGTTTTTTTTGGAAAATCCAGACTTGGCAAAAAGTTAATCCCTTTTGGAATTAATTTCCAATATCCCGGATTTTGTACTACGATTGTTCGATCAGCTTTTTTGTTTAATTAAATTAAATGGGTCAGGAACATTTTTTTTATATATGTAATTTGATATTTTGATATCAGAAAGTTGTGTACTTGAAGATGGTATCGCCATTTGTACTTCTCCTGTAGAAGAAACGTTTTAGTATGTAGTTCTTATATCCTCTAAGATCGGTCATTAGACAATTACATATTATTATCCTTCCTGTTCTTCTTGGAAAGTAGAATCTTGTATTGAGCAGTATTTCAAGTTTCTGCATTTTGTGAAAACGAAAGCCAGACTATAGACAGAAAATCCTTAAATTTTTAGATACCATTAGTAGTTTCAAATAAGTTTGTTATGCTTATTAGCTTACCCACGTAAAGAAAGTGTATTATTGAAAGGGTATTTAAATTTCCGACTGTATAGATAACGATTAAGAAGAATATTTCGATTTCCGCAAAGGCAAACACTATTATCCAAAAGCAGAGCAGCAGCTTTACCTACAGATGACAATGTCAGCCAATAGATTTTTTGATTTTCATATTTTACCAACTTTGAATTGCAGAGAGATTAGGAAAAATCCTGCTCCGGCCGGTAAAAGTGACATTATTTCCAGAGAAAACAATTTATAAGAGTCAAAATTTTCAGATTGAACCTCAGGGAAATAATATAAGATTATATAGTGAGTTGATAGCAAAATAACTTCGAATGAAAAAAATGAAAATATAAGCCATGTAACGATCCAGAAAGCTGGCTTGCACATATTTTTATAATTCCCGAAGTAATGCTTCGGTTAGCGAATAAAATAATCGACTAACTCCACTATTAGTTTCCAAACTCCCTCTTACATTCTTTGAGTATACCATAAGCTCGTATTTAGTACCATAATTATGTATATAATTATCTACCAATTCTCGTTAATGGACTCATTAGAGTGCAATTAAGAAATTGCTAGGTCTGTTTAAGAATGCTTCTTCTTTCAGTTCAGTTTTTCAGAACAAATAAGAATTTTTTACAATAGCATTATAGAATTCATTATATAAAAGTACACATAAATATATTTGTAAAGTATTGTAAGCCAAATCGTTCTATTATTGGTTATTTATTATATTGACTTGGTTTTAATAATCCGATTATTCTATTGCCAACTCAATACAGCTATTCCATTCATATTTATTATTCACTACTTGATAACGACATTGTAACTAGCGTTTTTAAATATTAACCATTTCATTTTCAATTTGAGTTATAAATCATTCCAATAAGTTAGGACTTTTTATAGGTACATGTAATTATACTTAAAAATTGAGACAATAATCTGTTATATCGTTTTTGGAAATTCAGACGTAAAATTACACCAGAACGTAACGATGAACACTGAAAGTCCGATGAAAACTAAACAATCGAAAGTATCAATCGTCACATTGTTTGATATACAAAATGTTTGCATATAAAACAGACATCGTCACTATTTGTTTTATATAGTTATAGGTATAACTCAATATATTTATTGCTTTACGAATTATATGTTATACTGAAATCAATGAAAGTTTCACATCTATAATTATTATATTATAAGTGCAGTATCTTTAAATCTTTAAATTTTATAGTCTCTCAGATCGATTACCAGTAACTTCCCTATTTTTTGTTTTCAACATTTTATTATTACTTATTTTATTATTTATACACGAGGTATTTTAATGAAGTTGTACCTTTATTAATAAATTATTTATTAAAAGACAATATGTACCAATTCTATTTACGACTTAATTAGACAAATAATGTTTATTGTCATGGTTCTTCCTGCCCTATTTTTGGTGGAAAAAAACTTATATAATTTCATCCCATTCTATTACATCAGAACATACACCATTTGCAGCAATTCATATAGAATCAGTTTCAAAAATAAAAACTCTCTCATATTTTGCACAAATACCTTAAATTTAAAAATATGTGAAATAAGGCTTGAGCAAGAAACGTACGCGAAATTCACGGGTAGAACCGTCAGTAATGGCGTTTGGCCAGGACATTTGGTGATTTTATATTGCAATAACATATTTCGAAACTATGTTTTGAATTTCCAAACAAATTTCGAAGATTTGGGAAAGATAAAGCCAGAAATTTATAAATAATAAAAGTTTATTTTGAAAACTTCGCGTGTACATACGAATGGTGATCTTATGAATCATATGATATATTTCTTGAAAATTTTTATAGCTCTGAAATAAACTCGATTCAAATAAGCTTGATGGCCAAAAAGCTGTACAATTTCTTTATAAAATGACATTATTACATATTTTTTTACTTAAAAAAAAATTCTAAAAATTGAAAGGTAAGTTTCTTTTCTTTCTCAGTCAATTATGTATAATATAAGCCCTAGTTTTTAATGCTTATAGTCTTGAAGTTATAGCTAAAAACATGAACCTATATCCAAAAACACAAATTTCACACAAAATTAAAAAAAAAATTGTCTCCAAATTAAAAAATAGAATACTTTTTTAATGTTAAAAATTACAACAAAAAATATGAAATTATTTAAAATTCTCGAAAAAAAGGTAAATATTTTTTTTTAATTTGTATGTTTTGAAATGCATTTTTTTTTTAATTTCGGCGCCGACGAAAATGCCACGCCCATTTCTTATATCTATCCAATTCTCTGGACTTTGTGAATGTTCATTTTAAATTTAAAGTTGATATCTCAAAAAATACGACAGTTATTGAAATAAGGCGCCCAGATTGGCAAAATCTTACACTGTGCCACGTGAAGAAAGTGTAAAATCAAAAAGAGATCCCAATTTCCGACTGTATCTATAAGGATTAAGACTAATAACACAGGTCTACAAAAATTGACCTTACAAAAGAACGGTGAATAAAACCTTCAGATTGTGAAAGATCTCGGTCTGTATATTGCTAGTTCAAAAATCAAAAAAATTGCTCACGTACCAATTTTGAGGAAATCGCCCTCAAAGTACCAAAAATGACCTATTTTGGCACTTTTCAAACGCTAATAACACAGAAACCGCGCGTGTACCAAAGTTGAATTTGGACTTAAATGAAAGGCCAATCTTTCCCCTTTCAGATTTCAGATGGGTCCTGATTTTAGGACGTCAGGTTCAGGAGCTATATCGCTTTTTCTGAACTGCTGTTTGAGCCCTTTTTTTGAAACTTTGTAGCCTTGGAATTCCAATAAGATGCTTAGTGTCTCGGCTATAGGTTTGGAACTTTGATGTAACGTAATACATTACGTACATCACGATGAAATATCGTTTCATTGATAAGTTTGCATTAATCTTTTGTCGAGTTTTAGGAAACTGAGTTGGCAAACTTTGTCCATCAATATCGTTAATTACAGTTACTTTTTAAAATGGCGAAGAATTGTGTTAACGATCCGGATTCTTTTTGTTATGTGTGCGGAAGGATCACTTTCAAGAATCAGAGGCGAAAGTTTACAACATATGTAAAGAATAATTATAAAGAATATTTCGGTGTACCAGTAAGGCATCAAAATAAGTCCTGGGCTCCTCACACTATCTGTTCTACATGCTGCACATACTTGGCACACCCAAAGAAGATACATTCAAGTTTACATCGAATGGTATGGATTGAGCCAAGCAGCCATTCTGAATGCTATTTTTGCCTTACAAAATCCATTAAATTCAAAAATTCGGTACAGAGGGCTATTGATGACAAGCGGTACTGCAGGGCGTATATCAAAATACACAGCTTTCAAGCTCATACGATTTTTTCGAAATAGATTGAATTTATTACATAAAAGTGCATATATATGTATATATTTAATTTGTTTAATCCATATTTAATTACACAGGCCAACAAGAAAAGGTAGGGAAATTAAAACCTTCAGATTGTGAAAGATCTCGGTCTGCATATTGCTAGTTCGAAACCCAAAATTTTCCATCACGTATCAATTTTGTTGAAATCGCCGTCAAAGTACCAAAAATTACCTATTTCGGCACTTTGCAAACGCTAATAAGACCGCGCGTATACCAAAGTTGATATTATGCTTGAATTTCAGATGGTCGTATTTCAGATGGTTCAGGAGCTATATCGCGTTTTCTGAACTGAACTCAGTCAAAAGTTTGCAACGCAGTGAAGGAGGCATCTCCGACCCTATAAAGTATATATATTCTTGATCAGGATCAACAGCCGAGTCGATCTAGCCATGTCCGTCTGTCCCATTTTACGCAAACTAGTCCCTCAGTTTTAAAGCTATCTGAATGGAACTTTGTAGTTAGCCTTCTATATACTTTAACTCGTACATAAGTCGGAACGAGCCGGATCGGACGACTATATCATATAGATGCCATAGGAACAATCGGAAAAATCTTCGAAAAAATATTATAACTTTGTCAGTTTTCAACTATTTTCATCAAATTTGATATTTGGCCATTTAATATTATTTTCGAATTTCAGTTTAAATTTTATGAAAATCGGACAACTATATCCTATAGCTGCCATAGGAACAATCAGGGATATACAAGAAAAAATCATTCCTTCGCCGTTTTTCAACATATTTTCATCAAATTAGAGATTTGGCCACTTCGTATTATTCCTGAATTTCGGTTTTAATTTTATGAAAACGGACGACTATATCTTATCCCTGGCGTGGCTGCCCACGCACGCCGCTAAGTGGGTAAGACTTTTTATTATTTCAAAAATTTGTTTTTATTTATTTTTTAAATTAATTTGTAATCTGCAAGGGTATACAAAAATCGGTAAGCCGAAGGTTTTAGTTTGTCCTAGCTTAAAATTAGTTTTAAAGACTGGACCATTCAGCCTGAGTTGAGTGCAAGCGAGATGGAAATATGAAGTAGGAACTTTATTGTCTATTAATTTTTAATAATAATTTGTTGCGCTCAAATTATGAGAGTATATCCGCATAAATATATTAATTATGACGGAATAGCGGTCTGCGTAGTGACGATCGGCACCAAGAGTGCGTGAGTAAATATTTACTTCAGGGTTTATACATCATTTTGTTTATAATTTTATAAATGAAAATGCACTGAGCATAATCGTCTTTCTATGTAATTAGCTGTCAACGTCTGTAGATAGGTCCAAGACAAGTGACAAACCTTTCAGGCTAACCAACATTTCAGTGTCGAAACCAAATTTTTCAAATTCAATTGAAAAAGCAGCTCCATACCACTAGGCTACCACCTCCATCCAATTCTAAAAGGAACGTTCGTTGTCCGAGAGTCAAAGAATTGGATCCCAGGTACTTATATTAAACTGTGAAACATGGAGGTGGTAGCCTAGTGGTATGTAGCTGCTTTTTATGGTATAGTGTCCGTTTGACACAATCGTAAATTCGGAATAATGGACAGATTCGTCTATTAGCTGCCAGGTACTTTGTTTAATATAAAACATGACCAAAAATAGTGAAATAGGGATTTTATTTAAACATTTCTCTTTGTACACCTATTATTATGACCAGCCAAAATTGGCGGATTTAAGGATATATTTAATTTATTGAATATTAAGGAGTTTGTGAAACCGTTTTTACTTTTTGTTTAAAGACAATTAATATACGTTTCCAAAAAGCGTTGATTTGTTGAGATTGGAGAAGAGATGGCTTAGAAATAACAAGTTAAAAACGAAAAAAAACACACCTATTATATTGTCCATGAGTGTTTATACCACTTATAAGATCCAGCTTGTATATTGGCGTATATAATATAAGCGCACGTAAGCACATTAAGTTGAGCAGTAACAATTATCACATTGTATATGAATAAGAATATGGTACTCCTAAAATTAATACATTAACTGATTTATATTTTTTTGATGTATCTATTGCAAAAACTTACCCTGTAATTTCCAGATACCCATATAAAGCCATAAACAGCCGTCGCTTTCAAAATGCTGTTAACCGAAGAGTGTGCATATTTCTCCCAAGAAACTTTTAAAAAATTCAAAACTTTTAAACAGTTACTTTGTGTTTCCAAATTTATTAGATTTGACAAGTTCCATACTTACAAACTTTAAGCAATGCGCAAGACAAACAAAACAAAAATGTAAATTATGTGCACCATTTGAAAGAATAGTGCCAGCCCGTTAAAGAAAATTTGCATCATAGTTGAAACTCACATGAAAATTATATATATTATACATGTGGTCTTCAACCTCATGGTATATAACAGCATATCAAGTAGTCATTAGGAAAAAGTATTTCCCCGATTACCTACCCTTTAGGGTAATTGGCGGCACCTCTTAATTAAAATTGAACATATAGCCTAGATATAAATTAAGTTTCCGTTCGTCGTTTCAACTTAGTTTTCATATTTCTGCGTATCAGTCATCTAGCAGCACAAGTCAAGTTATTAAACATATGTAGTATTTAGATATTGTAATCTAGAATAGCCACCATTTGATTTAGTAGCAAAGGTCCTATCAAGTGGAACCAAGTGGATCCAGCAAAAAGAACCTTTTAAATTGAAACATTTGCAAAATGTAAAAAAATATAAAAACTCGCAGCTTCAGTTTAAATCCCACTGAATCTGTTCCTAAGCTGAACAGCTTGAACCCTAGCGAAATGTATTTTTTGTCTAGTTTTCATCCATTTTATAATCCATTTTAATTATATTAAAGTTGCCTCTCGAAATGATCCGATTATAAACTGTCGAAAATTAAACCTTCATGGCAAGTGATAAGGATAAAGCCAAATTGAAAGTGTCCTCCATAATGACATAAAAGCAAGCAATTGAAAACCTGCCCTAAAGTTTTGCCAAGGTGGGTATGTCCTTGTGTGCATGCATCCAGAGCACACAAGCAACTCAGTTGTGAGGTCATTGGGCCGCTGCCATGGCGACTTTGGACACAACAAAAGTGGAACCTGAAGCAGGCACAAAGATTATAGGGTTGAAATCCGGAATTCGTCCCTCGATAATTACATAAACACCAGGAAAATGGTATATAAATACATAGTAAATGCTTTATTCATAAATGTCGTATGCAGCTCAAATTCGCAGTTTATTTGAGGCATTATCCAAAATGTAAATCTGATCTGGAGATTCTACTTTACAAGTATGAATAGAATGAACATGTGACATACATACGGGTATATATGTTTATATATAAATTTATATTTCGTTTCGTTTTGGGTTTTCAACAGTTTATAGATTATCCGCTAAGGATTTCTTGTAAACAAAAAAATTAGCATATTATTAACGTTCATTAAGTTATTTTTCTGGGCTTTCGGTTTAACACGATTAAAGGTTTGTACAAAGGCTTTGGAAAGGGCTTTGTTAGCTCGTTCGGTTGGTAAAACTCGAATTATATCAATAATACATAGAATTTAAAAAATGTAAGCGTTTCAAATCGCCTTAAACTACGCGTTTTACTTCCTTTCTTTTTGGACGAATAACAAACCAAATGGTTTCCTTGAAATTATTAATGTTTGCTCCATGTTAGTGCGTTCAACGACGGCAAAATGTGATGAGAATGTGTGTGAGTGTCCATTTGGGTGTACGTGTGTCTTTCTGTTGTGCTTTAAATGAGCGCACGTTGTCCTTAGTAGGCGTTCCGGCGCTTATAGTTGCGCACATTATTGGCCAGGCAACAGGCAAAGATGAAACCGATAAGCTGAAAATGTATTTCGATTAATAAATCAACTCTGTAAAACATTTCGATTCGGTGTCAATTCTCACCTCAACTCCAATCAGGCCGATGGCCACGTACTTGGCCTTGTCAGTGCTGACGGACATTGTGTCGACGAACTTGGCGCGACATCCTCCATAAATGTTGAGTGGGTTCAGGCAGGAACCATCGCAGCAGCTTGCAGGAAGGGTTTGTCCGCTGGTAATGTAGTCAGCGGCACTATCACGGCCGCAGCAGTGCAGCTAAAGTATTAAAAAGTTTATGTTAATACAAATGACACCTTTATATGCCAAACATCACTTACCGATTTCTGGATGGCATCGAAGACACCTCCACGTCCCTGGTCAGACTCCCAGGCCTTGTCAATGACATCGCCCATGGCCGAATCGAATTTGTCCTTGTTGGTGAAGAGCAGAACGACCAGCGTCAGCTGCAGGATCAGCAGGATCAGCAGGAAAACGGCATAGCTCATGGTCATGCAGACCGATTCGCGAATGGCGCCGCAACAGCCCAGGAACGAGATGAATACCACAATCGATCCCACGCTGATCAGTACGATCGGCATGAGAGCCTGTGGGGGGAAGCCCACCTGTCCATTGACCTCAATCGTTCCAATGCTCTTCAAGATCAGCACCCCATAAACAATGCCCAAAATGCCGATGACCTGCGGGAAGAAAGGGTATATACATGCATGTGGTTACAGAAAGATTTCGATTGCATGAAAGTGTAATAAACAAGAAAAGAAATACACGGACAAATGTGCTCGATTATGTTATAGCTGGTAGTCAAATCCTATGGCTAATTTACTTAGCCTTTGATTAAAAATGTAGGAAAATCAAAGTAAACATCTAAATAATGAAAAATGTTGCTAGGAATTTTTGAAGCAACACAATTGGTGCTGGAAACACAAATGTACATGTTTATTATCTGATTTTAATACAATTTTTAGAAAACTTGGTTGGCACTAAGCTATACTACCGTTATACCATGTCGGTACATGAGTTATAGAAAGTATTTAGTACTTTGGTTTTTGTCAAATAGATTTTCTATAGAGCCATAGTTTAATGTTTATTACCAAAAATATACTTTTTGTACTCTCAAACGTTGCTCTTTAAATATTTCCTATTATAGAAAAACAATTTCACCCCTGAACGTACATATGTATATTTGCCATTTCCCCGAACTGAAGTTCTATAAATGGCAGCTGAAGTTGCATTTACAACGGCATAGCTCTAAATGTAGTTCAAATTAATCAGCTCGCTCCCATTTGGTTTAATTGAAAGTGGCGGAGTACAAGTCCGCTCGCAATTACCATGCTAAAAAGACTTAATTACTGTTGAGACCGGGATCTGACCTCAGGGATTCGAAGCCATGCCCAAACACGCCATCAGCGGCAGATGGTTGGTAATAATTAGAGTAAGTGAGCATTACGTAATCCCATCTAGTTAGCCAGCACCGCCAGTGGTGGTCCAAGAGTATCTGCAGGCCTCCGTACTGATATGTGATTAGATAAGGCAGGCTAAGCCAAGACGAGAGCAGTGGGTGCTGCGAGCCGTCATCCATGACATTCGCACATGACAATGCCGTATGAATCTCGGCGAGGTACCGCCTCTCGAGTGCAGTGCCATCCGGGGGATTTTATGGCGAGGTTCAGCAGCCCAGACATTGCAAATCAACTTTGATCTTCAGTGGCAACGACTGACTGCCCGACTTGCAGGCACAATTGCCCGCAAGGGCATTAATTGAATTTGCTTGATTTCATTATGCGCACATGCTCGTGCTGCTGATGCTGTGCGGGTTTTGCCTCAATTTCCACAGATTTAGAGAGCGAAAGCTCGAAGAGCTCTAAATACTTTCGTAGGCGGTGGCTGCCGCCTCTGCAGCTGGCTTTGATTTCATGTCAGAATTGACCCAAAAATATTCAAAAATCCAAACAAAAGAAAGCAAAATCCCCGCCGCTCTGCTAATTGCTCCACTTTGTCTACACTAAACACTGCAACAATAAAACAAAAAAAAAAACAAATAAAAGGAAATGAAGAAAAACAACAGTTTTGTATTGGAACCTGTTTGCAGCCGGCAGCTTTTCCTCTCCAACTTTTACTCGTCGCAGCCCCGTTTTCGTTAACGTTAACGAGGACATTACACAATCCACATAAATATGACCGAGACAATGCTGCCTTGTCGGCTACATTCCGCATAAAAACTGTCAACGACAGCTTCAATGACGTCACACCAAAATGAAATTGGAATGCAAATTGTTTTCGCAAATGCCAGCAAGTCCTGGACAAGGGTCTGAGATCATAAGCAAAGAAGAGCAAAGCAACCCTTGATGGGAACACAAATAGTTGAGAAGTTAGCTTAGTGCCATAAAAAGATAGATATATATACATATATTTATTTTTACGTTACGGACCACACCCAAAAAACCGAGAATTGCCTTGTTTGTCGTTTAGCTGTATCTTCAAAGCGACAAGTGACACAGATAGCCGGAGAAAGGTACTGATTTGCCGGAATGAGGAGTACGGAGCGGAGTTACGCATTGTGCAACAGGACGTATGATATGCGTGCCCAGCATGTGTGATTGAGAGATAACAATTAACACTTTAATTGCCGGAGTCATGCCATCGGCATCTGTCAAGTCGACTTACAGTGCCAGAAAAAGGCAAGTTTTTTTTCTATTATTCTTGAAGTTTCTACATAGAAATTGACGACTTGCTTTCGCTAAATATATCAATTTATTAGCAATGATACATCGCCCTGCGATTCAATCAATATTGAGTTTAACTTTAGCTAACCGGATACGAAAATATTTGCTTCTGAAGTTGTTTGCTCTGTGGCTCATATCACAGGAAATAGCTGTTGAACAGCTCTCAATGCAGGTCACTCACTACTCCGTGGCCTTACGCTCATGGGCGACATTGCACGCCCTTTGAGTAGCAAAAATAATAGTGATTCAGGTTTGTCGTTAACCATGCCAACAAATCCGTGCTTGAAGTTCTAACCCCCATTACACGGACGTGTGGAAAATATAAAAACTTGAAACTATGAGAATACAAATTACAGATACAAACACATCTGACTCAACAGCCGACACAGTCATTGTCATGTACACTTAACAAAATTTATCTTGAACAACTGAGGTATAGTCAGATTCAAATTGGGTTTAAATTAATGAATGTGCGCCTAATAATAAACTAGGATTCGCAAGAGGAATTTCCCAGTGAGTGATAAATAGGGGAATTGACATATCAGCTCAGTGTGACTTTCTCGAGGATTTTTTTTTGTCTGACACATACATATGTACATATATTTTTTTCATGCTTTGCTTGCAATATAGTACTATACAAGCAATATAGAACGAGAGATTGTTTTTAGCTGAGTAATAATATTCTTTCCGCTTGAAAGTTGAGAGCATAGCAGAGATATTATTCGAAGCTCTGTATAAATACAGCTAGAACATTTTTGAAGTTTTAAATCTCATTTATTTTCAGTGTGTTCCACTTGTTTTTCCCTCTTTTTTTGTGTTGTTGTCAAATTGCGAAATGCTGTGCTGCCTTTGTAGTGGTTGCTGCTGTTTTCTCGAGCGTTGCGACTGCTTTTTTTTTGCTTTTGGATATTTAATAGTATAGGTGTTCGGCAAGCTCTGAAAGGCGGCTTGTTAATTTATTTGGCTTGACTGTCAAGTGTGTTATGTGCACAGAGGCACACCAGATAAATATCTACAGCGCACACATATACAGGCCCTCCACCACGCCGTGCACGTGTAAATGTGGTCTGTGTAAACTACAAAAACTCCCCCAGTCAGACGTTCATTGTTGTTTTTTTTACTGTGCCGCTCTTCTCTAGAGCAACAAGTTTTTGTTTTCATTTCTTGTGTTGAGCGTTTCTGGCCATTTACCTACTTATGTATGTGCAGGTATTAATATGTGTGCCTACAGCTGCGGCCAAAACAAAAGCGTAACTGTCTGTCTGAAATAAACCGAGGAAAGCTTAGAAATTAAATGCGAACTTATGAGGTGATCAGCTTAATTAATTAAACCATAACTACTAACTTAAGCAGGCTTCAAATTGCAATAAAATCCCTTATTTTAAAGAGTCTTCTTGTTTAAAAAGAATTTGCCTTTTCATTACTCGGAAATTTCACAGATTGTTCCTCTCTTAATGATATTTTGATCACAAGTGTTTGTTTTTTGTGTGACTCACAATGCATTCGTTTTCAGCTGCATTTACGTGTACTAAGTATTTTTAACCACTCAACTCAAACAACGAATTTATAATTATTTGCCTTAAATTTACTGTAAATCAGTTTATTTAGGGGTTTCACCAGATCAGTAAATATTTACATATGTACATACATACATGTCTGTGGGTGTTCGTGAGATAAACATTTATTATATAAAATGAATAACGAAAGATTCTCCATCACAAACACGCTCGATCTCTAAAAAAATCCCCAATTAAATGGATTTAATGATGCCAGAGAACGCCATCAATCGGGCTACAAAAGCCCACACAACAAAAATTCGTAACATTTGTACATAAATTAATTTTCACTTAGCAAGGAAACTGGTTTTGGAGTTTTTATTTACTACATATGGAACAGAAATCTATAGAATAGTAAATGTACATATGTATGTGATATATGTATCTTTTTAGTCAATTCCATTATTAGAAGTATACTAATATATAGATTTACTCTTAAAAATATGTAAATTATTGTTCATAGATTTCATAAATCTAAAAATATTGCTTATATTCCTGAACTAAATGATTAAAATATGTAATTAAGACCAGCTACAAGGTTAACCCCTTGTGATTTTTCTAAATACATACATATGTATGTATCTACATGCAATTTTTATACCCTTGCAGGGTATATTAGTTTCAGTCAAAAGTTTGCAACGCAGTGAAGGCATCTCCGACCCTATAAAGTATATATATTCTTGATCAGGATCATCAGCCGAGTCGATCTAGCCATGTCCGTCTGTCCGTTTCTACGCAAACTAGTCCGTCAGTTTTAAAGCTATCTGAATGAAACTTTGCAGTTAGGCTTCTATATACTCTCGCTCGTACATATGTCGGAACGGGCCGGATCGGACGACTATATCATATAGCTGCCATAGGAACAATCGGAAAAATTTACGAAAAAAAATTATAACTTTGTCAGTTTTCAACATATTTTCACCAAATTTGATATTTAGCCATATTTTATTATTCCTGAATTTTGATTTTAATTTCACGAAAATCGGCTGACTTTATCGTATAGATTCCATAGGAACAATCAGGAAGATAAGAGAAAAAATTATAACTTTGTCAGTTTTCAACGAATTTTCACCAAATTTGATATTTGGTCATTTAATATTATTTCCGAATTTCGGTTTTAATTTCATGAAAATCGGACAACTATATCCTATAGCTTTCATAGGAACAATCAGGAAAATAAAAAACCATAGCTTAGTCGTGTTTCAAACCATTGCCATCAAATTTGAGATTTGGCAACAAATTATTATTTCAGAATTTCGTTTTTAATTTTTTGTTTTAACTCTGCAAGGGTATACAAACTTCGGTGAGCCGAAGTTAGCTTCCTTTCTTGTTAATATTTATTTAATTTGTATAATTTAAACCCCATGGAGCCAATTTTTTGCTTCTTTGCCACTTTTTATGATTATTTTTTCAATGCGAATTCGCTCGAAACATGATATTTGGCTGAGTCGTCATAGAATTTCTGGTTTGTATTTGAACAAATTACATATCTGACTCGCAAAAATAAGGGTGAGCTCCTCGAAACAGTAAGAATTTGCCTCGTTGGCGAGAAATCCAGCGGATACGCAGTGGAAGCTGAACGAGCAGCAGAGATATGACATCACCAAGCTTGGAACAACAGGCCAGCAGCAGGCGGGTTCTCAAGCTCGAGTTCTCAATGGCATTGCTCTGTTCTCAGGGGCGTTTGGAAATCGGCAGCCTTATCGGGTTTCCCACTGTTCAATATGCATATTGCATATTACCGAATTTATCGGGTTGCGTTTCAACATGGCTTTCGTAACATATTGTACGATTTCTGCTTTCACGCAACTCTCTCGGACCGGTTTCGGTTTCGATTTCGATTCGGTTGGCTATAAACCGGGTCTATTTTTTAAATACTCACCGACACAATGGTGTTGAATATGAAGAGGATGTACTTGACCAGAGATGTGCCGCAGTCCATGTTGATTGGTTTTCACTGTAACGGAAAAAGATTGAATAAGTGAATTAATCACACTAAATGTTAGCCAGTGGCTAGCTGCAATTGTAATTAAGTTTAATTTCAGGAAGTACCGCGAAGTGGGGAGAAAGAGAGATGGATCAGCGCCCATGATGCAGGTATACAAAGTTATCTCTTCACGAGAACTGCTTTTTTTTAGGACGTTGGCTATTGCTTCTTTCTGGCCCCTGTATAGGGTATACAGTGGCATCACGGGAGCGCTGCTATTCCCATAAGAATGGTGGCGATAAGGGACTGCCAAGCATCCGCGTCTATTATCACCTCGTTTGCTTTACGTTCCTCAGAAGGCGTCGCCAAGGCAACAACAAAGGCGAACGAAAAAACACAAAGGAATGCTACATTTCCCAACAACATTAACAGGGGAGTCTGAAGTGGAAAATAGGGAAGTTCACTGCCCTCCGCTGCATAAGCAGGAGCAGCAGCGTTTCGTTCAATTTCCTTCCGTTTTTCTCGCTATTTCCAACATTTCAGCCGGACTACGCAGTCTTTTGTTTTCAGGCCTTCTTCTCTTTCAACCACTTTTTGGCATGCAGCATCTGCCATGTATTTTGATTTTTTTCGTTGCACAGAGACGCACTTCGCGTTACCGTCAGCAGGGCGAATTATTTAATACGAAAAACTCTCAACTTGCTGCTGGGATAATTACCTTCGCTTCTAAATTTTTCACAATTAAATTCCGACAAAAGCGCGTCAGTTCGGGCTTACGGTTTTATTTTGAGTGCTGAAAACATCGATGCATCGAACATCGATGTTTTTACCGATGTTTTTGTTGATATCGATTAACATTTAAGATTTGCGATATGTGTGCGCAAAGGTCACTCTATTCCACGCGCGCCACTCGGTATATTCTAAAGATCCCGCTTCAGCCACAGTTCAATTTTTGTTTGTCTCCTCCTCTGCTGCGTCCATGTTAGAGTACAGGCCGAGGAGCTTAACAGCGTTTTGCTTATGGAATCTAACATTACAGAGTTTTTGCTCTCAACAAAAAACTCTCTCTTGTCTTCGATGTTTTTGTTGATACGATGTTCGATGAATCGATGTTTTCAGCATCATCCGGACAAGCAAATGCTCTCTCAATTACCGATTACAATTACAATTACAAAACAGTGTCACTTTTTAAAAATTCATTGCAGCGAAACGGCTAAAGATAGCTTAAAAATTTAAATGCCACATAATAAAACAATATTTGAGGAATTATTAAATAATATGTTTCTTAAAAATAATGTACAGATATAGGAGTTATTTAGAATTTGCCGAGTCTCCTTTGGTTTGCATTATGCATCCTAAGTATCACTAGAATCTTCCGATTTTAGAAAAATATAATTCATTCATTAAAGGATAAATGTCCCGAGGTACTCAAATGGCCTTTATTTTAATTCAATCTTTACTGCGAGATTCGAGATGCTGAAAACATCGATACATCGAATGTTCATCAATATTATAATAACTCTAAGTTATTTAATAACATATCTAAAAATAATTTGGACGCTTCCATGTTCTATTTTAGAAAGGTGTGGAAACTTGGCTCTGAAGAATAACGTACTTACATTACGTAAAGTTATCACTACTTAAAAAATCAAAACATGCACTTTTACGTGTTTTTATTTGTAAACAATAATAAATATGCCAATCATATTTTTAAATATATTACACATCAATGAAACAGTGACTGAAATAGCCAAGTTATTAAAATATAATCTTATAATTTCAATGAGAAAATCGTACATTAATTCTCAAGCGCACATTCAAATTAATATCTCTTTACCCTATGTATATTTTGTGTAAATACTAAATGTTTTCCTTTTGTGCTTATATCTAATTTTAAGCAATATCTATATTTAGTATTTAGTATAATACAAAATTTTATTTGGTTTTTAATATTTCTTCGACAATATGTCAAAGTTTCATACATTTTTTCTGCTTCCTTCATTAAACAAAAAATAAAAAAATATTTAAATAAGCTCGAAATAACCTTGTAACCACCTCTTTAATATCTCGTTAATATATCTTTATTTCTGTTTGATTCTTAAGATAATGGTGTATGTATTATCTTATGATTTTCTTAAAATTTAATTAAAATTCTGTTGAATAATAATGTTAGGAAAAACTTTCAACAGCAGGGCAAAAACTCTGAATTTATAAGTTCTTCATAGTTCTTGCAAAATACACCATAAAAACAAGATTATGCTAGATATCGTTTTGAATTAGATGAAAATGCTGTAAACTAAAACTAAAAAACCAAACAGGCAACAGCCTAATCAGAATCATATCGAGAATTGCATTCATGATATTAAAAAAAAACCAAACCAAATTATTTAGTTAAAATTTACTTTTATTAAGCAAATGGTCGTCATAGCGTATTTTTTAATTTAATGAATATAAATCGTAGTGGAATTACTCGTTGCGCTTTCTAGCATTTACTGGCTTCCTGCTTGAGGTCGGGAATTAGTCTTAAAACTTAGTTCAATAATGCTTCGTGTTCTATGCTTAGTAGTTCTGGCGTCTCTGAGAGTTGCGCGTCTGATTGGCCAGACAGCAGGCGAAAATAAAGGCCACAAGCTGGAAAAGAAGTGATAGTAGTCAGTTTTGAAATTGTGGGAGCTTATGTGACAGTTAAATTACCTCAACGACAGTCACACCTAGGCCGGCGTACTTAATGATATTCACGTTGGTGTTCCAGAAGGAATCAATGGAAGTCAGGCAACTGGGTCGGGTCGCCACCTGCGTAATTCCACAGCTGCCATTAGAGGGAGAGTCGCAGCAGGAGGCGGGATACGAAATACCGTAGTCAGCGAATCCATGCAGGCCGCAGCACTTGAACTATAATCGCAAAATATGAATTAAATAATACATTGTTCTATTTAAGCGAATTAAATATATTTATTTATTGAAAATATTACTGCTCCTAGAATGAACACTTACTAAACAGTTTTATTAACCCCACAAATAGAAAAGCGAACAAAAACAAGTAAGCAAAAATGATTTCCTACGCCCATGTTTTAAGTTAAGTCCCAAAATTATATTAATAGTACTCACGGATCGCTGCATTGTGTCCAAAAGTAGGGAGTCCGTTTTGCGCTGATCCCAAATTGTCTGGACAATCTTTTCCAGGGACGTCTGTATCTGCACATGGTCAATCCACACGTATATAATCAGGGCCAGTTGACTGATCAGCAACACCAGCATGACGACGGAGTACTGATAAGCGGAGAAAAATATATAAAATTGATTCTGGAAAGCACTGCGTGGTCCTTCAACGTACCGATGTGAGACAGCAGGCGTTCTCGCGAATGGCTCCGCAGCAGCCCATGAAAGCCACCAAAAAGATGAGGCATCCCAGGACCAAGATGATTATGGCCACGCTATTGGCGGTGAAGGTTTCATCGAACTTGGAAAAGTCCTTGATGGACGACACCATGATGGAGCCGAATGTGATAAGCAAAATTCCGCATATCTATAACGGGAAACCACAAATGTTTTCACTTAGTCAAAGGCTTTGATAACAGTCATTGGGAAGGTGATTCAAGTTAAATTGAAATCGAATTAAAAACAACCGCCCGCATCCATGATAAGTACACTCATCTTTAACCTAAACAAGAAAGGAAGCTAACTCGGTTCGCCGTAGTTTATATACCCTTGTAGATTGCAATTGGACTATAATCTTAAAAACGAAATTCTGAAATATTAAAATATTTGATCAACAAATGTAGAAATCAGCATAGTTATGATTTTGTCTATTATTTTCCTGCTTGTTCCTATGAGATCTATAATACATAGTCGTCAAACTTTCGTAAAATTAAAAAATAAATAATTCTGCTTGCGGTTGATAATTTTCCTTAAGTAAACGTTTTTTTTAGAATTGACGTAGAGCTTCAGGAAAACTACCATATAAATCCTTACAGTATCATGATTCCCTCGATAACTTTTCACATTGCTGTGTTTTTTTGCCGTTAGGAAAAAATGAGGAAGATTTTTAGATTTTCAAAAATCGATAAAAAATAGTAAACATTAAAATATCCAATATTAAATTAAATAGAATCTTTATTATGTAGAGGACTACATTTTGGCCAAAAATCGCATCGATTGATTAAGGCTGAACGCGTCCAGATTTTTGTTTTATAGAAATTATGGGTTTTTTGCCACTGAAAGAAAATGGGGGCGTGTTTAAAACCAAAATAAATCTTAGCAAATCAGTTTAGTATTATAAGAATTAAATTGTAATATGGTCATTTAATTGGTTTTGTCTGTGCGTTGATTCGTATACATATTACAGACAGATAGAGAGGCAAGTATGAACAAATATATGTACATAAGTACGTTGTAGAGTCGAAGATTTTGCTCCCTGTTAGTTTCATATTTAAATAATTACTTAACTAAATATATATAAAAATCAAAATTAATTGTAAGATAAAAAATCGAATCTCGTAAATAACTATATTTCAACTTTTATTACAGCTTGACAGCGATAATTTCTGTTGATGCCTATATATAAAAATAAAAAAATATAATTATTAGATAAAGATATTCCACATAGCTACGCCATTTTTCAGAATGTTTCATCACAAATGTTTTTTCCAGATCTGTTTCTGAGATGACTCTGGGACTATGTATGTACATATATACGATTTTACCTATTAGTCATGCCGTTATCTCCACTGGGAACACTGCGTTTTCCGACAACTGTTTCGGCTCATTAGCCGTAATTACGTTCGGCATTGGCATGCGATGATTTATTTAAAGAATTCAACATTTACCCAATTTTCCCTGTACTTTTCGATAAGATAACTTTTGAAAGAGCGGTGTCCAGGGCGGTGGAGAACTAAGTCTCGAGCCTGAAGATTTAATTTGTCTTTGCTTTGCCGATAAGATTGCGCCCAAGCCAAGGGTTATTTTTGCAAAACCTCTTCAAAACTGAAGTGTGACTAAGAACTGTGTATCTTTGGGGAAACTTTTCTTACAACAAACAGTATTGAATATCTGGGGGAAACATTTCTTACCACAAACAGTATATTAAATATGAATAGCACATATTTCACAAATACTCCTCCGCAATCCATGGCAGTACTATTATCGTTGTCTCGTTTGTTTTGAAGGAAATTGCACTATTCAATGATATCCGTTTCGTTGCTAAATTGTAACTGAAAAAGTTCCATGTATGACTACTCCCTATTATAGGTTTGTTATCGCAAAAGCTTTTTAAAGCTATGATTTTATTTAAGCAAAAGTGGCGATAAGTTCTGAATATTCATCCGAAAGGTATTCTACACAATTTAATGACAATTTATTTTTAATGCCTATTATTTAGGTAATTGCAAAAATGGAACTCGTAAAATATTTTACGGACTACACTAATAACACAGGTCTACAAAAATTGACCTTTCAAAAGTACAGTGAATAAAACCTTTAGATTGTGAAAGATCTCGGTCTGTATATTGCTAGTTCGAAAATCAAAACAATTTGGCACTTTTCAAACGCTAATAACACAGAAACCGCGCGTGTACCAACATAGCAAAAAAAAAGGGATGAAAAAGCAGTTCAGAAAAAGCGATATAGTTCCTGAACCTGACGTCCTAAATTCAGGACCCATATGAAATCTGAAAGGGGAATGATTGACCTTTCATTTAAGTCCAATTTCAACTTTGGTACACTCGCGGTTTCTGTGTTATTAGCGCTTGAAGAGAGGATCAGAGTGCTAACTGTTTTAAGCTTTTGTTTTATATTATCCAAGGGAATTTGTTTCTCTTAAAGGTCAGCGACCAGCTAAAGAGCGGATTAGCTGTTTGCAGATCTGAAGGTTAACGGTACTTTTTAAGAAGTTGTTGATGTACATAGATAAGTGCCAAACAAAAACAGTCGATCAGCTGTTTACCCATCCGAGGTCGTTAACCGCTGCTGCTGCAAAAAAGAAGCTTTTTGTGTACGTCCTGGTCCCTGGTTTTAATATATAAACATATTTAACTGTCGCTGTGTCTTCAGACCCTCAACCAACCAAACCGTTCCCCTAGAACAATTCATGCACTCACACACTCCAAACCGTCCACCTAGTTCCAAGTGCTAGTTGCGACAACAAACAGGCAAATAGTTTATGCGCTATCTGCCAGGCATCTAAGCCTCCTTACACTAACATTTTGGTGACCCCGACGAACACGTCAACCAACAGGAAGGATTCCGTAACTCTTGGGAATCTTCCTGATTTTTTCATACTCGCCAAAAAACATTTTGGTGACCCCGACGAACACGTCAACCAACAGGAAGGATTCCGTAACTCTTGGGAATCTTCCTGATTTTTTCACACTCGCCAAAAAACATTTTGGTGACCCCGACGAACACGTCAACCAACAGGAAGGATTCCGTAACTCTTGGGAATCTTCCTGATTTTTTCACACTCGCCAAAAAACATTTTGGTGACCCCGACGAACACGCTAGCCGTGGACCCCCGGGAAGATTCCGTAACTCTTGGGAATCTTCCTGATCCTTTCTTAGGAACCTTCTTCGACACTGTCATCGAACGGGAAAGTTCCGTAACTCTTGGAACCTCATCGACACTGTCATCGAACAGGAAAGATTCCGTAACTCTTGGGAATCTTTCCACGTCGCTTCAAGTCTCAGCGACAACTTCTGATGCATTTTCGCCCGACGAACACGCTAGCCGTGGACGTCAACGTAGGGAAATTTCCGCTAACTCATAGGAACCTCCCGCAGGATAATCCGTAACTCTTGGGATTTCCTAATTTTCACTGGCCATAAATACCATTGGTGAGCCCTGACTCACAGGAAATTGTCCTGAAGACGTCAGAACCCCAGGAAGATTCCGTAACTTTTGGGAGTCTTCCAGATTTTTTCACTCTTGCCAAAGAACAATTGGTGAGACCGACAGGGAAAGTTCCGTAATTCTTGGGAACCTCCCGCAGTCAAGAGCCTGCAATCCTTTTCTATGCGGAAATCCCCCAAGTCTATTGACAATTGTCAATATGTCTAACAAGGAGGAGCAAGCAGTCACAGGGGCGTTAGACTTGCAGGATGAGATCACTCAAGAGATCTCAAGGCTACACAGGAGAGATTCCGTAACTCTTGGGAATCTTGGGAAAGTTCCGTAACTATTGGGAACCTCCCGCAGGAAACAATCCGTAACTCTTGGGATTTTCCTAACTTTTCACTCGCCATAAAAACCATTTGGTGAGCCCTGACTCACAGGAAATTGTCCTGAATACGTCGACTCGATGGCTCAGAGCTCAAGCAATGCCCCAAATCTGGCAACCGCGAGCAATGGCCGGGAAACTGCAGGCGTTGCAAGCTTAGCGCAACCTGCACGTAAACTTATATCAGCATGTCGGCAACAAAAAGCAATCGCCGACTCAATCAAACGGGCTCTGAAAGAATGTTCAGAGACCGGCAGGGCCATATCAAGGAGTTCAATAAACTCATTGTGGTCCCAATACCAAGAGATCCATTTCTCGATCCATGAAGAGTACGAAGACCCGGTCAGGGAGTCGTTCCTCCGACAAAAAAAAAAGGAAAGCATCATTTCCGATCCTCCCAACATTACTAGCAATGCTACTGATCCTTCCGTTAGCGATGGGACAGGCATTCAACATAACGCCATTTGCAAGCCAGCCAGGAATATTCTACGAACGGCTCGGCACATCCAGAATGGCAATCTCGGAATGGAAAATAATTGTATATTACGATTTGAAACCATATTGGAGCGACATGGGAATCTTGGCCAACGGGATATCGGAGCTGAAACACAAATGTTCAGAACTACGGAACATCAACGCTTGTAGATCAGTGTCTGAGCATTTCCAACATGTGTACAGCGAACTACAATCAGGAAATTAATTGATCCATCATTCTCGGCAGCGAAGAGCACCACTGGACATAGTTGGAAATGTAGCGAGCTCACTATTCGGCGTTTTAGACTCAAGATACGCCGATGACATGTCCAAGGTGATCAAGAAGGTCAAATCCAATGAAGACGTACTAATGATGCTCTTGAAAAACCAGACATCAATCTTGGATTCGACAATAAACATAGTCAGGACGAGCAGCTCAGCCACTAACGAGCGGATCAAGACACTAGAGAGCCAAATAGGTACAATTAATCTGGAAAGGGGAAAGTACCAAGGCGAGCGCTTACAACAAGCATTCATGAGTCTGACAGCTCAATTAACTCTAGTGGCAACCGGATTGCAGCGAATGCAAAGTGAGATAGCTAATGTTCTCACTGACGTGCGCCATCGTACCATCAGTCCTATACTAGTGTCTCCCAAGCAACTGAGGGAGCAACTAGATCAGATTCGGGAACACATTCCACCGGATCAACTTCTTCCGGTAGCATCGGCTGAGGTGATCCAGCTGTATAAAATGATGCATGCCGAAGGGACCACAACGAGCAGCCACGTCGTTTTAAAAATATCGCTGCCACTGGTGTCTGTAACAAAACAGGAGATATTCAGCATCATGGCGATCCCGATGTGGAAGGCCGGAAGCTGGCAACGATTCTGGCTACAAACGGAAATCATAGCCGTCAATGCCCATAGAGATCAGTTCATGGGATTGACCAAGGAGGAGTTCAATCAGTGTCTAGAGCTGCCACACGACGAACACATCTGTTTCAACCACAAAGCCACATTCAGCGTGGAAAACCGGTGTGAATTCCAGCTGTTCAACAATAAGACGGAAACTATCTGCGAGGTCTCTCAGTCGAGGGCCGAGCTGTGGTGGTCAGCAACACGTCAGCGAAACATATGGATGTTTGCCACACGCAGGCAAATTGAACTTCAAGCGGTGTGCAGCGGAACATCGTTCACAATCCAACTCAACGGAACGGGCTTACTAGCACTGGCCCCAGGCTGCACTGCACGCAATTCAAAAATTAGCGTGAGCACATTCAGCACCGTAGTCAGCGAAACAAGGGCGGCATATGTTCGTTTTGGTAACATCACAAGGATGGACCTTAAGAACACACCTGAGCCACTGCAAGGAACGGCAGCCAAGGAAGTCAACTTGGAGGAACTGGGCGCTTTGCAGCACCAACTGGCCAAACTAAAAGAAACCACCTGGAAAAATCAAATCAACACTCCCCAGCACCATCAAATAGCTCTTTATGTGGCCTTAGCAATGTCAATGTTATTAGGCATTGCATGGGTTTTCAGACGAACGGTCGGCAAATGGACATCAACACGCCGGGCTCCCGAACTCAGGCAGAACACGGAACAGCTACCACCAGAACCTACCCCACGAAGTTTCGCGTTCGACCATAGCGAAGGTTGAACACTTGTTCAACGGCCGGGAGAATGTTCAGTCGCAGCAGTATGTAGTCATAAGTATGATATTTAAGACACGACACACATAATGTAACAATTCGTCAGTCGCAGCGACATGCATTTATCGTAAATAAAGTATCAATTACCAGGTCAAGCGAATATGCATGGTCTGCTGAGACGAGGAAATGAGCTGGGGCAATGGTCTCAGTTCCTAACGCCAACCCACATTTGCAGTAACCGCACACTATTTCTTATACGTTATTTCTGTTAGCATAAGCACTTTTGTACCTATAAATATTGTTAAGTTTCATTAATAAAGTCAGTAAGAGTTCTAACGCCAACCCGAGAGCTTTTATTCATGCATCAGAGGCTGTCGCTGTGTCTTCAGACCCTCAACCAACCAAACCGTTCCCCTAGAACAATTCATGCACTCACACACTCCAAACCGTCCACCTAGTTCCAAGTGCTAGTTGCGACAACAAACAGGCAAATAGTTTATGCGCTATCTGCCAGGCATCTAAGCCTCCTTACACAAACATTAACTAAAAGCTGAAACAATTTGAATAAAGGCCAACATTAAAGAATACTTTAGGTGATGAATATTTTTGTATTTATTTATGAGATTTATACGGTTTCACATATACATATATGGAATTCACATAATTGGATATCACATATACATACATAGACTTCACATAGAGCAAAGCTTTTTAATCTGTAGTACATAAATAAATAATACAAAAAAAGTGGTTAAGCTTATGCCTGAACCAAGGGTGCATAAGGATTTCCCTCGATAAGCCGTTCGGAATTTCGCATGACGTCAGCTACGTAGCAGGACATAGAAAATGCAACAAGCTGTGGAAATTGAAATATTTGTACGTGAATATGATTATCCTGAAATTAACTTACCTCATATGCAATTGGAATAATAATGGTAAATTTCATGATCTTGACCCCAAAAAACCACAAATATGGCACAGTTTTCAGGTCCTTTTCAGAAAGGCCCAACCACAAATAGCTAGCAAAGTATATATGCAGCAACATACAAATCAAGCTAAAAACGGCGTTCTAAAAGGAGAAGAAATACTATATTTTTATAAGTGTTTTAATTTTTTATGAAATACCTGCTTACCGAAGTTAGATAGCCAGGCTTTTGAGTGGTCAGTCCGTAGAAGCTCTGCCATGGCAGAAGGAACATAATCGTTCCAAATATATAAACTGTGATGGGTATAACCGTTGGATCGCCCACAAGTCTTGTGTTTTTAACACTACTGGCCATAACCGTTCCCACGATGATAAATAATACTCCGAAGCCCTACAAGTGTGGATAAATATGACAAAATTAAACGAAGTAATTAACCCTAAAAAAAAGTTAATAGAACCTACATATGCATATAAACAAATTATAAAGGCATTAATTTTTAGAACTTATGAAATGAAGAACTATATATCTCTTTTATGTATCTTTGCAATGATTTCAATGATTTCTTAATTATTTATTTAAAATTTTAGTTTATAATCTTTAAACATATTTTTAGAAATATCTAAACATTTTTAGAACAGCAAATTATAAAATTTTAATTTGCGTTTATAATATAAACACTTTATAGAATCCACTCAACCATTCCTTTATAATTTTATATTCAATATATAAACAAGAAAGGAAACTAACTTCGGCTCACCGAAGTTTGTATACCCTTGCAGGCAAAATTTTGAAATAATAAAAAGTGCTGCCTAGGGTATGGTATAGTCGTCGTCCGATTTTCATAAAATTAATAAAAAGTGGCCAAATATCAAATTTGATAAAAATATGTTGAGAAACAGCGATGTTATTATTTTATCTATTATTTTCCTGATTGTTCCAATGGGAGCTATTGGATATAGTCATCCGATCCGGCCCGTTCCGACTTATGTACGAGTAAAAGTATATAGAAAACTAACTACAAAGTGTCATTCAGATAGCTTTAAAACTGAGGGACTAGTTTGCGTATAATCGGACAGACGGAGGGACAGACGAACAGACGGGCATGGCTAGATCGACTCGGGTGTTGATCCTGATCAAAGATATATATACTTTATAGGGTCGGAAATGTCTCCTTAACTGCGTTGCAAACTTTTGACTGAAATTAGGGTATTAAAATACATATAAAATAAAAAAACTCAATTGTTCAGGCTGGCCAACTTTCAACTCGAAAGATAAAAGCCCTTTAACCAATTCATATCGCATTTCTTGCACTTGTGTTTGAACTCATTAACCGTAATTCCATAATTTGATAAGGATATAAATATAACGTATCGAATTATGTAAATTTGATGTTCACTCAATTGAATATATGTATGTATGTATCTTTCTTCAATGTTGATTACCAAACAAATGGAATGCTAAACAATATCACATACCATATTACTAAACGCTAATCACTGATCTTATGATGAATTGTATTATTTTATTATAACTGTCCTTACCACGAACATTACATTTAGAATGTATAGTATCATTTTGCAATTTTTAGCAGTTCGATTCATTTTTTGTAAGATTGAGGAAAAGGGTTTTCGAAGCGTAAAGCTCAGTCTTCCTTCGCTTTGAAACTAAGTGCTTCTGTGAATATATCAATATATAAATCAATAGAGAACTCACCATGCGAAAGATTGGTATTTTATTCTGAGCGAAAAGCGGTTAAGAGAATCGAACTTTTTGTTGCATGTAGGATGTAGTTTTACGTTGGTGTAGTTCTTATGGCCCTGAAATATAGCATACTTTCTTCCGGATCAAAGATAGACATGATTTGAAAAGAAAATTAAAAAACTTAACTCATTTTTTTTTGTTTTGTTTTTTTTTTTTATATATAATAAAATATTTCCGAAGTCAACATTTTTTTTTTATTTTGTACCTTGACAAAAAGTTTGGGTTTATAAACATTTTTAGGAACGGTTCTTTTAATGATTGATTAAACTGAAACGGGTTTTTATTATTATTGTAATTATTATTTATATTTTATAAATCGGTTTTAATTCCATTCTTTATCATTTAACTGCGATTCATTAAATTAATAAACTAATTCAATAATTTCTCATTTTCTGCTATTTATGACTTACCATTTTATTTACAGTGCATTGTTAAAATACAAACAAATAATAATTGTTTTTTTTTTAATTTTATAAATCATTCAAATTTTGGCAAAAAAAACAAAGGCTTATATACTTGTACCAGATGAATAGAGGACGCAATGCGTCTTTTAAGGGCGATTTAACTAATGGTTATATTTCTCATAAAACGGCTCATGTAAATGGGGTTTTGTAAATGTTGTATATTTATTCCAAGTAATCGTAATTAAGGCATTATAGTTTAGAAATAATTTATTTAGTGGGCTTCTTCACAATCTAGGCATAACCCTGCCCTCCGGCACCCTGCCTGCGCATGCAGTTCGTGAGGGCGCCGGCGATCATGAAGACGAGCAGCTCAAAGATGCAGATGCCCAGGCCGGACCAGCGGATGATGTCCATGTTGTCGTACCAGAATTCCCCGAACTTGGAGGTGCAGCCGGGCTTATAGATGTAGGCGGAGGGATTGCTGCAAGCTGAGCTGCGATCCACGTAGCCGCAGCATGTTCCGGGCACGGGATTAGTGCCATAGCTCTCATATCCGGTGCTGCCGCAGCAGCCGAAGGTTTCCTCCAGGACACCGATAGCATTGTAGTCTTTGGAGTTCCACAGCAGGGTGACCATGTTCTCCATATCGTTAATAAATGCGGATCGGTTCACGAACACCCAACAAGTGATCACCAGTTGCAGGATAAACAGCACGAATATCATGCTGGTGTACTGAAAAATTTATATCGATAAGTTTCAGTGACCCTAGGAACTTGGTAAAAAGACTTACCGCTCCCGTCATGCAGGCACTCTGCCGGAAAATGCCATAGCATCCGAAGAAGGACACCACGAAGATCAGGCCGCCCAGAACGGTGATGCATATGGGAATGGTGTTGGTGTTTGTCACGTCACCCATCACGTCGATGTGGCTCAGATCGGCCAACATAATCGAGCCCAGCACGATCAGGAGGATACCAACGATCTGGAAATAACCAAGATAATTGTTACAGCTTTTTATGACATTTTTTTTTAACATTTTAGTTACTATCGGGAGTGTGAGGAAATCACTAAGGGTTTTAAATCTCTTTAAAATAACACCAATAATCTACTGCAAACTTTAACTTCGTAATAAAAGTAAATATACACTAAATTTGGTACCTATAAAATTGAACTGTATTATTTTGGACAAATTTTTAACGGCTTTAAATCCTATAGTGAGTTTTGATATTTCTGTGCATGTTTTTTCGAAAACTAAGTAATTTAAAATAAAATCTAGGTGAGAGAGCTAACGATTTAGACGAAAGGATTTATATTTAAAGAAAGGTTTACAGATTTATGTATATCACATATAGATTACATACATATGCTAAAATGATAATGATATAATTTTCATTACTTTACCAACATTACGAAAAAAAAACTTTAAAATATTGACACTTATGTCCGCTTAAATGTATTTATCCTATTTTTTAAATAAAGTTTTGGATATTACTAATAACAACAAACATAGTGTTCTTGTTTTTTTGTTTAGGTAAATATGCATACATATTTTTAAGTACAAAAGAACATATAACCCATATATGTATATATCAATATAAATATTTTATATGTTCTTTTGTACTTAAAAAAATGAAGATAATGTCAATTAACTGATAAATTTTGTATATATTTATATATATGTATATGTCCCACAGACATTACACGAGGCTAATAGGTTTTTAACTTTACCACTACAATTGCATGAATAATATTGATAAACCTCATGACAAATAACATATCGAAATCGCAGCGACCGATGCGTAATAAGGGAATTTATTTTATTTATTTATAAAGCGGTGATGTAAGTTTTGATTTTACATGTAATGTGATATTAATAAATAGCGATCTAAGGCCACTGACTAGTATAAAATAAGTAAGGTAATGAGTAGTAAACAAGAAAGGAAGCTAACTTCGGCTCACCGAAGTTTTTATACCCTTGCAGATTACAAATTAAAGCAAATAATTAAAAGCTAAATTCTGAAACAATAAAAAGTGTTGCCTACTTAGGGGCGTGCGTGACTACATATAATGCAGGCACGCCAAGGATAAGAATAGTCGTCGGATTTTCATAAAATTAAAACCGAAAATCAGGAATAATACAAAGCGGCCAAATCTCAAATTTGTCGAAAATATTTTGAGAAAAAGCAAAGTTATGATTTTTTCTTTTATTTCCCTGATTGTTCCTATGGCAGCTATAGGATATAGTCAGCCGATTTTCATGAAATTAAAACCGAAATTCGGAAATAATACTAAATGGGCAAATATCAAATTTGGTGAAAATTGGTTGAGAACTGACAAAGTTATAATTGTTTTTTGAAAATTTTTCAGATCGTTCCTCTGGCCCGTTCCGACATATGTACGAGTGAGAGTATATAGAAGCCTAACTGCAAAGTTTTATTCAGATAGCTTTAAAACTGAGGGACTAGTTTGCGTAGAAACGGAAAGACGGACAGACTGACATGGCTAGATCGACTCGGCTGTTGATCCTGATCAAGAATATATATACTTTATAGGGTCGGAGATGTCTCCTTCACTGCGTTGCAAACTTCTGATTATAATAAAAATTATAATACCCTGCAAGGGTATAAAAATATAATAAGAAAATACAGTAAAAAAATGTTTTTTTTAATTTTTATCGCTTTTTTAGTGTAAATAAACAAAATAAGAACTATTCTTAAATTTAACTGATATGGTAAAAACATGCAAAGCATATTTTAGGCTTAATTTCGATATTTAAAGCCTTGAAACTTGCAGGCATTTTTGAACACAAAGGTTTCCTCCGCTTAACTTTTAACATTGAGCCCATTTGAAATAGGTCTTTCGATATCCTATTCAAAGGAGTTTTACAAATCCACAGTGTTTCTCCAGTCCTGGAAGCTTTTCTTTTTGAACTCACCAAAAACACAATATTAACGATATATAAAATAAAGTTGACTATTCCCGATAGACAACCCATTTTTAAGGCTTTCAGATGTTATCCTTTCGGGTGATATAAGTTTTTTAGTGGTATCTCACAGATATTCTTTTCTGATTTTATCGCGTTCTCGCGTCGTTGACTGTCGTTCGATTGGACTGGTCTTCCAGTTGGGCTACCGTTTTTAAATTGGCCAGGAGACACGGCCGATATCGGGAAAGATACGCGAGTGCCTGATATCATAATCACGGCCCAAGGAAGGCCAGATAATGGCGGGGAAATCGATAGCATTCGGCATATGGAAGTGATTCATTTCTAAGGGCAATTGATCTCGGAGAGGCGGTCGTAGGCTTATCGACTGATAAGGACATACTTTCGGGAAAAACATCAACTTGTCATGATTAGATAGCCAGTGGCCAAAGATAGACAGCGTATATAGCAATAATATTTCATTGGGCTTAACCTATTTCGGTTTATTTATGGAGAATGTGGGATTTTGGTAGTTAATTTTACACTACAACTGGACTACATCTAAAGGGCATTAGATCAGACTCTCGTTTTAGCGCTTCCTCATGGCGCTGGCCAGGCAGCAGGACATAATGAAGATGCCCAGTTCGAACAGGGCAAAGATCAGACTGCTCCATCGAATAATGTCCGTGTTGGAGGCCCAGAAGTCGACGAACTCCTCCCGGCAACCCGGTCGCTGCGAGTAAATCGCCTGCTCGCACGTCTGAGAGCGATCCGAGTAGCCGCAGCAGGAGGCAGGCACATTGTTTCCATACTCCGAGTAGTTCTGATTGCCACAGCACTTGAACTGTAATAAAAATAGGTTTATTAGTAATTGCTTTCATTTGCGAAATAGATTGTGTCTATGGATTTTACGGGAATTCCATAGCACTTTCTGTTTACTAAAGAGGTTTAAACTTACAGCCAATTGCAGGACGTCCATGGGGTAGCCCTGGGCAGCATTGTTTTCATCCCAGGCCTTGTCCACCACCTTGCCCATGCTGGTCAGGAACTTGTCGTTTGCCGCGAAGATCCAGATGGAGAGAGCCAGTTGAAGACCGAAAAGGATCAGCATGCAGATGGCGTACTGTAAAGTGAAATGGTGAATAAGTATTAAAGATGTCACAAATCGAGTTAAACAGAGATTCTCAGACAAATTATCAGGGGTCTCTGGCAAGCTAGGAACCCTTTTAGATCCTTTTGAGGACTAATTGGTTGCCTTTTATAGCGGAAAGAGCACTCAGCGTCTGAACACTTCTTCCTAAAACAAAAAGATCTTCAACTCACAATGGTCGTGCAGCAGGCATTCTCCCTAATTGTGCCACAGCATCCAAAGAAGGCCACCACAAAGGTGACGCAGCCAATGACAATGATGACAATGGGGATCGTCTGCGTGTTGACTGCTCCATCGAAGGCGGTAAAGTTGCCCATCGTGGACAGCATAATGGAGCCCACAATGATTAGCAGGAGGCCACCGGCCACGAAGATCAGGTTGAGCAAGTACAGCAGGTACTTGAACATGGCGGAAAGGCAATTCATGGTGCTGGTTTTTGGGTGTCTCGTTCGTTCGCTGGATAATCCGTTCGTTCGTTGCGACTTTTCTCGTCAAACTGAATTGGCTTTCAGGCTGAACGCGGCTATTAAAGCTCATTCCAAGTGCTCATCTTATCGGAGGCAGAACTTATCTCGGCCATAAACCCCCTATGTACCTGGCTCTCTATCTATCGCGTACTCTCCTCTCCCTATGTACTTGAAAAGTCGTTCAATGGATCTTATCACCTTGCACCCAGATACTACACCGCTGAGGTTGTAAGAACCCGGACATTTGCGTACTCAACGCACTCAATGAATCACTTGTTGGTCTAAACTCTATCGTGGGTGGGTGGAGAATTACCTAATATTCGTAAAATTCAATCTGGGGGCGTTGGTCATCTATTAAGATGAATCATTCAGCCGCCTTCCCCGCACTTGCCTTATCAGACGGCTAGGAAGAGTTTGCCCGTAGGTTGACTCAGACTCATTGCTTTTCTTGGCTACCGCCGCCTCGTGAGTCCCCCGGCTTATCGCTATGATTTATATAGGATTGATACTCTAATAAACTTTTCGGCGAGTGCACTATGGGCGTAACTATACACGCCCGATTTGGATCGTTATACTTTCCGGGGTTTTTCTAGGTCCAAATAATTTTCTATTGGTATTGGACAATGGCTTTTAAATCCAATCATTTCACCTTTTATATTTATGTATGTTCGTGCAGAGACCCAACAACATACTTATCTATGTTTATTTATGTGATAGGGTTGATTCACTGGAAAATGTCAATAAAGCCAGTGATCGATAGACTTTTGGTTCATGTTTGTTGTTTAGTAAATTTGGCTATCTTACTTTCATGTTATTAACAAATGTTGCTGGTGCGAAAAATATGCTGGCAAAGAGCTTATAATAAAACAAGTTCCCAGGGACTTCACAAAAGAAGAAGTACATTTTAATTGAATCGGAACTGTGTACAATTTAGAATAAATAAAAGTGACAAAATGAGGCTAGAAATGTTTTCTTATCGATATTGATATTATTTTTATTAAGATAACATTAGCGAAACTAAGTCCACCTCATGGCTTTGACCAAATGACAGGAAATAAAGAAGATTCCTAACTGAAAAAGGGCGATGATCAAACTGTTCAGTCGAATGATGTCCATGTGGGAGGTCCAAAAGTTGACAAACTCATCATTGCAGCCGGGCCTCAGCTCATAGATAGATGCCGCACACTCAATGGATCTGTCATCATAGCCACAACAAGAGGCTGGCACATCCGATCCATACTGTCCGTAGTCCTGGTTTCCACAGCATTTCAACTGCATCAAATACATAATTTCATTAATAATAAAAAACAATTTAAAAGGCACCCCAACCAACATACAGCTAATTGCAGAGCATCCATGGGATATCCATGGGCGGAATCATTTTCAACCCAGGCCCTATCCACCAGCCGGCTCATGAAATCCAAAAAAGTTTCCTTTTCGATAAACAACCAAATCGATAGCACCATTTGTAGGGCGAACAAGATCAACATACATATGGCATACTAAAGCAACAACAGATCAGTTGGATTTAAAGATATTTTGGGTATATCTTAACTCACTATTTTCATAAGGCAGGCACTCTCCCGAATAGTGCCCCAGCTGCCCAGAAATGCCACCAAAAAGGTGATACTGCCAACGACAATGAAGGTGACGGGAAATGTTATGATCGTCACTCCATCGAATTTGGTAAAGTTACCCAAACTGTTTACCATTAGGGCACCAAATACTATCAAAAATATTCCACTGACAACAAAAATCAGATTGAGCAAGTACAGAAGGTACTTTAGAATCGATGAACAACAATGCATGGCATAAAATGATGAGTCGTCTATGGAATATATAGATTACGGCTTCTCAAACAATGCGTCTGCTTAATGTGCCGGACTTCGTCTAACTAAAAACAGCCAAAATAAACCTAAACCCGACATGATTCATGCTTATCACACATAATAAAATTCCAGTGTTATGAGGTTTGCACTCCCAATCTTCATAAAGGTCAGTTAATCTATCTAATCGCTGTTCACTATCAAAGGTGACAGATTACACCTATATGTATCATACAAGGTAGATGAACTGGGGCAATGCTCGAAAAAATTAATTACAATCTGGGGGTATTATAAAAATCACTAAAAGTCTTAAGTTTTATGACGAAAAGTGTGCAATAAATACACATTAACACTTTCAGGACCTCCTTAAACAGTAATCCTTCTTCTTAACACTATTATGGATAAATATTTATTAATCTTAAGACAGAATGTAAAATAAAATATTGTAAATAAATAATAATATAAAAGTTATTCGGAATATAACTTTTTGTAGCAAAGTTTTTGGCACCATTTTAAGCACTTCCAATTCTTTAGCATTGACATAAATTTAGAATTAAGGAATTTCGATTCGTTTAAAGAATATTTTAATATTATTTATATCGCAAATATTTTTTGGAGTTTTTAAAATATGTATTATTTTTCATCATAATCTCCTTTATTTTTTATTTAAATAAAGTAAAAGAATTGATAATTAACTCGCAAATAAATCAATATCTACTCATTTCATTGGCCAGACGGCAGGAAACGGCACTTATACCCAACTCCACCAGTGCAATGCCAATGCTGGTCCAGCGGATGATGTCTATGTTGGAGGACCAGAAGTCGACGAACTCCGTTTTACAGCCGGGTCGGAGCGAGTAGATGGATGCATCGCACTTCTGGGAGCGATCAGAGTAGCCGCAACAGGAGGCTGGGACCTCAGAGCCATAATCCTCGTATCCCAAATTACCACAGCAGTTGAACTGGATACATATAATAATTATTGTGTTCTAATTTCTTAACTATATTTTAACTCACCGTCAATTGCAGATTATCCATGGGATAGTTGTGTTCGGCATTATTATCAGTCCAGGCCCCGTCTACAATATCACTCATAATTCCAAGGAAAACGTCGGACTCGATGAACAGCCAAATGGATAGCGATAATTGCAAGCAAAATAGAATAAGCATGCATATGGAATACTAGGGGAATTAGTTATAGACTCTCAATATAATAATATAAAATCATTAGGTAACTCCGCTTACCGTGGTTGTGAGACAGGCATTTTCCTTAATAGTACCGCAACATCCAAAGAAGGACACCAGAAAGGTGACACATCCAATCACAAGAACGGACACCGGAAAGGCTAACGACTTTGTCGAACCCTCAAAATTGGTGGCGTTTTGCATGCTGGCCACCATTAGGGATCCGAATATTATCAGCAGAACGCCAATAATCACAAAGATCAAGTTGAATGCATACAGAATGTATTTGAAAGTGGATGATAGGCAACCCATGGTGTTTTTTATTTTAATCCTTCAGGGAACACTTTAAAAAAGTCGTTGGATCGAATTCGACCGATCGCTGGGCCTGCACAAGACTAACTAAAGGGCTTTTATCCAAACGACTTTCAAGATATATCGGATCTTATCGATGCTTAAAACTATATATGTACAGTTTTGTGTACTTTTCTTTGACCATAAAGATATTTTCAAACCCATTTCAGATTGTAGAAATACTATTGCTGATATTGCCTTTGGGTCATGGCTCTGAGTAACCTTATCCGCTAATCTATATGATGTTTAAAATAGGCATTTACGATTATACTATCTGTATGTTTATCATTTCTGTGTAAGTGAATAAACTTGTTTGTTGCTACCGACATTTTTCAAAAGAATTTTAAATATTCAATTCTGATAACACCAAACATATGATTCTAAGTATTATAATTCGTATTTCGTACCTGGTACTTGCAGAATTGAGTTAGTTATGTCTTAATAGGGATATAGTAATGGAGAGAGTCTAAAGGTAGGACAGCTTCTAGGGTTATAATGTGACAAAGGTGATTTTTTTGTTATTGAATAGTTCATATTATGCCTCTGGCTGGGCCCCTGCCAGAGAAACTTTTAAAGTTAAAATAAATTAAACACCACAATTTATATATTTAATAAATTGCTCTGTTTATTGCAATCTCTTGGTGTATAAATTATTTTGTACAGTAAAAAATATTAGCACAATCAATAAAACTCTCAACTAACGATCTTATAAATGGGATCATCTCGAAATTGTCCAGGGATTCGCTGTGTATAACTTGAGATTATGTAAATTTCAATGGCCATCTGTATCAGGTGAAGTATTCGTATAATTGGGCAACATAATTCGTACTTTCGGTTTCAATTAAAATTAGAGAGGCCTTTGCATCCTGGAATTAGTACTCCGCGCGGCGTCGATAGTTCCGAATGCTGTTCGCCAGGCAACAGGCAAACACAAAGCCAACAAACTATAATTTAAATTAAATAAAAATAATATTAGATGAATCCTAAATGCAAAATGGAGGTTGTAGGCTGAACACTCACTTCAATGGCCGCAATCACAAGGCCGGCATACTTGATGATGTCACTGTTCCTGTCCCAGAACTCAACAAAGGCAGCCTTGCAGCCGCGCCTGTAGACGGTTTCGGTGCGGCAGTTGTTGGTGTCCTTGCAGCAAGAGGGCGGGAAGTAGCCCTGGAAGGAGTAGTCGACATAGCCACTGCGTCCACAGCACTCCATCTGCGCAGAGAGATTTATGGTTTATAATTTGCAATATCCAGCTTTAAGGCTAAGAACTTACGCTAATCTGTATGGCATCCATGTAGTCGGCACGACGGGTGCGGCGATCCCAGGCCTTCTCCACCACATCGCCCATGATCTGCAAGTACTTGTCCTTCTGCACCCACATGTAGATGACTAGAGCCAGCTGACCAATCATCAGAACGAAAAGCAGGATCGAGTACTGCGGGAAAATAATAGGTCGTAAGTACGACAGTATGAAATCAAGGATTTTCTTCAAGACATACCGTCATAGACATGCAGTAGGACTCGCGGATGGCGCCACAGCAACCAAACCAGGAGATGAGCAGAATGACGGTGCCCAGAACAATCATGGTAATGGGAACCTGCTGGGTGCGCAGGGCCTCCGCAAAGTCATCTATATTGTGGATGTTGCTGAACAGCAGAGCTCCAAACACGATTAGCAATATTCCGCATATCTGGAGAAATAAGAAGTGTTTGTTAAAAATTATGAATATAACAAATCCTTAAGCATTTGATATTTGCAGACCAAGAAGCACTACCGAAATATCATAATTTTATAAACTTTTGATCCTTTTGTTGACCTTTGAAGATGTGTTTAAGAATTTTATAGGAAGTAAAGGAAAGAAATGCAAAGGGACGTTAGGTAATATATGCCAGATAGGAATATAATATATTTGTCATTATATTCTGGAAAACAAAATTATTTCTCTGTTTTTAAGCATTTTCCAATATATGACACTTTTAAAATTATTAATTATTATTCCCATTTCAACTTTAGATTAATACATAGGAAATTTAAAAGAAAATTAAAATTTGAAAAGTTCTTTAAAATTTAACACTCCAATAAATACTTCTGTAAAAAACTCGTTAATAAAAAAAATTATATTCTCTCACTATAATGTTTATTGGGTTTATCTAAGCTTTTTATTTTGACGTAAAAGCTTTTAATAGCTTTTTTTATTATTGGTTGAGAATAAAAGTATAATATATAAAATGCACTAAAAGAAAATACAAGAAACCTACTCGGAAAAAACAGGAAAGACCACTTATTTTGTTAAAAATATCTTATTTTCTAAATAATCTATTGAAAGAAAATACAATCAACCTACTCGGAAAAACAGGCAGAGCAACCATTTATTTTGTTAAAAAATATCTTATTTTCCTATTAATCTATTGTATCGTAACTAAACTAGCCCATTTGCATGCCTATCAAGGGCTTATCTTTTATCAATCCCCTCGATTTGGTTAATTAAGATTACACAGCGCCAATATACAATATACATAGATATCGAAAACAAATTTACTTTGGCTTTGATTTATTTATCGCCCTGCGTCATTCGGCAGATTAGATGCCGTGCAGTTGTCCGATTTAGCCAATTATCTAACCCATAAGTATTAATAAGGCTGCAGCATGACTAACTCGACGGGCTGGGCAGTTCACTGGGTGGGATCAGATCGGATCAGGCGAGAGATGAGAGCGACATTGCCTAACCATCTACGTATATATTTTCACACCCACCCGTCCGGTATTTTTGTCCCGATCCGTGGAAAATTGAGTTCAAGTCTACTGTGACCGTCGCCCATTTACATCGTCTGCGTGTGTGGCAGCAATGTTTATTGTTTTCTTTATTGTTTTTTACAGAGTTTTTGGCTCGCCACACAATGGGAGCAAGTTCACATTTAATTAAGTCAACTTTCGGGCCTCCCCTGTAATGTAATTACGCAACTATTTGTTACACTGGGAGTGTTTTCAATTCTATAGGTTTGCTCTTTAAATATATATTTGAAGGGCATTTATCCATTAATAGTTCAGCTCATTGAGCCATATTTGCATGTACTTGAAAGCAATGGTAATTAAAATGTAAAATGTATTGCCAAATACTCTTTTTATGAGCCATTTATCACTTTTGATAAGTTATTGATTTATTATTATTTTTGTTTTGATTTTTGAGCAATTCCAAACTTCCAAAAGGATACATACTGATGACATCCATTCGTTGGAAACATTTATATTAGAGATCTTTAAGATCTTGAATTTAATTGAAAAATATCATAAAAAGTATTTATAATTGGAAAGATATGTATATAAGTTTAAAAATATTTTAGACGTTGTTGCCTATCTTATGAGACAGGATGTGAGGCACCTCCTCTAGAGCTACATAAAGCTTGAGTCGCAGTACCAATTAACATTATAGTGTTAATAAAAAGGTTTTTAATATTTTTATAAATATATCACAGATTTTGGAAAGAAGTCTTTGAATACTAAATTAAAGTATTTGGGGTGAATTTTATCCCCTACAAGGAATTAAATATTTTTCATGGCGGGAATAATGTTCTTGGGGCCCCTGAATAACACCTGCAAATCAGGGCTTCAAACTGGTTAGCCCCGAGTACAGTTTCACGCGGCGGTGCAGCGACTCCGAGAGGCAGTTAGTTAGAAGTTGCAAAACAATATATCCAAAATGCTACAAATGGTGGCTGGGCTTGCGTTTCGACGATTGTGCTTGGTGTGCTTTGCTGTTTGAAACCAGTTAACCTCGAACGGATGCCAGTTAATGGGATGCATGTTTCTGCGGCTCGGATGTGGGAAACTCAGTGGCTCCAAGCCAAACTTGTTTTCAGCTAACAAAAGTAAACAAAATACCTTTTGGTATACAGAATCTTTTGACCGCTAATACGTCACTTAGGTAGCCCAAATTCAATAACGGGTTTGGCATACATTGATGATCAGGGAGGGCAGAAAATACAGATAGTCTCTCAATATTTTTCGATCTTTTTTTTTATTGTATATTGGACCAATGTAATTTATATAATACAGATTATATGTTGGATACTTGTCAAAAACGTTAAATACAATATTTTTGATATTTAAAATGTTGTTTAAAAATATTTGCGATTTTTTCGATATATTGGGCGCTATATTTTATCCTTTATCCCTACTGTTTATCTAATGCACATAACTCTTTCTATAGAACCTTGAAAATAAAATATCTTTATTTACTAATTATTTCTATCCACGTTCCCTATTATTTTACATTTTAATGATACTAATTGTGAAACAACCCTCATCGTTCCCAAACCAGTTTTGTAGGCTTTAACTTTCTCAGAGAGAAAAAGGCAAAAAACACTTTTCCTCCATTTTTTCTCAGTTGCGATCGAGGAGAAAACCAGTTTTTACCGTAGCAAAGTTATGATATCATGGAGACTGAACTGGGCTTGGCCTGGAAAATGATATAATCCACGGATGTTTTTACTCACCGAACATAGCAAATTGAATATAAATAGAATGTATTTAACCATGGAGATTCCGCAGCTCATTTTGCTTTCGGTCTTTCGGTGGGTGCCGCTGGTGGAAGTGGAGAAAGAACTGCAACTGATCGTCCGGGGAACGAGAAAAAGAATGGAATTGGGAAATTCAGATACGTATTTCTCAAATACAGTGGAAAGTTAAGTATTATTATATCATTTTATTTGGGCAACAAGCACACACGCACGCACGCACACACACACACACAGGTACACGCACTGATGTCATCCGTGGCAAAAACAACATTTTGTTTATATTAACGAAGAAAAATGCTGGCGTTCAGGTTTCGCTGAGTGTGGAAGTTAGCACACGATCTCACGTACCGCCGGGGTATCTATTGTCGTTCGTTTCGTTGGGCTGCAACTGGCCCTGGAGCTAAGCTATAGGGAGGGATGTAGGGATGCGGCCGATCCCTGCCGGCATTAGCGCACCAGCTCGGGCAGCAGCTTCTCCTTGGGTAGCAGGCGCTGCTTCAGCTCATAGTAGCGCCGCCAGATGTACGGATGGCTGGCGGCCCACGACAGCCACGCCTCCTTCTCGGCGGTGGTCCGCTCCACCTTGCGCAGGTGCTGGTAGTACTTGCCATTCCGCTTCACACTGGCGGCGGCATCCTGGGCGAAGCGGGCGAACCGAAGCTTGAGCAGGGTCTCGGAGACATCCACCAGGCGGTCACCCTTAGGCGGATGCACCAGGCACAGCTGACAGACGACGAAATCCTGCCCATTGCGCCCGCTCTTCAGTGGCAGGAAGGTGGCCTCGCGTCCGAGGAGGCACTGCTGCAGCCAGGAGTACCCGTTGGCGTCCACCCGCACGCCCGGCAGCTTCACGGGCAGCAGACGCTTGCGGCTGGTGAAGAGCGGGATCAGCGGCTTGTGCTGGATAAGCAGCAAGGTGTCCTGGTCGCGCTGCTGGACGCCGGCTATGCGGCCCGTGTGCATCACCCGCTCGCTGATCAGTCGCTCCGGGATGTGCGAGGGCTGCTTGAACTGGCGCACCAGGTAGGTGGGCTTGCGCTTCACGAAGGCCACTGCCAGCATCAGGGCCGAGGTGCCGTAGATGGCCAGCTCGCTGCCGACGGTGTCCCGCTCCAGGTAGTTACATAAGCCCTGGTACTTGGCCCACACAAATTCCTTGGCAGCCTCCATTAAGTAGCTTGCCCCTGCAAAGTGTTTGTTCGTTAGCTGGGTTTCGCTGGTGTTGTTGCTCGGCAGCTGACGTCACTTTACCAAAACACACTCGTTATGTCGTTACGCTGGCCCAATCTATATGTACGGCCGTGCTAAATGCCTAATTTTGTCGCGATTCTGCTGTTTCTTGGCGACGTTTCTGTTTTGCTATTGAAGAGACAGACTTTGACATTTGCTCGGGCCGGACGACTAGTGTTTGTGATCGCCAACTCGGCAACGCTTTTCAACACTGCCTGTGCTCTCTCGCACTCCTTCCACACACTCATGCACACAGACAAACTTTATTTAAACAAAACTCACAATCGCTGTGTTTCCGCTCAGCTTGTTTGCTGAATAAAATTTGCGCGCGCTCAGGTTTTTTTGAACCGTTCACGAGTCGATGTCACTGAAGACTAAAAACATCCGCCAGCCGAGCGATCGTCCAACCGCCTGTTGATTCGCACCCACACAGGCGCAGCGCGACGCTCACATGCACGCACATTGGCGCGTAGCTTTTTGTTTTGGTTACGGTTCGCCCGGCCCCCTTTCCCACCTCCCGCGACGCTTTTAATAGCACTAACTTGTTTTACGCTCTCTGTTACCAATCTCGCTTGTTTATTTATGCAAATGCGGGTTGCGGTCGCTATTTGTTGTTGCTTACCTGCTGCGGCGATTACAGTTGCCATAGTACCTATGGACAATCACTTTTTGATACAAGGGCCACCGCCCCTGTAAATCAGAGGCGTAGTATATGCCACCCCATCCGCCATCCTTGACTAGAGTATATTCCCTACAGTGCTGGAAGTTTGTTGGTTTTAATCCATTTGTATTATATAAAAAGGGGTTCCTTTAAAAACCTTGTATAATTCAATTTATTTTATCAAAAAACTTTAAAAATATATATTACAGAATTGTTACAACACTTTTAATGTGTACAAATAATGTGAATTTATAAAATTTTTTAAATGTAATATATTTTCATTAAATTCTCGGTAATGATATTAATATTTCAAACTTAATGAAATAGAAACATTCATCGTTGCTCTAATTTCCCTAAATCTCTACGAATCTATTAATCCAGTTAACTTTAAAAATAAATTTGAAAAATTAACTAAGAATAAAAACCTATAAGTATTGTTTTAGTACCATTTTTAATCACATTTTTGAAACACTTTTTGATACTTGACTAATGATAAAAATAAAATCATTCTGCAACTCTTGTTTTTCTAAAATTTTCCTTAATGGACATAACTGCGAGAAATTTTGATTTTTCATAGAATTTAGGAATATATTTTAATAAATTATATTTCTTAGATAAATTGTGGGTGTGTCTAAATTTCGAAAAAAATTTGATCTGGGTGCAAAAGATAAGTCTATTTTTTCCAAATTTGGCAGCTCTACATTTTTTTTTTTTTTAATTTTATGAGGATCAACTCATCTGGTGATGAAAAACACGCATTGACTAAGAAGTTCGACTGTACCGTTGAACCGCAAAATCTTTCAGTACGATTTCCACGGCAGCTGGCGAACGTGTTTTGCGGTTTTCGAAGTGTCGTGGGCGGACTTTTCACGAAAGTATAAGCCATGAGCCACCAACCAGTTTGGTTTGAAAAACACTGGAACTTTCAGCGGGAACCCATTGCTATGGCTTCGGGCATGGCTTCCGTTTTTAATTACTTGCCCGGGACCGGGGGAGACAAGGCGAGGTGAGGCACTCGACCATTGTAATTGTCTGTAACTTTTCCTTGACACACTAGCCACAGCCACAAAAATGAAGGCAGCATTAACAACAACGCCTCAAACTGGTTTCCAGCTTACGTAATCCAATTGGGTGAAAACGTGTCTTGAAAGCATTTTTTTTTGGATTTCCAGAAAATAGAACGAACCCAAAGCCAGCTGTCTAGCAGCCGCTCCGCTCGCACCCGCTGACATTGCTAATTAACAAGTGTGCTCCGCGCAATTAACCTCACGTTGTTCCGTATGTAAATGTATTTCCACAACAAGAGCACATAAAAAAATTAATTTTATTTAAATTCGTCATACCCATACTCTGAATCTTTGGTCGAAATCGTTAGAACATGTGAGGGTGGCAATAAAATATATTTTTATACATTTCCGTTCAATATTTTTTATTTTCCTGACTTCCTGACAAATTTTGCCGATACTGCAGACCATATAGGATTATATGTTTTTACAAAAAAAGCAAAACGCCGATAGATGGAGAACTATATCCTATGATCCATAGACGTTTAAAATAATAGTTGAATTATTTTATTATTAATTCAACTCATTATAAAAATTATTTTAAAAATGTTACTAGGAGTCTGTTAAAAAGGTTTTCATAATTTAAATTCTAACCTTTAAGAAGAAAATACTATATTTTTCATAAAAATATAATTTGTATTCCACATTTTATTTTAATCTTCAAAATACTTTGAATATTTAGTTTCTTGCCTCTCAGTCAATGATTGAGTGTTGTCTTGTTCTTTGAAAAATGACCATAAATGTTTGTAAGGAATTAATATATTTAAATATATATTTCTTGCCTTTTATGAATCAATAAAAATATGACATTAAACGAAATTCTGCTTAACATATTTCTCAACATATGCCTTAGATGTCTCTCACAGCCTTCATTGAATGGAATTTCTCTCTGTGCCGTGTTCACCAATTATTGACAATATAGAAACGATTGTGAATCATTTGCTTGCCATTTCTGGACTATGCTTCCACCCCCCAGCGAGCAGCACAGTCTCTTGGAAAATGTCAAATTACCGCTAAGTAGAGAATGACTTAAGTGCGATTGTCCCATAGCTCAAGGGAAGAGGGCAATTATTGACAAGGAAAAGCTCGCGGTCGGGATTCGAAGAACAGCATGCGTCACACTATAGAAAATGATCAGATTATCGTAACGCTAATCTAACGAAAAAATAGCAGAACGACTGGGATCCAAGGCTGATGATCAGATTAGCATTCCCCAGCTGCGCAAACAATGAGCAGCTTGGCCGAGCGCACTAAGCAATATTCTGTGGGTAAGCGATTCCCAGCCATTCACATAAACAGATGCTTTGTAAAAGGTTGAATTGCAATTGAATTGAAAAATACGCAAAAAAACCCCTCTTCTCTCTTGAGATCGCTGAAAATGAAATGAATAGATTGGTTTTTATTTAACATTTTATAAGCTTTATAAAAACCAAATATCAAAGGGGTAATCTTTATATTGTTGATGTATGTAATTTTCTACAGAAGTTTTTAGCATAAGGCGAATCGATCCGTACGTTCAGTTACTATAAGGATTTTTTTTAAGATTTGGAGCGGTTAAAATAATTTTTTAAATGTAATTATATGAATAAAAAAATATATTAGCTGTAATACAAAACTTTGTTATCTTTCAAAAAATAACCTAATAAAGGTATTATTTGCGACTCTATGTTTTATATTCGAATAAAACTAATCATTTATATTATATGAATTGTGCTTTATCGTTTTTAATAAAACGTCAGACGAACGTTAACAGTATAAGTATAAGTATAATCATTGATCGGACAAAGAAATTCGCTGACTTGCGAGTCGAGTATGTGGATAGCACTGGGCTGAAAATATACTTGTGACTGCAATTCTTTTATTTTTTGTACATACTGTTCAATATCTGCAGTGTTCAAGGACCCCTTAGAAAGCGGAATTTGCTGACTTACAAGTTTGATTTGTGAATTACCATATTTATCTGCACATTGTTTAAGCAATTTGAATTGTCTTAGGATTTAGCTGGCAAAAATGTTGAAGTTTTGAGAAGTGACTTGGAACTTAAGTAACGTTGAGTTATTACCCCTGGGGGATTTCCCTGGCACTTTAAATGAACATATAGAATTTATTCCCCGGCCTTAAACTTGATCCGTATCCGCAGACAAGGAAAACAAAGTCACAGCTTTCGATTGGAAAATAGGGACGCCATAGTTGTGTGCTTTATTTCGTGTGACCGCCTCCAAGTGGGCAGCATAGTCAGTATAATTTCCATTTAAAATCGTAAGTATATCAGTGAGTGAGTTTCATACACAGACGGGGCTAGTACAAGCGTCGCTGGTAGTGCATCTGCTGACCAGGTGGCGGCTGAGCGGAACCCGACACCGATCCTGGCGGGGCTCCCGGCAGCATCGCCAACTGTTGCCGGGCCAACTGCTGTTCGTGGGCAGATCCACCTCGTCCCGGGGCATAGCCTTGCGTGATGCTGCCCGCCGCCTTAGCATTCTGTTGAGGAAACTGGCCGGACGTTAGTGAAATGTTTACAAACTGTTGCGGATGAAGGATAACCTACCTGGCTGCTGCTAATCTGTAGTACGTTGGGATGCAGCGATAGCTCGCTGAGCAGAGGCTTGAAGATGACACCCTCCGACAGCAGATGTGGCGGCGGGGGCGGGAGGTGACTTGGAGGAGGGCCTTCTGGATGCTTCACCTCAATGTGGTAGCGTTCCGGTAGCTTTTCCATGGTCACCTGCGGCTGATTAGCCTTCGCCGTGAGACTGCCGCCGGCCTGAACCACAAGATCTGCCTGCGAAATGGCCGGCTGATCGAGGTTAATGTGGAGCACCTGCATCGGCTGCGGTGGCGGAACCTTAGCTGACTGCGAATCCGGCGGCTTGCTGACGGTGGCGCTGGGCAGCTCCAAGTACGCTTGACGCAAAGGCAGATTGTAATTGTAGATGGACTGTAGGCGGGCATCCGCCTGGTGCTGTGTCGTTGGCGGAGCGGCGGCCGTCTGGTAGAAGATCGTTCCCGTGCCCGGATACTGAGCAGTGGTCTCTGCAATGAGGGGGAGGTAAAGACAGGTTTATTAGAGACTCGTGGCTTCGATAGTTCCCGGCGGAGGATCTCTCGGTCTTGGTATTGCGAGTGAGGTGCTTACTGTTCCATGATAATCTAGCATAGTCCGCGGCACGACGGTAGTCATCGTGTTCTGCGAATCGATCGTAAACAAATAACGAAATGAACATATAAGTAGTGTGCCTGTGTTGTTAGCGGTTAGTGTGCGCAGTCGGATGAGCTTCTCTTTGAGCGGGACGGACGGGGGTTAGTTAGCGGGTGTGGTTAATCGACTACAGTGAAAGCTCCGCAGAGCAGATGAGACCCAGGATAGGATGGTTCTTATTCGATGTGCTCTGACTCGAACAATGGGAAGGAACTGAAGGAACTTTTTAGTTTTATAACTATTTACGTTACGCGTTACGCATCTTATCGCTATAAGTTGTTTCTTAGTTGTGAACTCAAGTAAATTTAAAAAAAACCTTTATACTTTAACAAATGGACGTAAAATATACGTGAAGTTTAAACTTTAAAGCCGAAATTATGTGACAGCATTTAGCAGATAGCACAATTGATTAGCGAAAAATGTATGAAATTAATACATTCAGCATAATTTTCACACATATTTTTCGTAGAAATGAAGCTAATTTAGTTTAAAGTGTATTTAGTTTAGGAAATGCTAATAGTTCTGGGTTTCTTCGGTTGATCTTTAACCCAGCCTTTAAATGAGTGATCTTGAAACGTTAAGCAATAAATCTGATACTTTTAACATTTTTGATATTTTAACGTTAAATGCGATAATTATGTATATATAATATCGAGGTTTACGTTAATGATATGATATTGCGCGAAATATTACTTGGCGATAAATCATATCATACTTTCCCGTCGATATACATGATTTATATGTTCAAACTTTCGGCATAAATGGGTTTCAATTAGAATTAGATAGGATGCACTGTCCTGTTCGAGTCAGAGGAGTTCGACCAAAAGTCTGGATGTTGTTTTATGGTTATAGAAGTCTCTCTGCCTTCTGCAGCGTTCACTGTACAGGGACCAATCGGCCAGTATAGCACGAGCAGGGCCTGGGCTTACTCTGCTGGGCGTAGCTAGCGGCGCTCTTATAGTACGCCTGGTGCTGATTGGGCGGCGAAGGGCTCCTTCCCCGCTTCGCTGGTTGGGTGCCGGGCGGTGGCTGAAAACAGGAGCATTAGTAGGAGAAGCCATGTCGTGGGTTCCACTTACCTTCTGCACCAACTGATGGTGCTGGAGTCGCAGGGGTGGCAGGAAGACCGGCCCGCTGGCCACGCTGGCGGCCGCCTGCTGCATGGCAAACAGCTCGTTCTCCTTGGCCTGCTTCTTCCGCGTCTCGTCCTCGTTGAGCACCTTCTTCAGCTGCACGGTGAGCTGGTGCTTCTGGCTGTGCAGGTCGGCCAGCTGCTCATCAAGCCGAGTGATCTGGCCACGCGTGTCCTCCAGCGACTGATTGGTCTGGCGCTCGACCTCCTCGCGCTCCCTCCGCAGCCGCTGCTCCTCGCACTGCGCCTCGTACTCCTCCTGGCGCCGTTGGCGGTCTGCAACAATGAAGCCCTTCAGAGCTCCGCGCAGCTTCTCCGCACGCTCGGCCTTCGCCGCCTGGGCGGCCGCATTGCTATTGTTCACCGCTGACGCTGGCGGCATCTTTGTGCTATGCTTAGTTATCTTGCCAATTTTACAAGCCTTTCTGGACGCACCGGGCAAATCGCAAATTGTTCGACCGAACCCAACCGAAAGGCTTCAAACTGGAATGGTGTGGCTCTGGCAGCGGCTGTGGGCTGTTCTGGAAATCGCCAGGGAGAGCAGTTGGCTGACAGCAGGGTGGGAAATCTCTTGAATAGTCGTCTTCGCACCCTGTGAAACTGCAGTGTGGCGAGTGCAGTACGTTTTTTGTTAAATTCAGCACGATTTCGGAATAAACAATTTGTTGTGGGATGTGCCACCAGCGTTGCCACCTCGGGAAATAAAATATCGATGGAAAACGATATCGATTAGCGATATAAAAACATCGCCAGAGATATCGACGTGATCCCAGTTTTGGTAGAAACAAATAAAATAACCGATTGGGAAATCATGCCTTTTTATTAAACTGTGACTGTATTTTATTTTCCAAATAGGTTTTTAACTTAATAATAATGATGCCATAATTATTTATTTACTCATTCCGTTTTATTTGCCAATAATTTGCGAATAATTAATTAATTTTTCTTGTTAATTTATCAATTAGGTAATAAAATTCAATGTATTATAAAAACAATTATTATTCTTATTTGCAATACTTTCTAAAATTTCTGCAATTTCACAAAATCCAATTGCAACCACTAAAGTGGCAGCTGGTGTTTGGACTTCAGGAAGTAAAGTTTTACTTTTTTTGGGAAGTAAAAAGTAAGAAACCTGGAATAATTTAAATTTGAATTTGAACGAAAGATAATTTGTTTTGACGTAGTTTTGCGCAACTGAACGAATTCGATAGAGAATTTCGTTCTGTTCCTAATTAACGATTTTCCGTGATATCGATTAGCGATAGAAAATCATCGCCAGTAATATCGATATTGATTAGCGATAGAAAAACATCGCCAGATACATCGACGTCTTCGCATATCTAGTAGAAACAAAAAAAGGAAAAGGAAATGTGTTCAGCTCTTGCGTTTATCTTTATCAACAATTAGCCATATAGAAGTGACGAGCGCCAAAAAGTGATACAACGTGCCTACCACGCGAATAAAAAATAAAATTAACCGAAAATCGGTGAAAAGAGAATAGCAGAAGCAGCACCAGCAGCGGCGGAATAATCAACAAAAGCGGCAAACATGGCGAGTGAGTAATAAATAACAGAAAGGAAAATGAAAATGAAACATAAAAGAATAAGCCAATGCAGGGCATTTTTTCGTTTTTATGACCGCTCGTTTAAAGTACACTCCCGCTTCCCTTTTTTGTTTGTTGCTCGCGGCGCCCAGTATAAACAAATGCAACTCATGCGTATCTATTTGTATGTGTGTGTCTATTTGTACCTGGCCGTGTGCATGTGTGCCTATGTGTATGTGCGGGTGCAGCATTTATGAGCTGCGAAGATACGAAAAATCAGTGCCAGGTGCTTGTAACTGGCGGCGGCATACTCCTCGGGGAAGGGGAGCTATGCATGCTGCTCCCGGGAGCCGTGAAAGAAAAATCAATATTACGCGCTTTTTCGGATTAGACGAATGCACTGCTTGGACGTGGGACTCCCACTGCACTTACCACACTTATCGGAAGGTCACTTTCCCAATCAGAAGTCGACTTTTATCCTTTAATGGCCCGGGCACAAGCTCTTGCAATTCTGGCGGGAATTGAGTGTCCCTTTCGCTCCATCACAACCCACGACGACCGGAGGGTGGGCGGAGTGCGGTTGAAGCAGTGGCCACCACCTTTTAGCAGAAACCATCCACCCATGCCGCCCACCCCACCGCAGGGAGCATGAAGCAGCAGTGACGACGCATTAATAAATGAGAATATGCCTCCTGTGCGAGGTGCAAGGTTTACCGGCGTGTCTCAACACCCTGCCCCAGCCAGTCGCTTCATTCCCCGGGGGTGGCATTACACTCAAGCACGCGGAGAAATGGGAAAAAGTCAGTGACTCGAATGCGGAATGCTCTGTAAAACCAGGATTGGTGAACACTTTTGGCCTAGCACACATTTAGAATTATATTAAACTGAAACCTTTATTTGCATACATGAATGTAAATTAAAAGGATCTTAAAGTCGTTTACTGATTGTGCATATATGTATGTAGTTGGACCTGTACTAGCATTTGTCTGGATTTATTAATTGCATTTGATTCGATCTTTACTGTAATATGCAGATCTACAGGAAGAGATCAACTAAGAATGTAATACACTTTGTATGAAACAATACTTGAAGTATGTATGCTTATTATTATTTGAGCTGCATGATATTGTGATACCCCAGCAGTTTAAGATAAAACTAACTGGATCTGATTACGAAGACCCACCTTTAAGTTATGAGGCAGACAAAGTTGTAAATAAATTACAACAGAGTCCCTTCTCATCGGAATGTGTGTTTTGTTTTGAAAACTTTATTAAGCAATGCTTGTCCCGGGCATTAAGTAGGTTTTGTTTTTGTGCTTTTAAAGAAGCAACTCTGAAAGGCTTTGTTTGGGACTCTCACTTGTGACTAAGCTTGTCTGTGCAGCCTTGCTGGCGCCAGTAACCTAAACATAATGGAAAGCGCACACATCCATTCAATCCATTTAAAACATTATCAGCTATATATCTTTATTTGTACACCAGATACACGTTTAATTATGGTAGTAACCCATGAAAATAACTATATATGCATAGGATTCTCTATCTTCCCTTCGACTGTCACTTAAATGAATCAACACATAAACAAACTCCTCACAAAAGGTGGGTTGTTTATACATACCCTTTCTGGAGGGGGAAAACCGTGCAGAACGACAACAAACAGCACTTGAACGTGCTAGAAATCCCGGGCCGTAGAAACTTCCTTTTTCAGGGGCGGCAGTGCATCCCAAAATCCCATACCATTTCTACTTACTCCACTCCCCCGTCAGAGCCCAGCAGATGTGCCCAACGTAGCGAGACCCAGCAGGCATACGGAGAAAAAAAAACCAAATCAATATTTTACATTGAGTTTTTTAAGGTTTTTATTTAATATTTTAGAGAGAAAACGCAAAAATAATCTTTTTTATCTTAACAAAAACGCTAAGTTAAAAAAATAAATTTATGTTAAATTGGGTGACTTTTTTCTGAGTGCCGCTCCCAGCTGCGGGATGTTTGCCACGTCCTCCCCATGGCTCATTCACTTTGGATTTTAATTGGTCCTTTGTGTCTGCATTTTGTCGACGCGTTCGCTCGCCGTCTTTGGCACAATTTGACTGCTGTCCTTGCGGCCGGGGCTTCCATCAACCCCAAAAGCGCTGATAAGGCCCGATATCAGTTACCAACAGAGCCCGCTCCCCGCGGCAGTCACTGCTGCTGCTGGGCCTGGGCTTTATTGTTATTATTATTATTTTGGGCTTTTTTCATTCGTTCCACGCAGCTTACCCAGATTAGCTGCCTGTTATTGTAGTTTACCCAGCAACGAATTTATTGCCTTTTTCCAGGGCCTTCCTTTTTCCGTATTCCTCTGGCGTTGCTTCATTTGCCTCATCTGACGACTTCTGATTTCCTCTTGCCAGCTCTTTGGCTCTAGCTTTATTCTTTTTACTGCTAATAAGATTTTTGGCCCTCCTAATGGCCTTGAGAATGAATGAATAAGGAGGCGGGGTGGGGCCAGCTGGGTTTTAATTGAGTTCGTGCCCCATTCAAATTGGCATAGAAATTAATTTCAATTAACTTTCGAGTCCTTTGGAGAAGCTTGTGTGTCCTCTTGACAAGTTTTTGAAGCATACTTCCTGGGGCCAGTAGAGGGTTGTCATCTTTGGGGGAATCCCCCATTGGCAGCAAACTTTAATTCACTTCAATTGCCTGTCAAAGTGTACAAGTCGAGTTAGAGGGCTAAATGCTATAGCTTCTTATGCGTGAATTTGTAAATAGTTTGCATTAAAGCGTCTGTAAATATAAAAGAATTCTCTACTATTTATTGCCAAGCTTATAAAATGTAAATACTTGGACAGAAATTTAAGTTCCATCTCTGCTGGTTTTAAAATAAAAAAAATATGAGAACATCGGAGAGCCCGATTCATAATCAGCTGCACTAGCCGACTTGGCTTAGTCCTGTCTTTTAGTCCGTCCGTACTATTTCAGAGATTATACGAACGGAAGATACAAAAATCGAGTTCTTATTTGCCTTCTCTTTCTGTCTGGTATTTCAGATTACGAAACGGCTCTATCTATATAGAATCTATTAATTTAACCAATAGTCCCCGCTTGAATCTATTCCTATTCAAGGATATTTTTTAAAGAACTGTGCGATTCCTTAGAATCAATATATTTTATTCTAGTTCTTTAAGATTTTATCTTTACAATTATTAGACACTAAAGTCAACTCGAAAGTCAGAAGCGAGCTTTCCAGTTGACTTTTCCCAATCGTTCAGATTGGTTGTACATTGTAAAATCCATGGTAGAATTATACAAGGTAGTCCATTCGACCTGTCAAAGTCAATCGGTTTTGGTCCCCTATTTCAGTTCAGGCCTGCTTGTCGAACTGAAAGGTTGTGTACGGACGGTTTTTAAATTTTTTTAACTTTAACCCTTAAGTGGCCAAGCAAACAAAAAATGTCCTTTTGCAAAAGAGTCGACATTTACATACGTAGATGAGGTTTCGTATGGAGGACTGATGAAACCTTCATTAACATTAAAATACAAAATAAAACAACTTGAATGCATATTTGTAAATATTGTTAAGGACACATTTAAAATAACAACAAATTTAAAACAGACATTGTTAAACGCCGCTGAGCAGGTCGATATTAGTGTAAATATAAAAAAATTTATTTTAAGACACGTATATACGTATATACGTAGAATTAGGAGCTTAAACAAGAGAATGGCTGTCAGACAACAAAAACAAAGAATTATGTCAAATTCAAAACTAATTAAAATAAAATTATAAACTCTACAACTCTTGTCATAACTAAGGAAACTTTTAGCCCCTTCCCCGTGTAAGGGTTAATGAAGCCCTAGTAGGCGTTTCACTGACACTTACTATTTAATGCTATCTCACTCGCACTTATAGCAAGGGACTATGATTTTTCCGAGTGGACTACCTTGTTTAAGCTCCTAATTCTACGTATATACGTATATACGTGTCTTAAAATAAATTTTTTTTATATTTACACTAATATCGACCTGCTCAGCGGCGTTTAACAATGTCTGTTTTAAATTTGTTGTTATTTTTAATGTGTCCTTAACAATATTTACAAATATGCATTCAAGTTGTTTTATTTTGTATTTTAATGTTGATGAAGGTTTCATCAGTCCGCCATACGAAACCTCATCTACGTATGTAAATGTCGACTCTTTTGCAAAAGGACATTTTTTGTTTGCTTGGCCACTTAAGGGTTAAAGTTAAAAAAATTTAAAAACCGTCCGTACACAACCTTTCAGTTCGACAAGCAGGCCTGAACTGAAATAGGGGACCAAAACCGAATGACTTTGACAGGTCGAATGGACTACCTTGTATAATTCTACCATGGTAAAATCCTAGTCAAATTTGTGTTTGTGTTTGTATCTATCCCAAAGCACACATACATATTTTTATAAGACCAGCAAAGAGTTAAAGAACATTTGTATCATCCCCACCACATATACTTCCCCCGGCTTTGTCCCGTCCAAAATTCAGAGTTTGCAAACGAACAAAGAAAAACCAAAACTTTTTGATTACGCACGCTGCTGGGAAGGAGGATAAAGAGGATATCCAGGATAACAGGACACCATGGGCGTCCGACACCAAAGGCGTCTGTGCATCGACCATGTGGTGAGCGACCTGAGCCTGGGCAGCTACGAGCAGGCTCTGCTGCGGATCAACGAGGCCCTAGCTACTATTAGAGACCACGGTGAGATCCTGGCCCTGCTGGAGCTGAAGAACATTATCGTGAGGCTGCGACTGAATGTCGACGCACAGAAGACGATTGGCCCGACCCGCCAATCGGACGCCTTGCCCCACATGTTCACCCCCCATATGCTGGACGTGGTGCAGAAGGTGCTGCGGTGCCGCACCCATTACGAGGTGCTGCGTGTCTCGCACCACGCCACCTACTCGGAGGTGAAGCGGGCCTATCACAAGCTTGCCCTGCGCCTCCATCCGGACAAGAACCAGGCTCCCGGTGCGGAGCAGGCATTTCGCAGGATCAGCGAGGCAGCAGACTGCCTCACGGACTGCCAGAAGCGGGTAGAGTATAACTTGGGCAGATCTGTAAGCGATTGCCATGATCAGCATCGGTCAGAGTTCGATGACTACCTCAGCGGAAGCGGTTGTGAGGAGGAAGAAGAGCAGGACGGGTCAGGGAATGGTCAGAGAAGGCCCTACCAGGCGGCCAACCAGCGGAAGCCCCAGTCCCAGTCGCTGTATCAAACCGAACAACTTGTGATCGGAGTGGTGGCTGCGTTGGTGTTTCTGTTCATAATTATGCACTACATAGCAGCTGCACCGGTCTACAGCTTCACACCAACCAGGTGAGTTCTTGGCTCTGCCGGCTTCTGGGGTTGCTGTAACCCGAATCTTCTCCAGAACCCACAGCTTGCACCGCGTCACTCAGGCGAGTCACATAGCCTACTATATCAGCCCCAAGAACCTGGCCAAATTTACAGAGCAGCAGATAATCCAGCTGGAGAGAGAGATTGAGCAGGTTTACATATCGGATCTAAAGCTGAAGTGCAAGCAGGAGCGGAGTCTGCGTGAGTTTGAATCGAACTCAAGGAACTATCGGAGATGTATTTCGGTTTCTCCTTCCAGGGGATACATTGCTGCTAAGGGCGCAGCAGGGCAACAATCAAAGGCTCTTGGAGCAAGCCGTGCAAATGCCAACGCCCGCCTGCCAGATGGTGTACCAACTGGGAAAGACCGCACATGGGTCACAGCTCCTAGAGAATCCCTCTATGCTAGATCAGCAGCTGAAGCCGTCAACCACAAAATAGTCATCCGAAATTTGCCGTCGGTATTATCTGCTAAAAGTAGCTGAGAGTAGGTTTATTTAAAAGTGAAATAATGAGGGAATAAATGGAAAGTAATGCAAACTTGAAAGTAAATGTAGTTCTTTCTAATTTTAATATTTTGATTTATTGTGTAAAAGTGTCATTTGTCAAAGACAATATAACAACAAGATGCGTAACGCTGTAGAATTTGGCAGGTTGGTTTCAGGATTTCTTGAACATTTGTTGAAAAGACAGAGGGAGAATGCTCTGGAGTTATATGTCCTTTGTTATATTACCTTTGCTTTTATCATACGAGAATCGCGTATAAAAAGTAATGAAAAACAATCCTAAGGACTTGCTCCTAATATATGATCTTGCCCCTGATTTTTCGTAAAAAACACTCAATATAGTAAACCCCTATAAATGACATCGATAAATACCAGATAATGTTATCATTCCAGTTATACACATGTCATGACATACCTATTTTTTTATTCACGGACCCCCTCCATTTCCGCACATCACCCAGTCTGCTAAAATAGCTGCCATTTTCGGTACCAAGCTCTCTGGCGCTCTCTTAACCCAAATTTCTACAATATTTTGGCTACCAGTAGGCAACAATACAACTAAACCTGACTCCAACGACACAAATTGTGCATGAATAAAGCATGCAACGAGCAACAACAAGTTTTTCACTAGTTTTCTTCATTTTTTTGTGCCTGTGCTTGCTATTTTTGTGCTTGGCCAAAGTCAGTGAATCGTTTAATGGAGAAAACCAAATACCACAACAGGCTGAAAATAAAACGCAGCCTGGAATCGAAGTTCCCCACCCACAGAAAAAAACAAGTAAGAAGGCTACAGTCGAGTGAGCTCGACTGTGAGATACCCGCTACCCATACTTAAACCAGAAAAGCGTCAGGACGCCAGAAAAAAACAGTTAATACAATTTTGAACATAACGGACAAATGCAAATGCAAGTGTAAAATAATCACATGCATACCAAAAAATACATACACATGTATCTATGTGTGTAAAAACGCGTCATTATTGCATTCAAGCGGCTAATAATTATTACCATTTATTAAAATGCTTCTCGAATATCTTATAAGATTCTTTTCCGAACACAATCAAGAACTGATAAGAATATTTAGTTGGTCTAATTGGTCAACCAAATGAGGCATGCTGCCAGCAGCCGTTTGTGGCCATAAAAAATTATTTCTTTAATAACTTCGACAGTTTTTATCTAATCGCAACCAAATTTTCAGAGATCACACAGACTATAGTTTTTAATATACATACCGACTCTAGCTTTAAAATTATACGCTCAATACGCTTTTTGATGATTTGCGGGGGCGGAAGTGGGCGTGGTAAAAATTTGAAACAAACTTAATCTGCGTGCAAGCATAACAAATACTGTCGAAAAAAATTAGAGCTCTATCTCTTATAGTCTCTGAGATCCAGTGTTTCATACGGACAGACGGACAGACAGACAGACAGACAGACAGACGGACATGGCTAGATCGACTCGGCTGTTGATCCTGATCAAGAATATATATACTTTATGGGTCGGGAATGCTTCCTTCTACCTGTTACATACATTTCCTGCCGGCACAAAGTTATAATACCCTTCTACCCTATGGGTAGCGGGTATAAAAACAGAAAACTACGAAAATAAAATAAAGCAATTGCCCCAGAAATTCATGCGAATAAATGCCACGAACGCCGCCCGCTTCCGCAACGAAAAGCTAACGAACTTGCCACGGAACTCGAACGGAATGGATAGATGGATGGTTGGATGGCATACTCTGAATACCAACGAGTACCAGTTACCAAAGCAAACATTCAAAGGCACGCAAAAGGCTGTGGCTGTGCGCCAGCAGCAACTGAGACGCATTAAAGGAGCTGAACTGCCTCCTGCCACCGGCCACGCCTGACGGAAGTCCCGCTACCGCGCGCCGCCACTGCACCTGTCCGTCCTCTGACATCCCTCGTCTACCTGTCACACCAAGGGGCGACATGGCTCTGCCACCTGTCCAATTGCATTCAATGCGGCGGGACAAGCAAATGCAACAATTTCCCTATACCTCTATATGCAGATGCATCCCATGTGCATTCATACCTGTTATATGGCATAAATTGCAAGGGTATTTTGTAGTTTTTACCAAATGAAGTCAAGTGTACAGGCCGGTTTTATTCGAGGAAAGTAAGGAGAAGGTTTTATTAAGAGTTTGTGAAAAATACTGTCTTTTATTTTTAGTCTGATCTTTCGTTATCCGTTTCTCAACGCTAAAGATATTTCTGTGATAATCACATTTAAATTCTCGGAAAAGGCAGGTCCTTAAAGTACCAACATTATGTTCCCTACGAGGTGTTTAATAGTCGAGGTTCTATACTGGCATTCTGCAGAATAGGGCTTACACTTGTAAGTGCAATGTGTCTACGAGTTAGTTGCTGTGTTGTTTGCTATGGGTCCTGTGCAAGCTGCTATTCCTATTGCGTCCTTTGTTGCTGTTTCTATGCCAAATCGTGGACTCCACCGCTGATGATGTGGAGACTGATGATGGTTGTAGGGGCTCTTTTTGCGTTTTTGTTTCACTTATTCATTATTTAAGCTCCACAAAGTTTGTTGAATTGCCCACCCCAGTCCACTCAATGTTACTGCCGTTCCTACCAACTGTCGCCAGTTGTCGAGTGGCGGAGTCTGGCCTTTGCCCTTCGCCCTGCTCGAGTGTGGATGTATTTCCCAGCATGTGTGCTCGGCAGCAAAAGGGACTGACTGAAATAATAATATTGTGATAATGTTGGCCATAAAACGGGACTCTATGTCCCTGACTAAAAAAATAAAAATCAAATTCAAATTTAAGCAAAATGCCGGGGTATTTGTGTGGAAAGATAAATAATTTATTCAGAATTTTATGCAAATACTGAGCTCTATCGCTTGACGATTTATTTTTGGATTCTATTAAAGGAAATTGAGTGGATAATATTGGCGAGATAAGTTAAAGACTTTCGCAATTTGTATTTTAATTTTTAAAGCACTTTCTTTTAAATAAATAATTTATTTTATAAGTTATTTGTAAGCATTTAAAATTAATTAAACAAACTCTTATAAAACCCAAGCTAAAAACATCACAATTTTCGTATTGCGATGGACAGTTCTTTTTTTAAAACCTCTTCCAATATTTAAATATATGCAAAACTCCCGAATGGTCTTTTTTTTCTCTCACCCGTGGCAAGGACTTATGCAAATGACCCATCTTGGGTCCTGTTATAATCCAAGCCAGCTGTTGGAGAGGCGAAAGGAACCTTTAATGGGACACACGCTTGACAAGTTATCTTAAGCATTTCTATAAAGTGGATTCTGATGGTTTAACTGGAAAGGTCGGAGCTAAAGTTGCAAATGTGGCATGGTTTAATGTCACTTACCTCCTCTCTGTAATGCAGAAAATGAGAAAATATATCGACAGTTTTTGGCTTGGCACGTTTCGCTTTAGAACCATTTGTCTGGACGCCATCCAGGCAACGACGATAATCGAAATTGGCAATCAATTTTGCGGTGCCCAACAATGACAAGGGGGTCATGGCAGGGTGACATTGCATGCTCCTCGAAACAGAGCGAAATATTGGAAAAACATGCTATAAATTTCACAAAAATCTAGTTTGCGTAGATTTTCGCCTAACTTTCCATGAAATAAGCACTTCAATTTCTATTTCCAATAAAGAAAATATGGTTTTATGTCTTTGCAAAAACTAGGTAAAATACTGATATCTTCTTATTAAAATATTAATATTAATATTAACTTAAAATTTATCTCTTCTTGTCCCAGCTGAAATCGACGAGCTGATTGAACAACTGAAGACCACCAGCGTGAGTCCTGGAAATACGACAAACCTGCTCTGCGAGATCTCGGCCACCAAGGACCCAAAACTATTCGACAAGCACGAGCTGGCGGAATGTTTCCTGGGCCTCACCAAATGCGATGACACAAATGTGCGCAAGGAGGCCGCCAAGTGCATTGCGGAGATCACAAAATCGGAGATTCAGCGGAAGAAGTTCACAACTCGGGACATAATTGCCGCCTTTCTCGAGTGCTTGCGCCAGGTGCCAACTCCCGAAGGCAGTATGGAGCTGCCCATTCAAATCTGCCGAGCTTTAGGGAATATATGCTACCTGAATGACGAGGCCAGGGATCTAATACTCGAGCTGGAGGGTGATGCTGTGCTGCTGCGACTGCTCGACATAGCCAACATTGAGGACGTGGTCAATGCGGCGCAGTTCATTAAGGTGCGCGGTGGTCTGCTGTCCAACTATCTCCTTGGTGGCGAGGGCTTGGCCAAACGGGCCATGGAGCTGGGCGTGATGAAGAAACTGCAGGCCATCATCGATACTGGGGCTGCCAATGTGGAGCAGCATGAGGATTTGCTGCTCAATACTCTGCCGCTGCTCAGCATCCTAACTGAAAACGTGGCCGATCTTAACTTTGACTCGTCGCTAAATATCCAGTTGTCGCGTATACTGGCCGCCTCCACCAACCCAGACCTGGCCGAGATGTGCCTAGAACTGTTGCACTACCAGGCGGAGAGCGACGAGGTCAAGTTGCTGCTAGCAAAGGACGGGCTCTGCGAGACCATCTACAACCTGCTGGAGAAGTACAAAACTCTGGCTAGCACCAGCGAAGCCAGGGCTCTGATGAAACTCGCCTGCGAACTGATTGTGTTGATCCTCACAGGCGGTAAGTCCTTCTTAAAAGTCATTGTATTTTATTGAATTATTAAAACAAATCCGTAATCCGTTTCAGATGAATCGATGCATTATTTATACACCACACCGCTTCTGAAGAACATGGTCGACTGGCTGGACTCGTCGGACATTGATCTACTGACCACCGGAGTGCTGGCTTTGGGAAACTTTGCACGCACCGACAGCCACTGCATCTACTTTGTGGAGCAGCAGACCATGAATAAGCTGCTGGAGGTGCTGGCCAAGAACAACGGCGTCAAAGACGATGTGCGCCTGCAGCATGCGCTTCTTTCAGCGCTACGCAACCTGGTCATACCCAAGCCGAACAAGAATGCAGTCATCCAGGCGGGCCTGGTACAGACCATCCTGCCCATGCTGGAAATCCACCAGCCGCCTGTCGTCTTCAAGCTGTTGGGCACGCTGCGCATGACGGTCGACGGCCAAGGTGAGTGGCGGGAGAAATCAAAAATAGCTTGCAATCCGATCCATGCATCTATTAACAACATCTGTTTTGTGTTTTGCAGAAAAACTTGCACTAGAGCTGCTGAAGAACAAGACGCTGATTGTGCAGCTGGTGCACTGGAGCAAATCGTCCGACTATGCGGGCGTCACCGGCGAGTCTCTGCGCCTCATGGCCTGGCTTATTAAGCATGCCTACCTGAGCAAAATAGCGTATGCCCTGCCGCGCAAGGGCGATGCTCCCGCCGAGCAGATTGCCGACAGGATTCCCCTCACACAGGACTACGATCGCAGCAGTTTGAGTGAGTTCCTCGCCAACGAGGGCACAGTTGAGGCCATGGTCAGTATGCTTACCGCCCAGCATCTGGTGATGCAGAACGAGGCGCTGATTGCCTTGTGCATCCTGGCTGTGGTCTTTCTGTCGCAGGCAGCGAGCGAAGCAGCTCAAGCGCAGCGCCTGCAAGAGGAGCTAATCAAGTGCGAGGTGGGAAAGAAACTAGCCGAGCTCATAAGCAAGTCCTCAGACAGCATGACCAAGGAGATAGTCGAGAACCTGCAGAACTGCGTCAATCTGTTGAAGTCTTCCGAGCAGCTGTTGGCGCATCTCGAACAACACAACATCAACGAGTTGTTGAAATCTATACCAATTCTCACCGAATATTGCACCTTGTAAGGGGCGTGAGGGGGGCGTGGTATTGCATTTATAACCCAACACCGCAGGATGCCTCACAGCAGGATGGATGATGGGTGGATTTGAGGAAAATGCTAGAAGCAATCTTTGGGGCAATGCTAGAAACTTTTCTCGAATAACGGCTTTAATCTCATTTTAGCTTTCTTCTCTTTAAATATGGAAAATTTTACATTTCTTCCAATAGTTTCTCGAGAGAAAAGAGTGTATTAGCATTGCACAAAAGGCAGTTTCCTCGCAGCTACCCTTTGGTCAAAGACCTTAGAATAATAACATGCTTAACGTCCATTTGCTTTATGCAAGCGATACAAATTTGCGCTTTTGTCAATGTTCTTCCATTTGTGAGTGCATCTGATCTACAATAGGGACACAAAGTCAGCCTTAAATTTGAATGCAAAAAATAATCGCATGGCGTTATCATCTTGTTGTTTCAAGGTCTTTCCTTTAGTTGTTCCGTGTAATCAAACCACATCCTAGAGCCCACGCACACTTAAAAATCGTAGAAATTTGTGGAAAGCAAGAGAGATTCTATTAGTATTCACCTTAGAGCAACGATTCTGATGTAGACTTGGCTGTAGTTTCGGTAAGAGAAAAACAGGCGCACTGGAACGAACACGAGAGGAAGAGCGGAATGTATTTTTTAGACGCAAGCGTATTTTGACTGCATTTATGAGTCCGAATCCGGTAGAGAACGGAGTCGTATAAATATTTAAAATATACATAACATATACATACGTATAAATATAACAATATTTGATAATTTAGCATATAAATCTTTTCTGTTACATGATTTTTAAGAGCACAATAACAACAAATTGAGGTGATATCGCTAAATATGTATATTTATTAAATGTCTTTATGTATTGTACTTATAATTTTTAATTGAACACACTTTTAACCAGTTGCCGACACACAGAAATACACCAAAAAGGATAACGATAACGAATCATTTAAGCGCACAATGTAATTTAGGTATTTTAATTGGTGCACAGAAATGCATTCACATATATTTATTGTAAAACTTTGCAATGTTCTCAAAAGCATTTTAAAGCAAACTTTTAAAACTTAACAAAAAGGCAACTCAGTAACAATCAGCAATCCAAGAAATAGTTGAAACTCTGAAACAAACGAAGGCGTAGGCGTAGAGTATATTTAAAATTTTACCAATTATAACCAAATGTTTGGTCACAAAACTATGAAGAGCACAAAATACGAGAGATAAGCCATGCGAATATGGTTTTTACATATATTAAAAACGTTGAAATACACACATACACGTATGTACACCAAAAGCATACTTATTTATAAATTCTAAACACAATGTATATTTAATAATTCAAATAAAATTTGAAATGCATGAGTAATAAGAATAACAGAAGACACGAGTTGTTTTCAATTGTTTGAATTCGTTGTTAGCGCGCTTCGACTTCGATAATTCGAGCGGTGCACTACAGATGGAATGAACCTGTATGGGTGCGTGGTCTATCGATATGTTGACAAGCGTGCTGGAGATGAGACTGCGTCTGTTTACAAACAATTTCCAAAGTGTTTTTTTTTCAGTGAAAAATTGCTTGAGTTTAGCAACATTTAACTAGTCAAAATTGTAGTAAAATTGAGTAATATCCAGTCCATGGTCGCCACAGTTTCATCGTTACTGGTGCATGACATGCACATTTACCACCTCTAGCCAGGGCCGAAAAACCACTTGCATTCCAATTTCTCCGCTGCGTTTTCACTTTCACAAAAACAAATCATCGACAAAGGTAAATAAACAATAGCGCAGGTGGCGGGAACAGGTGTAGCATTCGTGGGCGTTGTGGTCTTTCCACGGACTATCAAATGGCCACCTGTAAGGCGGACTGCGACGCGGCATCGGTGCCCGTGAAAATTCAGCCAAAGGACTATTCCTACTCCCTCCTGAAGGACCCGCAGAGCACCCTTCCTCTGCCCACCGCTTCCGGGGAGACGCTGAGTATCCGCGGCAGCTTCGAGTACTTTCACTACGGCTGCGACGGGCACCAGGACGCGGGCTGGGGCTGCGGTTACCGTACACTACAGTCTGCCATTTCGTGGATCATCCGTCGAAAGGGCAGCTCGTTGGCCGAGAACCAGCACGTGCCCTCGATCCGAGAAATCCAGAAGATTCTGGTGGACATCGGGGACAAAGGAACGGGGTTCGAGGGCTCGCGGGATTGGATTGGCACCCTCGAGGAGTTCTACGTAATCGATGTGCTTTTCCAGCTGCCCTGTCGGATTCTGCACGTCAAGGAGCTCGGCTCTCCCGGGGTGCTCGCACAAATTCGCAGCTACTTTGAGAAATACCAAGGCTTCATTGCCATGGGAGGGCTCAGAGACACGGCTTCCAAGGGCATTATAGGCTACCATTGCAGTGCCCAGTCTGGTCGGGCCTACCTTTTAATTGTGGTGAGTCAGTAGTGTAATTTATTCCATTTTGACCAACCGATGAACTCATGTCTCCTCCATCCCATTTAGGATCCACATTTTGCGAGCGTGCCCAGCAGCCCGCAGCATTTAATCGACGAAGGTTATGTCCGTTGGGTGCCCGTCAACGAATTCCCGGCCGGCACGTACAACCTGTGCCTCATACTGCAGCCGTAGATGCCTCCCGCCGTACTTAGTGTTTAGCAATAAAACTCGGCTATCGGTTCTTACATATCAGCCTCGTTTCTCTTTCTCCATTTCAGCTGTCGCTGCTCAATGGACATTATCAATTGGTGACTCCTCTGAATCGACTGATAACTGGTGGTATACCGCGGCGATGGCGCTGATAAGCCCACGGCACTGAGCCAAATTCCTCGACAACACTGTTTCTAGCAGCTGTTAAGCATAGTTAACTTTGCAATAAATCATCAGGTAGGCAGAAAAAGACGACCGAAGCGAGCTAATGGAGCTCCTGCATCGCGCCCTGCTCAGCGCCCTCGGTGCGTTGTCGGTCTTCTACGCCCTAGTCAAAGTCAGCCTTGGCTACTGGAAGCGACGGGGGATCCTGCACGAGAAGCCAAACTTCTTCTGGGGAAACATCAAAGGCGTAGCGAATGGCAAGCGGCACGCCCAGGATGCTCTTCAGGACACATACGCAGCCTACAAGGGTAGAGGGACACCCTTCGTGGGCTTCTACGCCTGGCTGAAGCCATTCGTCTTGGTGCTTGACCTGAAGCTGGTCCATCAAATTCTGTTCACCGATGCGGGTCACTTTACATCGCGTGGCCTCTACAATAATGCCAGCGGAGAGCCTTTATCGGGAAATCTCCTCCAACTGGATGGTCATAAATGGAGGTCACTGCATGCCAAATCCGCGGAGGTTTTTACTCCCAGCAACATGCAGAAGCTGCTCCCTGCGCTTGTACAGATCTCAAAGAAAATGCGAGGCCGTCTGGATAAGGAGATCCTGCAGAACCGCAACATAAGCGAATTGGTGAATAGCTACAACGTGGATGTGATGGCTTCAATGTTCTTTGGCTTAGGACAGGGCCAGGACAACCAGGAGTTCGCTAAGTGGACGCGCAACTACTGGAACGACTTTAAGCTGTGGAGGGCTTATCTGGCCCTAGAATTTCCACTAATCGCTCGGCTGCTGCAGTACAGGTGCTACGCGAGGCCGGCCACGGCATACTTTCAAAAACTAGTATTGTCGCAGTTGCAGGAGCAGCGCCGCAGGGATCGCCAGCCGCTGCAAACGTTCCTCCAGCTGTACTCCAACGCGGACCAACCGCTGGGCGACGTCCAGATTGCGGCCCAGGCCTTTAGTAGCCTCTTGGCGGGTTTCGTTCCACTGAATGCGACTCTGAGCTTCTGCCTATACGAGTTGGCCCTTCAACCTGAACTACAGGATCGCGCAAGAGCAGAGATAAGAAAAATCTTGACGCAACATGGCGGACATTTGACGCCAGATGGTCTAAGGGAGCTCACTTACACGAAGCAGGTCCTAAATGGTTAGTATTATCTATTTAAACCTCTGTCGTCTCTTGTTTATATTGTACATCGTTCATATTAATACCTGAAATCCCAACTTACTTTTTAGAAACGTTTCGCCTGCACACACCACATCCCTTTCT